>CM060447.1:88426391-89071037 GCA_030545235.1 Helianthus tuberosus
GTTGGAAAGATAAAAAAACGCTGAGTTTTATGGTGTAATTTTTTTCGAGAAATAATCACGTATAAAAAAGTTATTGTCGTTTAAATATGATGGGGGAAAATAACATGTGATTAGCTATGTGCACCTTTGTTTGGATCTTCCTATTTTACCCTTCCTGGTACCTTCCAAGACCCATATTATTTACAAAAATGTCACCGCATCAAATCTCAGCCACAAACCACTAAGATCTTGTGGCTGAGAATCGTTCTCACCGTTCTCACAGTTTGAGGCGTTCTCTCCTGATCCTGTATATATATATATATAAATATAAATATATATATATATATATATATATATATATTGGGGATGGATCATGAGAAAACTAGTTTAAATGAGAAAACCAAAAAACTAACCAAAAAAAGCCTAAAAAAAACCTAAAAACATACCAAATTTTTATTATTTTTTTTTTTTACAATTTTTTTTATAAAAATCGCTACTTTTTATGTATGGAAAAAAATTTTCAAAAAAAAATAATTTTTTTTTTTGTTGTACTGCACATGTGCACTAATACATAAAGCTTAAACCACTTAACCCACCCCCCCACCGACACCCCCCCAAAAAACCTAA
Organism: Helianthus tuberosus; assembly: GCA_030545235.1. NCBI lineage: Eukaryota > Viridiplantae > Streptophyta > Magnoliopsida > Asterales > Asteraceae > Helianthus > Helianthus tuberosus. The sequence continues at coordinate 88,426,998 of CM060447.1, forward strand.
ACCCCCCACCCCCCAAAAACCTAAACCCCCCCCACCCCCACCCTCCCGAAAACCTAAAACTAAACCCCTAAACATAAACCCGAAAAAAACCTAAACCCCCCCCCACCCCCACCCCCCAAAAACCTAAAACCCCCCACCCCCACCCCCCAAAAACCTAAATTCACCCTCCCACCAAAAAGCCTAACCCCCCCCCCCCCCCCCAAAAAAAAAAAAAACCTAAACCCCCCCCACCCCCACCCTCCCGAAAACCTAAAACTAAAACCCTAAACATAAACCCCGAAAAAAACCTAAACCCCCCACCCCCCAAAAAACCTAAACCCCCCCCCCCCCACCCAAAAACCTAATCCTAATCCTAAACCTCCAAAAAAACTAACCCTAAAAGCTAAACTAGACTCAAAAAGCTAATTTTAAGCATGTAATGCAATTGTAGTACATGTTATATTGCACATGTGGCACTACTATAATAATAGTATTGAAAACAAGACGACACCATAAATCTTTTTTTATGTCATAAAAAATATGCTCGAATATACTCGAATGAAAGATACAAAAATTTGTGATCTTATGGTGCCATTTTTGTTTTAAAATGATAACATATGGAGAAATGGGGAAATGTTTGAAAAGTTATATTTTTTTTTCCAATTTTACCTCTCCTTCATTAAAAGTCTCCCCCCCTCCTTTTTAATGCTTTTTTGGTTTTCCTCATTTATATCTAGTTTTCTCATGATCCTCTCCCTATATATATATATATAGGGTAAGGTTCATGCGAGAACCACCTTTATTGCGAGAACCGCGAGAACCAATGTGAACAAAACCTAAAATAGCTAAAAAAACCTAACCCCCCCCCCCCCCCCCCCCCCCCCCCAAAAAACCTAAACCCCCCCCCCACCCCACCCCCCCCCATAGCTAAATGCTAAAAACTAAACCCCCCAAAAAACCTAAAAAAAACCTAACCCCCCCCCCCCACCCCACCCCAAAAACCTAAACCCCCCCTCCCCCCACCCCCCAAAAACCTAACCCCCCCCCCCCCCAAGCTAAAAGGCTAAAAACTAAACCCCCAAAAAACCTAAAAAAATCTAAAAAAAATCTAAAATTTTTTTTTTTGATTTTTTAAATATTTTTTATGTTAAAATTGCTACTTTTAGAAGCCAAAAAAAAAAAAAATTGTTTTTTTAAAATTTTTTTTTTTTTTTTGCTACGAAAAGTAGCGATTTTGTTATAAAAAATATTAAAAAAAAAAATTTGTGTGATTTTTAGCTATTTTTAGGCATTTTTGGTTGCGTTCACATTGGTTCTTCTCGCGGTTTCTCGCAATAAGAGGTGGTTCCTAACGGATCTTTGTCCTATATGGTGGAGATCGCTAGTTCGATCCTTGAACTGAGCGGGTTTTACCTCACCGCACTGTCGTGCCTTCGGGCGAGTGTTCACGGGCTTCGGCTCTAGGTGAGGGTTTTCCCCGGTTCGGAGGCGAATGTATCCCGATGTGGTGAATTTCGCCAGTAGCCCGTTTGGAGGATTCGTTGGCCGTTCAAAAAAAAAATAATAATAATTATCTATAAGAGATGCTCTAATATGAGACAAGTGTCCTCAAAGTGGTTTCTTTTATTATATAGTATATATATATATATATATATATAGTAAACTGCCATTTTGGTCCCTGAAGTTTGGTCACTTTTGCCACTTTAGTCCAAAACTCAAACTTTTTAAATCTGGGTCCTTGTGGTTTTCACTTTTATTGCCATTTTGGTCCAAAAATGAAATCAACTGATATTTGGCTAATAAAATCCTGTTATTTTGTCATTTTCCTTAGGGTCAAAATGGCCAAATATCAGCTGATTTCATTAATTTAATTAATAATGCGTTATAATAAAATTATATTCACAGTTTTGCCCCTGAGGAAAAGGACAAAATAACATGATTTTATTAGCCAAATATCAACTGATTTCATTTTTGGACCAAAATGGCAATAAAAGTGAAACCACAGGGACCCAGATTTAAAAAGTTTGAGTTTTGGACTAAAGTGGCAAAAGTGACCAAACCTCAGGGACCAAAATGGCAGTTTACTCATATATATATATATATATAGAAAAAGTATATCGTACATTACGGCTTCACGTACAACAACGTGCGTGATTTGTTATATAACATGCATGATTAATGTTTTCAATATGCGTGATTATTGTGTTTCAACATGCGTGATTTTGGATTTTTGAGTTATAACGTGCATGATTTTAAATGAACGTGCGTAATTACCTGTCGTACGTGATGTACATTAAGCCGTAATGTACGTTAACCTTCCTATACACACACACACACACACACACATATAGGTGAAAGATAAAACGGAAAACCCACTTAAGTTGAGAAAAACTCAAGAAAACCCTATTTAACATTTTTATTTTTTTCTAAAAAACAGGAAATGTAACATAAAAGTAAGAGTTAAATGCGTGGTTGGTCCCTGTGGTTTGCAAAAATTACAGACTTGGTCCCAATGGTTCACTAATTACATAGTTGGTCCTAATAGTTGTAATTTTTGCACTCGGGTGGTCCTTGTCAATAACCTCTGTTAAGTTTTCTAGTTAAATGTCTGCGAAATAACTATATTGCCCCTGAACAATAAAAAATTAAAAAATAAAGATAGCCCACCCTCTCTACCTTTCACCACCACCACCATCAGAGCCGGCCCTGAAGGAGGGCGGGGAGGACAACCGAACAGGGCCCGTGATTTTGTAGGGCACGTAATTTAAAAAAAAATCCGATATTATATATGTAAAAAAAATTTAATAGGGTATAACCAAAAAAATATTAACATAGGTCCACTTAAAAAAAATCATATTGTTTAAACTATTTAGCCCATTAGGTTAGTGAGCCCAATACCCAAATATTTCTAAAAACTAATAAAAAAAACATTCTGGGCGGCAACTCATTCATCAGAGGAACTGGGTAGGGCCGTTCAAATCGCTCGCCGCTCGTTCGGAAACTGCTCGGAAAGTGCTCGTTCGATTTGACGCTCGGTTGTAAACGAGCCGCTCTGCTCGGTTCGCTTTGTAAACGAGCCAAGCATGAGCAAAGGTCCGCTCGGCTCGGTTTAGCTCGAATTATTATTTTAATTAGTATACATATACATATACCTATACACACATATATATATAAACATGTATATACACATACATATATATACACAAATTTAAATTATACATAATACACACACACACCTATATATATACACACTTACACATACGTATATACTTAAATACAAATTAAATCTATAGTTTTATATGTACCACTCTATTAGATTTTGGTAAACGATATATAAATTTACAACCATATCTATACGTACTAGCCCAACCACGCCAATAAAAAAATTAATATTAAAACTAAAAGTTAAACCCTAAACCGATAAAAGATAGTTTGTTCATCGCCTCAATGTTTCATGTCGTTACCCTAAGTCGATCGTCTCCTGCTCTCAACGTAAATGTTGGTGCAATATGATTATCTCTTCGTCGGCCACAACATTGTTATTAATAAGAAAAATATTGTGCCACTAAATGTGCATATTTTTAAAGACATAAAAACTTGAGACCCAACATTGTCACTATCTCTCTCAGCAAATTTAAATCGGGTGACACGGTTGTCCAAATCGCTCGAAATTCGCTTGACGCTCGCTCGGAATTTTTATTGCTCGAAAAATGCTCGATTGATTTGAGGCTCGGTTTTAAATGAGCCGCTCCGCTCGGTTCGGTTTGTAAACGAGCCAAGCACGAGCAAATGTCTGCTCGGTTCGGCTCGGCTCATGAACAGCCCTAGAACTGGGTATTGAAACGTCGCACAGGAACATCCGAACATGATAATAGAGATCAGAGACAGAGCACTGCAGGCCTTCGATCATCATCATTCTGAAATTTTTTAGGTGTTGTTCGATCAGAGACACAGCCAGCAGGCCTTCGATTTCACAGTCACAGCACAGCCTTCGATCACTGAGTGTCTGAGTTATTATGTCGAATTCATTTATTCAGTTAGCTTATGTCGATTTCAGTTAACTTATGTCGATTTCAGTTAAGTTATGTCGAATTCAGTTAATTTATGTTGTCGAACATTATTTAGGCGTTAACTTAATTGCATTGTTTATCGAATGCTATATTTTTGTCAACGGTTCAAAGCTGTATGAAAAACTAGTTTAAATTTTTTATTTAGTTAAGACCTAAGGGCACGTTTTTTCGAGCTCGAACAGGGTACATGAATTCTTAGGGCCGGCCCTGACCATCATCCACCTTTCACCACCACTGCCATCCACCTTTCACCACCAAACGTTGCCAGAAACCCGTACCCTAATCAACCCCAATTCCATTTTCACCAATTCAACTGCATAAAACCAATAAAAAATAGAACTTTCAAATCCAATCATCAAAACCTTTGGTTCCTTCACACAGAAACCAAAAAGCTACACATTCAAATAAACTCAATCCAACAAAATTCACACAAATCTGCAACAAATTTCATCTAAATCTTCGTTCAAATCAATCATACAACACCAATGAATCTGAATCATTCACCAAATCAAACCGACTATCCTCCGTACCCGAAACTTGATCCAAACGACGTCGCTCCGGCTCCGGCTACAGCCGCCAGTGACAGCTGAACTTCCGTCCTGGTTATCTACCCTAACCGCCAGCTGTTGCTGTCGTCTGGGGCTCCATATACTGCCGTCGTCGTCTGCTGTTGCTGTGCTTATGCCAGCTGGTGTTTTCGATGAGTGATTTTGCACTTTAACTTGTATTTGTTAGTGATTGGTTTTGTTAGAAGGGATATGGTGGTGATTACTGGGTGGGTTTGTCGGCAAAGGATGGAAGGAGGAACAGGGGGTGGCGGTTTATAGAGAGAGAAAGGAGGTGGGCTATCTTTATTTTTTATTTTTTTAATTGTTTAGGGGCAATATAGTCATTTTGCAGACATTTAACTGAGAAAATTAATATGGGTTAGTGATAAGGATCACCCGAGTGCAAAATTTACAACCACTGGGACCAAATCTGTAATTAGTAAACCTCTGGGACCAAATCTGCAATATTTGCAAACCACAGGGACCAACCACGCATTTAACTCTAAAAGTAACATATATATATATACATACACACACACACACACACACATATATATATATATATATATGTGTGTGTGTGTGTGTGTGTGTGTGTGTGTAGAGGCCAGTTAACGTACATTACGGCTTAACGTACGACCAGTACGACAGATAATTACGCACGTTCATTTGAAAATCACGCACGTCATAAACTCAAAAACCCAAATCACGCATGTTGAAAACATTTATCACACATGTTGAAAAACATTAATCACGCACGTTATACCTATAATCACGCACGTTGTCGTACGTGATGTACGTTAAGCCATAATGTATTTTACACTTTCTCTCTCTCTCTCTCTATATATATATATATATATATATATATATATATATATATATATATATATAAATATTAATGGGATATAAGAAACTTTGTTAGAATCCAATCTAGAATTTCAATTAAAATCACGTAATATTCTATACTAGGTGTAAGACCCTAATTCGTATTTGACCAAAAGTCGCAGCGGAAATTCGTACTATAAAATTTCTTTCGTTATAAACGTTTTGACTTACTAGAAAATTCATTTTCGTAAAATAACTCTTTTACATAAGTTCATCAATCGGGTCATTTACTAAATAAAACATAACTTATGTTTACTATATTACATACACCAACGTTCCCGTACAATCTATCTTGTGACTCGGTTCTCGATCTCTATCCCCTGATGATCCTCCGTGACCCGATCAACCTGCACTCACCACATACATTCATAACATTAGCACACATTATAAACATAAATAAAATTTCTCCTTGTTGACTTTTCATTTCATTATCTCTTTACATTCAAGCTTTCCGTCTGATTATACAATCCGTGGTGAGACTTCCTTATTGTACATGCGTTACACTTCGTTCACAAGGCACACTATTATTATTGTCAATACTCAATTTCAATGATTACATGCGTGCATATTTTCATACATACTTATATATATGCATACGTTCACACATAACTACTTACATACATAAGTACCTACATATATACGTACGTGCCTAAATACGTGCATACCTACATACATACATACCTATTACATGCCTTCACACAAACCTACATACATGCATACATTCGTACATACTCACTTGCGTACATATACATACTACCTACATACACACCTACATACATACATTCAAACATACATTCATATCTTCACGTATGCCTACATACGTGCATACGCTCATATATATACCTACTTGCATACATCCAAACATACATTCATTCATACATACAACTTATATTCATACATACATACATACATACATACATACATACATATATACATACATACATACATACATACCTTCATACGTATCTACACTTCCTAAAACAAGGAATAAATTAGTCATTCTTAGCTTATACACGTTTAAAAACGGTCCAGACGGGTTCACATTGCATATATTAATAAATTATGAATTTTTCAAGATTCATGAGTCCGTGGCGTCGCGCGACGGCCCATAGCCTTCGCCTTCGCCGTCGCGTCGCGCCACCACCCAATATGATCAGAATGTTCGCAGCTGTTGCTGCATATTCCCAGCATAACTCAGTTTTAAGGAAACGAGCATAACTTTCTCGTTTTTGATCCGTTTTACCCGATTCTTTTTCCTACGCGACCGTAATTTAATTCTCCATCACATGGAGTGAAAATCCAATATTTTGACTACCGAAATTTATGACTTTTAAGCCTTCGGCTTATTACCCTTTTACCAAATTTTGACCCGTTCATGCATGTATCAACATAACTTGTTTGTTTGACCATAACTTCTTATGAACCTAATAATATCAAAGACGTCTATCATAAAAGATTAAATTCTCAGATGTCTAGCATCCTCTTAACCCATTTTCGCTCAAAAGCTTACTTTGACCCGTTAAAGGTATTTGCGCATTTTAAGGTCCTTGGCTTACGAAAATCATACTTCTCGCTTTCCTACTTTTCCAAAACATTCACTTAATCAAATAGCTTGTTTCTAATAAACTTTTAAGACCGTTTGCCCGATTTACCCATCAAGGGCATTTTTGTCAACTTTGTTCCATCCTTTACTACAAAGGACTTCCTTAAACATTTGACTAATCCCACGACTTAACTACAACTCTAATCGCACATACCTGGCTCGGATCAAACCTATGACCCGTTTTAATACTTCATGCGCTAAATGGCTAAGTAATAGCAACATAATTCCTTTCGCTATTCATCCTGTGAATGCATAATACTTAACAAAACAATTCATTAGTCAATATCGCTAAATGGTAATGTCTTCACTATTTGACTCGTTAAGTCTAGATGTCCATTTTATCCTTGTGGGATTTTCGTTATTCATTATCCCATCCTTGTAACTTATTCCTTCGTTATCTCATAATCAAAATTACCATAATACCCTTTTTACCCTTTTTGACCATCAAACTTAGTTTCTTAACATAATCACATGTTCCGACCCATACAAAAACTTGTCGGAACATCATAATTCACATATTTAGTTACCATGTTCGTAATCTATACATTGAATAGATATTCTACAAAAAGGGGTGTAAGCTTTACTTACCTAGCATCCGAATATGCTTCCCCTGCTGTAACACCCCGTGTTTTCAAGTCAAAGTCAAAGTCAAGGTCAAAGTCAACGACCGATTTCGCGCAACTTGACTTATAGAAATTTCTTTATTTTATTTGTATTATGTGGAGTAAGTGTCGTTAATTGCAATAATCGAATTGTGTTAATCGTTATTCAACCGATTTACGACTGGGAAGGATAGGAAGTAACAATGCGATAAAGTTAATCAACAAATAATCAAGCTATGTTAATCAAGACGACATCAATTCACAACTCGAGCTACGTACTTTTACTTGTTTATACATGTGTGTGTGCCTTATGTGTTACCTGTGCATGTTTAATTATGTTATGTTGTGTAATCAAGCGAACTCAATCGAAACTCGAATGTAATCGAACTCGAACTCGAATCACGATAGAACCATGATAGATAGTGGAAAAGAGATTACGCTGGATACTAAGTAGTGGGGACTGAAAGTAATTTGACTAGGAAACCCTATCAAATCGAACCGCGCGCAATCGAAATCGAAATATCAAAAATCGACGTGCGAAACACTCGAAAGGTGCGACTGATCGATCAGGCTCCCAGCCGATCGAACAGCCAGCCGAACGGACTGCTGTCCGATCGGACAGGCTGTCCGATCGAGCTGCCTGGCCGATCGGCCAGCCCTTTCCTCTTTTGTCATCCTATAAATACCCCTGTCATTGTCATTCTTTCCACTTTTGGAAACCCTTGTTCGACCAGCACGCTCAACCCACCTTTTCGCAGATTTCTCTCGATTCCGGTAAGTTTTCGTCCTAAATCTTGTACTTTCTTGATCTATACACACCCCTACACCCTTCTATCTTTCAAATCTTAATTTTTAACCGTGAAATCACCATTAATCAAGTGTTCTAGGATGATGTCATCATGGGTTCTTGAAGAACTTTATGTTTTGGCCTGAATCCACCAAGAACAACTTGGATCTAGCCGATTTCCACATAAACAAACAAGGATCTTTCATAGATCTAAACATAAACACGGTGAAAAGGATTGGAGGATGGATTTTCCAACTTTCTTTCAACTCTTTTCACTCAATAACTTCAAAACTTGTAGAAACGGACCCTGAGCCGGTTTACAAATCACTTCGGTGGTCGAACGGCTCAAGATCTGGATTCTATCCACGTGGTTAACCGACTTCGGGTTAAGCATTAAATTTCGTTCCGAACAGTCCACCGACCGGATTTGGGTGATTCCTGTCCGACCCCAAGGACCAAGTAAGGACGAAAGATCTATGGTTCTACTCGTTCTCAAAATACCTCAATAAAACGACAAACAAACAGAACAACCAAGTGTTAGACGCAAGGGCTGATCAGGTCAGGATGCTGACCGATCGGATAGTCAGCCGATCGACTGGCCAGCCGATCGGCTAGCACATGGTCCCACACAAACAACTTACTTTGAGGACTAGTATTGAACGAACTGTGGTTCGATCGAACTACTGTACGATCGGATTACTCTTCGGATCATGAGATACTATGCTTCAATACTTAATCGATTTTCAACATGTTCAATGCACTAGAAGTGCCACCCGATCGAACAGCCGTCCGACCAGGTGACACCCTGTTGTCCGATCGAACAGCAGATGTGTTATTCGATCGATCAACTATCCGATCCACTGAACCATACTTTGCAATTCATTAAAGTGGTTGACTATTGTTGACTTGCCGACCGATCGAACACCTGTCCGATCCGAAGGCCAAACGTTGTAATTCATCTGAATGCCTAACCGATCGAGTTGCCGGCCGATCGAACCGCGGTCCGATCGACCGACCTGAAAGGTAAATGTACTTCAATGTTTTCAAATGCTACAACGAAAACTTCAAAAGTCAAACCATCATACACAAACACATCCTTCTTAAAGGAAGAAACAATCCACTCGAACAGCCATCCGATCGGCCTACCGACCGACCGGACAGCAGACCGAACGGGCTGTCAACCGAACGGTCAGCCGTCCGATCGAACTGCCGTCCGATCGACCAGCTGTCCGACTCTTCTACACTTGTTTCCCGTTTGACGTTTCACTTATCGTTATGCTACCGAATCTATTCAGGCTAACCGTACTCGCTAAGCGCTCCCTTCAATCCATAAATCACTGTGAGTATACTCGATCCCTTTTTGCTTTAAGCACTTTTGGGTGTTAGATACGTTACGAATATTCAAACTACAACTATCACACTACTCAAACTATTTGAACGCTAACCGTTAATGCATGTTATACGTGGCTTATGAAAGCTTGTTTGTTATGTTTACACATGGAATGCTGTCTACCTGCCTTAGCAACGATAGTACTATAGTTTGGACTCAGCACCCGTACACACGGGGGTTGTTAAGGATCTTTTACTTGCATGGATTACGGTGGTAATCATGTATTGCGAACTGCCTCGGGCAGTCAACCCGCAGTCATTGGTATCGATGGATCTATGTCGATAACTAACGTGCTTCATTTCACTATGTGTACGTGCTGGTTATGCGTAAACGAATTCGAACTCTATATGCTATTATCAAACTTGTATGCTCACCTTTACATTTTATGTATTGACTTTATTTTAACGTATGTGACAGGTGCTTAGGACGCACATGTGGTAGGAATTTGAAGCTAGAATAAAGCTTTAGAGCCCAACAAATAGTTGTCTGTAGATAACGAATCAGGGGTCTCTAGAAGCAGATAAACAATTGCTATTTATTTAAATCTGAGTTGTCGGAACAGAATATTTATCTTGATGTTTGTCTGTGATAATTATTTGACTGTTTGAGATACGATATGGGACGTATTATTTAAATTGAATAGTTTTGATAATTGTTGTGGAAACTTCTGGACAATCTGTTTCGCTCAGTGCCATGCCCCGATGATTCCGCCATCGGTTGGGGTGTGACAGATTGGTATCAGAGCCATAAGTATAGGGAATTAGGCGAGACTCGACCTAGTCCGGGTCGAAGTCTTAGATACCTAGACTATAGTTAAGAACCAACAGACCGACTCAAGTACGTCCAGTAGGAATCTTGTGCGTACTTATTCCTCGCTATCCTTGCTTATACTACATTAATTCTGCACTCGAATTTTCAACTATGAGTGGGCAATAAAGTCGAGAATTGGTGTGAAAACCGCAAACTCTCGACTAAAGTCGCATAATCAACTCGCATTTTAACTACAAACGAGGAGAATTATACCAAACCAGGGGTGAAGCCCACATTTTGATGAATAATCTCCTCTATTTTATTAAAGCTCAGAAGCAAAAGCTGTTAAGTCAGGGGTGAAACCCGAACCTTGATAGCTAATCCTGACTCATTTTGGTCTTACAAAACTCTCACCAAAGTCTCGATGTACTCCAACGACCTGAAGTCACGATAGGACTAACGGGATGCGTGCCAAATGCCCAAGAATCGAGGCAAAGGCACAATCCTGAAGGTTAAATGTGCACAACAGATCTTTGTGAATAGTCGAACCACTTTGGTTAGTCAATGTCTAGGTAGCCGCAGACAATCTACCCTCGATTTTATCGATTTTTATGGAGATTTTATGTATTTTCTGCTCATTTGTTAACATTTTGAGGTACTATTGGTTTCGATCTAACGCCTTTGCTTCTGCTAAAACACGCAACCCACCGCACAACCGTTAACAAATCGCTAACTTGTGTACGACTTTATGCTACACTTATACCACATGACTGGACGTATCAAACGCGAACACTATATCCGAACGATCACGAACTGTGAATGATAGGTTTCTGTATTCTGACTGCATCTTGTGATTATGTGCTTATTTTGACTCCAAACGATTGCGTAACGACACGTTCGACGTGCGAAATCCCCGAACGTGCGTGACCGAACACACTAGATGCACAATTTACCGTGATTCTTATTGATCACCTTTTGCCACTTTCTCTCTCTAGCTTCTTTCTCCAGACCTAGGATTCTGTTTTCTGACTGTCTCTCGTAATTAAAGGTATATGCGTTTCCTTACTCCTGTGCTTACATGCTTAGGCATTACATGATTATGTGCTTTTGTGGATCTGTGCTTTACGTGCCTACGTGCTTATGTGTTTGCGTGAGTCTGTGATTACGAGTCTATGTGTTATGTGTTGCATTGCGTGTTCCTAAGCTTTAGTAGTAGTAGACGTGTGAGGTGAGATTCGAATACAATGTGATGAGTCCTGTGACGATGTCTGTTGCAGACCATGTCGTCTGGATCCCGTCATGCACTCTCTCGTCAGGAAAAGAGGGACAAACGCCTTGCTTTCATCATCGCAAAAAGTGTAGCAAAGGCCGTGAGTGATGTTTATGAGAATGCCAGCAAATCGTCTGAGGAATCGAGAACCGAAGCTCCCAAAGCTACCGCAAGGCCTTTCAGTTTCAAGCAATTCAAGTCGTGTGGGCCAAAAGAATTAACTGGCGAAGGAGGTCCCACTGCACTATTCCACTGGTTTGATTCCATTGAGGTTACTCTGTGACTGAGTGGTTGCCCTGATGACCTCCGTACTCTGAATGCTACCGGCGTTTTCCAGTCCCATGCACCAGACTGGTGGACGGCCGAGAGGAACAAGCGAGGGAATGATGCAGCCTACGGTCTGTCGTGGGACGAGCTCAAGGAAGTTATGCTAGAGGAATTCTGCCCTCCTCACGAACGTCAAAAGCTAGAAGATGAATTTTGGCACATACAGCAAAAGGATGGTGACAATGCTGGTCTCACTGCTCATTTCAAACAGCTCAGCATTATCTGTCCCGATCAAGTCAAGCCTCCCGACATGACAATCAAGAAGTACATCCGGGCCCTGCCCGACTGCGTTGTTGATTTCGTGCAAGCGGCTAAGACTACGACGATCGAGGAAACTTATCTATTGGCCGCTGAAATCAACGACAAACGGGTTAAGGCTGGTGTCTGAGATAAGACTTCAAAGCATCTGCATCAAGCTACCACTACCGCACCGACTGTTGAACCCACCTCATCGAGCAACAAAAGGAAGAACAAGAGAAAGAACAGCTCCAGCAACAAGAACTGTGCGATCACTGCTGCACCGATTCAAGCTGTACCTGCCCAACAGCGTTAAGTAGCGGCGCCTGTGGCCAATGCACCGCCTGCAAAGCGTGCATACACTGGACCACATCCGCTCTGCCCTACTTGTACCTACCATCACCCGACTGCTATCTCTTGCCGTTTTTGTGCTCATTGCAATGTATACGGTCACTTCACTGCCAACTGCCGTATTCGTCAAGCTCCTGCTCATCAAGCTCTACTCACTGCCCCACAATGTCAACAAGCTCCTCCGGCACCCGCAGTCAAAGCCAGAGCCTGCTTTGCATGTGGCGACCCGAACCATTTCGCTAACATGTGCCCAAACCGGATTGTGAAACAAGAGCCTCAGCAATAGCAGCCACAGCAGCAACAACAACAGCAGCAACAACAACAGGCCGTACACGCCAGAACTTTCAACCTCAACGTGCGTCAAGCCCAGGCCGACAACAACGTGGTCAATGGTACGTTCCTTGTGAATGGTATTTATGCTTCATGTTTGTTTGATACCGGAGCCGATAATTGCTTTGTGTCGTTCGAATTTGAGAAACTCCTTAGTCGTAAACGCTCCCAACTCTCCTCGGCATTCGATGTTGAAGTCGCTACCGGAAGAACCGTCGCCGTTAATTCCGTTATCCGTGATTGTACTCTTGAGCCATCTTCCCAATCGACCTTATTCCGATGCAACTCGGAAGCTTCGACGTCATAGTAGGCATGGACTTTCTTCGAGAAAACCATGCTGAAGTTGTGTGCTTCGACAAGATGATTCGTTTTTCGCTCGCGAATGGTGACTTATTGTGTGTCTATGGCGATACTACTTCAAGGGGGCTCAAGCTTATGTCATGCGTGCAAGACAGCAAATATCTCCGCAAGGAATACAGGGCTTTCTTGGCTAACATCGTAGTAGCGGAGAAGGTAAAGAAAGAGAAGAAGGAAGTGAAAGATGTTCCTGTGGTTCGAGAATTTCCTAATGTTTTTCCAAAGGATCTTCCCGGACTACCGCCAAGTCGTGATATCGACTTTCGTATCGACCTCATACCTGGAGCCAACCCTATTGCCAAAGCTCCTTATCGACTCGCGCCGTTCGAAATGCGCGAACTCTCAACCCAACTCCAGGAACTACTTGAGAAAGGATTCATTCGCCCGAGCACCTCTCCTTGGGGCGCGCCAGTCCTTTTCGTCAAAAAGAAGGACGGGTCATTTCGGATGTGCATCGACTATCGGGAATTGAATAAGTTGACTATCAAGAACCGCTATCCCCTACCTCGCATCGACGATTTGTTTGACCAACTACAAGGCGCTACGTGTTTCTCAAAGATCGACCTACGTTCAGCTTATCACCAGCTACGTATACAAGAGGAGGATATACCTAAAACCGCATTTCGCACCTGATACGGTCATTACGAATTCATTGTCATGCCTTTTGGTCTAACCAATGCACCAGCGGTTTTCATGGATCTGATGAATCGCGTGTGTAAACCATATCTCGACCGTTTCGTCATCGTATTCATCGATGATGTCTTGATCTATTCCAAATCGAAAGCCGAACACGCGCAACATCTACGTTTGGTTCTCGAGTTACTCCAGGGGAACCAACTCTATGCCAAGTTCTCCAAGTGCGAATTTTGGTTAGGAGAAGTTCAATTTCTGGGGCACATTGTTAATAGTCAGGGTATTCACGTCGATCCTGCGAAGATTGAAGCTGTCAAGAGCTGGGTTACGCCTAAGAATCCGTCTGAAGTCCGCTCTTTTCTCGGATTAGCGGGCTATTATCGACGATTTATCGAGGGATTCTCAAAGATCGCTGTACCGCTTACCTCTCTCACGCATAAAGATAAGCCTTTTGTTTGGGGAACTAAACAAGAGACTGCCTTTCAAACCCTCAAGCGCATGCTTTGCAATGCTCCTGTTCTCACATTGCCCGACGGAAACAATGATTTCATTGTCTACTGTGATGCTTCCAACCTTGGTCTTGGTTGTGTTCTCATGCAACGGGACAAGGTCATAGCTTACGCATCTCGTCAGCTCAAAATCCACGAGAAGAACTATACAACCCATGATCTCGAGCTAGGCGCAGTTGTTTTTGCGTTAAAGATTTGGCGACACTACCTATATGGTACTAAGTGTACGATCTTCACCGATCATAGGAGCCTACAACATATCTTTAATCAGAAGGAACTTAATATGCGTCAACGCCGATGGGTAGAACTTCTCAACTATTACGACTGTGAGATTCGTTATCACCCAGGCAAAGCAAATGTTGTTGCCGACGCACTTAGCAGACGGAGTTACCTGCTTAGCACTCATAATGTTCGAGCCCAACATGATCTCGAAACCCTCATCCGCGACGCTCAGCATGCATGTTTTAACGAACGCACCCTGAAGAAAGAAAGAATCTACCACGATGGAGCCCAGCTTGTGAGCAAATCGAATGGGATATTCCACTTTTTAGACCGAATTTGGATTCCCAAGCGAACCAATTTGCGACAAATTCTGATGGACGAAGCCCACAAATCCCGGTATTCTATTCATCCCGGTGCCAACAAAATGTATCAGGATCTTCGTTATAAGTACCGGTGGCCGGGTATGAAACGGGATATCGCTCTCTACGTCGGAAAATGCCTAACTTGTGCTAGGATCAAGGCCGAACATCAAAGACCCTCTGGCTTACTCGAACAACCACCAATTCCTATGTGGAAGTGGGAGAGCATAACCATGGATTTCGTAACCAAGCTACCACACACATCATCAGGTCACGACAACATATGGGTTGTAGTCGACCGTTTGACTAAATCAGCTCACTTTCTGCCGATACGAGAAGACTACAAGGTAGAACGATTAGCCCGAATCTACACCGACGAGATCATTTGTAATCATGGGACGCCTCGTGACATCATCTCTGATCGTGATGCTCGGTTTACTTTGCGACTGTGGGAAACGTTTCAAACGGCACTCGGTACAACACTTAATCTAAGTACCGCTTTCCACCCACAAACCGACGGTCAGACTGAAAGAACGATTCGTACATTTGAAGACATGCTCCGTTCGTGTGTTTTAGACTTCGGTGGTAATTGGGATAAATACCTGCCGTTAGTCGAATTCTCGTATAATAACAGCTACCATTCTAGCATCCAAATGGCACCATTCGAGGCATTATATGGAAGAAAATGTCGATCGCCTATTGTGTGGCACGAGATCGGTCACTCGCAACTAACCGGTCCGGAGCTACTACAAGAAACGACAGAAAAAATTTTCCAAATTCGAGACAACCTAGTGAAAGCTCGGGATCGACAGAAAAGTTACACCGATAAAAAGCGCAAGCCCCGTGAATTTGGCGTTGGTGACTACGTACTCCTAAAGGTATCACCTTGGAAGGGTGTTGTCCGATTCGGCAAGAAAGGGAAACTCGCGCCTCGATATGTTGGACCTTTTAAGATTCTAGAAAGGATCGGAAAAGTCGCCTACAGACTCGAACTATCGGAGGAACTGAGTAACGTCCACCCGACTTTCCACGTGTCAAACCTCCGAAAGTGCATAGCCGACCATGACTTACATGTTTCTCTCGATGATCTACAAGTGAATGAAACATTACACTTCGTGGAAAAGCCTGTCGAAATCATGGATCGCCAAACCAAGCAGCTCAGGCGCTCACACATTCCTATTGTGAAAGTCCGATGGGAAGGCAAACGAGGTGCAGAGTTCACTAGGGAACTCGAAAGCGACATGAAGGCAAAGTACCCGCAGTTATTCGAAGGGAAAATCTAGAAAGAGAAAGTTCTCAAACGTGGGTCACGGTGTTGTAACAGCTTTCAGCTTAATTTCGGTACGAAATTCCCTAAACAAGGGGAGGCTGTAACACCCCGTGTTTTCAAGTCAAAGTCAAAGTTAAGGTCAAAGTCAACGACCGATTTCGCGCAACTTGACTTATAGAAATTTCTTTATTTTATTTGTATTATGTGGAGTAAGTGTCGTTAATTGCAATAATCGAATTGTGTTAATCGTTATTCAACCGATTTACGACTGTGAAGGATAGGAACTAACAATGCGATAAAGTTAATCAACAAATAATCAAGCTATGTTAATCAAGACGACATCAATTCACAACTCGAGCTACGTACTTTTACTTGTTTATACATGTGTGTGTGCCTTATGTGTTACCTGTGCATGTTTAATTATGTTATGTTGTGTAATCAAGCGAACTCAATCGAAACTCGGATGTAATCGAACGCGAACTCGAATCACGATCGAACCATGATAGATAGTGGAAAAGAGATTACGCTAGATACGAAGTAGTGGGGACTGAAAGTAATTTGACTAGGAAACCCTATCAAATAGAACCGTGCGCAATCGAAATCGAAATATCAAAAATCGTCGCGCGAAACACTCGAAAGGTGCGACTGATCGATCAGGCTCCCAGCCGATCGAACAGCCAGCCGAACGGACTGCTGTCCGATCGGACAGGCTGTCCGATCGAGCTGCCTGGCCGATCGGCCAGCCCTTTCCTCTTTTGTCATCCTATAAATTCCCCTGTCATGGTCATTCTTTCCACTTTTGGAAACCCTTGTTCGACCAGCACGCTCAACCCACCTTTTCACAGATTTCTCTCGATTCCGGTAAGTTTTCGTCCTAAATCTTGTACTTTCTTGATCTATACACACCCCTACACCCTTCTATCTTTCAAATCTTAATTTTTAACCGCGAAATCACCAAGAATCAAGTGTTCTAGGATGATGTCATCATGGGTTCTTGAAGAACTTTATGTTTTGGCCTCAATCCACCAAGAACAACTTGGATCTAGCCGATTTCCACATAAACAAACAAGGATCTTTCATAGATCTAAACATGAACACAGTGAAAAGGATTGGATGATGGATTTTCCAACTTTCTTTCAACTCTTTTCACTCAATAACTTCAAAACTTGTAGAAACGGACCCTGAGCCGGTTTACAAATCACTTCGGTGGTCGAACAGCTCAAGATCTGGATTCTATCCACGTGGTTAACCGACTTCGGGTTAAGCGTTAAATTTCATTCCGAACAGTCCACCGACCGGATTTGGGTGATTCCTGTCCGACCCCAAGGACCAAGTAAGGACGAAAGATCTATGGTTCTACTCGTTGTCAAAATACCTCAATAAAACGACAAACAAACAGAACAACCAAGTGTTAGACGCAAGGGCTGATCAGGTCAGGATGCTGACCGATCGGACCGCTGTCCAAATGGACAGCCAGCCGATCGGATAGTCAGCCGATCGACTGGCCAGCCGATCGGCTAGCACATGGTCCCACACAAACAACTTACTTTGAGGACTAGTATTGAACGAACTGTGGTTCGATCGAACTACTGTCCGATCGGATTACTCTTTAGATCATGAGATACTATGCTTCAATACTTAATCGATTTTCAACATGTTCAATGCACTAGAAGTGCCACCCGATCGAACAGCCGTCCGACCAGGTGACACCCTGTTGTCCGATCGAACAGCAGATGTGTTATTCGATCGATCAACTATGCGATCCACTGAACCATACTTTGCAATTCATTAAAGTGGTTGACTATTGTTGACTTGCCGACCGATCAAACACCTGTCCGATCCAAAGGCCAAACGTTGTAATTCATCTGAATGCCTAACCGATCGAGTTGCCGGCCGATCGAACCGCGGTCCGATCGACCGACCTGAAAGGTAAAGGTACTTCAATGTTTTCAAATGCTACAACGAAAAATTCAAAAGTCAAACCATCATACACAAACACATCCTTCTTAAAGGAAGAAACAATCCACTCGAACAGCCATCCGATCGGCCTACCGACCGACCGGACAGCAGACCGAACGGGCTGTCAACCGAACGGTCAGCCGTCCGATCGAACTGCCGTCCGATCGACCAGCTGTCTGACTCTTCTACACTTGTTTCCCGTTTGATGTTTCACTTATCGTTTTGCTACCGAATCTATTTAGGCTAACCGTACTCGCTAAGCGCTCCCTTCAATCCATATCAGCAGAGGGAATTATGGTAGACCCAACAAAGGTTGAAGCTATTACAAAATGGCCAAGACCCACTTCTGTTACCGAAATACGAAGTTTCTTGGGTCTTGCTGGCTATTACCGAAGATTTGTTGAAAGATTCTCGGTAATTGCTTTACCACTCACAAAACTCCTAAGGAAAGGGGTGAAGTACTCATGGAATGAGGAACAAGAGAAAAGCTTTGAAGAATTGAAGAAACGACTCGTATCCTCCCCGATACTCGCTCTCCCTTCTGGATCAGGAGGTTACCAAGTCTATAGTGATGCCTCAAAGAAAGAATTAGGTTGTGTGCTAATGCAACATGGGAAGGTTATCGCTTATGCCTCCCGTCAGTTAAAGCCTTATGAAGTTAACTACCCTACACATGATTTAGAACTAGCCGCAGTCGTCTTTGCACTTAAGATTTGGCGACACTATCTGTATGGAGAAAGTTGTGACATTTTTACCGACCATAAGAGCCTCAAGTACATATTCACCCAGAAAGAGCTAAATATGAGGCAAAGAAGGTGGTTAGAACTTTTAAAAGATTACGACGCAAATATTCAATACCATCCAGGCAAAGCCAATGTGGTAGCTGACGCGTTAAGCCGAAAGAATTCCGGGACTATATCTTGCTTACAAATTCAGCCTCGTATTAGGAGGGATCTCGAAAGAATGAACATTTGGCTTCAGGTTAGTAACTCGGATGGATATCTAGCTAGAATGCAGATTGAACCCGACCTCATATCACGGATCAAAGATGCACAAAAGCAAGATGGAGAACTTTGGGCAATTGTGCAAAATCTTGAGGTGGGTAAGCAATCTGAATTTCGTATAGACCATCATGGGGTGATTTGGTGCGGTAAAAGACTTTGTGTACCCGATGACTCCACCCTTCGTGAGTTATTGTTAGCCGAAGCTCACAGCTCACCATTTTCAATTCACCCAGGATCTACTAAGATGTATCGAGACTTAAGACAGAACTTCTGGTGGAATGGCATGAAGGAAGACGTTGCTCGATACGTAAGTAAATGCCTCACTTGCCAACAAGTGAAAATTGAACACAAACGAGCAAGCGGTCTGTTGCAGCCATTGGATATTCCCATATGGAAGTGGGATGAGATCACAATGGATTTTGTTACCGGTTTGCCTAAGACTTTCAAGAAGAATGATGTGGCATGGGTTGTTGTCGATAGATTGTCGAAGTCAGCACATTTTCTACCAATTCAGCAAGGATTTTCGGTTAATAAGTTATCCGAAATATTTCTTCAAGAAATTATTCGACTCCATGGTACACCATCTTCCATTGTTTCCGATAGAGACCCACGTTTCACCTCACGCTTTTGGAAAGGTTTTCAGGCAGCTTGGGGTACACGACTGAAGTTTAGTACGGCTTTCCATCCACAAACAGATGGGCAGTCAAAACGCACGATTCAGACCTTGGAAGACATGCTCCGAGCATGTGCACTTGAATGGTCTGGAAACTGGGATGAATATCTATGTCTTGTTGAGTTCGCTTACAACAATAGTTGGCAAGCAAGTATTGGCATGGCACCTTTTGAGCTTTTGTATGGTCGGAAATGTCGAGCACCGATATGCTGGGATGAAGTTGGAGAAAAGATTATTGAAGGGCCAGAACTAGTTCAAATTACAAATGAAAAAGTCACTATGGCACGAGAAAAACTGAAAGAAGCTCAGAGCAGACAAAAAAGCTATGCAGATCAAGATAGACGGCCACTCGAATTTAAAATTGGTGACCACGTATTCTTAAAGGTATCACCTTGGCGTGGCGTTCGTAGATTTGGAATTAAAGGGAAGCTTAGTCCCCGTTTCATCGGTCCGTTTGAAATCCTTGAAAGAATTGGAGAAGTGTCATATCGACTAGCTTTACCGCCTCAACTCTCTCACGTTCATAACGTTTTTCATGTCTCCTCGTTAAGAGGATATAATTATCATCCACTCCATGTCATTAGTTATCCGTTACTTACAATTCACGAGGATTTGTCCTACGAAGAGGAACCAGAAGCCATCTTAGATCGACAAGAAAAGGTTTTGCGTAGGAAAGTAATTCCGTTTGTTAAAGTCCTCTGGAAAAATCACTCTGAACACGAAGCAACATGGGAATCTGAAGAATCAATTCGCTCTCTATACCCTAATCTATTCTAGAAATAGAATTTTAGTCGAAGTAACGGTAAATTTTACTATGTGATATATGTTCAATTGTTCTGTTTACGGTCAATCATGCTTTACCTTATGTGAATATATATCTTAGCTATGATTAAGCATATCTATGTAGGAGATATCGGTACCAATATTCAATCTTGTTATCTGTAAGTCTATGTTGATTTTCTGCATGATTAAATATGTTATTAAGATACGTAGTGGAAGAACCATTAGGACATTGTAGTAAGGTAATTGACAATTATGGTCATGAACGTAATTATGAATTTCAGATACACATGTGTGTTTAGGAGATTATTATATAAGTTAGTAACTCTGCTATGAAAATTCCGTTTCCATTACTTAGGTGATATATTCTTATTTGAAAAATTTCGAGGACGAAATTTCTTTTAAGGGGGTAATAGTTGTAATAACCATAAATTTAAAAACATTATTTTAGAAATAAAAGAATTATAATAATTTATAATAAACTAAACATTTATCTTATGATCCATCCTTCTGTATATCAACCAAAACTATTATTATTATTTATAAATTGTCCAATAGGAAACCCTAATTAAGACACCCAAGTAATTCTGTACAAACCCTAGAATTTTCAGAATTTTCAGAATCAGGATTAGGCCCCTAAAACTCAGGGGGGGTATTCCCTACTTGACGATTATCCTAATAACTTGCTATCGAAGTTGAAATTTTAAAATCTGTCGACTCAGCTAGGCTAGTCCCACACGTGGCAACCCTATGCATAAAATAAGTTGCTACGCGGGCCGCGTAAGAATAGGCTTAATGTTACGCGGGCCGCGACAAGGTCAAATTTCACCTATAAATAGCAGCGATTGGGACTTGATTCTGGGCACAAAAACGACGAAGAAACTCAAAATACGCGTTGAGATATCATCCAATTACTCTCAAAACACACACGAAACACTAATTAGTATAGCAGGGTGCTGCAGAACAGGGTATTAACTCAATCGTGCTATGATTCAATGTCCGATTGATTGAAATCAATCCAATGGATGTTTAAGTGCTGCTCAAATTTGAGTTATGCTTTGTCATTAGTCGTGATTCCGATGGATGTTTAAGTAATTTCACTTTGTCATTAGTTGTGATTCCGATGGATGTTTAAGTGTTTGCACTTTGTCATTCGTTGTGAATCCGATGGATGTTTAAGTGATTTCACTTTGTCATTAGTTGTGAATCTGATGGATGTTTAAGTATCGCACTTTGTCATTCGTTGTGAGGATTTTAATCTTGTGAGTTATCGTAAATGCTGTATTAAGTTACTAACCTAGTTGTGTGCATGTTATTTAAATTAGGTTAAAAAGACTAATCAGTTGTCTAAACTCTGCCTGTATAAATCTGAAATATTATCACAAGGTAGCATAACTTTGGAATTATTAAGGTACGGATCCTTACCCTCACTCCTTATTGCTTCATATTCAAATTGTTATAAACCCATTAAATTCATATATCTTTTAAAACTCCTCACGTCTTTGATTATCGATTCATTTGACAGTCCGTTGGATTCCTATTCTAAATCATACTTTGGATTTAGCTTTCATGTCATACGACAGTATTATGTTAGTTGTACTCATCATCGCATGTTCCAATATATGTTACGTCTTGTTATGAAAAATATTTTGATAAGTTATGTGAATAAGACCATTTGTACTCTGATACCCTGAGTATCGCTTCTCGTGGAGTGTCCCACGAGCATGTTGTTGCGGCATCAACATCATGTGCTCCATCCGTGACGGAGAGATCAGTTCACGGCGTCCCTAGGTACAAGTGAGGTACAAAGCTACTAGGAGGCGTATGGATCGATCCTAGAATTTAAGTTAAGGAGGTGGATAGCGGGTATGCCAACTCGCCATCTCGTGTGATAATTATGCAGGAGTAGCTACCTGTGTATTGTCACGTTTTAAGTTTGGCTCATGGGTACATCCGTATGATATGATTATGAAATTACGTTACTTGCATCGTATCATTTTCGCATAAAGTTCCATCCGGATAACATTTCATATAAAGCGTTATTTGTTATTTAAGCCTATTATTCCGTACTGAGCATTTGGCTCATTCCGTAAAAATTTTGTATATACAGGTTCACAGGTTACTTCGGGCGGGTTAAAGAGAGAAGAATAAAGCCTAGGAATAAATCTGAAGATGTTAGTTAATCAAGTCGAATGTCTCCGTTTGTATATTAACCTTAAGTTTAGTTGTCGTGTGGTTGTATCCTTATCAAATAAATAAATAAATGGAATTATGACTTTTGTTTATGATACCACTGTTATTGTGACACGTCAGCCCTTCTGGGTTGGGGTGTTACAATTTGACTGTTTGAGATACGGTATGGGATGTATTATTTAAATTGAATAGTTTTGATAATTGTTGTGGAAACTTCTGGACAATCTGTTTCGCTCAGTGCCATGCCCCGATGATTCCGCCATCGGTTGGGGTGTGACACGTGCGCGTTAGTCCCGTTTGACCCGCTCCTATCCCAAGCTTCCATGTCGCTTATCAAGCATCAACTATCATATATCATTCTCAAGATAGTTAGCTAATTCATCATTCATCACAACCTTTTCATCACACGGATCTTATATTAAGTTTATCATTTGACCTTAAAACACGATAATCCATCATTTCTTATCCAATTTCTTTAAACATACTTACACATATATGATTTTCAACATTATTAACATAAGCATATCATTACTTCCATCATATCATCAAAAACCCCCTTCATAGCTACTTTGTTAATCACTTACAAGTGATCTAATCTTAAGTTCTTCATAATTTCATCATACTTTTGATGTGTGTACTACCTCCTAAGCATATGGTACAACTAGTTCATGCATATCCTTCTAATCTTATTCATAATTCATCAAATTCCTCCTTCTAATCAACATAAATCATTCATGCATAAACATCAAACACACTAGTATCACATTTCTTTTAATTCCTCTAACAAGAATCCATCATACCAATCAAAATACATCAATATTAAGCAAGAATTGGACATGGGTGATCATTCAAGTCGTTATCATAACCATAATCAACGGGTTTCATCTCTAAACATCAAATTAGCCCAAACCGTACATACCCCATGTTCTATATGACAATTCTAACACATACTCATTCTCAATTTCATACAAATTCGCAACTTACATCATAACCCACTTCGTGAAAAATAACCAATCTAATCTTTAAGACATACCTTATGATCCCCATGAGAAGGTGATCGCTAATCCATGCTCGGTTATGAATTTAAGCTTCATCTTGCCTTTCGATTTGATGAAATGGATGGAAACTAGGGTTTTGAGCTCATGGAGCTCCTGATCGATTTCTAGAACACACGAATGTGTGTGTTTGTGTGTGTTAACTTTCATAAATAAAACCCATCTTTCCATCCTAACCTTTTTGGTACCTCAAGTTTCGTTTTGATTGCATACGGGACTAAAAACTCATCATCTTATTACTTATATACATAACACCACTAGGCTAATTTATTCCTAGTTATTTTGTTTATGGTTTCACTTTTACTACTAACGATACTTTACCCATTCCTTTATCTTAACCGGGTTCTAAATTACCAAACCCGTTTTTGGGGTGTTACACTAGGATAATATTCGTATTTCTTCTCATTATTCATGTTTCCTAAAATAATATTTATATTAAGAGTAAATTACAAAAATCGTCTTTTATGTTTGCATTGGATTGCAAACTGCAAAGTATGTCATTTACCTTCAATAATTATAGAAAACATACTTCATGTTTGTAAACCCAAGTAGGTCAAGTCCTTTATCCCTAACCAAGATATTTTTTTTGTTTAATCATGTCACATGGACCCCATGCGAGGGAATTATTGTCTTTTCTTACCCTAATACGATATTAGTTTTATATTTAAAAAATAATAAAACCCACCCACCCCACCCTGACCCTTTCTCTCACTAAATATATACACACATTCTCTCTCTCTCTCTCTTAAGACTCTCCCCCTCTCTTTCTAAAGACCCCCTCTCTCCTAGCCACCAACATCACCCCTTTTCTTTCTGCGATGCAAGAAACCATCCTAACAAATTTGACTTATTGTTGAATCTTACCTACAACCTCCATAACCATCATTCTTCATAACCAGGAGCTTTACAAGACTCATTCACTCCAACCGCCACCCCTTAATACGAACCCTAATTTTGGGTAGGTACCAAAACTAGCTATATGTATTTGTTGATGACTCGGTTCCAAGATGGCTGACACAAGCATACCATGTTGGCTTTAACACGATGGTAGGTGCCAACAAGTTTGGAACCATTACTTTGTGCGGTTGCCACAAGACATATCGGATGAACTCGAAGATGATCCAACTGGCAGGAAAATCAAATGGAAGCCAATTTTGGAACCATTTACTTTGTGCAGTTGCCACAGGACGTATCGGATGAAATCAAAGATGATACAACTGGAGGGAAAATCAAATGGAAGCCAAGTTTGGAACCATTTACATTGTGTGGTTGCCACATGACGTATCGAAGAACTCGAAGATGATCCAACTGGCGGGAAAATCAAATGGAAGCAGGGGAAGCTTAACGAAGCGCCAAACAAAGTTGAAGAGATTGTGCAATTTCATGTTGGTGATATGGTGACTTGTATGCAGAAAAAATCTTTTTGCAATTAGTTGTTTTAACTTGTTAAGAGCTATTTGGGTGGTGGGAGTTGGTGTTGGTGGTGGCTTTTGGGTGCAGGGGGAGAGAAAGAGAGGGAGGTTGGGTGGTTTAAATTGTTTTTTTTTTTTTTAATTTGAGTAAATAGGATATGATGACCAAAATACTCTCATGTGGGGTCCATTTGGTCAGACTTAATGTTAAAAACAAATGAGGTTAGGGCCAAAGGATCTGACCTGCAAGGTTTTGCAAACATAAAGTGCGTATTCTGTAATTATTGTAGGTAAATGACATACTTTGCAATCCGATGCATTCATAAAGAACAATTTTTGTAATTTACTCTTATATTAAATTATTGATTATATCATTAGTATATTTAGTAAAATTTAATTACAATTCGTTTGTACAACCTCTTGATTATAGTGACTTAGGAGAGAACTAAAAACTTAAATTATTATATGGATAACTGAAAATATGAGGTATGATCAAATAAAAAGTTATTTTTGCCTAAGGAGGATAAGAAAAGATCTTAACCTTTCATTTCAAATCAATATGTTGGAAAAAAAAAAAATGAGTGCAAGCCATTCTTGGAAAAGCCTATTTATTGACTTTCTCTCTCCACATGCAAGGCACATGCATATTTCCACCTCCCACCACCACTATTCTCCACCACCCACCACCATTGTTTGGCAATCGCCGGAACGCCGCTGTCACCACTGTTTGACAATCAACACCGCCGTCACCACTGTTTGGCAATCGCCGGAATGCTGCCGTCACTGTTTGGCAATCTTCGGAATGTCGTCATCACCGTTTGGCAATCTCTGGAATGTTGTCGTCATCGTTTGGCAACCCATGTGCCCACCACCACCGTGTGGCAATTGCCGGAACGCCGCCGTCACCGTCGTTTCTCCGTCGTACCTTCCACCGTCACCATCGCACTGAACACCACCACCGCTGTACCGTCCAACGTCATCGTCGTTTCTCTTCACTGAAGATCTCGATAATTTGTGGATATATGTGTTCCAATGTAGTTATGGATCCGGATTTGATATTGTTACATCTCAGTATAGTTATGGATCTGGATTTGAAATTAGATGGCTGATGATATGGTTATGGATCTAAGTTGCTACTATCGCTCCACCATCACAGTTGTTGTTAATCGCCGGAATCTCACCGGAATCGAACGGCTCTCCAGAGGGTGGTGGCAATCGTGAGTTGTGGTGGCTGTGAACAGATAGAGAGATATAGAGAGAGAGATATATATATTTGTTTCTTTTATATATATTTATTATGTTTTAAATATGATTTTAGTTTTATTTATTAAAATACACTTAAATAAATGGGTATAAAGACTAAAATACCCTTGTGTTACCTAATTTAACAAAAAACAATTAACTGAGTTAGGCCTAAAGGACATAACGTGCAGCATTCTCAAACATTAAGTACAAAACTCATCAATTTTAAAGCTAAAGGACACCGCCTGCAATTTGATGTAAACATAAAGGACAAAACTTGTAATTTACTCTAAATAATATAATGTGTCAAACTAACATTATTAGAACTAACCATGTAAGATAAATGATGTATTGCAAAATACATCTTTTATTCGTGTATAGTTTGTACAATTTTCCGTTATTTCTAGTTTAGTTTTAGTTAGAATTGCGTGCTATTGATATATTTGCGTTTTCCAGGTCTTGGTACATAATGTTGCTGAAAATGGAGTGGAACCGAGCTAAATTGCTTAAACACCAAGTCCTAGAACTATTTGGAAAAAGAGTTAGAATTATTTTGAAGTTTTTGAGAGTTCAAGCTGGAAGATTCACGCAACTTTCTGTGAAAAAAGTGCCAGGCTAAAATGGAGTCCAGTCGCGTAGCGCCATCAATAAGCAAAGAATATATGGATTTTTATATGGTGGCGTCGCGCCACCACGATTGGCCTCACCCGTCGCGTCGCGCGAAGGGGCTGTCTGACGAATCTAATCCGTGTTGAGCTAGGGTTTGCTATATAATCAAAAGATAATCATCATTAATAAGAAGTTACGAATTCAAGAAACCCTAGGCGATTTTCAGAGCAGATTTTACGGTTTTCGGAGTATTTTGGCTTGCGGGAATCATCCGGTTGAAGCTCGGAGCATAGGAAAGAAGATTGTTCGGGTCTTATCTCCCGGTTTTCATTATTTTCTTGTTTCGATACTTTAATGATGAATTCTCTTTTTGAACTTATTATGTTGATTTTAGACATCATGTTTTCAGGCTAAAACCTTCGTTACTACCTAGGTTAGATGATAGTTTAATAAAGTTTGGATTTTTACTGGTTTTCTATTGTTTGGTTATGGATTGATCTTTGAAAGTAAATAATTCTAGAACCTTTAATTTGGTGCATATGCGTATTTAATTTTAATTGTTGATTATTTGCAGTTTCACATAAATTTTGGTGGATGTCTTTCACATAATGAATTTGTGTTGATTATTCATATCTTTGCGGGTTGGGGTGATCTTTGGGTAAATCGGCCGATAGCCTTAGAAACAGTAATTAAAATTCAATTAGAATTAAGTATTCTGCTTAACTTGTCGCTGAGAGGCTCGAGTTAGTTAGTAGGTCTCGGTGCAATATATAGCTAAGATAGGTTTTGAGAGAAGTCGGTTT
This sequence comes from Helianthus tuberosus, assembly GCA_030545235.1. Taxonomy (NCBI): domain Eukaryota; kingdom Viridiplantae; phylum Streptophyta; class Magnoliopsida; order Asterales; family Asteraceae; genus Helianthus; species Helianthus tuberosus. Next base: position 88,455,204 of record CM060447.1, read on the forward strand.
TAGTTCCCTAATTGCACCTGTGTCTATTAAACCAAGTTAGAATCTAGGATTGCATTAGACTGTCGTGCTGAGAGGTAGATAGTCGTATTAGGGCACTTTTAGAGTCGTTAGAGGACTGAGAGGAAGTCTAATAATCGGTGTTCACAACAGCCTTGTAGGGTTTCCTAGGTTTCTTCCTGAGAAGGGTCGAGAAGTCTTAGCATGAAATACCTTAGGGTTTAGTACTTTACGATCCCGATTCCATACCACAATAGTATCGTTAGAAATCCATTCCTGGTTAAACTGGATTCAAGCCTAGGTAGTCGTTAATCTCATTTGAATTAAACCTAATTCTCGTTCGTGTCATAGTCTAGTTTTATTTCAATTCCAATTTTAGGATTTTAGTAAAACCCCCCTTTAGAACATAACAATAGTTAAGTCGCGTCAGTAGTAGTCTAAATAAAGTCATTAACGTAATTAATTAGAGTCCTTGTGGGTTCGACATCCGGACTTGCTTTTCTTTGCTAGAGTCAACCGGTTCACTTGCCGGTGAGTAGTTTAGTCAAGTTAGAGAGTCTAGAATATTATTACTTGAGTCTAAATTTAGGTTTATTTTTAGTTTGTTTATTTGAACTACTTATTGCACATCAAGTTTTTGGCGCCGTTGTCGGGGATTCTTGGCAATTGCGTTAATTACTTTGTTTGGATTTCAACTGATATCTATACGTGCTTTTTGTGTGTTTTTGAGTCATAGGAGTCCAAGTAATTTTAGTGTCTTTTTATTTTTAGAGTCTGTTGTTGGAGTCGTCTTACTTGTTTGTTCTCGGTTTTGCAGTTCATGCGCCACACGCGTTCTCAAGGACCAGTGAAGCCGCCGATCGACAAGTCTTCCTTCTCCACACCTAGTTTACAGGTTAGAAAATCTTCAACTTCATCTTCAGCCCCTTCTGACTCTACACTACAATCTAAACCACCGTACTTTGACTTCACCCCGAAGTCGTCACCCCACAACACCCCACCACCGTCCCGTCCAACTAGTCCACCATCTATTCACCAAATGGCCGATAACCAAACTGTCCACCAACGCTCCACCACGGGTTTTTCCGCAACTCACCCATCACCCTCCCTGAAATCACCAATGACAAGTCCTGGCGAATTCCCTCATACATCATGACCGACATTAACAACTCTTGTCAGTTTCAAGGCCGTGATGATGAGGATGCGCCTGCACATATCAACCGTCTCACCCGTCTTTCCAGCACCTTCGGCATCGAAGGTGTTAATCTTGATGCTCGCTATCTCCAAGTCTTCCCCTTTTCTCTTGCTGGCCGCGCAGCCACATGGCTTGACTCGCAGCCAGCAGGTACTTATACCACTTGGGTTGGACTTCGAGATGCCTTCCTTGCTAAGTATTTCCCACCTGCGAAGGCCTCTCGCCTTCGAGATCAGATCCATTCTTTCAGAATGGAGCCTGACGAACCATATCACTTAGCTTGGGAGAGGTTTCAAACTTTACTCTCGCGTTGTTCCCAACATGGGCTTTCGGATTGGGCTTTAGTAGAAAATTTTTACAATGGTCTCACCCCTGAGTGTAAGGCCCGATTCGACACATCTGCAGGAGGCCATCTTATGGGAAAGAAAACTGTGGCTGACTGCAATGATCTCTTTGAGAGCTTCGCTCATGCTGATATAGATCATAGTGCTACCGGCAGGAATTCCATTCCTGTGACTACTTCCTCATCTTTCCGAGGAGTAAACCAAGTCGTCTCGGACTCAAAGGTAGCATCTCAACTTAACTATATCACCAAAGAGTTGCTAGAAATTAAGAAGAAGGTTGATAGGTGCGAAGTTTGTAGAGGTGGTCATGACACTGTAGATTGCCCAACACTTACCCTAGAACAGGTAGAGTACATAGCAGGTCAAAATAGGGGTCCATCTAACCCGTTTAGCAATAGTAACTCTAATTGGCGTGCTAATAATTATCGCTCTTCAGGTAACCCCCAGGTTTTCCATCAGGTCAATATCAAAGCAGGGTACCAAGTTTCTATTCTAGTGGGGGTTCGGGTCAAACAGGTCAATTTGCTAGTTCAAGTTCAGGGGGACAGTTCAGAGGTGAGGGGTCAAACTAAGAGGTTCAACCTAGGAATGAGGGGTCAAATGGTAGTTTATCTAGGATAGAGGACCTTCTTACCCAGCTAGTGGTCAAGGACCAGGCCACCCAACGTACCTTAGAAGAACATGCTACATTCCTAAAGAATAACCATTCGAATTTCTTAGAACTTCAAAGGCAAGTTGGGGATATTGCACACTAGTTGCAAGAACGACCTCCCGGTCAATTTTCGAGAAATACAAAGCCCAACCCATCTGGCACTTTGAAGGCAATTTCGACCCATAGTGGTAGGACCTTAGGAAATGTAGTGAGAACCGAGATTGTTGAGATAGAAGATGAGGACCCAGTAGATGAAGAGATTGAAATGGAGGCTTCCGGTAAAGTGCAACCTAGGTTCATCCCAGCAAGTACCGCACACACCGGGGGGCCTTCAAGTGAGAAGAGTATAGAGAAACGGCCCATACAAGTTGTTCCATCACCCACTGTTGATCTTTCCCGTGCTCCATTTCCCTCCCGTCTTAAAAATCAAACTTATTCCAAAGAGTACGGGAAATTTTTAGAGATCTTTAAGCAACTTAGAATTAACCTTCCCTTCATAGAAGCCCTTCAATCGATGCCTAAATACGCAAAATTCTTAAAGGACCTTCTAAAACGTAAGGATATGTTAGGAGAGGTTTCTAACATTCCCCTTAGTAGAGGGTGTTCCGCCGTAGTCTTAAACAAGGTCCCGAAGAAATTGACGGATCCGAGCCTTTTTACCATCCCGTGCTTGTTTGGGAGTGATACCGAGTGTAGGGCCCTAGCCGATTTAGGAGCGAGTATAAACCTCATGCCATATTCCATGTATGAGAGGTTAGGTCTAGGAGAGTTATCCCCTACACGTATGTCTTTTTCCCTAGCCTATAGATCAGTGAAGTATCCACGTGGCATAATTGAAAACCTTCTAGTCAAAGTGGATAAATTCGTCTTTCCCGTAGACTTTGTCGTCCTTGATATGGAAGCCGATGAGAAGGTTCCTATCATTCCAGGACGCCCATTCTTGTGTACCGCCAAGGCTATCATCGATGTCTTTGACGGAAAAATCACACTCCAAGTCGGTGAGGAGAGAGTCATTTTCGAGATAGCACGCTCCATGGAACACCCTAGTGGTTCCGATGATCTTAGTAGTCCTTGTCATTCGGTCTATTTCATAGAGTCTTTCCTATCATGTGTCGACCATTGCTTTGACTATATTAGTGGAGCCGATTTAGTTGAAGGTAAGTTAGATGAGGTAGTTGAGAAGGTAGAGGAGGTTGTGAGTGAGAGTGAGGAAGTAGAAGAGACCGAGTGGGTCCCTGAAGTGCTAGAGTTGAGTGAAGTAAAAAGTGAGATTGAGAGTACACCTATAGAGAAACCCGCCCCATTAGAGCTTAAGGTTCTCCCATCCCACTTAGAGTATGCGTTCTTAGGTGAGGGGTCCAATTTTCCCGTCATTATTTTGTCTAAGTTAGAGGAGGGGGAAAAAGGGTAGGTTGTTAGAGGTGTTGAAAGAGAATAGGGAAGCCATTGCATGGTGACTTTTGGATATCAAGGGCATAAGCCCTGCCTATTGTACCCACCGGATACTCATGGAAGATGATTATAAGCCAGTGGTGCAACCTCAACGGCGCCTAAATCCAAACATGCAAGAGGTTGTTAAGAAGGAAGTGCTTAAGTTGTTAGATGCCAGGGTGATATACCCTATTTTTGATTCACCATGGGTTAGCCCGACCCAAGTCGTCCCAAAGAAAGGTGGGATGATGGTGATCATGAACGAAAAGAACGAATTAATCCCTTCTCGTACCGTTACCGGTTGGCGTGTGTGCATAGATTACCGAAAGTTGAATGACGCCACCCAGAAAGACCATTTCCCCTTGCCATTCATTGACCAAATGTTGGAGCGTCTAGCGGGTCAACAATACTATTGTTTTCTCGATGGATTTTTGGGTTATTTTCAGATCCCAATCGCCCCGGAGGATCAAAATAAAACGACGTTCACATGCCCTTACGACACTTATGCGTATCGCCGCATACCTTTCGGGTTATGCAACGCTCCGGCTACTTTCCAAAGATGCATGGTTGCTATATTCCAAGACATGCTTGAGACTTCTATGGAGGTTTTCATGGATGACTTCTCGGTTTATGGTACCACTTTCGATCAATGTCTTCTCAATCTTGATAGGATCCTTAAGAGATGTATAGAGATAAACCTTATGTTGAATTGGGAGAAATGTCACTTTATGGTGACGGAGGGGATTGTTTTAGGTCACAAGGTGTCTAGAGAGGGGATATAGGTGGATAGGGCCAAGATAGATACCATAAGTAGATTGCCTCCACCTACTAGTGTTAAGTCCGTCCGTAGCTTTCTAGGTCATGCGGGCTTTTATAGGCGTTTCATTAAGGATTTTTCTAAGATTACGCGCCCCCCCCCCCCCCATGACCCGACTTCTAGAGAAAGATGTACCTTTCGTCTTCGACGAAGAGTGCATCAAGGCTTTTGATTTTTTCGAAGGAGAAATTCATTAGTGCCCCTATCCTTGTTTCGCCCAATTGGAGCTTGCCTTTCGAGCTCATGTGCAATGCAAGTGATTATGCCATAGGTGCGGTTTTAGGTCAAAGAATTGATAAACATTTCCATCCAATCTACTACGCGAGCAAAACTTTGAACGATGCTCAAGAGAACTATACCACCACGGAAAAAGAGCTCTTAGCCGTAGTATTTGCGTTTGATAAGTTTCAATCATATCTCGTGCTTTCCAAAACCACCGTGTTCACCGACCACGCCGCTTTGCGCTTTCTTTTCCAAAAGAAGGACGCAAAGCCACGCCTCATTAGATGGATTCTTTTGCTCTCCGAGTTCGATATCGAGATTAAGGATAAAAAGGGAGCGGAAAATGTAGCCGCCGACCATTTGTCACGCATAGAGGATCCTAAGAGAGAGGAGGTTTGTGAGGATTCAATAGGAGAGACTTTTCCTCATGAAACAATAGACTTTGTTAGTGCCGAGGTAGAGGGTTTGCCATGGTTTTCGGATTTGGCAAATTATTTAGCAACCGGCGATATTGTGAGGGGTATGTCCTACCAACAAAAGAAAAAGCTTCTTAGGGATGCTAGGAAGTACATTTGGGATGACCCGTACCTATTTAGGATAGGTGGAGATAGAGTGCTTAGGAGATGTGTTTCAAAAGAGGATGGGTTAGACATCCTTAGACATGTGCACGAGGGTTTAACGGGAGGCCGTCACAGGCCAAATGTGACGGCACAAAAGGTTTTTGATAGTGGCTTCTATTGGCCAACGGTAGTTAAAGATTCCATAGAGTTTGTTAGGACATGTGACCATTGCCAACGTACCGGCAACATCTCATCCAAGGATGAAATGCCCCAAAATCCCATCCAAGTTCTTGAAGTCTTTGACGTTTGGGGTATTGATTTCATGGGACCTTTCCCCTCATCGAGTGGGAATAGGTACATCCTCGTGGCCATTGACTATGTCTCAAAGTGGGTGGAAGCTCAATCTTTGCCCACTAATGATGCCCGAGTGGTGGTGAGATTCCTTAAGAAATTATTAACACGTTTTGGAGTTCCTAAAGCTATCATTAGTGACCGTGGTACGCACTTTTGCAATTCCGCCATGGAAAAGGCACTTGCGCGCTACAGTGTCACTCACCGTCTTTCTACCGCATACCACCCACAAACTAGTGGCCAAGTAGAGAATGTAAACCGAGGGGTGAAGAGAATCTTAGAAAAAATAGTAGGAAAAAGTAGAAAGGATTGGTCGGAAAAGCTCGACGATGCCTTGTGGGCATTCCGTACCGCCTACAAAACACCGTTAGGGACCACGCCCTTCTTGATTGTGTATGGCAAAGTGTGCCATCTTCCAGTGGAGTTAGAACATAGAGCTTTATGGGCATTGAAAACTGTTAACCTCAACCTTACCGAAGCCGCAAGAAGGAGGTTCTTCCAAATCCATGAATTGGAGGCTCTAAGGGATACCGCCTATGAACGATCTTGGAGTATCAAGGAAAAGACTAAGGCGTTGCATGATAGGAGGTTGTGAGGGTTGAAGGAGTTTAAGGTAGGTGATAGAGTGCTCTAAGGGATACCGCCTATGAACGATCTTGGAGTATCAAGGAAAAGACTAAGGCGTTGCATGATAGGAGGTTGCGAGGGTTGAAGGAGTTTAAGGTAGGTGATAGAGTGCTCTTATTCAATTCAAGATTGAAATTAATAGCGGGGAAGTTGAAATCAAGATGGACCGGACCGTATGTGGTAAAGGAGGTGTTTCCATACGGTACCGTCGAGTTGTATGACGAAGTTGATAAAGGTGTGTGGAAGGTAAATGGTCATCGATTAAAGCATTACTTGGGAGGTCCCATTGATACTACCGAGGAGGAAGAAATTCCTCTAGAGGACCCACCACCTTCACCGAACAATGAGTTGAGAAAAGCTTCGTTTGTAGAGTATGTACCATTTGTAAATTTCTTTATTTTTCATATTTCTCGTAGTTTTTCATGTTTATGTTTTGTGTGTTTAAGAGATTTTGCAGGCAACGTACCCTTGAAGAACTGAATTTGCGAAGAAAACGACGTTCCAGACATGGCGAGCAGTTCAAGGCGAGGTAGGTCGCGAAAGTCAGGTGCGGGTCAGTCAGCACCGCAACAGGATCCACCTCAGCAGGACCCGGTCCCACAGGAAACACCGATCATTCAGATAGCTGCCGATGATCCTAAGTTGAGAAAAATCGTGTATTAAGCGTCTTATAATCTTATTCCGGATAGGAAAACTCATAGAGCTGATCACCTGATTTTGAAGTTTGAGCCGAGTACAGCAGAATGGAATAAATATGATAAACTGAAGAAAACTGATTTACTCCTGCACAGTGTGATAGATTGGCTGTGGTTGAGTGAAATAGGCTCAAAGCAGGGGGTGATTGACCTTTTGGGTCAAAGGTTGATTGATGCGTTGGAGTGTATAGAGCCTCAGTATGAGGAGCTGGTGCTAGAGTTTCATAGCACTTGGATGCACAAGGAGGGAAAGTTCGAGCAGGACACAACTGTGTCGTTCAGTTTAGGTAGGCAGGTGTATGAGATGAACATGGCGAGGTTTGCCATAGTATCGGGGTTGTAAACTGAGGAGGAAGTAAAGCGGCCGGAGTTTGTTACTTGTTTGAGGGGTGCTTATTCTCTGCCTAGGGATTGAGGTGTTGGTGCGACTGAGCTGCGAGAATTCTAGAGTACGATTTCTGACCACCCGTTCACGACTACGAACCTGATCACTTTGGTTCGTAACCCGGTTTATAGGTATGTGTTGAAGATCTTATCTACTACACTGGTGGGTCGGAAGTCGGGGGAGAATAAGGCGAACTGGATAGAGCTGTTTATTTTGATGTGTAGAGTGTAGAACAGGGAGATGAATCTGGCTACGGTCTTAGCAGATTCTTTTAGTAGGAGTCGTCGAGGTGGTCCTCGTGATGGTTTGGATATGGGCCCCTATATTACTAGGATTGCATGAAATTTGGGGGTGTTTACCAAATATCTCCCCGAATTTCTACACGAGGGGCCCAAGATGGCAACATTTGGGATCAACGAGTTGCAGCAGGCGGGTATAGTATCATGTATGGAGCCTTACGGCTGGGAGCCGATCAGGCAAGGTCCGCAGGTGCAGCCACCGGAGGGACATCCCGCTGAGGATGTAATGCTTCAGATTGATCCTCCACACCGACAGCGACCACCGCAGAGACACGAGTTGCCAGCACACCAGTACCCACGCAAACAGCCACCACCTGGACCTCTTACCTTGGAGTCGTTCTCTGTTTATGTGGAGCAGAGGTTCGAGAGGCTGGAGCACCTTATTTTGACTGGTCAGGATAGGCAGGATGGTGCCCTCTGGTATATTATGAGTAGGCATAGCATGGGGATTCCAGACTTCTTCCAGCCAAGGCAGCAGGGTAGCTCGGCTGGTACTGAGGAGAGGTTTGATCCGATTCCCCCGATTCATGTTTTTGGAGAGGGCAGTTCAGGAGCAGGTGGTCGAGAGGAGAGCAGTCACGAGTCTGCTAGCGAGCATGACGAGGACTAGTGTGGGGATAGCATGAGGATGCAGGAGCAGCAGCTGACTACTATTATCTTTTGTTGATTATTTTTCTTTTATGCTGTTTTTGATGCTCACTCATTGGTCTGTACTGATATTTATACACGTTAAACAGGTTGGTTAGGGAGGTTGGTTTGGTTGATGATGAAACTGATGATCTTTTGACGATATATATATATATATATTATGATATGTTTTGGTAGTTTGTGTTGATGATTGATAGGTTGATTGTAGTAGCCGCTTTCGTTCGCGTGTCCGAGGTTAGGAGTTGTTTGCTGAGCGCGTATGGAATTGGAGGGCTTATGTGGAAACGACTGGCACTTTGACAGTCTCACATATCAGCTAAGTCGTTTCCCTTTTTGTTGTTGTATTTTATTTGTTTATTTCATTATTTAGTTCGTTATTTATTTAGTTAGTAGTTTAGTAGTTGTTTTTAGGTAGTTTGGAGTCGTATTTCCATTCTTGCATTAGGGACAATGCAATCTTTAAGTGTGGGGATGGGATACATGTAAATAATCGAGTCTTATATTGAAAAAATACAAAAAAATTAAAAAATTTGAAAAATCCAAAAAAATTGAAAAATTAGAAAAAATGTTCTTTGAAATGAGAAGTTTGCATATTTAAAACGGAAAATGATAGAAAAGATGAATTTTTGCTTGGGTTCGAATAATAATAATATGAGATTAAAATAAATCAAGCTTGCGTCTAGTTTGGGATGTGTGGATAGGCCCGGATTTGATTTTAAGTCCCTATGAGCTAATATACCTTAATTGTCGGTCTGCTAGTGGGTTTTCGCCTGGGAGATATGGGAAATCAAAAACCGTCGATAATAGTATAAGGGGCACCGTTATAAGTTAAAACTGTTAGAGTTTGTGATCATGTGAAAAAATAAAAAATAAAAAGTGAGCTAGAAACTAAATGAAAGTAGCACATTCCTATGTAGTCTGGGTTGGGGATAGTGACTTTACAACCGGATTACCGCTAGGGTGTGTGAAATCGACCTTGCAAAGAAAAGTAAAAAGTACTGAAGCCTAAGTAATCCGAGTTGGGGATAGCGACTCTACAGCCGGATTGCCTCTTGGTTAGGGAAAGCAACGTCTACGCTCATTGAAAGAAAGAAAAAAAAAATGGAAAAATAATTTTTTTTTTTATTGTAAACTCTTTTGGTTTTGATATAAGACGGTTGGGAAATTGTCCAGTGATCGTTCCTTTAGTCCTATAAAGCTTGAGGCGGGAGTAGGTGGACCGTAGATTCTAGTGTGAGGCCCTAGGTAGATTGACCGCACTTAAATTAAATTCACATGATAAGGGCTTAGGATCGGACTTGGGTTTAAAGGGACAAGTATATTCGCAATCGCGACTAACGAAAGCCTTGGTTTTAATAAGATATAAATAATTTTTGACCCAAGTGATTATTCGTCTATGATTCCGTTGCATAATTCTTTTTCGAGGATGAAAAAAGAGTAAATGTGGGGATATTTGATGTATTGCAAAATACATCTTTTATTCGTGTATAGTTTGTACAATTTTCCGTTATTTCTAGTTTAGTTTTAGTTAGAATTGCGTGCTATAAATATATTTGCATTTTCCAGGGCTTGGTACATAATGTTGCTGAAAATGGAGTGGAACCGAGCTAAATTGCTTAAACACTGATGGAGGGTGTGAAACCCAAGTGTTAATGTGCTTATCTTGTGTGATTTATGGTCGTTTAAGTGATAATGTGCTTTGAATACGTTAACTACGTGTGTTTGTAATTTCACAGGTAAAACGTGTAATACGGCGAAGTTGAGGAGCTTGGTGATGAAGCGGATCAGCCGGGAATAATAATTAAGTGAATCACATCAGTCGGTAGAGGTTTCGGGTCAAAGAGATAGCTTCAAAGCTCAAGAAACGCGAAAGTAATGAAGTCAGGGGGTTGGTTTGTCATTATACGAAAGTTGCATGAAAGTGGTTCTCTTTATATATCAGCCAAGAAGTCCAGCGAAGTCAAAATGTAGCCTACGGCTACTCCAACGTAGCCTACGGTTTGGAAAATACAAAAAGAACAGAATATTCAATTCGTAACTTACGGTACGAAACTGTAGCCTGCGACATTTATAAAACGGCAGACGGCAGTAAGAGGGGGGCACGAAGATAGAGAAGCTTACGAAGATCGATCTCACCATCATGAGCGGCTAGTCTTTTATGGTTTTCTCCGGATGGAGGGTTTGTGTAATTAGGTACTTTTATGTGTTTTTAATCATTGTAACTTGGTGATCTAAGCATTCGATGCTTTTCACCATGGATTTAATTGACTGATTGTAACTGGTTGCATTTATTTAAACCTTAATTTCTAAGCATTCAATTCCCGAGAGTTCTAGTAATTGGGATATATTTGACATGGGGTTAGGGTTTGTAATTGTAATTGATAATCATTCGATAACCTCCCGTTATGTATTGACCGGAGTACTTAGTCGTTGGTTATCACAATTGGTTAATTAGGTTAAACATTTATGTCTATGTGAATGTTTTGATTAAACACATAACTGAACTTGTTTGCAAACCTGAAATTCGGAGGAACCTTTCTTTTTCCTATTGTTTAACACCTCAAGTTCTTAATTCATAATTTAGTTAATCCACAAATCAAACAATCATCAGTTTATTTTTTTATAGTTGTTAATAAATACTTAACGTTACACACTTTCCATAATCCTCCTCTGGTTCGATATCCGACTTATCCTATCTACATAGTTTAGTTGGTTTTTGTATGTCCTTAACGACAGACATCAAAATGGCGCCGTTGCCGGGGAGGCGTGCGCAAAGTGTTTAGTGTTGAGTTTTTAGTAGAAATTGATAAAAATCCAAAAATAGTTCCATTTTATTTCGTTTTGTTTTGTTCAGAATTACGCGAGGTTTTTCTTGTTTGTGTTGCGCAGGTGATCTCATACGTGTACACATCATACGAGAAACTTCGGAAAGGCTTCACCACTAGTATTTGATCCGGAAATCGAGAGAACCGTTAGGCACACCCGAGTTGTGCAACGAGAAAATAAAATAGTGCAAGCATCACCATTGAATTTCAAAGAAATGGAGCATTCAAGCAACCTCGAGAAGCAACCCGAAACTTCAACTGAACAAACTCAATTTACCCCGACTCCTACACAGCCATCACCCAACACCTTTATACCGTCAGAACAACAACCACAAACCACCCAAGCTACTTCTCCACTTCCACCTATGCCACCACCACCATTCCCAAATTTAGACGACATGCCACCCTTCACAACTCAACCAATATCCTTTCAATACCCAACATACACCTAAACTTCTAGCATCCAACATTCCTCACCATACGTGAGGATCGTTGATGATCATAGCACCGCCCAACCTAATCAAACACAACCCGTTAACTCATCCACTTCAACTCCTTTACTGACACAACCATCCCATTACCAACCAGCTCAGCATCAACGATTCTCTTTCAGACCTTCAATATTTGAGCAAGGGAATAGTTCAAGGGATTTTGGGGATGATTACGATGAGTATGATAGCTACGGTAATCAAGGTGAGCGGCAAGGAATGCAATTGGGTAATTACGAAGGAAATATGGGTTCGAGAGTATTAGAACGGGGAAATCAGAATGTTTCGGGTTATCAACCGTTTGTGCAACCGGTACCGATGCAGCAACAATATAATCAACCTGACCCAATTAATCAGCAGCCTGTTCCGAGAAGGCCGGTGGTGGATATTCCATTACCACCATTGGCACCGCAAATGCAGGGTCAGGCAAGACCGCTGCCACGAAACCTACACCGACCGGTGATTTTACCGGAAGGAATTCCACGACGAAATAATCAAGGTCCAGTTCGAGGTATAGAGAGCCACTTCAGGCCTGCTATAGTTAACAACCCATCACCGGTTGTGATTCTGCAACTACAAGGAGGGCGGTCATTCGAAGTACGAACACAATCAATATCCAGTCTGCCTAAGTTTCATGGTCACGCACATGAAGAACCATATCTACACATTGCTGCATATAATGCACGTTGCAACACAATCAGCAGCCAAGGTTTTTCAGTTGATGATGTGAAATTGGTACTTTTCCAATTCACACTCGAAGACAAAGCGCAGCAATGGTTCCATTCGCTACCGTCAGCTTCGATCTTCACATGGGGCGAAATGCAGCAACAATTTTTAGATGAATTCTATACTCACTTTCGTACTAACAACGCCAGGAAGGATATTCGAGGGTTTCGACAACAGCCCGGTGAGTTATTTCACGAAGCGTTCAATCGTTTCAAAATGATGCTCAAGAATTGTCCACATCATGAGATATATTTGTGGGAGCTTATTAATACATTCCACGAAGGCCTAATAGATGAAGATGCCAGGGATGTCAATTCAATATCCAATGGTACTTTTGGAACAAATTACGAAGAGGATGATTGGGAATATTTAGAAAGAACCGCAAGGGCGTCAAAACGCAAAGCTCAATCTTCTAGAAGTGCACGACATTCGACAGTGAAAGCTGCAGACCAGTTACCGGAGACTGGGGGACCATACCCGTTGTGTGGTCATTGTGGGGATATAGGGCACATTGCTGATCAGTGCCCTAACATTATCGGTAATCTGGATGAGGTGAATATGATGCAAGGAAGTGGGAATAGGTATTCGGGTTTACAAGGAAACAACCAATATTACCAGCCCCGGAACCAAAATAATTATCAAGGGGGTAATAATTCGGGTTTCCAACGAAATTACCAGCATAGTAATGGTCAGGTGAATAATGATATGATGGAGATGTTGAAAGCAATTCAACTTGATTTACAAAACCAAGGTTTGAGTTACAAAACCGTGCTCAAAAGGATGAGATGCGAGATAAGGCCGTTCAACCATTAACTACACAAATGGCCCAACTTGCAACTGATGTGAAGGAGCTGAAGCAGCAACAAGGGAAGCTGCCAAGTGATACTCAACCAAACCCCAAGAATCCACGGAGCACATTGATCAGTGGGGTAAATCCAGTTCCTAATAATACTTGTTATGATAATGGTTTGTCTGCTTCGAATGTGATTGCAGGTTTAAATGAAGCGGTTGTGGAAGAAAGTGGAATCGATTTGGGGGAGCCGGTTGTCTCCATCAGAGTTGGGAAGTTAAAAATCCACAAGGCATTGCTGGACTATGGAGCAGGAGTGAGCGTGTTACCTGGTAGCTTGTATGACCAGTATGACTTCGGTCCGCTACAAGCGTGTGATAGCATGGCCATGTTCGCAGATGCGAGTTTGAAACGACCACGAGGGGTTGTGAAGAATGTGGTCATCCAACTTGGTGAGTTTTACTACCCGGTTGATTTTATGGTGGTCGATTATGCACCATCGCTTACATACGAGCAACCGCAGGTAGTTTTGGGTCGCCCATTCCTATATACCGCGAACGCCCAGATTGATTGTCGAAGCGGAATGGTCACCATGAGCTATAAGAATCGTAAGTTGTACTTTAATGTATTTTTAAAAACTATTTCTTACGATCCTGTTAATGATGCTTGTCACACAATTGCTACTAATGAAGATGGTTCAAGTGTGACAAAGGACAGGTTAGAGGCGAGTGGATATCGAGTGAAGAAGTCAAGTGTGGGAAGGCCATTTGGCGGAGGAAAACCACCTTATGGTGGGTTTGGATGGGGTAATGAAACTGTAGTTGACCCCGACCGAAGTGAAACGATGACCCTCCCTAAAAAAATGGATGGATATGTACGGAGAGACATGGGAGAGAAAATGTGTAACTGAACCACCCTGAATGTCAGGTATGGTCTGGCTGAAGACCTAAAACTTAGCGTTCTCGGGAGGCAGCCCGAGGATTTAGAGTATTGTACTTTGGTTTGGTTCGGTTCGTTTTGGTGTGGTTGTGTTTTTACAGGTTCTTGATTCAATTATCACGGATGCAACAATTCAAGTGTGGGGATGTTTTGCAACATCCCCGGTGAGATATCAAAGAATCTATGGAATGCGTCTATTCTGGTTAAAGCACAACAGCAGCATCACTACAGACACATGATCAGGTGCATGTGTTTATCTATCTTACTTTGTTTTTTGTGTGTTTTGTTGTTTTTGGTGGTGTGAAGCTTTGTTTTGTTTAGGGGATGTGTTGTGGTTGTTTTGTTCTGAGTTAGCCGCTCATTTAGGATTGTTGGTTTGTTTTCCCGGGCTATATTTTAAAAGCACCATACATTGGGGACAATGTATCCCAAGTGTGGGGATGGGGGAGCCCGGGAAGGGATTCGTGGATAAAGCTTGAAGAGATTGAAATCGATGAAATTTGGTAAAAATTGAAAATTGAAAATTTTAAAAATTTTTCATCGCCTTAAACAAGCTAATTGGATACGAAAACCTAAAGTTTCAATCACTAATAGGCTTCTTACCGGTAGTAAACTAGATTAGTCCCTTGTCATGGTTGTCCCTTTAAGTTTCATGAGAGTAGGTTTGATAAGTGTTTTTATAGTAAATGAGTTGAAAAGAGATGTCTATCTAGGGGTAACATGTTTTAATTGCATATGCTACATGTCGTCAACCTTTTTACCTTTTCTTGGTGAGATCTTGAGCCTGTAGACGGATAGGATACATTATATGATGAATTCATTTGTTGAGTGCAGGCTACGTGTTATTCTGTGTTAGAACTTGTATGATTCGATGTACGCTGAGACTGTGGATTTGACATGTGCACATATATGATAAAGGCATTAGGATTCTCTGTTACACCCTTTTGTGTTTGTGTTTCTTTTGTGTTATTTACCAAATTCCCTTAGTAGCCCTGTTGAGCCTAACTACCTTTCGTTTGTTCGCCTATCGTTATTGTGAAAAACCGACTGTGATGATATTGTTATGAAGAAAAAGAAAAAAAAAAGAAAAAGAAAAATAGAAAAATATGTGGAAAAATGAAAAAGAAAAGAACAAAAATAGAAGTGTATGAATATCGTCTATGTTCTTGGGTAGAAACCAACCCAAAAGTATAAGTTATGTATGAATAAAGTTGTCACGGTTTAGTTATTGTTTGTGAGCCAATTAGAAAAGAAAAATAACCTAAAAATATATTCCTACCTTTACCCTAAGCCCAAACCCGAAAGTCCTTTTGATATGTGCCATGTTAGATGATATAGTGGAGGTGTGATTGTCATACAAGCTTATGATTGCAGGATTTCATGTTTGCTCATTGAGAGTTTATATACTAGCGCATTACACGCTAGTCCAGATATTAACCCGAGAGGAGAGTACATTGTGAGGGGTGTGTAGCATGTGATTCATTGTAAACATGTTAGTTTTAGATAGGCAAGTCTTAAGTTTTTAAAATTGTATCATTTACTTTGTCAGACTGTCAATCTCGATTGTGTCAGTCTATGGGATGGGTATGACTTGGGACTGAACATGTTGAATTGGTTAAGTGGTTTAGAGGTGTTGTGCTATGGTGATTAGTTCTAGTTGGTTTGCTTGAGGACAAGCAAAGGATAAGTGTGGGGATGTGATGGAGGGTGTGAAACCCAAGTGTTAATGTGCTTATCTTGTGTGATTTATTGTCGTTTAAGTGATAATGTGCTTTGAATACGTTAACTACATGTGTTTGTAATTTCACAGGTAAAACGTGTAATACGGCGAAGTTGAGGAGCTTGGTGATGAAGCGGATCAGCCGGGAATAATAATTAAGTGAATCACATCAGTCGGTAGAGGTTTCGGGTCAAAGAGATAGCTTCAAAGCTCAAGAAACGCGAAAGTAATGAAGTCAGGGGGTTGGTTTGTCATTATACGAAAGTTGCATGAAAGTGGTTCTCTTTATATATCAGCCAAGAAGTCCAGCGAAGTCAAAATGTAGCCTACGGCTACTCCAACGTAGCCTACGGTTTGGAAAATACAAAAAGAACAGAATATTCAATTCGTAACTTACGGTACGAAACCGTAGCCTGCGACATTTATAAAACGGCAGACGGCAGTAAGAGGGGGGCACGAAGATAGAGAAGCTTACGAAGATCGATCTCACCGTCATGAGCGGCTAGTCTTTTATGGTTTTCTCCGGATGGAGGGTTTGTGTAATTAGGTACTTTTATGTGTTTTTAATCATTGTAACTTGGTGATCTAAGCATTCGATGCTTTTCACCATGGATTTAATTGACTGATTGTAACTGGTTGCATTTATTTAAACCTTAATTTCTAAGCATTCAGTTCCCGAGAGTTCTAGTAATTGGGATATATTTGACATGGGGTTAGGGTTTGTAATTGTAATTGATAATCATTCGATAACCTCCCGTTATGTATTGACCGGAGTACTTAGTCGTTGGTTATCACAATTGGTTAATTAGGTTAAACATTTATGTCTATGTGAATGTTTTGATTAAACACATAACTGAACTTGTTTGCAAACCTGAAATTCGGAGGAACCTTTCTTTTTCCTATTGTTTAACACCTCAAGTTCTTAATTCATAATTTAGTTAATCCACAAATCAAACAATCATCAGTTTATTTTTTTATAGTTGTTAATAAATACTTAACGTTACACACTTTCCACAATCCTCCTCTGGTTCGATATCCGACTTATCCTATCTACATAGTTTAGTTGGTTTTTGTATGTCCTTAACGACAGACATCAAAATTAAACACCAAGTCCCGGAACTATTTGGAAAAACAGTTAGAATTATTTTGAAGTTTTTGAGAGTTCAAGCTGGAAAATTCACGCAACTTTCTGTGAAAAAAGTGCCGTGGCGTCACACCACGGCTAAAATGGAGTCCAGTCGCGTAGCGCCAACGATAAGCAAAGAATATATGGATTTTTATATGGTGGCGTCGCGCCACCATGATTGGCCTCACCCGTCGCGTCACGCGACGGGGCTGTCTGACGAATCTAATCCGTGTTGAGCTAGGGTTTGCTATATAATCAAAAGATAATCATCATTAATAAGAAGTTACGAATTCAAGAAACCCTAGGCGATTTTCAGAGCAGATTTTACGGTTTTTGGAGTATTTTGGCTTTGGGAATCATCCGGTTGAAGCTCGGAGCATAGGAAAGAAGATTGTTCGGGTCTTATCTCCCGGTTTTCGTTATTTTCTTGTTTCGATACTTTAATGATGAATTCTCTTTTTGAACTTATTATGTTGATTTTAGACATCATGTTTTCAGGCTAAAACCTTCGTTACTACCTAGGTTAGATGATAGTTTAATAAAGTTTGGATTTTTACTGGTTTTCTATTGTTTGGTTATGGATTGATCTTTGAAAGTAAATAATTCTAGAACCTTTAATTTGGTGCATATACGTATTTAATTTTGATTGTTGATTATTTGCTGTTTCACATAAATTTTGGTGGATGTCTTTCACATAATGAATTTGTGTTGATTATTCGTATCTTTGCGGGTTCGGGTGATCTTTGGGTAAATCGGCCGATAGCCTTAGAAACAGTAATTAAAATTCAATTAGAATTAAGTATTCTGCTTAACTTGTCGCTAAGAGGCTCGAGTTAGTTAGTAGGTCTCGGTGCAATATATAGCTAAGATAGGTTTTGAGATAAGTCGGTTTTAGTTCCCTAATTGCACCTGTGTCTATTAAACCAAGTTAGAATCTAGGATTGCCTTAGACTGTCGCGCTGAGAGGTAGATAGCCGTATTAGGGCACTTTTAGAGTCGTTAGAGGACTGAGAGGAAGTCTAACAATCGGTGTTCACAACAGCCTTGTAGAGTTTCCTAGGTTTCTTCCTGAGAAGGGTCGGGAAGTCTTAGCATGAAATACCTTAGGGTTTAGTACTTTACGATCCCAATTCCATACCACAATAGTACCGTTAGAAATCCATTCCTAGTTAAACTGGATTCAAGCCTAGGTAGTCGTTAATCTCATTTGAATTAAACCTAATTCTCGTTCGTGTCATAGTCTAGTTTTATTTCAATTCCAATTTTAGGATTTTAGTAAAATCCCCCTTTAAAACGTAACAATAGTTAAGTCGCGTCAATAGTAGTCTAAATAAAGTCGTTAACGTAATTAATTAGAGTCCTTGTGGGTTCGACATCCGGACTTGCTTTTCTTTGCTAGAGTCGACCGGTTCACTTGCCGATGAGTAGTTTAGTCAAGTTAGAGAGTCTAAAATATTATTACTTGAGTCTAAATTTAGGTTTATTTTTAGTTTATTTATTTGAACTACTTATTGCACATCAATAAACACTGAAAAAACTAAAATAAAAATATAAAACAAATTCTAAATAGTTAAACAGGTTAATGTGTCAACCCGTTTTTATATGGGTCAACCCGAACCCGACCCAAATTTTTAAACGGGTCGTGTTAGTCGACCCAAATCTGTTTTTTACGTGTCGGATTCGGATGGATTGGCGGGTCGTGTCAAGAATTACCGCCCTTACCCTAAAGTCCAATTGACCACATGAGTAATGGTAATTGGTAAATGCCATATTGTCCCACATCTGGTTTGCGTCCCCTCAATTAGTTTCACATAATATTTTCTATACTAAGATAGTATTCGTATTTCTTCGGGTAAAATTTAATTACAATTCGTTTGTTCAACCTCTTGATTATAGTGACTTAAGAGAGAGGTAAAAACTTAGATTATTATATTTGGATAACTGAAAATATAACCTTTTAATTTGTTTCACTATTTATGTAATAAGTCATTTCACTGATAAGGATTATCTACAAATTTATAATTCACATATTTTTTCGATATTAATACACGGGTAAGCTAGTTATCTATATAAGCGATCAATAAAACTTTGTTAGAATTTTTTGTATAACCGAACAATAAAACTTTGTTATAATAACAACTGAACCAATTTATTTAGGTAATTAGGCTTGATCTTTTTAGTTGTGGTCTAGTTAGTCTATCCAATCGTGACGTATGCGATAAAAAGAAGCTTTTTTTTTTTGAACGGCAAAGATTACATAATCACTACTCCTAAATTACACCAGTTTTACCCCATGCCAGGAATTGAAGAGAGACACAAAGCTAAGTCATGCTATAAATTAGTTGCTAACTTGCTTAATGCATCTTGAAGGCGTAATAACAGTCACATTTTAACAAATCTGTTCTCAAGCAAATATATAACAATCAACTATTCCATCGTTTTTACCATCCTAACGTATTCGACAAGTAATATAACACCCCGATATCTGTATCACAACAGCTTTACGAAGAACCGAGCCTCAAATTATTGCACCATGTCACCTACATAACAATGTGATATCAAGGGATTCTCACAATGTAAGTTACGTTAAATTTGTAGATCGATAACAGGTTTGGGTCAAAACAGGCCGGGTCAAGTTGGTTTAATTTGCAACCTCTTTTTGTGAGGTTTTGAATTTTCTATAAATAGATAATGTGTTAACTATAATTACACGACCATTATTTAAAGGTCGGAATTTCTAATATGACATATAATAATCAAGTTTTGGGTTGTCATGTCTAACCCAGTTATAAACGGGCCGTGTTCCAGTTAATCTGTTTAACCTATTTAACTAAATAGACGGACCCGTTTATTACAACTCATCAACCCGTTTACAACTACAGCACAATCCATTTACAACCCGTTTGATTCGTTTAGGCAGCTTTCACCTCGTTTGACCCATTTAACTTGTTCCACATCTAGCTAAACTTTTTCTTTGACCCGTTCATAACTAAATGGGTCAAAATTGTCACCTCTAAAATGAATACACAAGAGAAGTTGGTAGTTTACTAAGTATGCTTACTGATTTTGTTGGGCCGATTAGCAGATAGATAAACGTAGAGAATTGCCAGTAAAACGATAAGAAAAGCAACCTGCATAAAGATCATGGTATATTATTACTATGAGACGGATTTGGTTAAACGAAAAGGCCAACTTAAGAAATTCGGATACTTACCAGAGCTGGAGCGTAGCTTGGCCCATCACCAGCTATGTATGATTTCCTGAAAAACACAAATATATATATATATTTTTTAGCTAAGATGGAAACGGGCCGATTGGGTCAAACGGGCTGAAAAGTTCACAAGTACCGTTTGTCAAGGGTGCCTGATCTCCTGCAAATCTTTTGGATAGCCTCTATCCTGTTGATTGTTGTATGAGCATTTGGATCCTTCAAGTTAACCTGGTAAAAACAACAACTCATCATTTACGAAAATAAAGGTAAAAACAACTCATCAATTAAGAAAATAAACCTTATTATTTCAATGAATAAAAAAAAAATCTTGACACAAGGAAACACTTGATAAAATTGATTAATGCAATGAACAATACCTTGGACCTGAGCAATGATGAAAAATCGAAAAAAGCACCATACACATCCGCCATGGATTTCGTTCGGTCGATTATTTTTGCAGTAAGACCTAGAAATGAGACCACCAAATAAAGGTTTCATATCCAACAAAGACATAAAATATTGGGTCGTACTGAGTTAACATATTCACTAAAGAGTATGAGCGTGTTTGGTAGTGGGTCAAAATGGATCGGGTTGGGTTAGGTTAGGTTGACCCATATCACACACACACATATATATTATATATAACTACTTAATGCCTTAAATACAATTGCAAAAACCATGTTATTACACTATGGGATGTTTTTAACCCGTTCGACCCATTAAGGATTTTAATAAAAGACTGTCTGGCCTGCCAATATGGTCTGAAAATGATTCAGCATTGTTGATACTCCTACTTAGAATTACCAACAAGCATAAGGACTTCGGGTTGGGAAAGAAATCAGATTTAGTAAAATAATTGAACTAAAGAGTGTGCTGAATCAAACAGTAACCTTACCTCG
This sequence comes from Helianthus tuberosus, assembly GCA_030545235.1. Classification (NCBI taxonomy): domain Eukaryota; kingdom Viridiplantae; phylum Streptophyta; class Magnoliopsida; order Asterales; family Asteraceae; genus Helianthus; species Helianthus tuberosus. The sequence goes on from CM060447.1 coordinate 88,476,151, forward strand.
TCTCAGTTTAACCACCCCTCTGTAAAATTGAATGTTGTTGTAGCATAAAGTTAGTGTTCCAATTGCCATTATCTGATACAACATAACTTGAATATATTAAAACATCCACATAGGATATTTCATTGTCAAAATGACATCACACACTCCTACAGTCTCATGTGGGGATAATTAAATATATCCTACAAAACCTGGTATAAGATTTTATAATTTAAATGTAACTGTATTATATGCATTTGTGTTCTTTTTAGTAAATTTTAATTTTAATATATTAATTTACAGGAAAAAAGTAAAAAAAATAAAAAAATTAGGTTGAACAGGTCGTGTTCGGGTTCAAATGTATGACACGATTTTCGGGTTCCGGTCATGTTCATGTTCGGGTTAGGTTGAACCTGCTAACCAACAAACACAACCCGTTTAGCACCCCAATAATTAGAGTTTGGAGTGTAAGGATACAAGAAGGGTATAATGGTCATATTATAAATTTGTATTTTATAAAAGGGGTAAACATGATATTCAAGTATTTTGAATGAGTACATTCGATATTAATTTATTATTGTTTGGTCAGTATGATTTTATGCAAGTTTTTAGGGTATATGTATAGAACTGCCCTCATGAGGATTGCAAAAGGTACCATTTCTCTAAGTTTTCAAATTACCAAACATAGTTACTCATTGTATGCATGCCAAAAAAGATTGGTGAGATTAATCTTGCTTCATTATTTTGTCACCATTAAAGGTTACTTTGTACATTTGGCAAATAGCCAAATAGTTTCCAATGACTATTTTCTTTGTATATGTTAAAATATTCAAATACATCCCAGGTTGGCAGGTTTAAATCACTTTGTAAGCAATGTAGGATATTTAAGGTAAAAACCTTAAATAAAATAAATACCTGTGGTATAGCACAAAACTTGAAGATTGATGGATCACGTAATTTGGACATATACTTTAAACAATCTTCAATATGTACTAAAGCGTTTGTCACCATATCATTCAAGCATTCAATAGCCTTCTGTGAGTTTTCTTTGTGTTTCAAGTCCTGAGATACATATCATCAAGTAACAATTAGATTGAAGATCCAAACTTCAAAAATAATTAATAAGAGCATTCTGCTATGTGATTCTATCATTCTACATTGGCTTTGGATGCAAAAGGGATGGGGGTCAAAACGGTAATTTTGTATGTTAGGTTGGGTAGCCACGAACACTTTGTCTAAAAACTTCGAATTTCTTTACAAATAATTAACGTGTCAAATATTATTACAAATATACTTTGGCTGACTTGTGGTCAGTACAATTGATTTGACGTGTTTCTAGGGCTGCAAATGAACTAAACGTTCAACAAACAACTTGTGATCTGTTCGGTGGGAAGTTAGTATGTGTTCGTTCGTTTGTTTAATAAATGAACGAACATGAACAAAAAATTTCGTTCGTTTGGTTATATGAACGAACATGAACACAATCCGCGTTCGTTCATTTATGTTTGTGAATGTTCAGTAACGTGTTTATTTATTTTCGATAGTTCATTAGGATTTTTAACTTTTATATTTTTTTGATTACTTCAAAATTCCCACTAATAAGTTATTTAATAAGTATTAGTGTGTTGTATAGTATATAATATATAATATACCTTTTAATATATGTGCATTCTGTTGAGAAACGTGTGTTTGTGTTTGTTTACGTTCATTGCCTAAATTTAACTAACGGACACAAACGAACACGAACACACTCATTTCCTTAATGAACGAACATGAACAAAAAATCTTGTTCGGTAGGTGTTCATAAACAGTTCGTGAGCACATATATTTCATTAACAAAGGAACACAAACAAGACATTGTTCGTGTTCGTTCGGTTCATTTGCAACCTTACGTGTTTCCTTTTAATCTATTTTTTGGTCCTATCTAGATCTGAATTTTTGTCGAAGCAAATGACGACATACCTCTAGATTATTAGTATATTTACTCCAGATCTGTCTAGGCCAGAACATACGCGACTTAGGTGTCTCGTTAATGTCCTCAAGATAATCTCTAATAATGTTTGTTTTCTGCAAAATTGTACCATTAATACAAAGGTGAATCCAGATGCTATTTGGTTTTTTTTTTTTTTCAAGTGACCAGAAATATTATTACCTGGAGGAATAAGCCCATTGAATTGGAAATAGATTCAGGAAACAAAATTTCTTTTCCGGATGCATGAAAGAGTTTTGACAAGCCTAATCCAACAAGTCCCGCAGCATAATGACAGTACTCATCATAGTCTTTAATTGTATCAACCTGCAAACACCACATAAACTCTCAGCTTTTGTACTCACCATGAATAATGATATAGTGACTAAAGTTTGACTTCAAAGTTCAAGTAATGATAACATGTACCTCTTTGAATATAAACTTTGCCATTCCTGCACCCATTTTCATTGTAATATCCTCAATTGCCTCCTGAAAACTGCAGAATGGTTGATAAAGTTAGTTGTAAGTCAACATTGATTATGTAACAAATTTATATATTAATAAACCCTAAATCCTGCAGATAACAGGTTGTTTCAAGCATAGGGGTGTATTCGATACAGAACGAACTAACAGGTTGTATACGCACTCAGTCGCATCAACCAACTTTGGCCCCTAAACTTTGGCATTAACCAACTTTAGCCCCTCACCTTTAATAATGACATGTTTAGCCTCTTAACTGAAACAACTTTAGCTCCTCAACTTTAATAATGACATCTTAAGCCCCTCAACTTTAATAATGACATGTTTAGCCCCTTAACTAAAACGTCAAACAACTTTAACTCTCGCGCTTTGCTTATTTTTATCTACATTTCGAACCCGCTGCAAGGCGCGAGTAGTAACTCGCTAGTTATCATAAATATCATTTGGTAGGATTTAAACGAGATTGATTTTGAAACCGAATCTACAGTTTTATTATTCAGTTTCAGATACAGCTCCAAGAAAAAACCAAGAACATGATGAGAAACCTCTTGTTTGTTCATTCGGTTATTTTACTTTATAATCCACCAACAATACATTATAAGATAACTGCCTACTATCTACAGTTATATGTAAAGGCAACCTGTCATTAAGCTCCAGAAAAGCGGTAGAAACATAACAAAATTGGTCCATGAGAACCTTGTAATCCTGTGTACCACCTTTATAAATAAAGAAACAACTAGAATCAGCAAGTAAATCATTGATGATCCACAAAATTAGAGATGTAAGCAAAGCAGGCAATAGCTGATCCAGTGCTCACATTCAAAATGCCAATCAGGATCATAGATATGGCGATGAAATTCCATCAGAATTGGTATCTTAACCATGGTATCTAAGCTTGTATCATCCTCTGCCCAAAAGGCATAACAACCGAAATATGTGAATCCGAAAGCGGTATTATTTCATATAGAAAAGGGAAACTTTAACAGAACATACCGACAGTGTCTAGGGCTCGAAGAACCAAATAGAAAACACATACCTGCACGAGAAGCATATTGAAAAGAGAGAAATGAGTGAAATCCAGCAATTAATTAGAATATGAAATACTTAGGTTCTAAACTAAAGAGGATTGAAGATCTATCAGATGTAACATATGTGCAGAGACACATAATAAAATTAACTTCTTATGCATGGGATTCTAAAGATAAGAATATCCTTTTCTTATTCATATATGAGTTATAATGACTGAAATGATTTGTTTAAGTGCATCATGTTAACAGATTACTGCCTCCCTAAAATTACAGCAAGGGTAGCATGTAGCCCATGTAAGACATGTAATCGTCGGGTCTTTTATTATTTTTTCATGGGTCAAGACTTTAGTATTGTTATTATTATGTTGTTATGGGCTAAACTGTGTTAACAAGCCCATGTAAGACATGTAATCGACAGGTCTTTTAGGTCGAACAATTGCATCGCGTCTGGAACGGCTGCTGCAAACCATCGCGTCATTTCAGAAGTATATATGTATTGATACAACGAAACGTTGCAGGAATGTATTGATTTCATGCATTCATGATCCAAAAATTAAAACGTTTATTCGTAAATCAAATTTGACAATCGAAACTAACTACATCAATTTGTGATCGACAAATCACAAAACAAAAACATAAAAACACTTGATATAGCGAACATTTCAGCAACGTTCACACATTCACATCTACAAAATCGAACAAATCAACCAACAGTGCAACGAAACAATATAGATAAATCATAAACACAAAATTAGCTAAAAACAAGAGCGAATCAAACAACAAACGCATGATAAATCAAACTTACAGCGTCAGGACTGTCGAATAGCCAGAGCGAAGCGAAAATCAAAACGTTTATTCGTAAATCAAAATTTATATCAGCAAATCACAAAACAACACGTAAAATCATTGCAGCACATGTTGAATTCACACATTCACATCCACAAAACCTAATAAATCAACGAAATGAAACAATCTCGATAAAATATAAAGGCAAAATTATCGAATAACAAGAGCGAATCAAACTTACGGCGTCACGAAGGTCCGTTCCGAGCTGTTGAATAACGAGAGCGAAGCTTCTAGAAACCTTCTGAAGCATGGAGTAACAGAATCCCCAATGTGCCTCCGTAGGGATCTGAGTTTCCGCCTGTTTGGTCGCCATCCTGAGCTTCAATAACGGGTAGAGATCGTCTGGATGCTCGAACACCTCCTTTAAACCTCTCATTGTATCGATCAAATTTGCAGATCGGAAGAATGAGATTTCAAAGTTTTCCTCTTTTTTGGTTATAGGGCGATTGTGGTGGTTTGTTTAAATGTGCGTACCTCATAATATTGCATGAGATATGCCACGTGTTGATATTCAATTGGCTGATTGATGTAATATTTTGATTTAACACGGGGGTGGTGTTACAGAGAGATATAGGTAGGTGGTGGTTGCATGTTTGTACGTGCGTCTTGAGGGTGGGTACATATGCATTTGAATATACTAGCAGAATGTCCGTGCGATTGCAGCGTGCGGTTAATCCATTTCATTGTATTGTGTATGGTTCAGTCGGTTTGGTTATTATCCTTAACCGAAGTCGAAACGAAGTCATCTATTGGTTTATTTTATTAACCAATAGGTTTTCGGTTAATTACTTCGATTTAGTTGGTTAGATTGACTCTTTTTGATTTGGTTCATTGAATTTCGTTAATAGAAAAAAACCAAACTTGGATTAAAACTTTTGCTTAGAAATATATAATAACTGAGGTATAAATACATAAAATGAAAGTATAAATATATGAAATGAAGATATAAAATATGAAAAATATGAACTGCAGGTATAAAAGCTATAAATATATAAAGATATGAATGATTCGGTTCGGTTCAGCGAATTTTGGTTAAACGATAGTACAAAAAAATTGATAACCGGCTTTGGTTAATTCGGTTTGCTGTTTTCACTTTTCAAATAATTCAGTTTTTGGTTGATTTCGGTCCGGTTTCGTCTGTTTTCGATTTAGTTTAGGTTAACGATTTAGTTATTGCTCATTGATAACCGATTTTGGTTAATAACCAATAGGTCCGCGCGTGATGCGGCGGTAAACACATACATTGCCACAGTGTGTATCATTCGGTTGGTTAGATTATTATCCTCAACCGAAATCGAGGTCATCGATTAGTTTATTTTATTAACCAATCCATTTTCAGTTATTCGGTTGGTTTATTCAGTTAGATTGACGATTTTTGGTTTAATTCGTTTAATAGCCAAAACCAAACTTGGGCTAAAACTTTTAATTTCCTATACATGAAATTTAGGTATAAATACATGAAATGGATATATAGGTACATGATATGGAGATGTAAATACATAAAATGGGGGTATAAATATGAAATACATGAAATGAAGGTATAAAAGCTAGAAATATATGAAAATATGAATGATTGAATTCAGTTAATTTTGGTTAAATGAGGGTAAAAAAAAGTCAACAACCGTTTTTGTTAATTAACGTTTCGGTTAACCAGTTTTCAGTTAATTCAGTGTTTGGTTGATTTTGGTTAACGATTCAGTTATTACTCACCCTTAGACACTGTTAATCACATAATATATCAATTTTATTAATTAACAAAACTATAAAAATAATATACTCAAATTAAAGAGAATATAATACTAATTTATATGGTGTAATTTAAAAAAAAATATTAACTTACCAAAAAGTTATGACCGTTTAAAAATCATGAGGGGAAGTTAGTTTTTTATAAGGGGGTAAAATGTAACTACTAACTAATTATCTATAATTTTGTTAAAGGTGAGGGATTAAAGTGCAATCTAGATGAAAGTATTAAATTGACGATATTTAATCACTTAACATTATGTATCTATTAAACATTATGGGATAATGACTAAGTACGTTGACTTTAATCACTTGTACACTAAGGCATCATCTACTTGTACTTTTTAATCCACACGTCAGTACTGACCAAGACAACTATCGAAAAGTCGCCAAAAATAAGTAAGTCGTCACAGTACTTTTGGATTTCTTTTTACAACATTATAGTTTATAAGATATGTCAAGAATACGTATAAGAATTATAAGTTTGTTGTAGAGGGGAAACATATAACTAATTACCTATAATTATGTTAAAACTCAGAGATTTAAGTGTAATAAGATGGGGGCTTAAAATATAATTATTGTTTAAAAGACCAATTTACCCTCATTTTAGGGGTGTATTTGTTATCATTCACACAGAATCCAAGGTTATCTTAAAATGTCACTCACTCATGCATTATAATATAGTATAGATAGCTGGTAGGGCTATAAACGAACCGAACGAACACGAACAAGACCATGTTCATGTTCATTCGTTAAGGAAATTAACATGTTCGTGAACTGTTCACGAGCGCATACCGAACATAAGTTTATGTTCGTGTTCGTTTGTTAAGGAAATCAGTTGTTCACGAACAGTTCGTGAATACTGGTCTCTCGAACATAAACGAACGCAAGCAAATAAAGACGACCGCAAATGAACATTTAACTTGAAAATAAAAAAACAAAAACATTGTTATCCTTAAACATTGGATATAAGTAGTTAAATACAACCATCAAATGATAAATTAAAACACAAGAAGTGTACTACACCACCAAACGCCAAATCATGTTTAAGTAACTTAGACATAATTGTAGGTCCCTAGAATGGATCTAAGATAACCTATTCCTTGTTGTTCGATACACAGAATCCAAGTTTGTATACAAACCACAGCAAGGACACATCAATAACAAGATGAATATCACTTTAAAGCTTTAATGTATTGATTTCAGCAGAATAACAGAACATGAATACACAATAATGCTCCAATACTCTCTGAATGTGCTCTCTTGCATTTCAAAATGACAATTGTTGGTATATATAGGAGGCATACCCAACAGCATCCGCGAAGTTGAACAGTCTACAGGCGAAGGTCACCTATTCCATGCGAAGTTACCTTTTCCTCACATCATTCACACGAAGGAAACACCTTCGTGGATATTCCACATGAAGGACCACCTTCGTGAACATGAAGGACCACCTTCGTGAACACGAAGGTTCATGAAGGTCCTTCATGGGTCACCTTCGCAAACAGACTAATACAGCCACAAAAATCAATAACTTGTTGTCCAAGTCAAACAGGAGGAAGTTTGACTTGGTAAACTTACATCAAAAGTCAAACAAACAAAACAAAAGATCGTTTATACAGTACGATAATTAACTACAAGCTACATACACAAAAAGTGTATCAACAATAATTATCCCCAAAAATGTCTTAGAATGTCCAAATTTTAGCTAACTTAGAAAGAAATAGGGTTTCAAGTTTTCAATATTTTTAGATAAAAAGTTTATTATTTATTATTTTTTGAATACAATCAAACGAACGTAAACGAACATAAACGAATGTAACTGAACTTATTATCGAACGTTCACGAACGCAGTCGAACGAATGAGACCTGTGTTCGTGTTCGTTTGCTAAGCTGACCGAACGAATTTTTTTGTTCATGTTCGTTCGTTGAGATAATCGAACGAACATAAACGAACTTCTCACCGAACGGTTCACGAACTGTTCACTGAACGTTCGGTTCGTTTACAACCATGATAGCTGGTGTAAGGAGGGGTATGTTTAGTAAAAATATAGAGGATGACGAAGGTATGATTAACACAACTCTATATGTAAGGACTCTCAAAAATGTCCTAAACCGCCTCACAAGTAAAAACTCGGACCCCTGAAACCATACCATGCATCAAAAATCAAGAAATCAAGAATTATGGTCTTCAGGCGGGCCGCGTAAAGGTAAGCATAACCTTAAGCGGGCCGCGTCAAAGATGGGTTGACCGGATAAGCGTTCCGGATCCACGTGTTGTCCACCTGGCACACCTACATGTGACACATCAAACCTACACGTAGACTAGGTGGTCACGCGGGCCGCGTAAGGATCGGCTGAAGGTTTACGCAGGCCGCGACAGGTCTAAATTTCACCTATAAATAGCTTGGATCAGGAGCTTTCATTTTGTGTCTAAATCAACTTTCAAAAACGAAAGTATACTGCTCCAAAGTCAAAATTTCAATTAATATAGCGAGGCGCTGCTACGATACAGGGTATTAACTCGATCGCTGCTACGATTCAATGTCCGATCGATTAAAACTATCCGATGAATGTTTAAGTGCTGCTCAAATTGGGTTTATACTTTGTCATTCGTCGTGAATTCGATGGATGTTTAAGTATTGCACTTTGTCATTTGTCGTGAGGGTTTAATCTCGTGAGTTATCGTAAATGTTGTATTAGTTACTGACCTAGTTCGTGTGCATGTTATTTAAATTAGGTTACAAGGCTAATCCGTAGGCTAAACTCTGCCCGTATAAATCTGCAATGTGAGTCATTCTCTTTTTATCAAAAGTATTTTATAATACTCCATTTTCAAATGTTATAATTACAGGGATTAAGTCATGGTTATCTTAATCACTGGCTAGTGGGGTATTGTGCACATTACTAATTTCTCACGGGTTAGGCTAATAAATCCTAACAGTGATAAACGTTACTACTTGGGGAAAGACCCAATAGAGGTATGACCATCGTCACCAGGTGACACGGCGCCAGATAAAAATAAGATAGAAGCCATTGTAATCGCTCTTATGCTGTAATTGATAACTAATGTGTCGTTTTACATACTTGACTGACTCGCCAGCATTTCCCCGCTGATAAAATATTTTTAAAACATGTTTCAGGCGACCTGCTGTAAATCTAGGAAAACGTGCTACGGAGCACTAACAAGCTTGAAGAGGTGGCTTAGTTAAAATGAATAAACATGTTTTAATAAATCAGGGAATTTACTTATGAAATTCCTCTATTGTAAAAATAACGGGGTTTATCCCGAATGATGAAATAAAATAGTCGGGCATTTTGAATTTTAAAAAGATCCTATAAAATCTTCCGCTGTCGCATCATAGATACCACGGGTTCCTGTCCCGCGGCTCCTGACCGGGTCAAACCGGGGCTGGGGCCGTGACAGGAAAAGGTGGTATCAGAGCTACTGAAAGAGCCACTGATTTAAGCCAATTAAGTATTTAAAGATACTTAATTCTTCCTAAATTGCCATTCTGTGATTATGTGTTTCTATCTTGACTATCTGTTAATTTACAAGATGGGTAAGCAAAGAATTTCGGATATCTATCGTAAATTAGATATTTCACCGAAAGATAAGGGAACTTCATCCCAATCAAATTCCTCAAGATACTCAGCAGATACTGAGGAGGGAATATTTGTTCGTAAGGCACAATATGAGAAACCACTTACCCCAAATAAAAGAAGTTTGATTATTAGAAAAAGTTAAGAGAAAATGAGGAAGTTTCAAATAAAAGAAGTGATAATTAAAGAGACTCAGGGAATAGGCAACAATCCACCATGGGAAGATGAACTAGATGAAAAATGGGCAAATCTTTATATGTTAGCCACTGTAGCAATAAATGTTAACCTTTAGACTACCAACACCCTGACCCAGTAGTAGCACCCATATTATCTATTAGCCAGAAACTTTAAAATAAATAGCTACTAGTATATTTCAAAATATTAGTTGTATTAAAAATAAATATTTTGTTTCAATGGTTTATTAGATATTTGTAATTAATATTAAAATTCTGATTCCATTTTTATGATTCTGTGAAAAGTTAATTTACAAACTCTTAACCTAAAATTTTGTGTGTTTCTTCATAAATGCTAAACAGCATGAATGAATTATCTGAAGCGCTGGAGAATCTCAATCTCTATCCTGTGAAAGTAGAAGTTTCCAGAGATTTTACTGGGTTACTTGGCCGATGTGGAAGAACCTATGGAATTCCAAGCTCCACCTCCGGAGAAGTCAAAACCTAAGAAAAGAAGAAGATTTGTGGGATGGAGGCGTGTACGTAGAAGGAAACCAGCAACTAGGAAAATTCCCAAAATAGAGAATCCTATAGATAAAGGAAAAGGAATAGAAATTGGCGAAAGTTCTAGGCAATCCGAGGAATTACCATTGCAGGAAGAACTGGATCACATACTGGCAAGCTGTGATATCCTTAGGCCTATCAATACAAATCTCTTCCCTTATCCTGCTGAAACCCAACTTCCAATAAACCTGGAACCGACCATTCCAGAACCTTTGATCCACACCCAACCTCAAGGAATGGACGAATGGTGGACCAATGATTGGCAGTTTCAAAACCTCCTAAATAATCCTTATACCTTTTTCCCTCAGTTCGACCCAGAACCTGCACCAAACCCACCAATGAGTAATGAAAACTTAGCAGAACTTCGCCATTTTGGCGAAGAACTAATGGATGCAGGGAATAAGATTCGGGAGATAGGAGAACAAATCTCCTGGAAATACGATGAAAGGGAACATCGTTTCTGAAAGGCCAGCGGACTAGGAGGAGTATGGTTGTGACACTGTGTTTGTATAATAATAATAGTAATAAAAATATAAATCTGTAAAATAACTTAAAAATAAAACTTTTGTAAGATAACAGTGTGTACGGAAGCATAATATAATATATAAAATGGAAGTCGAGAAATCAACAATTTTGACTATACGTGTTAATGTGATTATGTGCTATTATTTTGTTATGTTTGGTTATTTATTTTATATTAATTATTTATATAAATTAATTACCAGATGGCAAACACTGGTAATGAAACCGATAATGAAGTTATTCAATCTGAGTATAACAATGAGGATCAATTTCTGAATAGGCAAGATATCGAGAATATCGTCGCTCAAGGAATAGCCAATGCTATTCCCGCAATCCTGGCTGCTGCCCAGAAACCGGTTGAACCTCAACAAATTATTCCTAGCAAACGTACAAACGACGATAATTTCAGTAATAGTGTAAACGGAGGCGACAACCATATTAATAACAATAATGATGGAATGCAAGCTCCGCTCCTTAAGAAAATGAAAGCTGCAACGCCTGGTTGCACTTATAAAGAATTTCTTGCCTGTAAACCAGCTGAGGAAGACAGGTCATGTACGCGTCGCATCTTTTTAAAGAAGGGGCGCTAGAGTGGTGGAATACGGTCCTTCAAGCCAAAGGAAGAAATATAGCTTATGCTATGAATTGGGAAGAATTTAAAAGTCTTGTAGAAAGAAAATTCTGTCCCGAGTACGAAAAGGAACAAATGACCAGTAAGTTCCTAAATCATCAGATGGTAGGCGTTGATTGTCGTGGGTATACTTCGACATTCTTCGAATATGCTAGAGTGGTACCAACCCTGGCTTCGCCAGAACCGGTACTTATATCTCGCTACATTTGGGGTTTAATTGGCGAGATCCGTAATATCGTTAAAGCTGCGAGACCTCGCACTATTAACGATGCTGTGGAATTAGCTAATACCCTAACTGACGAACTGGTACGCACAAGAGAAGAAACCCGGAAAAAGGAAGTGGCCCAAAAGATTACCCAGGGATTCCGTATGGGTAACCGTAGTAATTTCAAGAGAAAGGGAACTGGGCAATCTTCCACTGTTCCATTTTGCAATGCCTGCAAAAGAAAGCATTTTGGAAGATGCAAGGGAAATTCCGGGGCACCAAGAAGAAGACTGCAGGAAGAAGAAATCCATAGTCTGTTACAACTGTGGAGAAGCTTGACATATTAGGCCGGACTGCCCAAAATTGGTCAAACCAGCTGATAACAAAGCCAAACCTGCAGAAGGAACTAACAAAAAAAATGTAAGAGCCTTCCAGCTGACTACTCAGGAAGCCGAGCTAATCCCAGATGTGATAGCTGGTACGTTTCTAGTTCACGACGTTTACGCAAAAGTATTATTTGACTCTGGTGCAAACCAAAGTTTTATAAATACTTCATTCTGCCAAGCACTAAATTTACCCTTAACCAAACTTAGGCAGATTTTTACAGTCGAAACAGCAGATGGGAGTTCTGTTAACATAGATAAGGTTTTGCGGGAAGGAAAGATAGAACTCTTAGGTCATAAATTCTCTGCAAACCTGTTACCTATGAAGTTAGCAGGATTTGATATGGTGTTAGGAATGGATTGGTTAGTAACCAACCATGCTCGAATTCTTTGTGATAAGAATTCCATAGAAATTCATACACCCACAGGAGAGTTAGTGGTGATTACCGGAGATCAGCCACGTAAGCCACTAAAGTTGATTTCAGTAATGAAAGTTGCTAGTTATGAACGAAAGCAAGGACTAGTGTATATGATTTCAGTAATCATTAACACTAAGGGTAAGGAACTCAAAGAAATTCCAGTAGTATCAGAATACCCAGAGGTATTCCCAGAAGAACTACCTGGATTACCACCTGGTAGGGAAGTAGAATTTAGAATTCATCTAATTCCTGGAACTACACCGATAGCCAAGGCACCTTATCGGTTAGCACCCACATAAATGCTAGAATTGAAAAAGCAATTAGATGAATTATTAAGCAAAGGATTCATACAAGCTAGTTTATCCCCGTGGGGAGCTCCAGTGTTGTTTGTGAAGAAGAAAGATGGTTCGATGCGAATGTGTATCGATTATAGAGAATTGAATAAAGTTACAATTAAGAATCGATACCCATTACCTAGGATTGATGATCTTTTTGATCAACTCCAAGGAGCTAGATACTTTTCTAAGATAGATTTACGCTCCGGATATCATCAATTAAAGGTACAAGAAGAAGACATACCTAAAACTGCTTCCAGAACTAGGTATGATCATTACGAGTTTACAGTCATGCCCTTCGGGTTAACAAATGCTCCTGCAGCATTTATGGACATGATGAATAGAATCTGTAAACCGTATTTGGATAAATTTGTAATTGTCTTCATCGACGATATACTTATTTATTCCAAAAGCCAGGAAGAGCATTGTGAGCACTTACATATACTCTTAACTTTGTTAAGAAAGGAAAAGCTTTACGCCAAATTCTCAAAGTGTGAATTTTGGCTGCAAGAAGTGCAATTTTTAGGACACATGGTGAATCACGAAGGTATTCACGTAGATCCTGCTAAGTTAGAAGCGATCACCACATGGAAGGTTCCGCAGTCAGCTATGGAAATTAGAAGTTTTATAGGTTTAGCTGGATATTATAGACGGTTTATTAAGGATTTTTCCAAAATAGTTGTACCATTAACTAAGCTAACCTAACCTGTAAAGCAGTTAAGTTTGAATGGGGACCTAAACAGGAAGAAGCTTTTAAGATCTTAAAGCAGAAATTAACCAATGCTCCAATTCTAGCTTTACCAAAAGGAACAGAAGATTTTGAAGTATATTGTGATGCTTCAAAGCTAGGATTAGGATGTGTGTTAATGCAACGCAAGAAGGTAATTGCGTATGCATCAAGGCAATTGAAAACGCACGAGGAAAACTATACGACTCATGATTTTGAATTAGGCGCCATAATTTTTGCCCTTAAGATTTGGAGACATTATCTGTATGGAAGTAAGTTTACTGTCTATACAGATCATAAAAGTTTAAGATATATATTTGGGCAAAGAGAATTAAACATGAGGCAAAGGAGATGGATGGAAATCCTAAGTGACTATGACTGTGATATTCAATATCACGAAGGAAAGGCAAACGTAGTTGCAGATGCCTTAAGTCGTAAGTATCATGAAAAGCAAAAGCGAGTTCGTGCTCTTAGATTAAATCTACAGTTAGATTTAATGGAACAATTAAAGGATATTCAGGAAATAGCAATCCATGATGATGCTGAAGGAATGAAGGGACGAATAAAGGAATTAGAACAAGGAAGTGATGGAATTTGGAGATTCCATAAGAAACGAATTTGGGTACCTAATGTCACACCCCGATATTTCCACGTATTACCGGTGGGCCCGGTGGGGAGTATCGTGACGTAGTTGATATCATCATAGTCAAACAACACAATATTTAAATGCACAGTGGAAGCAAAAGATAGATATATTTCAACCGAGTATAATTGTAATATTAAATATCACAAGATAGTTGAAAATAATCCGCAGGTGGATCAAATAAAAAGTAAACATTGTTCAACAGTTTCAAATCATCCAAGCTTGCGAGACTTATTGTGGATGCTAGGAGAAAGCCAGCCTATTACGAGTAGTACCTGCACTTAACCTTTTTGGGAAAATACGTCAGTTTACACTGGTAAATACAATTAACCGACTCATTTGAAAGTTTAATAAAAGTGATTTGAATGCACGTGGCACAAACTTTTTATAACTTGGGATAATTATTTGAATATAACCTTGTAAAAGAATTACATGTTCCTTATGCGTTCAGTAGCCCGATCCATAGACCGGGTTAAAGATTAATAGACACACCACATAATTTATTTATGCACTGACGGGTGTACGCCTACACCCCGTGCTCAGGTCGTGGCCATCTCGTAAGATGATGCCAAGGATATCCGGGACATGGTCATTAACCCCCCAAAGGCTTTAAGCAAACAAAACATTTTCAAACAGGACATTTCAATGAATTAACCATCATACGATTAAAGATTCAATGCCCGACCAAGCGGTATTTTATATACCGTACCCCAAGCCCGTATAGGGAAAATAAGTTAAAAGTATTTACCTTTGCAAGTATTAATCACAAATAGCAATGCGGGTAGCTTTTACCGGGTCTCCTTTTCTGGAACAAAGGTTTATAATAACCTATTAGAATCCTAACGGGTCTTTAATTAAGCCTAAACTTAGACAGGTTAGTTTTAAATAAAGATACGGTTCGTACGCATGATTAAGCGAATACTGGAATAGAATGTGATTTAGGCCTGACAAGTTTGAAGACTTGTATAATATGGGTAAACTAAACACATTCTGGATTTTGAGATAAGATGGATAAGGTTTGACCCGTTTCGGCTAATTATGCAAACTAGTTACATAAACCGAACCGAACACGCAAAGAGCGTAACGGGTAACCATAAGAGTCATATACAGGTTTCCTAAGTTAATATATCTTAAATATGTTGCGGTATCAGTATGATACCCTCCATTATGCCCAAAACGAGTTTAATTCTCAATTTAAGCCCCGAAGGGGTATTTTGGTCATTATAAAGATTATAAAAGAGATTAATTATAATTCTGAGACTCGGGTCTGAAATAATCAGTAGAACAACTTATTTTAACAAGTTATATCAGTTGGTGATAAGTCTTATATGACAAAATGGTTTTAAACCTAAGCTATGTGTTTAATACGCTTAAGAAGCCGTTTTAAGCGATTTCCGGGTTATACAGGAAGTCTGAGTTTTCTGATCAGGTTATAAAGTTCAAAATACTTCATTTATTATATAAAATCAGTAGCAATTGAATTGGTGTCAAAATATTATGTAAAACTCATTTTATACACAAAAAGGGTATAATCGGTATTTGCCGAATCAAGGCAATAAACTTAGGTTATGGTCAGTTTAAAAATAATTAAAAAATCTTCAAAAATCCCAAAATATTATATTACATCAGTGGGTAAAAGGTTTGGTGGCAAAAATTGGGTTTAGATAGGCTTTACGCTAATGACGCCGTTTAATTAATAAAAAGCGTTCTAATTACGCCATTTAGCATAACTCCTAATCTAGACCTCAAACTGATGTGAAAATTTAGGGACATGTTTATAAATCAGTAATAAAGGTTATTGTCCTTTCACATTTCCAAAACTCTCGTTTTATGGTCAAAAGGGCATTATGGTCAACTTTAAGCAATTAACAGAAACGTGTAAACGAATCGGACAATCAACGAACCAACCACAGAGGGTTATACTATCATATAACCTGGTCCTAAGGGAACTCTAAGGCATTTCTAAACCCATCTAAATCGGGTCAGAAATGAAGTCAAAGCAAAAGTCAATGTTTTGTGACTTTCGGTTCCGAACCGAGCCTAAACAGAAAATTGTCGGATCAAACAAGCTTAGACCAGTTCTTATACTAATTACCAAGTTATATGAGTGATAAAATAGGTTACACGTCTTCTACATTGTTAATTACGTGTTAATTCGCAAATTAAGTTTTTGTTAACTTTTTAATACAAACTTTGACCTGACAAATGATCTAGTTAGAGCGGGAATCAGAGGGTGCCCTTTTAAGGGTTTATTGCCCACATAATTACCAACTTATAACTACCTTAAGTTTGACCAATCACCGGACCATTAGTGATTAATTGCTAAGTCAAACCTTAATTATGACGGTTTGACTTTAAGCTAATTAACTAAGTAAAACATGATTAAGGAAGGTTAAGGATACTTACCAAGGTCCTAATTACGACTAGAGATGCTTAGGAAATGGCCTTGAGCTCCAGAAATGATCAGAAGTTGAGTTGGGAATGAATGATCAAAGTTTGCAACAATGTGGGTTCTTATATAGTGTTCTTGATTGCTTAAGATCATGCCAAACAACTCTAGGATTGATCCCTGATCAATAACAAGTGTCCCTAAGCCTAAGAACTAGTTTGTGCTGCATATGGTAATGAAAAATATCCATTTAAGTCGGTTAACTTGTTCATAACAGGCACCTGTCATTTTTCTGTCGCTGGGGATGCCTTACGGACCGTAAGGCAAGACCTTTACGGTCCGTAACCTATGTCCAGGAGACAAAAATCTTTGAATTGTTAGGCTTTGATCATGCAACCTTTATATTACAAATTTGGGCCATGAATTATCAGTATGGGACCTTTAGATCGTGCTTGAACAGTTATGACCACCTTTCATGATGTATAATTGTCTTGGATTTTATCGAAAAGGTCACGAATGAAGGTTTGTTGTATATAATCACATAGGATCCCATTCTTGTGTAATTTGAATCAATTATTACTAGTAATTACCGGATTGAATGTATATCAGATGTTTATAATATAGATTAGGGTCTTGGGATTCATAATGAGGTCGTTCAGAGGTATAAATTAACATGTCGACACTTTTAAATGCTGCCATACATCTTTAATTAGATCCGGGTTTATAACACTTTTGTCTTACATGACACGTGACGTTATTTTATTGGACACAAATTTTCGAGGTGTTACATCCTCACCCCCTTAAAAGAAATCTCGACCTCGAGATTTACTGAAACAAATGAGGGTACTTTTCTTTCATTGTGGACTCAACCTCCCACGTGTACTCGGGACCTTTACGGGCATCCCATTTAACTTTTACGATTGGTACATGCTTCCTTCGAAGCTTCTTAACCTGTCGATCCTCGATCGACACAGGTTTTTCAACAAACTTCAAGCTCTCTTCTATGTGCACATCTGTATGTGGTATGACTAGTGATTCATCAGCTAGACACTTCTTCAGATTGTAGATGTGGAATACATTATGAATACCACTGAGCTCTTCAGGTAAGTTTAACTTATAAGCAACTGATCCGACACATTCGATGATCTCGAATGGTCCTATGTACCTCGGGCTTAACTTGCCTTTCTTGCCAAATCGCATCACTCCCTTCCAGGGTGAAACTTTAAGCAACACTTTGTCACCTACCTCAAATTTCAGAGGTTTACGCTTTAAATCTGCGTAGCTTTTCTGCCTATCTCTGGCAGCTTTCAGGCAATCTCGAATCTGGACAATCTTGTCCGTTGTTTCAAAGACTATTTCAGGTCCTGTTAGTTGGACATCTCCAACTTCCGCCCAACAAACAGGCGTTCTGCACTTTCTACCATACAAGGCCTCGAAGGGCGCAACCTTAATGCTTGTATGATAGCTATTGTTATACGAGAACTCAATTAATGACAGGTGGTTATCCCAACTACCACCTAAGTCAATTACACATGCACGAAGCATATCTTCCAAAGTTTGGATTGTACGCTCACTTTGCCCGTCCGTCTGGGGATGGTAAGCCGTACTAAAATTTAAGCGCATGCCCAAAGATTGTTGGAAACTTTTCCAAAAATGTGACGTGTATCTAGTATCTCTGTCAGAGATAATAGCCACTGGTATGCCATGCAGAGATACAATCTTATCTACGTACAATTGGGCTAACATGTCGGAGCTATAGGTCTCCTTAATGGGTAGGAAATGTGCTGACTTAGTCAGTCTATCTACTATCACCCATATAGTATCATTTCCTTTCTTTGTCTTTGGCAACTTGGTGATGAAATCCATTATCACCATTTCCCACTTCCACGTGGGAAGTTCAGGCTGTTGAAGCAAACCTGACGGCTTCTGATGTTCAGCTTTGACTTGTGCACACGTCAAACATTTAGCTACATAGGTAGCTATAGACTTCTTCAAGCCTATCCACCAAAAATTTGCTTTTAGATCTTGGTACATCTTGTCAGCTCCAGGATGGACGGAGTATTTAGAACTGTGGGCTTTCTGGAGGATAACATCTCGAAGTCCTCCATAAACTGGGACCCATATAAGTCCATTTAACCTCAGAATTCCGTCCTTGCCATAGGATAACTGTTCTTCGGTTACTCCTAGCTTTTCAGCAGGATAGTTAGCTTCCAGCACAGCTTCTTTCTGTGCAGCTAACAACCTTTCATTCAAACTATTCTTTATCTCAATGCTCTTGGCATTGATTCTTATAGGTTTCACCCTTTCCTTTCGACTCAAGGCATCGGCGACGACATTCGCCTTGCCAGGATGGTATCTTATCTCACAATCATAATCATTCAAAGTTTCCATCCAACATCGCTGCCTCATGTTCAAATCCTTTTGGTTAAACAGGTGCTGGAGGCTCTTGTGATCAGAATAGATCACACACTTAGTTCCATACAAATAGTGCCTCCATAGTTTCAATGCAAACACAACGGCACCCAACTCCAAGTCATGGGTGGTGTAATTCTTTTCGTGCACCTTTAATTGTCGAGAAGCATAGGCAATAACCTTGCCTTTCTGCATAAGCACACATCCCATACCTGTGTGCGATGCATCATAGTATACCACAAATTCCTCAATCCCTTCAGGCAATGTCAGCATTGGTGCATTGCTTAGCTTCTGCTTAAGGATATCGAAGGATTCTTGTTGCTTCGGTCCCTGGTTGAACTTAATATTCTTCCTTGTCAAAGAAGTTAGGGGTGCAGCAATCCTTGAAAAATTTTCAATAAAACGCCTGTAATATCCTGCCAATCCCAAGAAACTGCGAATCTCTGTGGGCGTCTTCAGCTCTTGCCAATTCATGACCGCTTCAACCTTAGCGGGATCTACCTGGATTCCGCGTTCACTAACCACATGTCCAAGAAATTGGACTTCACGAAGCCAAAATTCACACTTAGAGAATTTGGCATAGAGCTTTTCTCGATGAAGTAGTTTCAGAATGCAATGGAGGTGCTTCTCATGGTCAGCTTGATTCTTTGAGTAAATAAGAATATCATCGATGAAGATGATGACAAATTTATCCAAGTAAGGCTTGCAGACGCGGTTCATGAGGTCCATGAATGCGGCTGGTGCATTGGTGAGTCCAAAAGGCATCACTAAGAACACGTAATGACCATAACGAGTCCTAAATGCAGTCTTATGTACATCTTCATCCTTGACCTTCAGTTGATGATATCCCGACCTTAAGTCGATCTTGGAAAAGTAACTCGCTCCTTGAAGTTGATCGAACAAGTCGTCGATCCTGGGCAATGGATACCGATTCTTGACAGTAACTTTGTTAAGTTCGCGATAATCGATCCACAGACGCATCGAGCCATCTTTCTTCTTCACAAAAAGGATTGGTGCTCCCCAAGGAGATGAGCTAGGTCTAATAAATCCTTTTCTTAACAAATCATCCAGTTGAGTTCTTAACTCTTTCATCTCTGTTGGCGCCAATCTGTAAGGTGCTCTTGCAACCGGTGCTGCACCAGGAATAATGTCAATCCTGAACTCCACTTGCCTATCTGGGGGTAAACCAGGTAGTTCTTCAGGGAATACTTCTGGATATTTAGAGATAATAGGTATGTCTTCGATCTTAGGCTTTGGTTCATCAATAGTTACTTGCGCCATGTAGATAACACAACCCTTCGTTAAACACCTTGATGCCTTGAGCATGGACACTTGCTCAGGCATTCCGTACTTAGTATCTCCTTGGATTGTCAAAGGCTCGCCATGTGGAGCTCTGACAATCACTTGCTTCTTAGCACAAACGATCTGGGCTTGGTTCCGAGATAACCAATCCATGCCTATTACTATATCGAAACTGGCTAATTTCAAAGGAAGTAAAGACAATGGAAAAGAATGGTTCCTAATGGATATAACACATCCATCTAACACGGTTGACGTTGTTTCTAAGGTACCATCAGCTAATTCCACTTCATACTTCACACTTAAGGTTTTCACAGGTAATTTCAACAATTCACAAAACTTATTATCTACGAACGACTTATCAGCACCTGAATCAAAAAGTACTCTTGCATAGACATCATTTATGAGGAAGGTACCTGTGATCACATTGTCGTCCTGGACGGCTTCCTTTGCATCCATCCGGAAGACCCTTGCATTGGTCTTTTTCCCATCCTCAGTCTTCTTTGCAAGTTTTGGGCAGTTGGACTTGATATGCCCTTTTTCATTGCAGCTATAGCACGTAGCATCTTTCAAATTTTTGCAATCCAAGGTCTTGTGTTCAGAAGACTTGCAAATCCCGCATGCCCTTGGCTGTGACTGGGATTTCGATTCGAGTTTGCACCTCCCAAAATGGTGCTTCTTACAAACCTTACACTTGGGTTTATCACCCGACTGATGACCATATTTCTTGGATCCAGAACTCTTTTTGTGGTCATTGTTTCCCTTGTGTCTCTTATCTGACCGCCGTGAGCTATCATCCTCACGCTTCCTTTTCTCAGCATCAGTGTTTCTAAGCGATCTCTGCCTGACCGCATCCAGAGTAAGAGATAATGCTATATCGGCTGCAGACCGGAAGGTAGCTGGTCTAGAGGCTTTCACACTGGCCTTAACTTCTGGGGCTAAACCCCCGATGAATCGAGCTATCCTCTTGGGTTCCAGTGTCACAAGCTATGGAACCAACCTAGACAGGGTATTGAAACTGGTAAGGTAGGCTTGACAATCCAGGTTTTTCATAACCAGCGACAAGAAATCAGCTTCAATATTCTCAACCTCATGCTGAGGGCAGTAGTTCTCCTTGATCAATGACACAAACTGTTCCCAAGTCATATTGTACAAGGGGATTTTCCCTGTAGCTTGGATCAAAGACCTCCACCAAGCTAATTTCTCACCCTTGAATGACTGAGACACGAATTTCACTACATCCTTATCAGCGCACCCGCTGATATCAACCACGGTGTCCATCTCATCCAACCAAGTCATGCAGTCTATAGCTCCTTTTCCCCAGTGAAATCCCTGGGTTTGCATGAAACAAAATACTTGTAGGAGCAACCCTTATCACGGGGTCCTTGATTCGGCACGATCCTTTGAGATGGAACACTTTGCTGATTTGAAGAGTGACGATCATCATCGTCTTTCTTTGGCTCTTCTTTCTTAGATGGTGGCTTGCTGTGAGCCTCTGAATGAGTCTTAGGCTTTGAATGTGGTGCAGATAGGGTCCTACTTCGAGTCCCACTGTATTCATTATACTGCCGCTCTATTGCCTTTGTAACAGCATTGTCTATCAATGCTTGCAGTTCTGCACCCGCTATGTTAATTCAGGTATTATCATGATCCTCCCTTGGGTGACTGTTGATCTCATCCGAGTCAGCCATGTAGTTGAACTGTTACATAATATAATGATAATAATTTATTTGGGAGTTTATTAAGGAATTGTCTTTTATGGCAATTCATTAACCATGGTAAACATAGACCATATTTGGTTAATTTGCTAATCGTATTTATTTAGGATTTTTATTATAATTTATCCTAATTATAAAACAATAACAGTATTATTAGTAGCACAAAAGGCCTAGTCACAGGGACATTTTTTAAATCACAAGCCATGATTTCAGAGAATCAAGGCATTAAGGTTTGAACATAGTTCTTTACCTTTTTCTGACAGGGAGTCGTAGACTACCACTGTCTTTTGTCTTATATGACAATGGGTATGGCCCGTAGGCACTATATTACCTATGGATGTTTAATATATAACCATCTTAATTGATGATTTAACCCATGATTTATAGATCATTAATTTAAGTTAGGAATCTTTTGAAGAATCCAATAATAAGGATGACGTGTGTGATTTTAACGAATCACATCTGCCAGGAGTGTTAACATGTTTTCAGATGTTAACAGGGAGTTGAATCTTTTTAAACAGGTCTTACCATCTTGGCCAAGTCCCATAATGACATACAGGCTAGGTTATACCTTTAAGATTCTTATTTAATATTTAATAAGCAGATTATTTTTAAAAAGGAATGATTTTTGATTTATTTATTTCATGTATGATATATTTATGCATATAATGACAAGAATGAAATTTATAAACTTAACATTCCATTAAACATTAAGGGAGTACACATTGCCCTAAACGGGACTTTTAACAGAACAACTTACCCACGCAGGGGCTAAACCGATAATACAAGTCCACGCAGGGACCAATTACTTAAATAGATGTCCACGCAGGGACTAAAAAGACAAGTCCACGCAGGGACTAAAAAGACAAGTTCGCGCAGGGACTAAATACATAGATAAATGTCCACGCAGGGACTTGATTGAAATAGGAAATACAACAATACATATAGGGATTTAATGATCCCTCTTCTTCTTTCCTTTTAATAAGCTTGCTAAGCCCTTGAGAAATCCTCTGTTGTTCCTACATTCTTCTTGAAATTCATGTTCCACCCGACTTAGTCTTTGGAGGATTTCCTCCTATTCCGGTGGGGAAAATCGTGGTGGCTGCGACTGTTGCCGAATCAGAGGTCGAGCAGGTATTTGATACCCATGAGCTGGATATCCCACTCCCCAAGGGGCTCCATATGGTCCTTCGGGATGAAGGGCGTTGTAGTTTGCCGCTACAAGGTACGGGTCGGCTTCAGCATAGTGATAATGAGTGTGAGCCGGCTGCTCAAACGGATTGTATGCCGTTGAACCAGCGTATGTAGGAATCGGGTTATCAAAACCCAATGGTGGCGGCGGTGGTGCAACTGGTGCAGAATTCACCTCTGGTATTGGGTTTGAAGGTCCACCCATTTGTGGGTCTTCATGCAGTGGCGGATAGTGACTGCCACTTGAGTGGTGGGGGGTGCTAAAGTGAAAATCCCCTCCTCGCGCGGATATTCGTGCGCCTGTTCTCCTACGCCTTGGTGGTTCTGGAGGTGCTTGATGAACTGGCGGCGGTGGAGGCGGTGGCGTGACTGCCATGAAATGCGAATCCTCGGAGGGATCCTGCTGCTGCTGCTGTTGTGGGTTATGAGAAGGTGTAAAATACCACTCATACTGGTTGAACCTCGCTTGGTAACTGTCTGGACCACCGTAGGGTGATCCGTGGAAGGATGATCCATCAGATATCTCGATGGGATGGTTGGGTGTCCCGGTTGCAGGCTCGACGGGATCCGTGTCCTCGTCCATGTCCATTGCTTGGCCTCCCGAGAAATGGTTTTCAGGTCCTAGTGGGTTAAAACCCACTAGTTCTTTGATATAGTTTGCTGGGTTGAACCGGCCTTGAAAGACAGGAGTGGGGTCTCCAAAGGAACGGTGCGAAACGGATCGCTGCAATGGTAAGAAGGAGTGGCGGGAGTCATCGGGCTCGTTTTCTGACTGCGGCCCAAAGGAGTGACGATAAGGAGGCGTTGAACTATGCGAGATAGATCGTCTAGCGGGCTCCACATAGGTCCTCCAGTTTCCTTGAGGATCAGCACTCATTGTAGTGGAAGGAGTTCGCCGGTGCGAAGGCCCGGCTTCGTGATCGTTGGGGGCGCTGATTGGCCCCTTACCTCTTCCTCCTCTTCGGAATCTTGGTGGCATTGTTAAACCTGTCAACACAAATAAAAGATACAACAAGAAATATAAAGGACAAAGTTAAGATTAAAAACAAATTTGGATTTATCCTAAGTTCTTTGTCTAGACTCGAACATTTAGGAATGTGCAATTGTGTCATTGAGATTAAACACAAAAGGCTAGTGTTTAATTCACTCAATGTTGGCTCTGATACCAACCTGTCACACCCCGATATTTCCATGTATTACCGGTGGGCCTGGTGGGGAGTATCGTGACGTAGTTGATATCATCATAGTCAAACAACACAATATTTAAATGCACAGCGGAAGCAAAAGATAGATATATTTCAACCGAATATAATTGTAATATTAAATATCACAAGATAGTTGAAAATAATCCACAGGTGGATCAAATAAAAAGGAAACATTGTTCAACAGTTTCAAATCATCCAAGCTTGCGAGACTTATTGTGGATGCTAGGAGAAAGCCAACCTATTACGAGTAGTACCTGCACTTAACCTTTTTGGGAAAATACGTCAGTTTACACTGGTAAATACAATTAACCGACTCATTTGAAAGTTTAATAAAATTGATTTGAATGCACGTGGCACAAACTTTTTATAACTTGGGATAATTATTTGAATATAACCTTGTAAAAGAATTACATGTTCCTTATGCGTTCAGTAGCCCGATCCGTAGACTGGGTTAAAGATTAATAGACACACCACATAATTTATTTATGCACTGACGGGTGTACGCCTACACCCCGTGCTCAGGTCGTGGCCATCTCGTAAGATGATGCCAAGGATATCCGGGACATGGTCATTAACCCCCCAAAGGCTTTAAGCAAACAAAACATTTTCAAACAGGACATTTCAATGAATTAACCATCATACGATTAAAGATTCAATGCCCGACCAAGCGGTATTTTATATACCGTACCCCAAGCCCGTATAGGGAAAATAAGTTAAAAGTATTTACCTTTGCAAGTATTAATCACAAATAGCAATGCGGGTAGCTTTTACCGGGTCTCCTATTCTGGAACAAAGGTTTATAATAACCTATTAGAATCCTAACGGGTCTTTAATTAAGCCTAAACTTAGACCGGTTAGTTTTAAATAAAGATACGGTTCGTACGCATGATTAAGCGAAGACCGGAATAGAATGTGATTTAGACCCGACAAGTTTGAAGATTTGTATAATATGGGTAAACTAAACACATTCTGGATTTTGAGATAAGATGGATAAGGTTTGACCCGTTTCAGCTAATTTATGAAAACTAGTTACATAAACCAAACCGAACGCGCAAAGAGCGTAACGGGTAACCATAAGAGTCATATACAGGTTTCCTAAGTTAATATACCTTAAATATGTTGCAGTATCAGTAGGATACCCTCCATTATGCCCAAAACGAGTTTAATTCTCAATTTAAGCCCTGAAGGGGTATTTTGGTCATTTTAAAGATTATAAAAGAGATTAATTATAATTCTGAGACTCGGGTCTGAAATAATCAGTAGAACAACTTATTTTAACAAGTTATATCAGTTGGTGATAAGTCTTATATGAAAAAATGGTTTTAAACCTAAGCTATGTGTTTAATACGCTTAAAAAACCGTTTTAAGCGATTTCCGGGTTATACAGGAAATCTGAGTTTTTTTATCAGGTTATAAAGTTCAAAATACTTCATTTATTATATAAAATCAGTAGCAATTGAATTGGTGTCAAAATATTATGTAAAACTCATTTTATACACAAAAAGGGTATAATCAGTATTTGCCGAATCAAGGCAATAACCTTAGGTTATGGTCAGTTTAAAAATAATAAAAAAATCTTCAAAAATCCCAAAATATTATATTACATCAGTGGATAAAAGGTTTGGTGTCAAAAATTGGGTTTAGATAGGCTTTACGCTAATGACGCCGTTTAATTAATAAAAAGCGTTCTAATTACGCCATTTAGCATAACTCCTAATCTAGACCTCAAACTGATGTGAAAATTTAGGGACATGTTTATAAATTAGTAATAAAGGTTATTGTCCTTTCACATTTTCAAAACTCTTGTTTTATGGTCAAAAGGGCATTATGGACAACTTTAAGCAATTAACGGAAACGTGTAAACGAATCGGACAATCAACGAACCAACCACAGAGGGTTATAATATCATATAACATGGTCCTAAGGGAACTCTAAGGCATTTCTAAACCCATCTAAATCGGGTCAGAACTGAAGTGAAAGCAAAAGTCAATGTTTTGCGACTTTCGGTTCCGAACCGAGCCTAAACAGAAAATTGTCGGATCAAACAAGCTTAGACCAGTTCTTATACTAATTACCAAGTTATATGAGTGATAAAATAGGTTACACCTTTTCTACATTGTTAATTACGTGTTAATTCGCAAATTAAATTTCTGTTGACTTTTTAATACAAACTTTGACCCGACAAATGATCTAGTTAGAGCGGGAATCAGAGGGTGCCCTTTTAAGGGTTTATTACCCACATAATTACCAACTTATAACTACCTTAATTTTAACCAATCACCGGACCATTAGTGATTAATTGCTAAGTCAAACCTTAATTACGACGGTTTGACTTTAAGCTAATTAACTAAGTAAAACATGATTAAGGAAGGTTAAGGATACTTACCAAGGTCCTAATTACGACTAGAGATGCTTAAGGAATGGCCTTGAGCTCCAGAAATGATCAGAAGTTGAGTTGGGAATGAATGATCAAAGTTTGCAACAATGTGGGTTCTTATATAGTGTTCTTGATTGCTTAAGATCATGCCAAACAACTCTAGGATTGATCCCTGATCAATAACAAGTGTCCCTAAGCCTAAGAACTAGTTTGTGCTGCATATGGTAATGAAAAATATCCATTTAAGTCGGTTAACTTGTTCATAACAGGCACCTGTCATTTTTCTGTCGCTGGGGATGCCTTACGGACCGTAAGGCAAGACCTTTACGGTCCGTAACCTATGTCCAGGAGACAAAAATCTTTGAATTGTTAGGCTTTGATAATGCAACCTTTATATTACAAATTTGGGCCATGAATTATCAGTATGGGACCTTTAGATCGTGCTTGAACAGTTATGACCACCTTTCATGATGTATAATTGTCTTGGATTTTATCGAAAAGGTCACGAATGAAGGTTTGTTGTATATAATCACATAGGATCCCATTCTTGTGTAATTTGAATCAATTATTACTAGTAATTACCGGATTGAATGTATATCAGATGTTTATAATATAGATTAGGGTCTTGGGATTCATAATGAGGTCGTTCAGAGGTATAAATTAACATGTCAACACTTTTAAATCCTGCCATACATCTTTAATTAGATCCGGGTTTATAACACTTTTGTCTTACATGACACGTGTCGTTATTTTATTGGACACAAATTTTCGTGTTGTTACACCTAAGCAGGGAGAATTAAGAAATAAGATTTTAGAGGAAGCCCATAAATCTAGGTATATCATGCATCCTGGTAACAATAAGATGTACCAAGATTTAAGAAATAACTTCTGGTGGATAGGAATGAAAAAGGACATAGCTAGATATGTTTCTAAATGTCTTACTTGTTCACAAGTTAAGGCAGAACACCAGAAACCTTCAGGCCTACTGCAACAATTAGAAATGCCTGTATGGAAATGGGAGCTCATAACAATGGATTTTGTTACTAAGTTGCCCAAAACCAGAAAAGGTAATGACGCGATTTGGGTAATTGTGAATCGATTAACCAAATCAGCTCATTTTCTACCCATGAAAGAAACCTTTAGTATGGAAAGGTTAGCCAAGTTGTATGTAGACGAAGTAGTATCCTTACATGGAGTTCCACTCTCCATTGTATCGGATAGAGATAGTCGTTTCACTTCCCACTTCTGGACAAGTTTCCAAGAAGCTATGGGAACCCGACTAAATTTAAGCACTGCATACCATCCTCAAACAGATGGACAAAGTGAAAGGACGATCCAAACTCTGGAAGACATGCTTAGGGCATGTGTGATAGATTTTGGTGGGAATTGGGACAACCGTTTTCCCTTAATTGAATTCTCCTATAATAATAGTTATCATTCGAGCATTGACGCTGCCCCGTTCGAAGCACTGTATGGACGTAAGTGTAGAACTCCAGTGTGTTGGGCAGAAATAGGAGAAAGTCAATTGTCAGGTCCTGAAATTGTGCAAGAGACTACCGACAAGATCACTCAAATTAAGGAAAGACTAAAGACGGCTCGAGATCGCCAGAAAAGTTATGCAGATAATAGACGTAAGCCGTTAGAGTTTCAAGTTGGAGACAAGGTGTTATTAAAAGTTTCTCCTTGGAAAGGAGTTGTTCGGTTCGGAAAGAAAGGAAAGCTGAGTCCAAGGTACGTAGGACCATTTCCAGTAATAAAAAGCATAGGACCAGTTGCTTATCGTTTACAACTACCAGAAGAGTTGGCTGGAGTACATGACATATTTCATGTATCCAATCTCAAGAAATGTCTATCTGACGAATCCTTGGTAGTGCCTCTTCAAGATATAGAGGTAAACGAAAAGCTAAAATTTGTTGAGAAACCTCTTCAAATAGAAGACAGAAAGATCAGATTTCTCAAACACAAAAGATTGGTACTAGTTAAAGTCAAGTGGGATTCAAAGAGAGGACCCGAGTACACTTGGGAGCTGGAATCGGAAATGAAGCTAAAGTATCCTCACTTATTCCAGTAAATCTCGAGGACGAGATTTTAAATAAGGTGGGGAGGATGTAAGGACTCTAAAAAATGTCCTAAACCGACTCACAAGTAAAAACCCGGACCCCTGAAACCATACCATGCATCAAAAATCAAGAAATCAAGAATTATGGTCTTCAGGCGGGCCGCGTAAAGGTAAGCATAGCCTTACGCGGGCCGCGTCAAAGATGGGTTGACCGGATAAGCGTTCCATATCCACGTGTTGTCCACCTGGCACACCTACATGTGACACATCAAACCTACACGTAGACTAGGTGGTCACGCGGGCCACGTAAGGATCGGCCAAAGGTTCACGCGGGCCACGACATGTCACGGCCCCCGACCCGGTTTGACCCATTTCAGGAGCCGCGGGACAGAAATCCTGTGGTATTTATTTAATTGAGTTTAACAGCGAAAGTTTATTATCAGGATCTTTTTAAAGCTAAAATTTTCCCGATTATTTTATTTCACAACTCGGGATAAAACCCCGGTAATTTACAATCATATGATTTCACGAAGAAATCCTTATTTACAAAACATATTTCCTTATTTTATATTGAGCCACTTTCTTAAGCTTGTAGTGCTCCACAGCACTTTTCCTAAATCACAACAGATCACCTGAAACATGTTTGAAAAAGGTTTTGTCAGCGGAAAATACTGGTGAATCATTCTATTTACTAAAATGACCTGTTTGTTATAATTTACAGTATTAAGGGTGATTACATTGTTTCTATATCAACCAACTACCCACAGTATTTGTCACTCGACTTATTTCTGTGACTGTGGTCAGACCACCCATTGGCTAACTCGTTGTCCAATGGTGGCGGGAAAAAATAATGTATACAATACCCCACATACCGGCTGTAATTTGGTGATTACAAAGACTTAATCTCCATAATTATAACTTTGACAATAAACATGATTTTGAAAGTAATTTGATAAAAAGAGAATGACTCACATTGCAGATTTAACACGGACAGAGTCTAGTCTACTGATTAGCCTTGTTAACCTAATTTAAATAACAATGCACACAAAACTGGGTTAGTAATCAATACAGCATTTACGATAACTCACGAGATCAACCCTCACAACGAATGACAAAGTGCGATACTTAAACATCCATTGAATTAACGATGAATGACAAAGCATAACCCTAATGTGGGCAGCACTTAAACATCCATTGGATAGTTTAATCGATCGGACATTGAATCGTATCAGCGATCGAGTTATTACCCTGTTTGCGGCAACGATTTATGATCCGTGTGTGTTTTGATAGTAATTCTACGATATCTCAAGGTGTATTTGGAATTTTTACGTCGTTTCAGTGCCCAGAATCAAGTCCCAAAGTCTCTTATTTATACACAAAAATTGACCCCCCTTGCATGACGCGAGGGGTCCTGCCCTGGGCTTCGCGTGACGCGAAGACCATCTATTTTTCATAGGGTAGCCACGTCCTAGACTAGCCTAGCTGAGTTGACAGTTTCTCAAAATTCGTTTTCGACAGCAAGTTATTTAGATAATCGTAACTAGGGTTTTACCCCCCCTGAGTTTTAGGGGCCCTGATCCTGATTCTGAGAGTTCTGAAAATTTTAGGGTTTGTACAGAATCACTTGGGTGTCTTAATTAGGGTTTCCTATTGAACTAAATATAATAATAAATAATAGTTTTAGTGAGAGTTGTTACATTCTCCCCACCTTAATAAAAATCTCGTCCTCGAGATTTACTGGAATAGTTGAGGATACTTTCGCTTCATTTCTGATTCCAGTTCCCAAGTGTATTCAGATCCTCTCTTTGAATCCCATTTGACTTTAACTAGAACTAGTCGTTTGTGTTTGAGAAACTTCACCTTTCTATCTTCTATCTGAAGAGGTTTCTCAACAAATTTTAACTTTTCATTTACCTCTATATCTTGAAGAGGTACTACCAAAGATTCGTCTGATAGACATTTCTTGAGATTGGATACATGAAATACATCTTGTACTCCAGATAACTCTTCTGGAAGTTGTAAACGATAAGCAACTGGTCCTATACGTTGGATCACCGTAAATGGTCCTATGTATCTTGGACTTAGCTTTCCTTTCTTACCGAATCGAACTACTCCTTTCCAAGGAGAAACTTTCAAAAGTACTTTATCTCCGACTTGAAATTCCAATGGCTTGCATCGATTATCGGCATAACTCTTCTGACAATCTCTAGCCGTCTTCAGTCTTTCCTTGATTTGTGTTATCTTATCAGTCGTCTCTTGCACAATCTCCGGTCCTGATAATTGACTTTCTCCTATTTCTGCCCAACAAACTGGAGTTCTGCGCTTTCTTCCATACAGTACCTCAAATGGGGCAGTTTCAATACTTGAATGATAACTATTGTTATAGGAGAATTCAATTAATGGTAAGTGATCATCCCAGTTTCCACCAAAATCTATTACACATGCTCGGAGCATGTCTTCTAGAGTTTGGATTGTCCTTTCACTTTGCCCATCTGTTTGGGGATGATATGCAGTGCTTAAGTTTAGTCGAGTTCCCATTGCTTTTTGGAAACTTGTCCAAAAATGAGAAGTGAACCGACTATCCCTATCTGATACAATGGAGAGTGGAACTCCATGTAAGGATACCACTTCATCTACATACAACTTTGCCAATCTTTCCATGCTAAAGGTTTCTTTCATAGGTAGAAAGTGAGCAGATTTGGTTAATCGATCCACAATTACCCAAATCGCATCATTACCTTTTCTAGTTTTGGGTAACTTGGTAACAAAATCCATTGTTATGAGTTCCCATTTCCATACTGGCATTTCTAATTGTTGTAGTAGACCTGAAGGTTTTTGGTGTTCTGCCTTAACTTGTGAACAAGTAAGACACTTAGAAACATATTTAGCTATATCCTTCTTCATGCCTATCCACCAGAAATTATTTCTTAAATCTTGGCACATCTTATTATTTCCAGGGTGTATGGTATACCTAGATTTATGAGCTTCCTCTAAAATCTTATTTCTTAATTCTCCCTGCTTAGGTACCCAAATCCTTTTGTTATGGAATTTCCAAATTCCATCAGATCCTTGTTCTAATTCTTTTATTCTTCCTTTCATTCCTTCAGCATCATCCTTGATTGCTGTTTCCTGAACATTCTTTATTTGTTCCATTAAATCTAACTGTAGATTTAATCTGAGAGCACGAACTCTTCGTTGTTTCTCATGATATTTACGACTTAAGGCATCTGCAACTACATTTGCCTTTCCTTCGTGATACTGAATATCACAGTCGTAGTCGCTTAGGATTTCCATCCATCTTCTTTGCCTCATGTTTAACTCTTTTTGCCCAAATATATATCTTAAACTTTTATGATCTGTATAGACAGTAAATTTACTTCCATACAGATAATGCCTCCAAATCTTAAGGGCAAAAATTACGGCTCCTAATTCTAAATCATGAGTCATATAATTTTCTTCGTGCTTTTTCAATTGTCTTGAAGCATATGCAATTACCTTCTTGCGTTGCATTCGCACACATGCTAATCCTAATTTTGAAGCATCACAATATACTTTAAAATCTTCATTCCCTTCTGGTAAAGCTAGGATTGGAGCATTTGTTAATTTCTGCTTCAAGATTCTAAAGGCTTCTTCTTGTTTAGGTCCCCATTCAAACTTAACTGCTTTACAGGTTAGCTTAGTTAATGGTACAGCTATTTTGGAAAAATCCTTAATAAACCGTCTAGAATATCCAGCTAAACCTATAAAACTTCTAATTTCCATTGCGGTTTGCGGAACCTTCCAATTGGTAATGGCCTCTATCTTAGCAGGATCTACATGAATACCTTCATGATTTACCATATGTCCTAAAAATTGCACTTCCTTTAGCCAAAATTCACACTTCGAGAATTTGGCATAAAGCCTTTCTTTTCTTAACAAAGTTAGGAGTGCATGCAAGTGCTCACAATGTTCTGTCTGACTTTTGGAATAAATAAGTATATCGTCTATAAAAACAATTACAAATTTATCCAAATACGGTTTACAGATTCTGTTCATCATGTCCATGAATGCGGCAGGAGCATTCGTTAACCCAAAGGGCATGACTGTAAACTCGTAATGACCATACCTAGTCCTGAAAGCAGTTTTAGGTATGTCTTCCTCTTGCACCTTCAATTGATGATATCCGGAACGTAAGTCAATCTTAGAAAAATATCTAGCTCCTTGAAGTTGATCGAATAGATCATCAATCCTAGGTAATGGGTATCGATTCTTAATTGTAACTTTATTCAATTCTCTATAATCAATACACATTCTCATTGAACCATCCTTATTCTTTACAAACAACACTGGCGCTCCCCAAGGGGATGAGCTAGGTTGTATGAATCCTTTACTTAGTAATTCATCTAATTGCTTTTTCAGTTCTAACATTTCGGTAGGAGCTAACCGATAAGGTGCCTTAGCTATCGGTATAGTTCCAGGAATTAGATGAATCCTAAATTCTACTTCCCTATCTGGTGGTAATCCTGGTAACTCTTCTGGGAATATATCTGGGTATTCTGAGACTACAGGAATTTCCTTAAGTTCTTTACCCTTAGTACTAATGATTACTGAAATCATATATACTATTCCTTGCTTTCGTTCATAACTAGCAACTTTCATTACTAATATGAACTTCATGGGTTTATGTGGTTTATCTCCTGTAATCATGATTACTTCTCCAGTAGGTGCCTGAATTTCTATAGAGTTCTTATCACAAAGGATTCGAGCATGGTTGGCTACTAACCAATCCATTCCTAACACAACATCAAATTCAGCTAATTTCATAGGTAACAGGTTTGCAGAGAATTTATGACCTGAAAGTTCTATTTCTACTTTTTGCAAAACCTGATCTATGTTAACTGAATTCCCATCTGCGGTTTCGACTGTAAAAATCTGCCTAATGTTGGTTAAAGGTAAGTTAAGAGCTTGGCAGAATAAAGTATTTATAAAACTTTGGTTTGCACCAGAGTCAAATAATACTTTTGCGTATACGTTGTGAACTAAGAACGTACCAACTATCACATCTGGAATGAGTTCTGCTTCTTGAGTGGTCAGCTAGAATGCTCTGACATTCTTCTTAGTAGCTCCGGCGGTCGTCTTGGTTTTGTTGTCTGCTGGTTTGACCAATTTAGGACATTCTGGCTTAAAATGTCCTGTTTCTCCACAGTTATAGCAGATTCTTGTTTTCTTCCTACAGTCTTCTTCACGATGTCCTATGGCTTTGCAAAAGTTGCAGATTACATTACATCTTCCATAATGTTTCTTTCTGCAATTTCTGCAAAATGGCAAAGTTGAAGATTGCTCCGTTCCTCTTCTCTTGAAGTTGCTATTATTACCCACCCGAAATCCTTGGGTAATTTTCTGAGCCAGTTCCTTTTTCTTGTTTTCATCTCTTGTGCGTACCAGTTCGTCAGTGAGGGTATTAGCTAATTCTACCGCATCGTCAATAGTGCGAGGTCTCACAGCTTTAACGATATTACGGATTTCACTAATTAATCCCCAAATATAACGAGAAATTAGTACCGGTTCTGGCGAAGCCAGCGTTGGTACCACTCTAGCATATTCGAAGAATGTCGAAGTATATCCTCGACAATCCACATTCACCATCCGATGGGTCAGGAACTTATTTGCCATTTGATCTTTTTCATACTCGGGACAAAATTTTCTTTCTACAAGACTCTTGAATTCTTCCCAGTTCATGGCATAGGCCACAATCCTTCAATTAGCTTGTAACACAGTGTTCCACCAATCTAGCACCCCTTCTTTAAAAAGATTTGACGCATACATAACTTGATCTTCCTCAGCACATTTACTTATGTTGATCACTGCCTCAGTTTTTTCTAACCAACGTAGTGCTGCAATAGCCCCTTCGTTACCTGCAAACTCAACTGGTTTACAGGCAAGGAATTCTTTGTAAGTGCAACCAGGCGTTGCAGCTTTCATTTTCTTGAAAATTGGGGCTTGCAGATCATTATTGTTATTAACATGATTACCACCTCCGTTTATACTATTACTAAAGTTGTCGCCTTGTGTACGTTTACTAGGAATGATTGATTGAGGTTTAACAGGTTTCTGAACAGCAGCAACGATTGCTGGAATAGCATTGGCTATTCCTTGTGCAACGATATCCTCTATATCTTGCCTATTTAACAATTGTTCTTCCTGAATTTGCTCAGATTGATTTACTTCATTTACTGGTTCATTACCAATGTTTGCCATCTGATAATTAATTTATAGATGAATAATTAGTATAAAATAAGAAATAATCCAATGTTACAATTAATTGCACGTAATCATGTAAACAAATATACAAATAAAATTGTAAATTTTCTAAAATTTCATTTATTTTATAGATTATATCATGCTTCTATATACAACCGTTTTATTGTTTATTTTACACATACTGACTTTCATTAATTTTACTGTTATTATACAAACATAGACTCACTACCCACTTCTCTCTCGTCAATTTGCATCTTAATAACGATGTTCCCTCTCATCATATTTCCATGAGATTTGTCCTCCTATCTCTCGGATCCTATTCCCAGTATCCATCAGCTCTTCACCAAAATGGCAGAGTTCAGCCATATTCTCAGTACTCATCGGTGGATTTGGTAGAGGTTCTGGATCGAACTGGGGAAGAAAGGAATAAGGACTGTTAATAATGTTTTGGAATTGCCAATCATTGGTCCACCACTCGTCCATTCCTAAAGGTTGGGTGTGGATTATTGGTTCTGGGATTGCTGGTTCCAGATTTATAGGGAGTTGATTTTCGATAGGATTAGAGTAAAAATTATTATTATTGACAGGCCTAATAGTATCACAGCTTGTCAATATAAAATCTAGCTCCTCCTGTAATGTCATTTCCTGGGTTTGTTTAGAGCTTTCTCCAATTTCCATCTGGGTTTGTCTAGAACCTTTTCCAACCTCCATTTCTATTTGCTTAGAATACTCATCAAACTGTATTCCCATTTGCCTAGACTCTTCCCTGACTTCAGTCTCCAATTCCTGCTGTCTATAACTTTCCACGGTTTCAATTTCTTTTTCTTTTTCTAAGGGATTGTTTATTTTAGGAAGTCTCTTAGCTGGCTTTCTCTTATGTACACGCCTCCCACATACGAATCTCTTTCTTTTCTTAGGTTTTGGCTTTTCCAGAGGTGGAGCGTTGAATTCTATAGGTTGTTCCACATCAGGAAAATACCCAGTAAATTCTTTAGAAACTTCTATGTTTACAGGGTAAAGGTTGAGATTCTCTAGGGCTCCAGATAACTCATTCATGCTGTTTAAAAAATAATAAGTTAAAATTTTATAACAACTTTCAAAAATAACCTTCACATATTATTGCATACCATATGACTACAAAACAACTGAAATTTAAAACACACTATGTTTTACTGTAAATTTATTTATTTACTGGATGGATTTTCTAGCTTGTAGGTGATATGGTTTGGTAAAACTGAAACAAATTATTTAAAGATCTGCATTTACTGCTAGTGTAGCTAACATATAAAGATCTGCCCATTTTTCGTCTAACTTGTCTTCCCAAGGTGATTTACTGGTTAATTCCTGGGTTTCCTTTTTAACTTTCTTTTCTCGGGATTTCTTTAATTTCTCCTGACTTTTTCTAATAATCAAACTTCTTTTATCAGGAGAAAGTGGTTCCTCGTATTGGGCTTTTCGAACAAATATTCCTTCTTCAGGAGTTTGAGAGGAACTTCCCTTCTCATTTGATGACCTATCTAATTTAAGATAGATGTTTGAAAGCTTTTGCTTACCCATACTGTAACTAACAAATAGTTAGTTAATAAACACATAATCACATAATAGTAATCAGGAAAAATTAAGTATTTCTAAATACTTAATTAGCTTAACTTAGTGGCTCTGATACCACCTTTTTCTGTCACGGCCCCCGACCCGATTTGACCCGTTTCAGGAGCCGCGGGACAGAAATCCCATGGTATTTATTTAATTGAGTTTAACAGCGGAAGTTTATCATCAGGATCTTTTTAAAGCTAAAATTTTCCCGATTATTTTATTTCACAACTCGGGATAAAACCCCGGTAATTTACAATCATATGATTTCACGAAGAAATCCTTATTTACAAAACATATTTCCTTATTTTATATTGAGCCACTTTCTTAAGCTTGTAGTGCTCCACAGCACTTTTCCTGAATCACAACAGATCACCTGAAACATGTTTGAAAAAGGTTTTGTCAGCGGAAAATACTGGTGAATCATTCTATTTACTAAAACGACCTGTTTGTTATAATTTACAGTATTAAGGGTGATTACATTGTTTCTATATCAACCAACTACCCACAGTATTTGTCACTCGACTTATTTCTGTGACTGTGGTCAGACCACCCATTGGCTAACTCGTTGTCCAATGGTGGCGGGAAAAAATAATGTATACAATACCCCACATACCGGCTGTAATTTGGTGATTACAAAGACTTAATCCCCGTAATTATAACTTTGACAATAAACATGATTTTGAAAGTAATTTGATAAAAAGAGAATGACTCACATTGCAGATTTAACACGGACATAGTCTAGTCTACTGATTAGCCTTGTTAACCTAATTTAAATAACAATGCACACAAAACTGGGTTAGTAATCAATACAGCATTTACGATAACTCACGAGATCAACCCTCACAACGAATGACAAAGTGCGATACTTAAACATTCATCGAATTAACGACGAATGACAAAGCATAACCCTAATGTGGGCAGCACTTAAACATCCATTGGATAGTTTAATCGATCGGACATTGAATCGTATCAGCTATCGAGTTATTACCCTGTTTGTGGCAACGATTTGTGATCCGTGTGTGTTTTGATAGTAATTCTATGATATCTCAGTGTGTATTTGGAATTTTTACGTCGTTTCAGTGCCCAGAATCAAGTCCCAAAGTCTCCTATTTATACACAAAAATTGACCCCCTCGCGTGACGCGAGGGGTCCTGCCCTGGGCTTCGCGTGACGCGAAGACCATCTATTTTTCATAGGGTAGCCACGTCCTAGACTAGCCTAGCTGAGTTGACAGTTTCTCAAAATTCGTTTTCGACAGCAAGTTATTTAGATAATCGTAACTAGGGTTTTACCCCCCCCCCCTGAGTTTTAGGGGCCCTGATCCTGATTCTGAGAGTTCTGAAAATTTTAGGGTTTGTACAGAATCACTTGGGTGTCTTAATTAGGGTTTCCTATTGAACTAAATATAATAATAAATAATAGTTTTAGTGAGAGTTGTTACACGACAGGCCTAAATTTCACCTATAAATAGCTTGGATCAGGAGCTTTCATTCTTTGTCGAAATCAACTTTCAAAAATGAAAGTATACTGCTCCAAAGTCGAAATTTCAATTAATATAGCGAGGCGCTGCTACGATACAGGGTATTAACTCGATCGCTGCTACGATTCAATGTCCGATCGATTGAAACTATTCGATGAATGTTTAAGTGCTGCTCAAATTGGGTTTATACTTTGTCATTCGTCGTGAATTCGATGAATGTTTAAGTATTGCACTTCGTCATTTGTCGTGAGGGTTTAATATCGTGAGTTATCGTAAATGTTGTATTAGTTACTGACCTAGTTCGTGTGCATGTTATTTAAATTAGGTTACAAGGCTAATCAGTAGGCTAAACTCTGCCCGTATAAATCTGCAATGTGAGTCATTCTCTTTTTATCAAAAGTATTTTACAATACTCCATTTTCAAATGTTATAATTACAGGGATTAAGTCATGGTTATCTTAATCACTGGCTAGTGGGGTACTGTGCACATTACTAATTTCTCACGGGTTAGGCTAATAAATCCTAACAGTGATAAACGTCACTACTTGGGGAAAGACCCAATAGTGGTATGACCATCGTCACCAGGTGACACGGCGCCAGATAAAAATAAGATAGAAGCCATTGTAATCGCTCTTATGCTGTAATTGATAACTAATGTGTCGTTTTACATACTTGAATGACTCGCCAGCATTTCCCCGCTGATAAAATATTTTTAAAACATGTTTCAGGCGACCTGCTGTAAATCAAGGAAAACATGCTACGGAGCACTAACAAGCTTGAAGAGGTGGCTCAGTTAAAATGAATAAACATGTTTTAATAAATCAGGGAATTTACTTATGAAATTCCTCTATTGTAAAAATAACGGGGTTTATCCCGAATGATGAAATAAAATAGTCGGGCATTTTGAATTTTAAAAAGATCCTGTAAAATCTTCCGCTGTCGCATTATAGATACCACGGGTTCCTGTCCCGCGGCTCCTGACCGGGTCAAACCGGGGCTGGGGCCGTGACACTATATACAATATTTTTTTGTTGAAATGATACTTTATATTTGTATAATTAAGAGCAACCAATACCCACAACGAATGGTCCGAAACACCCGTCCAAAATCAAACCTCTAATCTGGACCACCTCTCCTGTTGTTGATGATGATTAGGCCCCGTCTGGTTTGCTCCACCGAAAGGGGTCGGGTAATGACAAGTGGGACACCCCCATTTTTAAACCTTTTAAAACACAAAAAAGGTTTATACATTAGATAAAAAAACTTAAAATTATTTAATTCAATAACATAGCTATATAAATTAAATATAACATAAATTAAAAAAACAAATATATAAAATAAAAAAATATAAACTCATGGTTGTAAAAATCCCAACTATCCTCCGATTAGTCGTCGATTAATCGCTAGTCCCAGGTTCATCGAGTAATTTTTATCTAATCAGTTAATTAATCAATTGGTGGTCAACAATGGTCAAATCCAGTCCTAATTGGACAAAAATCAGTGGTAATCTAGCGATTCCGGCTAAATTTAGGCTAGATTCTTGACCAAAACCTGTAAATTCCGGCAATTAATTATATCTACTTGAAAATATGGGTTGAATAAGGTGTTAAAACATGTCTACTTAAAAAAATACATAAAAAATGTGTATATATACATATAAAACTGAAAATTACATATAAAATCCCAATCCGATTAATTGCTAGTCTGTAACCACTCCCTCCTTGTGTTAAAGTTAGGGGTGGCAAAATGGGTGGGTTGGGCAGGTTTGAGTAATGGGTTAGAATGGGCATGGGTTAGAATAGGTTTGGGTTAGGATATGTTTATTTAGAAATGGGTTAGAATGAGTTTAGGTCAAGATGGGTTCCGGCCGACTAGCGCCTAGCGATTCTTATAACCAACTAAAAAACAAATTTATTAAAATTAAAACATTACACAAACTAGATAATTAAACTTAAACAAACTAGATAATGAAACTAATCATCAATCCCTGAATCGTTGGAGTTGGCATCTGGATGCACAACTGGTTGCATACGAGTATGGTTTCTTAGTAATTACAAGGACGAGATGTGAATAAATGTTCTATGGTTTGTAGCCTGATATTCCTTAAGTGTCACACCCCCAAAATACCACCTAAGGAGTGTCCCTCATAAGCGTGTGACGTACTGACTAAGAGCCACTAATTACATTGAACCCACAAGTTTCAAAATTAAGTTCTCAAATTATTAAATAAATCCCATCACATGTTTATACGAAAACCAATATGTTCAGCGGAAGCAAATAATAAACCATAACTAAGTTGTTCAAAAACCAATTTGAAGTAGTAATCAAATAATCACATGAGTCTCTTTAGTCGACCAATGACCACTCCTGTTCCTCCAGACAGCAAGTTCCACATCCAAGATACCTAACGACCTGCGAGCATGCAACAAGTGTATCAGACAAAGCTGGCGAGTTCACAGTTTTAGAAAACGTTTGTTACCAGTT
Source organism: Helianthus tuberosus (assembly GCA_030545235.1). Classification (NCBI taxonomy): domain Eukaryota; kingdom Viridiplantae; phylum Streptophyta; class Magnoliopsida; order Asterales; family Asteraceae; genus Helianthus; species Helianthus tuberosus. Next base: position 88,516,845 of record CM060447.1, read on the forward strand.
GTATGTAAACAGTTCAATAACCAATGCAAGTAATATTGTTAATATCTCAATTCCGAACAAGACGGCTCCTGATGTACATGACTGCCCTTCCCACGTACTCCTATCCAGTACTGGGCCCGATTGGGTCATTAGTTCACATCCGTCCTATCTAGGAGCGGTGTGAGGGTGCCAAACCTAAGTAGCGCTACCAACTAATACCCGTTACCCTCCAGGTAACATAATAAGCGACTTACAAAAATGATAGGTGAGAATATTAACCAATATACCCGTTTTTACCCAAACCACTGACTGTCCCCAACCACTGGGACGCATGCTCGAATGTAGTGAACTCACCTTTGGTTTGCTCGGTAAGACTAGTTACTTGTATACAGTTGAGCAACCGAATCCTAATACGATTACCGATGACAGTCAGTTTCGTTTGCATAAATCATATATTCTCCGTACACATACGCAGTTAACAAATAAGTAGAGCACACATCAGCACTTAAGCTACAACAAGTGTTCGAACCATAAGTATACACATGTCATATGCTCGTATTACACAATGGCACATATCAATGGTTTAGTGCTTATTCAAGCAAACATGCAAGTTCTCATATAGGTAATAATCTAATTGTCAGTACCACAAACTTCCAAATGAACTATTACATTTTAATTGTTTGGTTCTGAACTCCGGCCTCCCCTTTTATGGCCCAAACAAAACAGTGCGGCCCAATGCGAAGGTGCCTCCACCCGCTCACACGGCCCACCACAATACATGACTTTATATTAACATGCAGCCAAACAATTTGCACATCCCATCCGTTGAGTATTTTAGGAACTGTGCGGCCCTACCTAAATAATGTATAACCATCATTGCATAATATGCATTTGGGGCTATGCTACACATATATGTGATTGACACCTTTTTAATTCCTATGTAACCAACCGACCCACTATCTCAATCCCAACAATCACATGTACAAAGAATCAGTGGCCGACAACTATATTCGAACATTATCTTTTTGAGCCGCTTGATGTTTCAGTTTAATCATGAATGCATATATCATATCAATTTCAATCATCAAATGTAATCTATCATGAACCATTAATTTACATAGTCATCACATCATACAATTCACACAACATTAATATTCTAGACTAGTCTGACCACTATTAGGATGTCCACATGATTTGATTATATCAAGACTCCAAATGCACATGGCCACCATTTTCTTATTCAAGATTATCCACTTCCATCAAACCAATAACCACAAACCTATTGGACCTTTATATCAACTAACACACTGATCGAACATATTTGCAATCATATGAATCAAATAATTAATCCATGAGTAACAATGCATACACTGATCGGACTACCTTGGATAGGATCAATTAATTTGTTAGTCAAAAACATATGCATATAACTAAACAAGTGATAAACTAACACTACCAGATTAACAATTACACTTACCAGATATCAACACGAAGGAGATGCGAGCCCCGGGGTGAATCGCCATCGATCAAGAGAGGAGGGTGTGTGTGCTAGGGTTTGTTACTGATTTCCAAAAAAATACGTATCATATTACCTCCCCCTATCATGTATACGCATAATACATGGGCTGGGGTCTTGAGTTTGGGCCTGATTCAATGTGTGGGAAGCCCAAATAATCACGAAGTGTGTGCCTATACCGACCCAACAGTGGCCGGCCCAAGTCTTATAGTTTCATTTGGGCTTCACTTAAACCATGTATGTGTGCTCAGGTTTAATGGGCCGATGAAGTGTTCCACGCGGCTAAAGGAACAAGGTGCGATCAGACGTAGTGTGCGATCAGGTTTTATTATGTGATATGGAATGTAGTTATAATCCACATTCCGCCATTAGATATAATCCTTATTTTTGACATTTCACCAACAATGACTAGTGTATGTTCGGTTTTATTACGTGATATGAAATGTACTTACACGAGTTAGGGTTAAGAAATCAAGCGATGCTAACCATGAAAGTTCGGGTTGTCACATTAAGGGACTCAGGAATCACTTCTGCCTCTTTTATGCCGTCACTGAGAGCCATCACGATATTGAAGAGTTGATGAAATGTGCAGACCTCCACGGACAGAGTACTAAACCTTGAAAAAGCTTGGTGCAAATAGCGATTGGTTTCACCCACATGTTGACGAACTTCTTAAAATAAGGTTGTTCTAAATGCAATGATTTCTCATTTGATACCGAACAACTCCATCCAAGAGGTGATCAAAATTATGTCTTCATATTTATTCATATGTCTTCTTGCAGTTTTTTTTAGTCTTTCTAGTGAAATGTGAGTTGAGAGGTGCACATATGGGTTGGAATATGAATTGGATTTATAACTAGTAAAGAAGTAGCCGGTTGAAAAAAATAGCCTTGGAAATATTAAATATTCTTGTTTAGTATTTTATTTTGAGTTTATTATTAAATAAATATACTAGATAACAAAATGATATAAAATAATTAATAAATTAATTAATTAACTATAGATTAGATAAAATTATCGATAGGTTAAATAAAAGGAAAATATGTGATGAGGTGGAAGTTTGGAATGGTTTATTGTTAAAGCATCAGCAACGCAACAATTCGCTGCCCCCGTCCACATTTCTAACCACCAATTTCCGGACCACCCGTGTTGTGGCACTTTGACTATGGTGGTCCGGTTTGCTCCATTGGGCGAGCTTGACTTGAAATGGTGCCCCCCCCCCCCCACACACACACAATTACAAACCTTCTTTTAGTGTAAAAAGTGAGGTGTGATGTGAAGGTTTGGAATGGTTTAGCGTTGGAGGAAAAAGTGGGGTTTGGAATGGTTGTGGTTTGGAATGATGTGGTGGGTGATGTGGCAAGTCTGGATTTTGGACTTTGACTAGCATTGTGGATGTTCTTAGAGGAAAATGTGAGTTTGGAATGATATGGCATGCTGATGTAGCATGTCTGATGTGACCAGGGCCATTGTTGTGGATGCTCTAAGTGTTTGACTCAAGTGCATATCAATTTATGAAAGTGCTAGACCTATGGGCGTAGTCATCAGCTTCATATCATTCTTCACTTCGGTCCACTACTCATCCATAGATATACTGTCATTCACCCCCTCTTTTCACTCGACCATTTTTTATTTTTATTTTTTAGTTATCATCACCCACCGTTTAACACCTCCACTTCTGTTGCACAACCCTCACCAACGACGGCCGACCACCGCTACACAAACCCCACCACCGCACCTCCACCACCGCCCAACCCCAACCCTATTTCGTTCAATCAAAAATACACTCCTGTAAATTAGGGGATTTTGGGGGTTAATGTATGAAATTGAGTATCTAGAGGGAGAAATTGATGATGATTGAGGAAGAATCGGCTGTCGATGGCGTTTGTTCGCCGGAATATGAGGAATTGGCGGTGAAAATTCACCGGAAAGTTTGTGCAACTGCAACGACGGAACGCCACTGTAAGACGACGATGAGAAAAGAGAGATGTTGTGTTCTGTGAGAAAGGTCTGCAGTTTGATGAATACCTAGAATGACATAGTTTTGTATTTTTGGGTGAAGGTCAAAGAGATAGAATGAGAGAGAAAGCAGGAGTGTAGTTTTAGAGAGAGAAAGGGTTTAGTGGGATGGTTGGGTTTTATTTGTTTTTTTAAATAAAAATATTTATTAAAGTTCTTCAAAATTGGATAAAAAGACTAATTTGCCCTTACATGGGTCCAATTGGCCAGACTTAACCATAAAAACTAATTGAGTTAGGGGTAAATGACATAATGTGTAAGAGTTTGCAAACATCGAGTACGGTTTTTTATCTATATCTATACTATATTATAAAACATTTCCCTAGGGACTTCTTAAAAGTTAAGAGATACAAGTAGAAATGCTTGATATACAACACACAATGCTTATATTAATTATGTTTGAGGGGTATAATTGTCTTTATAATTTAATATTTATGACTAAAACTATCTATATCTATACTATATATATTATAAAACATTTCCCTAGGGACTTCTTAAAAATTAAGAGATACAAGTAGAAATGCTTGATATACAACACACAATGCTTATATTAATTATGTTTAAGGGGTATAATTGTCTTTATAATTTAATATTTATGACTAAAACTATTCCACATAAATGATCATTTATACATGTTGGCAAAGTCTCTTTGATGGATTACAATAAACATTACGGATATTTCCATTCCACCTTTACCCTTACTTTAATTTATACTTTCATGTTTTTGAAGACCCCTGAGCTACCATGTCCACATTGTGAAATTGATGAGCAGTTACACCAATTGAATGGAAATCAGTTTAAGGTCGCACGTTTAATTCATAACCTTTCATCTTTCCTTTGGATTAAGGTAGCATTTATACCTCTCCACACCTAGGTTCATCATTTTGATAGTGAGGTTGAGATTCAATCTCGCCTTCACAATGTGTTTTTACTAGGTTGTGGAACAATATTAGTGGTTTCATTACCATCCAGATTTACACCTTCAAATTTGGTTTCTTGTGAGTTTACACCATCAGATTCGGTCTCTTATGAATTTACACCATCATCGCCATTGCACCTTCAGTCCCGTCGCCACCGGAGTACGTTTCAGGTACGACCTTACTCTCGAAGTTATATCGATTTCATGTCTGATTAACTCGCACTGTTGAAATATCAAATCAAATATTTGGGGAAATCTCTATCAAGTGTAATCCAATTTTACTTTTCTTGATAACTACTTTGGAAGGAATTGCATGATTTGATATATTAAACTCTGGAGTTAGAATTCAATTTAAATTATTTGTACAGTTGTTCATAGTGTCTTTGACAGGTTGGCACTGTTTTGAACACCAAGGATGCTGCTGAAAATGCCAAAAATGCTGGAGCAAAGTTCATTATGAGTCCTGTAATAGTTATTATTATTCATTTTATGATCTCTTTTAAAGGCCACTTTTTATTAAGTTTAGTTTAACAATATAAATCAAAACACAAATGAGAATGTAAACATAGATGGTGTGCATTGCGACCAAGTCAGGTGTTTTTTTTTGTTGGGACTCGGCGGTAATGTTTTACAATAGTAAAGGCATACTTCTGTTTAGTTTTAGTTTTTCTAAATGTAAATCATTTGCAGGGCATTCTGAATGAGAACAACGATGACTATATATACATGGTGTGATGTACTTTTAAAGGGTAACTTTATAAAATAATAACCAAGTTTCACATTTGTTTCATTTAAGTCATTCAATCTTTTTTTGTCTTTTTAAAATCACTCAAGTTTTATTTTGTGTTTCAATCTTATACAATTTCCAGGTTTTCAAGTTACCTTGATGATGTGTCAGGTCACACTAAAAAAAGTTCAGTTAATGTGGATTATATAACTTTTTTAATTAAATAATCATCTTCATACCATTCAAAAATAAATAAAATGATAATCATCTTCATCATTTTTCTGGTACGCTCGTTTCATCATCAATGATATTCACACATACCACTTTTTGATTCTTTTATAATGGAACATTCTAATTTATGTTTTTCATAGAACTCCTCTCATCGTCATCTTTTGATTATTGAAAATAAAATATTATTTTTAGGTTTATTAAACTTTTAAAATTCATTTCTCAAAGCATAAAGAAGAAAATATCTCTATTACTTGAAACAGAGGATGGTATAATCAGAACACTATTTGCCTAGCTTCATATTAAATTGTTCATCCTCATCACTACATCAAGATCCAAATCTGGGAATTCTTGATGAACAAATGGATTTGATTTGGTAAAAGGTTTGATTTTCGGGTAACCAAAGATTTGTGTAATCGGCTGGTTAATACAAAGATTTTAGGAATTTTTTTTTGTTAAATAATATTAACCTGATGACCTGGTAATTACGCAATATTGAAACATAAAATAGAACTTGAGTGACTTTAAAAAGACAAAAAAAGATTGAGTGACTTTAATGAAACAAAAAGGAAACTTGATTACTATTCCGTGAGGTTTTCCCTACTTTTAATGTTATATTTATTGTTTGATTCAAGTCGAAGGGCAAATCCACCTAACTGCATTATATTCATGGTTACAAGAAGAATCCATATTTACTCAGAGTCCTCCTAGCTTAGCCTGGCGACCTTGATACCTACATATTTAATCAATGCATGCTGCTTATCTCAATAATACCATATATTATTGGCAAATTGGAAAATAATAATCCCATCTTTTTGAAATTGGCTGATAATAATCCCAAGTCAGTTATTAGCCAATAATAATCCGACCTCATCCAATTTTTTTGTAAAATAGACCGCCGTTAAAATAACCTTAACGGAGTTAAGTTTTTTTCCGAATTACAAACCGATGTTTTAGGGCTTTTGATCAGAACAAGGATACGAGTCGATTGATGTAAAATTTACCTCGAAATTGTGTTCGAAATGGCTTGAATTTTGTTAATTGGAAGTTAAACACCCGAATTGAAGCACCTTTTTCGTGGGTTGGGGGAAGTATTTTGAGGTAAGTTTTACATCAATCGACTCGTATCCTCGTTCTGATCAAAAGCCCTAAAAATCGGTTTGTAATTCGGAAAACAAACTTAACTCCGTTAAGCTATTTTAACGGCGGACTATTTTACAATAAAATTGGACGAGGTCGGATTATTATTGGCTAATAACTGACTTGGGATTATTATTGGTCAATTTCAAAAAGATAGGATTATTATTTTCCAATTTGCCTATATTATTTCATGTCTTTTAAGTAGTATTTCTTTCTTTCCTCCTGTGTATTCTTAAGTTTGAATTTGGTTCATGCTAATGCTTCCTGCTTTGATAAAATTGTGAAGGTCAGGTCAGGTGCACTCCTTTCTATTGTTTATGAATAAAGTTATCACTTACATTGATGTTTTCTCCTCCCAACATACACACACCTTTTGTTTTCATTTTTATTACCTACTAAGTTGAATGTTATTGTAATGGTTTACGCATATTACATGGCACTAACTAACTAATGGATGTGCATCTTTTGTTTTTGTGATAGGTATTATATCCTGTTCTTTCAGCAACTGGTGTAGTTCATTCCGTACATAACAACTTTAAAGAAGCCCTTTCCTCATATTCCTCCTATGGTTGCATTGCATCTCAAGGAATAACCACTGGTAGGTAGGTTATATACATGCTGCTAATTAAATAAAGATTACAATTCTCTTTCTTGTTAATAGTCCAAATGTAAATTTATCAAGGAGAGCACTTATCTTTGCCTAAAACAAAGTTGGTTAAAATTTGATGCAAGTTTATTTTGTTAATTTGGTGGAGAGTTGTTTTTCCTTCTTTCTACTTTCTAGCACCTTGCTAGGAAGTTGGTTTGGGTTTTTTTTTATGAAATTGGCTTGCTTGTCATTTAAACCAAATAAACAAGCTAGCCTCTTAGGCTTCAGGACCAGCTCAACCATTTTAGAGGCCTAAAGAAAGTTTCAAAATTAGAGCCCTTCTTGCCTATTTTTTTCCTTATCCAAAAAGAATAAAATACGGTCGATTGGCGTAAACGAGATTCGAACCCGCCCCCTTAAGGTACACAGATGACATGCGTGCCAACTGAGCTACAACATTTTAATGACAATGCTCATACCCATATAATATATAATTTTTTTTTTTAAATCTTGAGCCCCTATAGATTTGGTGGCCCAAGGCCCAAGCCTCAAAATACTTGGGCTTGGACCCGCCTTGAGGCTCTTAGAACAAGAAAAGTCGAACTTTAGTCTTTAGGATGTAAAAGTAAAATAGTAAATTATACAAGTATAACTATAACAAAATGTTATTTGTGTAACTATTGCCTATATATTGAAAATGTAAACCGTTGACATATGATCCTACATAAGCTGTCGGCATCAGAGATGTGAAGATTCTCCACATTTCATAATCAATTTTTTTAGATAGACTGGCCCTTCGTGCATTGATATGATATATTAGGGGTCTGAGCAAATAAATTTTAAAAATAACATCCCGTAGCGCAACGTACGACAAAAAAAAAAAAAAAAAAACGCGGCAACGCGCGTGAAAAATGTTCTATAGAACACTAACAAAAACGAGTTCCGCGCTGTAAATTGTCACTCCCGCAGCAACGCGCGGGTTCCCCACTAGTACTTATTAAAGACAAAGGACACAGTTTGCAATAAGTAGCATACATACAGGACGATTTTTGTAATTTACGCTAAAATAAATCACTAATAGACAAAGGTTAATGAAAAATAAAAATTAAAAAATTCGGGTATATAGTTCGGGTAAATGGGTATATGGTTTCGAGTAATCGGGCTGGTTATCACCTAATCCCATACCCGCGAAATTTTTTAAAACTAATCCCATACCCGGCCCAATACCCGTCGGGTATCGGGTATACCCGTCGTCCTATTTGTGTCGGGTATACCCGTCAAGCTTGGGTATTTTTGTCATCCCTACATTTTACTGTGTGGGTTGAACCCGACCAGAGTCCTAAGAGAGTTAACAACAGGAGTGTTGTAACACGACTCCTCAACAATGAAAAATAAGAGGGTTTTATGTTAATCATGTCACAAAACCAACCATGTGAACGCAAATTTCACTCTACTCAAATAATAAACAATAGTTCATGGTGAGATAAGGCTTAGGGACCATTAGGTCATTGGTTCGAGTCTTACAAGGGGTTTTTTTTTCCAGATTTATTTGGTTTTCTCCTGTATTAGTGTATAAGCATTATAACCTAATGGAAATGGATACAGTTGGTGGTTCTGCTGGTGGCATGATAATACTCTAGTGATCCAAATTTACCGTTTAAAAAAGGAATATTGGATTTTAATAATCCCAACTATTTGTCGTTGGCCGCCAACAGTCACAACTTAAAAAATAACCACTGACAGTCCCAACTATTGACATATTGGCCACCAATGGACCCTAACTAACATAATCTAACGCCTTAGTCTCTGGTCGCCGAAAAACCGTTTTTGGCCGGAAAACTCATATTTGGCCGAAAAACTCAACATTTTCATCCCAAACCTCTTTGTAACCTTATTAGGTACCTTTAGGAACATTTTTCTAGTAAAAGTCCCAAATATTTAAGTCACCGGAAAACTTCTTTGTGGCAGCAAAACTCAACTTTTTAGCTGGAAAACTCAACATTTTCGTCTCAAACCTCTTCGTATCCTTAGATCGGACATTTAGAAACTTTTTTCTGGCCAAAAACGGTTTTCCGGAGACCGAAGACTAATGGCGTTAGGGTTCTATTATTCAGGGTCCAATGGTGGCCAATATGTCAATAGTTCGGACTGCCGGTGGTTATTTTTTAAGTTGGGACTGTTGACGACGAACGACGAATAATTGAGATTATTAAAATTCAATTTTTCTTGGAAAAAAAAAAAAAAAACAAGTCGCAAATTTCAGTCTACTCAAATAACTAACAGATCTTCCCAAAGTTTTCGCACAAAATCAAACCAAGAAGATCAAATCCAATCAACCCAAAGAAGCAACAATGGGAGCATTGATGAAGCTAATCGACACAATCTTGATCATCTTCTTCCTCATAATCGCGATTGCAGCTCCACTTCTCGATGCTCAAACATGTCTCCCTTCCAACATCTTCCCGGACATCCTCGTACACCTCAAAACCTGGTACACCCACGAATACGGAGATTATTTGGTCTCTGAAAAACCCCATTTTTTCGTCGGCCTGATTTGGGTAGAGCTTCTGTTCGCGTGGCCCCTCTCGATTGCTTCTATATATGGTATTGCTGCTGGGAAATCTTGGGTGCACACCACCTGTTTGATGTATGGTGTCTCCACTTTGACTTCTATGGTATTGTTTTCCCCCCTTTTCTTGTTTTTTTACACTTTTGGTTGGTTGAATCTGGTCTTTTTAGTGTGAATTTGGGGAAAAAGACAGTACATTATGAACACAAGCATGGAACAATTAGGCTTTGGGTTGAAATATCTAAACGGTTTAATAATAGTGTAGAGATTGATCGGTTTGAGCCGTTTAGTCAAAGAAGTCGTGTTTGAGTTGACCAGTTTAATCTGCTTAATCAAACGGGTCGCATTCAGGTTGATTTGTTTAGCTCACTTAATTAGTTGGGTTGACCAGTTTAACCAACTTAATTAATTGTGTCATGTTCCGTTGACCTGTATAACCCACTTAAACAAACGGGTTGTGTTCAGATTGTGGCATGTTTAACCATCAACCCGCCAACCCGTTTATGACCCGGTTAGTTTTCAATGAGGGGATTCTAGTGTATTGTATATACCCTTGCAAATTGCAATTGTTGCTCCACCTTAAACATGAGTTATTACCATTTATTGTTTGAATTCACTATAAGGTTGTTATAATATTCGATTTAAGGTTGCGATGAAGCTGATCAAATCCATTGTGTGTTCCCCATCACAATCAAAAGTTCACCGGTTTAAGTCATGGAGACCATTATAAAGCCAACCCGAGTCATCCTTTTAGGCATGTCATTAGTTAACCTTCTTCTTATTCTGTCTTTTTTTTTTTTTTTTTTAATCAATCTTGCTAGAGGGAAGTGTTTCTAATCCATTCGTAGGAAAACGGCCAATTCAGGTCTATTTTTTTGTGAACGGGTTAAATGAAGACTCAAATCAATATTGTAATATAATACCTATTCTAATCATATTTAATATCATTAATTCTGAAATTTTGAAAAAAACAAAAGACAAGAAAGCCATTAAAAACATAATTATTTCGCGTTTCTTGCATTTTGTTTTACAGGTTGCAATGCTATATAATATCACCATTTTGTTTGTATGCCATGTAATATTTGAATGTATTAATAAACAGTTTAAAGTATTAAGAATATAGAACTATGGAACATGTGCCTTACATCTTAGTGGCTGAAACATGTATAAAATAATGAAGAACAGATCTAAACATGTTCCACTTCATAATTCAATATAAAATCCCATATTTCACAAACACAACAGCAATTTCGATCAATCCAAAGGGCAAAGAATTGCTAGATGGGGGCATTGATGAAGCTAGTTGATGCAATCTTGTTCATCTTCTTTCTCATAATCGTGATTGCAGCTCCACTTCTCGATGGTCAATCCTGTCTTCCGTCCAACATCTTCCCGGACATCCTCGTGCGCCTCAACACCTGGTACGCCCACGAATACGGTGATTATTTGGTGTCTGAAAAACCCCATTTCTTTGTTGGCCTGGTTTGGCTCGAGCTTGTGTTCGCATGGCCCCTCTCGGTTGCTTCTCTATATGGTATTGTGGCTGGGAAATCTTGGTTACCCACCACCTGTTTGATGTATGGTGTCTCCACTTTGACTGCTATGGTATTCTTTTCTACTCCTTTTTCTCCATTTTGATTCATTAAAAATGAAAAATTTGCACTTGAATCTGGTCTTATTTAGTACGAGTTTGTTTTTTTCATTTTACTACACATTGGATGTATGCTGATTTTTAAGGTTATAAGATTGCGGGAAGTGATAGACTGATAGTAGACTATTGTAATTGGCTTATCGAACAATCCATATATCTTGAGGGTATGAAATAGGGGTGACTATTCTGAAATCTGAACAAAAATATGGAGTAATCAGATTTTGGGTTAATAAAAGTGAACCGTTCAGGTTGACCCATTAAGCTGCTTAATCAAACAGGTCGTGTTTGGGTTGATCTGTTTAATCAAATAGGTCGTGTTGGGGCTGACCTGTTTAACCCGCTTAATCAAACAGTTTGTGTTTAGGTTGACCTGTTTTACCTGATTAATCAAACAGTTCGTGTTCAGGTTGATTTGTTTTACCCGCTTAAGCGAACGGGTCTTGTTCAAGTTGACCTGTTTTACCCACTTAAGCAAACGGGTCTTGTTCAGGTTGACTTGTTTTACCATCTTCAGCCAACGGCTCGTGTTATAGTTGACATGTTTTACCCGCTTAAGCAAACGGGTCGTGTTCAAGTTGACCTGTTTAACGGGCTTAATCAAATGGGTGGTGTTCGGGTTGACTCGTTTAACCCGCTTAATCAAATGGGTCATGTTAGGGTTGACATGTGTAACCTTCTTAACTAAACATGTCGTGTTCAGGCTGAACTATTTAATCGTCAACCCGTAAACCCATTCAATTAAATAGGTCGACCCGCCAACCCGTTTAGCCAAAAAAAAATTTTGATGAGGGGATCCCGGTAAGGGTGCATTCTATGCAAATTACGATTGTTGTGTCTCATTAACATGAGTTATTACTATTTATTGTATGTGTTCGTTAATCGTTATAACTTATAAGGTTGTTAAATATTTGATTTAAGGCTGCAATGAATCACACTATCGTAATAATGCCTATTCTAATCATATTTAATAATAACATGTTATTAATTCTGAATGTTTTTTTTAAAAATAAACAAGAAAGCCATAAAAATGTAATCATTTCATTTTCTTGCATTTTGTTTTCCAGGTTGCAATTCTATCAGAAATGGTGGGATCTGGAAAAGCATCAGAAAAGCTATTGAAAATGTATTACCCCTTCTTGGGTTTTGCGGTTTTAGCCATCTTGCGGGGGCTCTTACCGCATTCTAGTAAGTCGAACGCGAGTGTCACACGACCCGTGGTGGCCAGGAAAAAACGAGCTTGAATGGTTTACCAAGATTAGCACTAGTGGACCACCGGTCACTAATCTTCATATCTTCTGCTGATCTATGAAAATTCCTATTAAAGTTTTGCAGCCTTTGTATGATTGTATCACTAATTTTGTGTTATGAACTAAATGTTGGAAATCAGGCCCTTGATCGAATAAACAAACACGCAATATGAACAAACTTGTTCGACTCTTTTATTAATTTATCAATGAGAGCACATTAATTACAATGACCCTAACCATCTATTTATACTAAACTTATTCTAGTCCTAACCCGACTCAAACTCTATTAATAAAATAAATAAACAAACTAGATAAACCTATCTAATAAACCTTGATGCCCAAGAAAACATCCCTAGACTAGAATTAGGAAACCTAAATAAAATAAACTAAAACACTTAGCACCTTCCAACTTTTGAGTTATGACAAGATTAGTCCCAACAATCACCCCCCTAATCTTGTCAATAACTTTCTTCACATTAGAGCCGGTTCATCATCCTCATATCGGGTCAAGTTCACCTCCTTAATCGGTTTGTTTACACCCGTCACCGCAGCACCGAATCACCTCGGTTTCGAACGGACACCCGATCTTCACCTCGATCACGTCCAATGTCTCGGTTCAACCCGAATAAAAAAAAAACACCACGCCCGTAACATATAACATGGCATCACGCTGGAAACGTTCACTAACATCTTGACTCATCACGGATCAACGACCTCTACCCGGTCACATCCGAGTCACCCGATTTGAACTCCCACGCCATTATCTTGACACCCGTACCTTTTCGCGATCAAATTTGTTCCAAGAGGCCTCTCCACTGACCAAGAAAACAAAGCCACCCGCTTATAACGTTTTCTTTCAACTGCTAAACGAACCGAATCCAAAGCCACCTGCTTTGACGGATCCCTTATGCTCGTTTTTCACGTAACACGCCGGTCTCCTCTTATCACGAAACAACACGATCAAGGCACCATCATAACACTACCGCTGTTGTCACTGGTTGTACACCCGCTGCGCAAACCCGCAACCATAAACCAAAACAGCCACGTTCTTCCTCCTTTCATCACCACTAACAGCCACGGAACACAAGTGTTTATCACCGATCACCCCCGTCGTCTTAACCGGTACGTCTACCACAACAACGGCCTACCGAAAACACCATAACGCGTCCGTCTTCTGCTGTTAAACGATCCGAAAACAGCCACCTGCCGCTCGAACCTGCAGTTGCAACCCTTTCACATGTACATCATAATGTTCCATGTTGAACCCTTCACATGCACCCTTTAAACCGTGCATACCAAAATTAATTCAATTAACCCAACACCAATTTTTGGGTTGTCCACTGACTTTGAATTAATTAAGCTGTAAAAGGATTTCTCATTCACCTCCACCTTGGAATACTGTTTAGGATTTAACAACCCATCTAAACCGTTAACCATGCATGATCCATCTACGTGGACTTTAATTTGAGACACCACCACGTAAACCGTTGCCAACTCCCTTTTGCCGTCAACCGTTAACCAGCTCCAAAATTTCCGATACTGCCGTTCAATGCCTTTTTTCCTCCGTCTTCAACCACGCCGGTTTCATCGCCGTTGCAGCCCTGCGAGGGGCGGCTCCCCTTCTTGAAAACGACTCTCAAAACGGCCAAGTAGCTCTGATACCAATTGTTGGAAATCAGGCCCTTGATCGAATAAACAAACACGCAATATGAACAAACTTGTTCGACTCTTTTATTAATTTATCAATGAGAGCACACTAATTACAATGACCCTAACCATCTATTTATACTAAACTTATTCTAGTCCTAACACGACTCAAACTCTATTAATAAAATAAATAAACAAACTAGATAAACCTATCTAATAAATCTTGATGCCCAAGAAAACATCCCTGGACTAGAATTAGGAAACCTAAATAAAATAAACTAAAACACTTAGCACCCTCCAACTTTTGAGTTATGACAAGATTAGTCCCAACACTAAATGCTAGTCTATAACTTAATCACCATTGGTTTTTTATAAACGCGGTGCATGCTATTATTGTAACCGATGATAGAATTCATCACGACGTTTTCCATGCATTAGTCTTTTCACTTAGAGCGGGCGGGCCTTGGGAGCAACCGGTAAGGTTGCTGCTTTGTGACCTTGAGTTCATGAGTTCCAACCGTGGGAAACACCCTCATGCACAAAGTACAAACATTGACTTGTGAAAATTAGACTTCAATTCTGAAGCCAAGTAAAAACATTTAAGAATCATAACGTTTTAAAGACCATCCCTAATAATCAAGACATCATCTGCATATAATAAGGGGTTATTGGATTTTATCACTCTCAACTATTGGGTATTGGCCGCTGTCACTCCCAGCTATCACTTTGACTCTCACCACTCTCAACTTAACACTTTGTGTGTTCTGACACTCTGCAGATGGACATTTCTTAGTGTTTGACTTGTGTTATTTGTGATATTAAGCTAACACTTTGTGAAACACTAATGATTACAAGTGAATCTGCTCCGAAAAGACAAAAGGGGAGCCAAAAACCACTCAATTGGAGTGACATAGCACACAAAGTGTTAAGTTAGTAGTGATGAGAGTCAAAATGATAGTTGGGAGTGGTAACGGCCAATAGTGATAAAATCCAATAACCCTATAATAAGTAAGAAAGACATATATTAACGTTCCCAATTTGAGCCCCTCAAAATATGCCTCCATCTACAGTGTCCTAAACAGTCACATGTATTCCCTTCATCGCTAGAATAAATAAGAATCGAAAGAAAAACTTGAAATTGGGTACGGGTGTGAAAAATAAAATGAAAATTTAAAGAGTATTAGGCCAGTTGAATGTTTTCATGTTATGAATAAACAAGTAACAAGTCTATGATTTGAGAAAATTATTCACATAATTTAACTCTCCCCAATATATTATGCATAACCATGACTAACAATACCGCCTGAACGGCTGAACCACCAAATTTTGGCCATTGGAACGACCAAGATTTAAAGAGGAAAATAACTACTGAGTTATTGCGGTCAAGATTTAGAAAAAGTTCAGTTGTCCCTAAGACCATGTGTAGTGGTGGAACAAAATAATGCCCCCACCATGGGCATTATTCGACACGTGTCATCCCAGTCAGCATGGGGCATTATTGCAAAAGTGGTGTAGTGGGCATAATGCCTAATAATGCCCCTTCCAATCATTAAAAAAAAAAAAAAAAAAAAAAAAAAAAAAAAACCAAACTACTTGCTTATTGGCTAGTCAAACCACTTGACCACTCCCATTGGCCACACGCCCCTTCCTCTTTCACCACTTCAGCGTTTTAATTAAAACGCCAACATGCAAACTTTCCAAAAATAACGCCGGAAAACGCCGGCCGTAATGGGGGTGGGGGCGTTTCCGGGCGTTTTTTTTTCAATTTTTTTTAAAAACCACGCCCCACTACTGGTGGTCTAAGTTGACTGATGGTTTCGCAGCGGGGAACAGAGTTTTTTCCCAAATGGGTGGAGATGGAAAAATTATTTACCAAAATGGATGATTTGAAAAATATTTACCAATATAAGTGTTTTTTTTCTTATTTACTTATTTTAACTAATATATTTGTAACTCTTTTCTTTTTATTTATCATTCAATTAACCGGTTATCATTTTTTTTCTTCAATTCACTCACTATAAGTTATTTTCTTCATGATTAAACTAACTTGTAAGTTTGAAAGCAAAAAGCAAATAGAAGCAAAAAAGCAAGTTAACAAACATCAAAACCTAAATTAAAACAAGTGAACTAAGAAGCATAAAAAAAAACAAAACAATTTATAAAACTTGACCCGTTCATGTCAAATACAAACAAAAGTAATCAACGATTTCCTTAACTACGATTCTATTTATTTATCTCCATGAATTATATTGTATGTGTTTTGTTTTCTTTTTCTTCTCACGATTCCCTATTAGATGCATTATGTTCATGATTTTTGTTTTATTAATGTTTTGTTTTTTTTACTTTATCCATGATTTTGTTTTATCTTCATGATATGTGGTGTTTGCTTTTTGTTTTTTATTTTCACGATATATGTTGTTTGCTTTTTTTGTTTTATCTCCTTGTGGTGTTTTTTTTTTCACTGTTATAATTTGCTATTTGCTTCATGTTAACAACTGTGCTATTTTTTTAACAAGAATGCATCAGGTTAACACAGTAATAGAATTGACTCATGTTAACAATTGTGCTATTTTTTTTAACCAGAATGCATTAGGTTAACGCAGTAACCGAATTGATTCAAAACGAGGATTTTAACAAAATGTCTCAATTTGCGGTTGCTAACAATGATGATGTGAATGATGTGTTAAAAGAAGACGAAAAATTAGAGATAAAAAATGATAACTGGTTAATTGAATGATAAATAAAAAGAAAAGAGTTACAAATAAATTACTTAAAATAAGTAAATAAGTAAAACACCTATTTTGGTAAATATTTTTCAAATCACCCATTTTAGTAAATAATTTTTCCATCTCCACCCATTTGGGAAAAAAATCTAATAATTAGACTTTTACACACTCAATTTCTCGTTTTACGATTCCCTGCTGATTACATTGTGGGCTCTAGTCATTGAAGCCCACTTAAATGTTTGTTGTGGACCGTAGTCCAACATAAATCCTAACTATACTTTTACTGCAGTTAGTCAGTCGACACTCGACTCAGTTCCCATCTTTCTTTAAAACTAGGTTCTGTCCTGCTCGCGTTGCGTGGCAATAAGCCGGATATTTCTCTCTCATAAAATGTACGTCTGTATTTCGCTTACTTGTACATACTACTCATAACACGATCTAAAAAGAAAACTTATTGAGTCAACAAATTAAAACAAAAACTACCATACTTTTGCTAAAAAAACTAAAACGATTGAGAAGCTACCGGTTAGCACGAATAAAAAGTACATCGAGCCAACCAATTAAAACAAAACATACCATAGTTTTGTCAGAAAAAAAAAACACTAAAACGAATTTTAAACTTGGGGCGAAATCGTAATTTGACAGGGAAAAAAATGGCGAAACTATAAATTTGAGCTGAGGACAAAATCGTAATTTGACTGGGAGAAGAAAAAAGAATAAAACCTATGGCAAAAATGTAAATTTAAGCGGGGCAAAATCGTAATTTGATTAGACCAATGGGGAAGTGCCAAGCATTGGCTCGGGAAAAAAAACTTATGGCAAAACTATAAAATTAAACGAGGCAAAAGCGTAATTTTGAACCGAGGGCAAAAGCGTAATTTTGAACTAAGGGCAAAATTGTAATTTTAACTTAGGCAAAAACATAATTTTATTTTGAATTGGTGGCAAGAACGTAATTTTATACTGATGATAAAATCATAATTTAAAAACAGGGATAAAATCGTAAATTGGTTGGACCAATAACGGAATGTCAAAGAGAGCATTAAAAAGTACTTTATCACATGCACTTTTAATGAACAATATCTGCTCAATTATAATTATACTATCTTAAAAAATGAAAAAAAAAAGGCAACGGCCCTTTTCCACCATTAGAAAGACAGAACTATTGCCGCCACAATTTTTGTATATGAAGTTAATTAACTGTAGTGTTACACTACTGTACCAATTAATAATGTTATTAAATTTTAATCTCAGAATACTTTAACATTTATATTTATATTCTATCTATCTTAAAAGCCAAAGTCGGTGGAATTTCCCACCGGCTTTGGTTGTCCCTTCAACTTTTGGACTTGGCAATTTTAGTCCTTTTCGCATTTTTAATATCCTCTACTTTAGCAATTGGCATTTTTAGCCCCTAACTTTTTACTAAATTAATTTTCTCTAAATAACTTTCGTTCGTTAATCTCTTTTGTTAATTACTTTTTTACATTCGTATTTTTATGTACGTGTCGGTATAAATTTGAGTGTGTCTATGTTTCGACGTAAATTGTTTCCAGAAACGAGTCAGGTCAAATATAATACGTGTTCGTTTAGAAAAACCATTTTTACGTGCATATTTTTATATATGTGTTTTTATTAATTCGAGTTGTTCTACGTTTCGACGTAAACATTTTTGGGAAACGAGCCAGGTCAAATATAATACATTTTCGTGTTTATTTTATGTACCTTTCGTAAATTTTGTTCCGAAATGAGCGGAGTCAAATTGTGTTTTTTCTCCTTATTTTAAAAGCCCTAATTAATACCATATAATACGTTATGATTGTAAGTATAAATTCGATTTACTTTACGTTTTGATTCAATCGGAATGATTATATAGGTTACATTGAGCTCAATCGAATACGTTGAAATGCGCGTTCGTATAGTTAACGCATCACATAACGCTTGGACTAATTCATTCGATTTTTGCGTTGTACCCGCACCGCAACGCGCACGGGCCTTGTTACTAGTATAATCTTAAAAGTGAATATCGATTGATATTTCACTGTTTGCCTCCAACTTTATCAAACTCACATTTTCTTTTACCCCAAGCTTTTTCTTTTTTAAAACCTATCTAAAATGTCACTTTGAGTTTACAAATGTGATTTCAGTGGAAATATATTTAACTAATTACGTATAATTTTAATATGATTTCAGTTTTTTTCTTAATACCTACATAAGCCCCTTTGTACTTTTTCTACATAAGCCCCCTTTTTCTTCCTATATGTAGGTCGATAGAATGAATGAGAAGCAGTGAGTTTATGATGAAAAAAATGTGTTAATTATCTTGTGTGTGTGTGTCGTGTGGGTTAATTAATTTCTCTACGTTAGCTCAAATGCGACATGTTGGGTGGTGTTTTTAGACACGATTCTCTAATGGTTGTGATGTATCAGTATTTGTATCTTCGGTTAGACAACATAGCCCTACCGTTTGTTTTGGTACTGAATTTGAACCGAGGGCAAAAGCGTAGTTTTGAACCAAGGGCAAAATTGTAATTTTTAGCTTAGGCAAAAGCATAATTTTATTTTGAATTGGTGGCAAGAACGTAACTTTATACTAATGATAAAATCATAATTTAAAAACAGAGATAAAATCGTAAATTGGTTGGACCAATAACGGAATGTCAGAGAGAGCATTAAAAAGTACTTTATCACATGCACTTTTAATGAACAATATCTGCTCAATTATAATTATACTATCTTAAAAAATGAAAAAAAAGGCAGCGGCCCTTTTCCACCATTAGAAAGACAGAACTATTGCCGCCACAATTTTTGTATATGAAGGTAATTAACTGTAGTGTTACACTGCTGTACCAATTAATAATGTTATTCAATTTTAATCTCAGAATACTTTAACATTTATATTTATATTTATATTCTATCTATCTTAAAAACCGAAGTCGGTGGAATTTCCCACCGGCTTTGGTTGTCCCTTCAACTTTTGAACTTGGCAATTTTAGTCATTTTCTCATTTTTAATACCCTCTACTTTAGCAATTGGCATTTTTAGCCCCTAACTTTTTACTAAATTAATTTTCTCTAAATAACTTTCGTTCGTTAATCTCTTTTGTTAATTACTTTTTTACATTCATATTTTTATGTACCTGTCGGTATAAATTTGAGTGTGTCTATGTTTCGACGTAAAGAAACGAGTCAGGTCAAATATAATACATGTTCGTTCAGAAAAACCATTTTTACGTGCATATCTTTATATTTGTGTTTTTATTAATTCGAGTTGTTCTACGTTTCGGCGTAAATTTTTTTGGGAAACGAGCCAGGTCAAATATAATACATTTTCGTGATTTTATGTACCTTTCGTAAATTTTGTTCCGAAATGAGCGGAGTTAAATTGTGGTTTTCTCCTTTTTTTAAAAGCCCTAACTAATACCGTATAATACGTTATGATTGTACACTAAAAATTCGATTTACTTTACGTTTTGATTCAAACGGAATGATTATATAGGTTACATTGAGCTCAATCGGATTGTGGTACCCGAGGAAAATACATCGTCACCCTGACTTGACGCCGTGCATTTGTGGATTGCTTATCAAATTTCGGGACGAAATTTCTTTCAAGTTGGGGATGATGTGACAACCCGATATTTCAAGACCTTTCCCTTACGTGTCACCTATTTCATATTTCGTTGAACATAGTATTATGTGTAATATGTTGGATTGTTTTTGGTAGTTGATTGATTGCTTACTTAATAAAAACCTTTTATGGCAAAACCTTTTCACTTCATTGCTCGACCATGAGCTGTTCGACGAAACATGCAATGTTTCGTCACTTACATGTTTCGTCATATGCTTACTCGACGAAACAGGAGTTTCATCACCTTGGGTATCTTTCGTCGAGCCAGTTGCCAGCGAAGCCCAGTAGGGGCCCAACCCACTTCCTTTTTAGAACGTGTGTGTATTTATACGTCGCACAATTGACCAGTTGCAAACCCTAGACTCTCTCTAAGGTAGCGACGGCGACACTTCCTCTCGAAGATCTTTGTGATTGTTATCTCGATTCTTCCAGTTATTACACAAATACAAATTGATTGATTGTGTTATTGCTTGATATGTGATTAGATATAAATGCATGATTAACAGTGATGTATTTGTTAGATATGAATGCATGATTAACAGTGATTGATGAGTTACAGACTATTCATGGTTAGATTGTTATGATAGCTATGTATGTTGAGATTTAAACATGGGATTAGAATGACACTTGAGAGTCAATGATCGATCTGTAAATCTGTTGTGGGGGGTTGTTTATTAACGGGTTGGTTATGATTGAGGGCACATACAAATCAAGGGGTTTAGCAGTTTTGATCCATGATGAGAATCGAATGATTGTGATTGCTACTGTTAAGTGTTAAGAGCATGATTAGGGTTTATGGGTGTGTTTGGTTATCTGGTAATGCCAACGAAACGTAATGTCTTTCATCATATGTTAACTCGACGAAACATAGTGACTTTCGTCACTTGATTACTCGATGAAACATAGTGACTTTCGTCACATGTTAACTCGACGAAACACATGGTGTTTCGTCACATGGGGTTTCGTCGAGTGCAACTTTCGCCGAAGGACTTCACATGAACAGTAGGTTATGATGATTACACTAATTGCATGTGTTGTAAAGATTGAATAACATTAATCGAGAACAGGAAACCTGATGT
The DNA here is from genome assembly GCA_030545235.1 of Helianthus tuberosus. NCBI lineage: Eukaryota > Viridiplantae > Streptophyta > Magnoliopsida > Asterales > Asteraceae > Helianthus > Helianthus tuberosus. The sequence continues at coordinate 88,538,508 of CM060447.1, forward strand.
ATCTAGTATGTATGGTAAACCATCTGTTACGTGTATTACGAGCTGAATTAATTGTTACATGTTAAGCCATGGTTCTACTATGAATGCACATTATGAACGTATGTGATCAACGTGATGGTAAACTGATTTTTGTATACGTGAATATCATAGGCCGTGACTGTTTAAGTGTGAAAAAGTAATTAACCAAACCGAGCAAATCAAGGTGAGTTCACTGCTCTTTTTCCAATCATGCGTCCCGGGTTGGGACATCTGGTAAACGTTCCAGGAAGGGAATGTCGGGTAATGGGTTTGACTGGAATGTTAAACCTGGGTTGTTGGTTAATACACGTCTGTATCTATTATTCAAGTCCCTCCTACCGATTGTTGCTTGTAGGGCATCGGGGTATTAGTTAGTAGCGCTACTTAGGTTTGGCACCCTCACACCGCACCGAGGAGGTCGAGAGTGAACTAATGACCCCCATCTTGACCATTGCTTTGACAGAGGCAATGGGGTTTAGGGCAAATAATCTGGAGCCATCGGCGGTAAGCGTGTGAATAACAACAATGAATCTGTGAAACGTTTTAAACTGGTAACTGGTAACTAAACACGATAACAAACTTTGAACTCACCAGCGTCGTCTGACACACTTGTCTGCATGCTTGCAGGTCGTTAGATTTCTGATTATGGACTTGCTATCTGGGAGTGCTGGAGTGGTCATGGATCGAGACTCTTGGATATTTGATACATTGGTTTTGAACACTTATTTTGAAACAGTTGTTTAACAATTTACTATATGCTTCCGCTGAACGTTTTCTTTGGTTTTAACTTATGACTTGGATTTAGCTTATGCAACGAATCGAATGTTTTATTTAAATATTTATTATTGGTTTAATGTGATTGGTGGCTTGGATCCTGGTACGTCACACCTCCCGCGGTGATCCGCATGTGGTATTTTGGGGGTGTGACAGTTTGGTATCAGAACCACTAGTTATAGTGAAATAGGTTTTAAAACGTTTTTTTTTTATAAAACCAGACTATAATCGAACAACTTTGAAAATCGACCATGACACTCAGCTCCAGATTGCAAGGTTTGTCTTCTGTTTACTTTATGCATTACTTGTTTAGTAGTCACACGCTCACAGCTTGCATGAAACGATATACTAGATACGGTGGTGATTTGATAGTGTGACACTACTCTTCGACTTTTATGATTCGTAATCCTATAATGCCTTTCATATGCTATTTGAATGTGGGGGAAACTTCTAGCGCAAGTTAAGAGGCACTGTGATAAGCATGCAAATTGTCTTATTATTATGGGTGCACACATAATAATAACGTGAGGTGCATGCAAGTCCCAGTGAGGCTTAACGAGTGTGAGAAGGGTTCTGCCCTATTGTGTGTAAACTTGGTAGTTTGTAGATTTCATCGTGAGACTTGACTCTTATCTCATCTCGACTCTTAAATTTGTTCCCTCTCCTTATATAGAATCATGAATGGACGAGGTCATGGACGTGGTCACATCACGATGACCCAGGCTGAGCTGACAAACTTAATCAACACACGTGTGGCTGAGGCTTTGGCAGCCTACTAAGCTGGTACGATATGTGCCATTTACCCTTTATTTTTATGTCGCATACACAACTCTTACCCCTGTAATGTATTTTCTTTCGTCCATTAGGTCAGCAAGCGCAACAAAACCAAAACAATCCACCTGCTTGTACGTTCAAGGCGTTCATGGATTGTAAGCCATAGACCTTCAGTGGGACGGAAGGGGCTGTAGGACTCCTGCGTTGGTTTGAGAATGTAGAATCGGTGTTTGCGATGTGTAACTGTCCTGCTTGGGACATAGTGAAGTATGCTACGGGCACACTCGAGGATGGTGCCCTGACATGGTGGAATGCCCAGGTTCAGATGTTGGGCATTGAGGTGGCAAATGCCACTACTTGGGACGATTTTAAGGAATTGATAAGGGAGGAGTATTGCCCTCGTGATGAGATTCAGAAACTGGAGAATGAGTATTATGATCTGAAGATGGTGGGATCCGAGATTGAGGCATACGTGAAACGGTCTCATGAGTTGGCTATCATGTGCCCGAACTTGTCCCGACCTCCGTACCGGAGAATAGAACTGTTCATCAAGGGATTAGCTCCACGGGTGAAGGGTTTGGTTACTGCAGCAAACCTCAACAACTTACCTCAGATTATCCGTTTGGCTCACAAGATCACAGATCAGGAGGTGGAGTGTGGCTCGCTACCACCACGCTTTTCTGCCACTACTGCTGCTGCAACCACAGCTACTACACCTGCTAGTGATAACAAAAGAAAATGGAACGATGCTGACAAAGCAACCAGTGCCAGTCAATCTCACAAAAGGCCTGACAACAACAACAACCGTAGTTTCAGTCAGTCGTCTTCAGTTAACCAAGGCCAGGGCAGCAATCAGAATCAGGGCTCCTATGCTGGTAGGAAGCCAAAATGCAACAAGTGTGGGTATCATCATCATGGATCATGTGTTCGGGCTTGCCATAGGTGCGACAAGGTGGGCCATATGGCAAAGGACTGTAGAGCGCTATACCAAAGCAGCAGCAACAAAACCACCACCACCAGCAGCAGCAAAGGCAACAACCTCATCAGAACCAAGGCTTTAAGAAGGGGTGTTATCAGTGTGGGGATGAGGGTCATATTAAACGGGATTGCCCTCAGCTAAATCAGAATGCCAACGACAACAACAACCGCCAGAACAACAACAATGCTGGGAACAACAACAATGGCAACAATTGGGGCAATGGAGCTCGTGGAAAGGTATTTACTATTGGTGCAGGGGATGCTAGGAACGACGGCAATGTCGTGACTGGTACATTTTCTGTGAACAACCTTTTTGCTTCTGTATTGTTTGATTCCGGTGTCGATTGGAGTTATGTGTCCCTAGAGTTTAGTCAGCGCTTAGCGTTAACTCCAACACCTTTAGAGGTTAAGCATGTAGTAGAATTAGCCGATGGCAAAACGATTGAAGCTTCGCATGTCCTATTTGGGTGTAAGCTAGATCTTGTGAGTCAAGTGTTTGATATTGATCTCCTTCCTGTTACCCTTGGTAGTTTTGACGTAGTGGTTGGTATGGATTGGTTGTCTAAACATCAAGCTGAGATTCTATGCAAAGAGAAGATTGTACGTATTCCTTATTCCAGTGGAAAATCTTTATCAGTTCAAGGGCATCGCAGTGGTGCGATGGTTGGTATCATCTCAGCTATGCAAGCGCAGAAGTGTCTACAAAAGGGGTATCCTGCTATTCTAGCACTTGTTACTGATCCTCATCCTGAAGAGAGAAAGATCGAGGATATGCCAGTTGTACGTGAATTTGCCGATGTATTTCCTGAGGAACTACATGGTTTACCTCCTCACCGTCAAGTGGAATTTCAGATTGACCTTGCGCCAAGAGCGGCCCCAATTGCTCGTGATCCTTATCGTTTAGCACCTGGAGAGTTGCAGGAGTTGTCTAATCAACTGCAAGAGTTATTGGACAGAGGCTTTATTCGACCCAGTTCTTCGCCTTGGGGAGCCCCAGTTCTGTTCGTAAAGAAGAAAGACGGGTCCTTTCGCATGTGTATTGATTATCGGGAACTCAACAAAGTGACTATCAAGAACCGTTATCCATTGCCATGCATCGACGACTTGTTTGACCAGTTGCAAGGGTCAAGTTTTTATTTGAAGATCGACTTAAGATCGGGCTATCACCAGATGAGAATCCGAGAGGAGGATGTTCCTAAAACGGCTTTTCGAACGCGTTATGGGCACTATGAGTTTTTAGTTATGCCGTTTGGATTGTCATGGATCTCATGAACCGTGTATGCAAACCGTATCTTGACGATTTCGTTATAGTATTCATCGATGACATTTTGATCTACTCGAAGAGCAAGGAAGATCACGAGCGGCACTTACGTCTTATTTTGGAGCTCCTGAGGAAGGAGCAACTCTACGTGAAGTTTTCCAAGTGTGACTTCTGGATTCGAGAGGTACACTTCCTTGGCCACATAGTGAATGAATCAGGAATACACGTGGACCCTGCTAAGGTTGACGCTATCAAGAGTTAGGCGGCACCAAAGAATCCTTCAGAGGTGTGACAATTTCTTGGTCTCGCTGAGTATTATTGAAGATTTATCAAGGATTTCTCGAAGATCGCTCAACCTCTTACCTCGTTAACACAGAAAGGTGTTGTGTATTCATGGGGAACGAAGCAAGAGGATGCTTTCCAGTTGCTGAAACAGAAACTCTGTAGTGCGCCGATTTTGTCTCTACCTGAAGGAATAGAAGATTTTGTGGTATATTGTGATGCTTCCATTCAGGGTCTTGGTTGCGTGCTGATGCAACGCAACAATGTGATCGCTTATGATTCTCGACAACTGAAGGTTCATGAGAGGAATTATACGACACACGACTTAGAGTTGGGAGCCGTGGTTTTTGCACTCAAAATCTGGAGGCATTACCTGTACGGTACTAAATGCACTATTTATACTGACCACAGGAGCCTTCAACATATTTTCGACCAGAAGGATTTGAATATGCGACAGCGTCGCTGGGTAGAACTCCTAAATGACTACGACTGTGCAATCAAGTACCATCCGGGTAAGGCTAACGTTGTAGCTGATGCTCTCAGTCGAAAGGAATCGAAACCCAAACGTGTTCGCGCCTTGCAGCTCACCATTCATTCTAACCTACCTGATCAGATCCGTTCGGCTCAGGCCGAAGCGTTGAAGGAAGAAAACTATGAAGCTGAGTATTTAAGGGGTATGGAGAAACGACTCGAGAAGAGATCAGATGGCATTTACTATTTTATGGAGCGGATATGGATTCCGTTGTTTGGTAACCTTAGAGAACTTGTGATGGACGAAGCGCACAAGTCTCGATACTCTGTTCACCCAGGTTCGGATAAGATGTATCAGGACCTCAAAGTCATGTATTGGTGGCCGAAGATGAAAGCTCACATCGCGACTTATGTGAGTAAATGTTTAACCTGCTCGAAAGTTAAAGTGGAATACCAGAAGCCGTCTGGTTTGCTGCAACAACCAGAAATACCCATGTGGAAATGGGAGAAAATCGCAATGGATTTTGTCATTGGACTACGGAGAACTCAAAACAGGAACGACATAGTTTGGGTGATTGTTGATCGCCTCACGAAGTCAGCGCACTTTCTAGCGATCAAGGAAACGGATAAGTTCTCACAACTAGCTGCTGTCTATCTTAAAGAGGTGGTTTCTAGGCACGGGGTGCCGACATCTATTATTTCTGACCGTGACCCGTATTTCATTTCAGATTTGTGGCAGTCGATGCACAAATCATTCGGCTCGCGTCTCGATATGAGCACTGCTTATCACCCGCAGACGGATGGTCAAAGTGAGCGAACCATCCAGACACTTGAAGATATGTTACGAGCATGCGTGATTGATTTTGGCAAGGGTTGGGAGAAACACTTGCCGCTGATAGAGTTCTCTTACAACAACAGTTACCATACCAGCATTGAGGCAGCTCCATTCGAAGCATTGTATGGACAAAAATGTCATTCACCTCTCTGTTGGGCTGAGGTGGGTGATAGCCAGCTTACAGGCCCAGAACTTGTACTCGAAACCTCCGAGACAATTGTGCAGATCAGGAATCGTATGGCGGCAACGCGCGACTGTCAGAAAAGCTACGCTGATAAGCGTAGGAAGTCTTTGGAGTTCGCAGTTAATGATCGTGTTATGTTGAAGGTTTCACCCTGGAAGGGTGTGGTGCGTTTTGGGAAACGTGGCAAGCTTAACCCACGGTATGTTGGGCCATTCAAAATTCTGGAACGTATTGGTAAGGTGGCCTACAAGTTAGAGTTACCTGCTGAGTTGGGTGACATTCATGATGTTTTCCACGTGTCGCAACTAAAGAAGTGTTGATCTGATGAGACACTTGTGGTACCGTTTCAAGAGCTGAAGATTGACGACAAGTTGCGGTTTGTTGAAGAACCAATAGAAATTATGGACCAGGAGGTTAAGGTCCGTAAACATAGTCGTATTCCGATTGTGAGAGTTCGTTGGAATTCAAGACATGGACCGGAGTTCACATAGGAACGTGAAGATCAGATGAAGCTCAAGTACCCACATTTATTCCCAGATGACAAGTCTAAGTCTGAAAAACCTAAGTCTGGCACAACTAGTGAATTTCGGGACGAAAATCACATTCAAGTTGGGGATGATGTGGTACCTGCGGAAAATACACCGTCACCCTGACTTGACGCCGTGCATTTGTGGATTGCTTATCAAATTTCGGAATGAAATTTCTTTCAAGTTGGGGATGATGTGACAACCCGAGATTTCAAGACCTTTCCCTTACGTGTCACCTATTTCATATTTCATTGAACATAGTATTATGTGTAATATGTTGGATTGTTTTTGGTAGTTGATTGATTGCTTACTTAATAAAAACCTTTTATGGCAAAACCTTTCACATCATTGCTCGACCATGAGTTGTTCGACGAAACATGCAATGTTTCGTCATATGCTTGCTCGACGAAACAGGAGTTTCGTCACCTTGGGTATCTTTCATCGAGCCAGTTGCCAGCGAAGCCCAGTAGGGGCCCAACCCACTTCTTTTTTAGAGCGTGTGTGTATTTATACGTCGCACAATTGACCAGTTGCAAACCCTAGACTCTCTCTAAGGTAACGACGGAGACACTTCCAATCGAAGATCTTTGTGATTGTTATCTCGATTCTTTCGGTTAGTACACAAATACAAATTGATTGATTGTGTTATTGCTTGATATGTGATTTGATATGAATTCATGATTAACAGTGATGTATTTGTTAGATATGAATGCATGATTAACAGTGATTGATGAGTTACGGACTATTCATGGTTAGATTGTTATGATAGCTATGTATGTTGAGATTTAAACATGGGATTAGAATGACACTTGAGAGCCAATGATCGATCTGTATGCATGTGTTGTAAAGATTGAATAACATTAATCGAGAACAGGAAACCTGATGTATATAGTATGTATGGTAAACCATCTGTTACGTGTATTACGAGCTGAATTAATTGTTACCTGTTAAGCCATGGTTCTACTATGAATGCACATTATGAACGTATGTGATCAACGTGATGGTAAACTGATTTTTGTATACGTGAATATCATAGGCTGTGATTGTTTAAGTGTGAACAAGTAATTAACCAAACCGAGAAAATCAAGGTGAGTTCACTGCTCTTTTTCCAAGCATGCGTCCCGGGTTGGGACATCTGGTAAACGTTCCGGGAAGGGAATGTCGGGTAATGGGTTTGACTGGAATGTTAAACCTGGGTTGTTGGTTAATACACATCTGTATCTATCATTCAAGTCCCTCCTACCGATTGTTGCTTGTAGGGCAATGGGGTATTAGTTAGTAGCGCTACTTAGGTTTGGCACCCTCACACCGCACCGAGGAGGTCGGGAGTGAACTAATGACCCCCATCTTGACCATTGCTTTGATAGAGGCAATGGGGTTTAGGGTAAATAATCTGGAGCCATCGGCGGTAAGCGTGTGAATAACAAAAATGAATCTGTGAAACGTTTTAAACTGGTAACTAAACACGATAACAAACTTTGAACGCACCAGCGTCGTCTGACACACTTGTCTGCATGCTTGCAGGTCGTTAGATTTCTGATTATGGACTTGCTATCTGGGAGTGCTGGAGTGGTCATGGATCGAGACTCTTGGATATTTGATACATTGGTTTTGAACACTTATTTTGAAACAGTTGTTTAACAATTTACTATATGCTTCCGCTGAACGTTTTCTTTGGTTTTAACTTATGACTTGGATTTATCTTGTGCAACGAATCGAATGTTTTATTTAAATATTTATTATTGGTTCAATGTGATTGGTGGCTTGGATCCTGGTACGTCACACGTCCCGCGGTCATTCCGCATGTGGTATTTTGGCGGTGTGACACGGATACATTGAAATGCGCGTTCGTATAGTTAACACATCACATAACTCTTGGACTAATTCATTCGATTTTTGCGTTGTACCCGCGCCGCAACGCGCGCGGTCCTTGTTACTAGTATAATCTTAAAAGTGAACGTTGGTTGATATTTCACTATTTGCCTCCAACTTTATCAAAATCACATTTTTACCCCTTGACATTTTCTTTTACCCCAAGCTTTTTCTTTTTTAAAACCTATCTAAAATGCCACTTTGAGTTTAGAAATGTGATTTCAGTGGAAATATATTTAACTAATTACGTATAATTTTAATATGATTTCAGCTTTTTTCTTAATACCTACATAAGCCCCTTTGTACGTTTTCTACATAAGCCCCCTTTTTCTTTCTATATGTAGGTCGATAGAATGAATGAGAAGCAGTGAGTTTATGATGAAAAAAATGTGTTAATTATCTTGTGTTTGTGTGCCGTGTGGGTTAATTAATTTCTCTATGTTATCTCAAATGCGACGCGTTGGGTGGTGTTTTTAGACACGATTCTCTAATGGTTGTGATGTATCAGTATTTGTATCTTCGGTTAGACAACACAGCCCAACCGTTTGTTTTTGTAGTGAATTTGAACCGAGGGCAAAAGCGTAATTTTGAACAAAGGGCAAAATTGTAATTTTTAGGTTAGGCAAAAGCATAATTTTATTTTGAATCAGAGAGAGCATTAAAAAGTACTTTATCACATGCACTTTTAATGAACAATATCTGCTCAATTATAATTATACTATCTTAAAAAATGAAAAAAAAGGCAGCGGCCCTTTTCCACCAACAGAACTATTGCCGCCACAATTTTTGTATATGAAGGTAATTAACTGTAGTGTTATACTGCTGTACCAATTAATAGTGTTATTCAATTTTAATCTCAGAATACTTTAACATTTATATTTATATTTATATTCTATCTATCTTAAAAACCAAAGCCGGTTGAATTTCCCACCGGCTTTGGTTGTCCCTTCAACTTTTGGACTTGGCAATTTCAGTCCTTTTCTCATTTTTAATATCCTCTACTTTAGCAATTGGCATTTTTATCCCCTAGCTTTTTACTAAATTAATTTTCTCTAAATAACTTTCGTTCGTTAATCTCTTTTGTTAATTACTTTTTTACATTCATATTTTTATGTACGTGTCGGTATAAATTTGAGTGTGTCTATGTTTCGATGTAAATTGTTTCCAGAAACGAGTCAGGTCAAATATAATACGTGTTCGTTTAGAAAAACCATTTTTACGTGCATATATTTATATTTGTGTTTTTATTAATTCGAGTTGTTCTACGTTTCGACATAAACTTTTTTGGGAAACGAGCCAGGTCAAATATAATACATTTTCGTGTTTATTTTATGTACCTTTCGTAAATTTTGTTCCGAAACGAGCGGAGTCAAATTGTGGTTTCTCTCCTTTTTTAAACGCCCTAATTAATACCATATAATACGTTATGGTTGTACAGTATAAATTCGATTTACTTTACGTTTTGATTCAATCGGAATGATTATATAGGTTACATTGAGCTCAATCGGATACGTTGAAATGCGCGTTCGTATAGTTAACGCATCACATAACGCTTGGAATAATTCATTCGATTTTTGCGTTGTACCACTACCCGCGCCGCAACGCGCGCGGGCGTTGTTACTAGTATAATCTTAAAAGTGAATGTCGGTTGATATTTCATTATTTGCCTCCAACTTTATCAAAATCACATTTTTACCCCTTGACATTTTCTTTTACCCCAAGCTTTTTCTTTTTTAAAACCTATCTAAAATGCCACTTTGAGTTTAGAAATGTGATTTTAGTGGAAATATATTTAACTAAGTACGTATCATTTTAATATGATTTCAGCTTTTTTCTTAATATCTACATAAGCCCCTTTGTACGTTTTCTACATAAGCCCCTTTTTTCTTCCTATATGTAGGTCGATAGAATGAATGAGAAGCTGTGAGTTTATGATGTCAAAAAATGTGTTAATTATCGTGTGTGTGTGTGTCGTGTGGGTTAATTAATTTCTCTATGTTAGCTCAAATGTGACGCGTTGGGTGGTGTTTTTCGACACAATTCTCTAATGGTTGTGATGTATCTGTATTTGTATCTTCGGTTAGACAACATAGCCCTACCGTTTGTTTTGGTAGTGAATTGGATCCGAAACGAGCCATAGAACTATTCGTACTATTTCTCGTTTGATTGAACAGGTGTTGTCGGGTCAAATTCCTATCACCAAGTAAAAGGTGAAACAATTCCTACCTACGTAGCACCTACTCACCATAGCATTAATCACCTCAATATAACATATACTCTAATGGGCTTAAGACTAGACGACGCCCCAGCACACCGCTCCCTAGGTTCGTCCCCGTCCTCCTGAAGACGTTCACGCCGGGCCACTTTCCAACATTTATAGCCGTTAGAAACGGCTAGTTTAAAAAAAAATATTTTATTCTTTCCAACTTTATAAATATATACCCTTTCCCCATTTTAACCCAAATCTTTCTAATCTCTCTCACTTTTTTATACACTACCTTAATTTTTATAAAGTTTTAGGCATGCCCTCTTCTTCATCATGGTGTTTGTCATCTTCGGGTGAGGGTGATGTAACACCCCAACCGATGGCGGAATCATCGGGATGAGACGAAATAGATTGCAAAAGACTTCATAACACTATTTGTGACAATATTTAAATCAACCATTTTCATTTCATAAGTCAAATTGTCAACATTACATAGAAATCTTAAATAACAACATGTTCATAACATAACATAACAAGACAAAATTTGATACAACAATTTAAACCTAAGACGTCTAAATGTGTATCTAGGCATCATTGCTACTTCGTTTCATAGCATCATCATCCTCAACCCGTAACATGTTTAAAATAAAGTTCAATACTCGAATCCACATGGAAATTTGTAAACAAGGTAACTAGCATGCATAACAATACGTCAAACCCAAGTGTCCACTAGTATTTAGCATCCCTCGCCACAAAAGTGACAAGATCGTTTAGTATAAAGGCTTAACAAGACCCCGACTGGTGGTGTGCTACTCCTATAGCGATATATATGTTAAGTTGAGGGCTTAGCAAAGTTAATGACATAAAGCATGTATAATCTAGCATGAACCTAAGTAAACAAGTAGCATGTATATAGGATTGAGCATAAAACAATGTTTAAGTGTGTGAAAGTGTATTTTGTATATTAACATGTTACAACCCAAAGTGTTCAAAAGGAAATGGGTCAAGTGTACTCACGGTTTTGCAAGTCTTGAACTTGAGAATCCGCGAGTGAGTTATTTGTTGTTGGAGGAACACCAAGTCCTTCTACACGAAGAAACCAAGTGTATGAGTAATGGGGAGTAATGGTAGAATAAGGATTCGGAATTAAAATGACATGAAAGTAACATATGAAAATAATCATCTTCAACACATAACACTTATTTGACACTATGCAACCACAAGGGTTATAATGTTTTTATGGGTTGAACACCCAATAGAATCATAACAAGGTTTAGGTCTTTAGATGATGTTAGTCTACTACTTTGACAAATGAACACGAATTTCATCATCAAAGGTTCGAATGTATATAGATATTATTTAGGTTATGTATTATACTGTAGTATGTCCAATAGTCAAGCTTGAGGTAGAAGATTAGATCTTCATTTAGGTACCTCTAATGTGTCATAGAATTCATGTAGGAGGTACGAAGAACAAGCTTCCATTTAGGTACCTCTAGGTGTTCACCACTACACTTGATGTAAGAACATTCAAGGAGGGCCATGAACTATAGATAATACAAGAATACAAACAACTACACTATGAGAAATCATCAAGTAATGTGGGGATTTTATGTTGGACAACCCAAGTTACTCCACAATCACACCTTCATCAAGCTTGAAGCTTGAACATCACTTGTGGGTCAAAAACCCTAAACAAAACAGAAAGTATATGAGGTTTAACCTCTGATTTTGTATATATCAGCCCCGTTTTTAAGCTTAACTAACCATAGAAGTGGTTATAAGGATAAGGACGTGGGTTTGAGTGAGTTAGACTCAAGTTTAAACAAGTATAAACAAAGTTTGATTCAAAACAAAACGAACAGTGAACTTTGGAGCCTATTTGCTGGAGTTCCAGGGACTTATTCACTGTGAAATACCCATGGAATCGATGCTAAGGTCGATCCAAGTGTTCTGGAAAAAGAATGAGCTAAAACAGATGAGAAATGAGTGAGTTATGCTCACTTTAGTGAAGCTTGAAGATTCTGCTCGAACTTGAACTTTCAGCTGCGATTTTGAGTGATTGAGAGAGGTTTAGAGGAGTTTGTAAAGTGATTAGGGTTTGGATTAGTGTGGTATTTATAGGGGATGAGTTGTGGTTAGGGGTTGTGAGTTATAAATGCAAGGAACACAAATAACAATCCAACTAACACACCAAAGTGCCCAATCCCGTAGCTGGAAGTGGTAATCTTCGATTCAGCGTCTACGCGGGCGCGTAGGTGGGCAGGGGGCGGCTACGCGGGCCGCCAGGACTTGACTGATCCGATTTTAAGTTTCATTTATTACAATTTGGCCCCCAAAGTTTGTTGTTTTAGGGTTTTAAGGACTTTTAGGGGCTATATTCACCACAAAAGCATAGCTTAAGGTCAAATAGAGTATGGAGAACATAACCAAGTATAATTAAGCATATGAATGTCGTATCTAAGTATCGTATACGTTCAAAAGACGTTTTATGCATAAGTTTCACATATTTGCAAGTTTAGCACATAGTTTCCAAGAATCACGAATAAGCATCAATTGTTTCACGAAATTGAATGTATAAGCATGTATAAAGTATGTACAAAATGAATTTAACAAAATACGAGTTTATTTATGAACCAAGTCTCGGATTTTACAACGATTACAAGGAAAGAACGATTACAAGAACACAAGGCTTCCAAAAATAGAAATACAACTAAGACTTTCTAAATATGGAAAGTACAAAGAAGCAGGGCGTTACAGGTGAGTTGTTTTTTGCGCACGCCGTAATGTTGGCAGCACAGATGATCATGGAGGAAAAGGAATAAACGTCGTCACAACCGCGAACTAGGCAAGCCGCCTTAAACCGAGACCGAGAAGGTTATCTTAATTTTTCGGTGAAAATAATATATTTAATTTATTTTCGGTGTTAATAATGTATTTAATTTATTTTTCGGTGTTAATGATGTATTTACTTTATTTTTCGGTGTTATTATTTAGGTGCCCATGATAGATTAGTGGCCGATTATTTTGCTGACGAACCTTTGTACACGGCCGCGATGTTTAAACGTCAGTTCTGAATGAGTCGTCGACTGTTCCTACGTATAGCAGACGATTTGGGGCAGCCCGATCCGTTTTTCACACTTCGATACGACGCTAGGGGCCACAGGGGATTCACCACTTTACAGAAATGTACGACGGCCATTCGCCAACTGGCATATGGGACGACACCTGACTATAACACAAGAGGCGATCATGGTCATCCAACTATAATACTAGAGGCTGTTGCGTCACAAGATCTCCGGATTTGGCATTTTTTTTGGTGTTCCTGGTTCACTTAACGCCATCTACCAATCAGAGATCTTTACCGATGTCATAGCAGGAACTGGTCTAGACACTAGTTTTACGATTTCGGGGGTGGAATACAGGCGCGGTTTCTACCTTGCGGATGGAAAATAACCAACGTACTCTACAATCGTTAAAACTATTCGGCATACAACCGACGATAAAAGAAAGAAATTTGTCAAGTTTCAATAGGCAGCGAGAAAAGACATTGAATGATATTTTGGGGTTCTACAAAAAATGACATATTCTTGAACATCCAGCACGTGCTTTTACACCACAGAAGTTGCGATACTCTATGTATGCTGATGACTGTCGTAAGGGTCAATCAAAAACCTATTTAAACTACGTAGATAGTGTAAGTAGGGTATCGTATCCACGGGGAATTTGTGGTTAATGTCGCGTTTATATCTAAGATCTAAATTATCTAAATTGGGGGTTTGATGAATTTGATTGTAAAAACTAAAGAACTAATTAAGAGAGTTGTAATCAATGTGAGAAAAAGTAACCTCCACCCGGAATCCCAATTACCCGTTTAACATACAAACATGTTTACCGATTCAAAACACCACATAGACATGGCCTCGGAATTAATGAATTTGATTAGTTAATAGGGATAGTTTTTAAGATTCACTATGCAACCTAATAACCCGTTTGATTGTATCAACTACCCACCAATTTACTAACCCGCTAACAACGCAAGAAAGTTGCCAATACGCTTAATAAACGATAAGTAATTCAAAAACAAGAAACGTTTACCAGTAATCCAACACAAGTGGTCAAGCTGTACCAGTTATAAGAATCCGTAAACAAAGTTCAATGCAAAAACAAGCAAAAGTTCATCCGGGTAGAAGACACAAGGAGTTTAGCCGCGCATGGTGATCTTTGCCGCTTCGGTTGTCATCCCGATTAGGTTAGACTTCATGGATTGGCTTGAGATATGAAGAATGAAGATGAAATTCGTCCTCCCTCTTGAGTTCGACGGCTGCATACTTTTAATAAGAATGATGTCCATAAATTTGATGCCCTTCACGTTTTTTATTGCTTCTCCCTAGGCCCAAGTGTCGCAAGTGTTGATGATGATAGATCCTTTTGCCATGGCCTATAGTCTCGTATGTCAGCCCATTAGAATGTTCATGAGGTCCATTTATAGATATTTCAATCCTTTGGATTTTGGAACCTATCATGAAATTGCACATAGAATTAAATTTTACTATTAAAATCAAGGGTGGAGATACAATAGGAAGTTTATTTGGCTAAAAAGGCTAGAAAGTGATCTTGACCATCCATTTAGTTAATCAAGAGCTAAGATTAAATCAGGGAAATTGAAGGGAAAAAAAGAGGCGCGTGAGTTTGTTTAGGGGCATTCTAGTCAATCCAAGCTAATAGTTTCTCTCTCCTCCAATTCCCCACATTTTTTAAACGTTAATAACTCTTTCATACGACATTATTTTTTATAAAAATTGCACTAAAAAAACGAGCGTTTTTTTATCTTTAAAACGAGTATACTATTGCTATATTTTCAAAAAAAAAAAAAATTTAAAACCCCAGTTGCGTAAAACGCAATAGAAAAACCCCCAGTTACGTAAAACGCAATGAAAAAAAAGCTAAAAAATGACATTTTTCTAAAACGCAATGCACAAAAAACACAAAGAAATGTCTTATTTGTAAAACGCAATGGCCAGAAAACACAAAGAAATGTCTTATTTCTAAAACGCAATAGCCTAAAAACTCAAAAGAAAATGTACTTTCTAAAACGCAATGGACTAAAAACACATAAAAATGTGTTTTACCTAAAACGCAATGCACCAAAAACACAAACAAATGTCTTATTTCTAAAACGCAATGGCCAGAAAACACTTAAAATGTCTGTTTTCTAAAACGCAATGGACTGAAAATACATAAAAAAAGTGTTTTACCTAAAACGCAATGCACCAAAAACACAAAGAAAAATGTCTTATTTGTAAAACGCAATGGCCAGAAAACACTTAAAAATGACTCATTCTAAAACGCAATTGCCTAAAAAACAAAAGAAAGTGTTCTCTGTAAAACGCAATGGACTGAAAACACCTAAAAAAGTGTTTTACCTAAAACGCAATGCACCAAAAACACTTCAAGAATGTGTTTTTCTAAAACGCAATGGCCAGAAAACACATAAAAATGTTTTAGTTCTAAAACGCAATTGCCTAAAAACACCAAAGAAAGTGTTCTCTCTAAAACACATTGAACCATGACAATAGTTTTGTCTGTGCTGTGAACTGTCTGAACCAATGCAGTTTACGAATGCAGTTTCCAGAGGCAATTTACAGAAAATTAATTTTTCTGATGCATTTTTATTACAGCAATTTAATCAACCCCAGCCAGGGGCTCTGCCCCTTGGACCCTGCCAGGGGCTGCCGCCCCTGGGACCCCGCTACCAGGGGCGCTGCCCCCGGACCCCCGCCAAGATCATAAAACGCAATGACTAAATCAAAAACCCAGATCGTAAAAATAAAATTAAAGAATTTCTTACATGGATCGAAGTGATTTCTTCAACAATTGACAAATTTTGAATGATTGAAACACTTATCAGCGCTCGAATCGAACGGATCGAGTGATTATCTTCAAAATCACCGGAAAACGAGATTTTGTATGAAATTAAACTGGGTTTTCTTCAAAAAAGCTGAAGAACACGTTGATCGGGTGTTTGAATCATTGATTGGTGATGAAAATCGCACTATAATGTAGTGATTATTGAGATAGAAAGTGAAGAAATGGTTGAAGATGGCGGGTTTTGAAAATTGTGCGTTTTGAAGTTACTGGGTTTTGAAAAGGAAGAAGAAAGGGTTGGATTGACTAAAATACCCCTTTTCTTTATTTTAAATGTTGTCACATGTCCTAATCCTATTGCTTCCTACACTTCCTAGCCAAAATAAACTTCCTATCCTTTCCCTTAAAATCAATTCAAATCTCAACACATATTTAATTGCATTTACGAATTTCTCATGTTATCTTACGTTAATTCTTTTCAACACATTAATCAATTGTTTTAAAACCACTAATTTCACTTTTTTCTCAAGACATTTATTAATTTGAGGCTTCATCAACTTAATTCATATTTTTAGCATGTTTTATTTTGGAACCTTCAAACCATATAAATTAATTAAACTAATGTCTTTTATACCAATATCAATGCATTTTAGTTATAATTAATATGAACTAGAGTCTACCTAAAATGCACCGATCATATGCTTGTATCTTGCTGCATAACATGATCATCGAAGACGAAGGTAGAGCGATTTGTGAGTACGACGGAAACGCGCCTAACAGGAATTCTATTCCGGTAAGTGTAGAACAACAAGATTTAAATGGATTCTCTCTACGTAACGAGTACACACATCAAAAACTTTAAGCGGATTTGGTGGAATACATTTTGAACAACGCACAAAACGAACCCAATGACGACATGCCGGATGAAGACTAGTAGTTTTTTGAATTAATTTTTTTAAGTGTAGTTTGTTTTTAACGTAATGTAAGAATTAATTGTAAGATTAAATATATTTATTTTATATTTAATCTAGTAGCCATTATAATCATTTACATTATATGGATCAAAATATATAACAATCCTATTAAATAATTAGTTGGTAATTGTTGATGGGCCAAATTACCCTTATTAACTAATTAGGGTTTCCTCCTGGGTGCATATATAAGGAGAATAATGTGGAGGTTAAAGGGTTAGGCAATTACACAAACCCTAATAACACATAACATCAATCGCCTCTCTCTCCCAACCGAATAGGGTTGTTCGGTTGGGAGAGAGAGGCGATTGATGTTATGTGTTATTAGGGTTTGTGTAATTGTCTAACCCTTTAACCTCCACATTATTCTCCTTATATATGCACCCAGGAGGAAACCCTAATTAGTTAATAAGGGTAATTTGGCCCATCAACAATTACCAACTAATTATTTAATAGGATTGTTATATATTTTGATCCATATAATGTAAATGATTATAATGGCTACTAGATTAAATATAAAATAAATATATTTAATCTTACATTCTCCCACTTAGCCGAGTAATCATTTACTATGAGTATTAGATAAGCCTGATCAGGAGTTAACACTCATTTTAGCCTTAAACAAGTACTATAGCAGAGAAATACAGCCATTGAATCATTATGCGACTCAGGACCCCCATTAATCATACTATAGCCTTAATTTAAAACCTAATCGTTATGATCAAAATACGCATAAGCCCTTTGTTTGATTTGTAACTTTATTTGTCTATATGCCATTATGTCGACTTGATATATTCTTAGAGACGTACAAAATCAAACTGATGAGGAAAATTAACTAATACTTAGTCATTCATAGTACGATATGCAATTGCGCATGGCCATTAATTAATACCCGTCTATGAGCTCTCTTAATAAGACTTATGGGTAATAGCCCTTCAGTTATAGGATCCTTAAGCATATCATGAATGTATTCGATACAAAACTTAGTTTCCTCAATTCGTTCATAAACGAATAATTAATTGCGTATCGAAATTTAATGCAGCACCTCTCGAAATGTTACTGTTCAAGGAGTCATGGTAGCTGACTTTATCACACTAAGTCTTCAAAAACATTAATTATATGGAGTTAATAAACTTATGAGTCCACTGATAAATTTCCAACAACATTTAGTGACTATATTATGTCGTTATGACTTAGGTTGTTGATATCAGTGCATTATGACTCCTCCATGAGATAGGTTTTGTCTGCTGACATAAAGATATACCCGAAATTACATTTTGTCATCTTTGAATATCTCAAAGTTAGAGTAATAAACCGGTTTTAATTCTCACTTCTTCTTTAAATTGTAGTCTCTCGTTTCTTTTAAAGATATTGTAATACTCCATTAGATGCTTCACATTAATCTAGACATATCTAGTGTGTTGCAATGTGAGTAATATCTAAACGAGTATAGACTTAAACTTACATAAGGCTTCCAATTAATGAAGCGTAAAAAATAATCTCATTTACCATATTATCCTCTAAAGGAGAGCAGTATTGATTGTTACATATGTAAGGACCCATTTAATGTTAAACTTATGGAACGGAACTAATATCCCATTGGGTCTATCTCAGTATGTTATGATATCAATCACGTAAGAGATATCTCTGAGATTTATTATATCAAAGTTTGTGTTAACAATGCTTTGACTTATGTAACATATACTTGTCAAAAGAATGTCATCTATATAGACAAGTTTATTTTAGTTGCTCCCACTCATCTTGAGGTAGGTACATTAATCCACTTGATTCTTGATGAAAATAATTGCTTTAGCTTTTCATCACATTATGATGTTTGCATTAACCCATACATGGATTTTATTGGCTTACAAATAAAGTGTTCTTTAACCTTCAGTTTAGAACTTTCAGGTTGTTTTATGAACATGTAAATATGTCAGCCATTTGTTAGGGAAAATCGTTTAATGTTCATCTAATGTAGCTTTAAACTATTATAAGCTACTAGAACAGTGATGATCCTCAAAGAAATCTTCTGTAAGATAGGTAAGAAAAAACTCTTTGATAATTTATCTCTTTCTAAGTATGACCTTTGACAATCAATCATGCTTCTTCGTGTCTTAACGCTTATATTAGGATTTGGTTTAGTTATGAACACTCTTAGGTAATTCAATCAAATCCCAAACTTTATAAGAACACATAAAATCAGTTTTACTAGAAAACAGTTTTATTCCATTTAGAAGATTGATTGACACTAATGGCTTAATTTGAAGAGATAGGACCGGTAAACTTTTCCAAAGTCCATTTCAACTTCATTAGGGAGGTTATGTAATCATCAAAGTTAGTAGGCTTTTAAACCTAGATGACCTCCTGAGTTGAAGATTGGGTTCATTAGAAGTTTCAATTTTATGGATTAGCTCTTGGTTAGGTTGCTATCATTTTCAGGATTCTAAGTTTGTAAGAGTTGGTGCAGTATGGTGTACAAGAGGTGTAATCGGAGTTAAATTTGGAGTGAAATTTAATGACACTCTTCCCCCCGCCTCTTGTATTTCTTGCAAGTCATGATAAGGACTTTGACTGCTCCCACTGACCTTAGAAAACTTTAGGAACTCAGCATGCTTAGGGTCAATATTTAACGACCAACAAATTCTAATAGAGAAACAAGTTAATGACGTTAGTCTTGATTTCTCTTGTTGAGGATTATGCTAGTTTAGGTAAGAAATCTAAGTGTGCCCACAATTAAGCAACAATGAAACTTTTGTAAGAGTAGCATTAGATTTTAAGGAGACAAGTTATGATAGAACAGTGTCAAGATGGGGCAGTGTCTTGTACAAGAGGTGTAAATTGAAGTAATATGAAGTTTTCACTCCCCCACATCTTGCAACTATTGCAAGTTATTATTAAGACACTTAATCCTCCCACTGATCTTTAATATCTCTAGAATGCTACAAGAGAAGTTTCAATGAGCTACGTGACGTGGGAACCTATCATATATACGTTAGACTTTATTTGATTTCTTTAATGTCCAGATATCATAAGAAACTTTAGGGACATATTTAATAGAAATCTTATTAAGCACATATATGAATGGATTTCTTCTAAGAATCGTGGGCCATATGTGACAAAATTTAGATACAAGTTGATAGTCTTTCAAATGATAAATAAATTATGTCTGAATATTCCATTTGGAATAAGTTCCACGAATGTCAATGAATGACTTATGATGGACCCATACTTATTCCTTAAGCCAAGTTATATTTTAGGACTTTAACGTCATGATTTGAAATCACTTAGAATGAGATTAGTTGAATAATCATCCTCATTAACCATGTCATGATTTCTCATGAATTTCGGTTATAATGGATGAAATTTATAAGTCTCATTTTCCTTTTGTCAAATTCTCATTTACATGATGACAAAAGTTGTGAAAGTGTAAGGTGTCATCTAGTTCCATCTTAGTAATGTTTCTATCTAGACATTTAGAACAAATAAGATGAGGGTTTAAGGTAAGTGTGACTTTATGTTGACTATGCAAACCTCACAACATTCATAACATTGCTTAATTATGATACTATATTCTGATTAATCTTCAGAATATATAAGGTATCGAAAGACGATGTTAGAAGACTGCTTATTATGGTTCTTATAGCCTAAACATTTAATTTTGTCACTAACTCTCATGTTAGTTATTTGTCGAGTTCTGGTAAGGAAACATATGGAACTAGAGTCAACTAATCACGTGTTAATTGGAATATTAAAATTACCAGACTTAAATATCATTAGTAAGTGACTATCTAATTAATTTATCCAACTGTTCTCTAGAATAATGGATAGTCTCGTTGCTTATGTCTAGTCTAATGACATAATTATGCACTGAGATTTTCCCTTGAAGAACCTTAAAGTTGGAATTAGCACTTGTAATTTGTCTATGGACCTTAGAACAATCCTCTTTTAAAGTATTAGTGGTTGTAAGGTGAATAACATCTTATTTTCCAGTTTCAAACATTTATTTCTATGTACATATATTGCTTATCAACACACTCATTATACTTTGGTACTTTTGAGTGTTATAGTTGATTTATAAGGCATCAAGTTGTACAAGTGAAAATCTTAGTATGTAATGTACTGGAAAAAATGTACTTATTTCCATGTGTAAGCCCTTAACTTTATGGGTCATGGTATTGTACATTATTATGTATTCACATATACCACTTAGCTTTATAGTTTATAATTTTAAATGAAGGCATGCATCTTAGGAGTTCTAGTGATTATTCCACAATTATAGATTAGTCTTAGGAAAGACTTAATCTGGAATAACCTTTTAGTGACAACACTTATTCTTGATTATCATAAGAGACATCATGTTCGATTTATCCTAATCATCATGCTCTACTTTTCTTCTGTAGTACTTATATCAGAAGAAAGCAATAGGATTATCGTTTCCTAAGAGATAATCAAGGATTTAATTTAAGAGCTAATTCTTATAGAAACTTTAAGCAAAACATATTAGATTTAGGAATTAGAGTGGATGAGATATAGACTTATAGAAGAAAATTATAGTGAGTAAAAATTATGGGTACTAAGAATAAGGCAGACGAAATGATCATAAAAATTAATTAAGGACCATTAATATAAGGATCATTATGTGAAGAGGTTGTGATATGTCTATTACTAACATCAAAATAATAGACTACTTAAAGTTCTACTTAAACGAAAACAAATCAGCTTTGGCCAGAAGTGTAATCATTTAAGCATGTGTGCAAAGTGGTTGTAACAAATCAGCTTTGGCCAGAAATTGAGACAATCACTTTAGTTATGCACTTGTTAAGTATGCCATCTATGAAGGAATTAAATCAGCTTTGGCCAGATATTAAGACATTCATGTTTATGATGCACACTTAACATAGCTTTCGTAATACTTGGATGATAAGTAGATGCATCAAATCAGCTTTGGCCAGAAGTGATACATCAGAAGCTCATTCAAGTTAAGCCATTTTGGTTTTGTAAAACATTATTTGATCCTTATTAATTAACTAAGTAATTACAAAAACCAATTATTTAGTAGCAAACCACCTGTTAGCGCGGATCGAACTCCGCGGTGAGTTTGCTGGGGGGTGCAGGGGGACAGCGTGCCCCCTGCACGGGGTTCGGGGCGGAGCCCCGAGCTAAATCTTAGTTCACATTAAACAGCCTAAAATAATGAAGTTTCGAGTCAGGTCTCGAGTCAGTTATGAGGTCTCGAGTGAGATCTCGACTCATTAATGGTCTCGAGTCGCAACCACTGTGTCTCGAGTCGTAATCATGGTCTCGACTGCTGTGAATTATGAGATCTCGACTCCTTATGAGGTCTCGAGTCGCAACCATGGTCTCGAGTTGTGACCTTTATGGTCTCGAGTCGAGACCTTTGTCTCGAGTTGTACAGATTTAAGCCCTTAGTGGAAACCTCAGTGGTCTCGAGTCGAGACCTTATGATCTCGAGTCGAAATCGTTGTCTCGAGTTATAAACATTTGAGAACACTTATGATTTCGAGTCGAGTTCTTGTGGTCTCGAGTCGAGACCTTGGTCTCGGGTGGTTAAAATTTATCTCGAAACTCCTGTTATAGCTGTTGTTGTGAAAACATAACTAAAAATTCGAATTGTTAGGGATTTTGAGATATGGTTTCCTGTTTTAGTGATGATCTAATTTTATCATAATATTTCGAAAATTCATCTGATTGTCAATTAACAGTTTTCGAATAAACTTAGAAGATAAAATTGGATCAAAACAGGAAAAACAATCAATAATCCTAATTACATTCCAAAACATAAAGGAATTTTCGAATTTTCCTAAGAACATGATGAACCCTAAAAAATAAAACATAAATTCTGGAACCCGAAACCTGAATTTTAAGGCCATTTAAAACAGATTTCGGACATCAATATTAACCATATGATTTCGAGTGAACTTTTATTATCCTTTTTCTGAAAAAACAATGATTTCGGCACATATGACTCGAAACCAGCCGTGAATTTTATTGAGTTTTCTAAACGTCTGTTTTCCAGATTTCAATCCCAGAATAATGGATACGAAAACATAACTGACTAATCAACATATGCTCTGATACCACATGTTGGTCAGTTCTGTTTTAGGCATAATGGAAAACATGAAAACATACCTTTGATTGCATCAGCACAGGCCAGCAGAGAATCCAGATGGAGACGCAGCAACAGTGTTTGACATGATTGTCAGCTTGGTCTGGTTCCTCCTTAGGGTGCAATCTAATGATGGTGATAAGAAACCGAATAGGGTTGTTCGGTTGGGAGAGAGAGGCGATTGATGTTATGTGTTATTAGGGTTTGTGTAATTGTATAACCCTTTAACCTCCACATTATTCTCCTTATATATGCACCCAGGAGGAAACCCTAATTAGTTAATAAAGGTAATTTGGCCCATCAACAATTACCAACTAATTATTTAATAGGATTGTTATATATTTTGATCCATATAATGTAAATGATTATAATGGCTACTAGATTAAATATAAAATAAATATATTTAATCTTACAACCAACTTTAATATTTATTTTAGAGTTTAAATTAATTTTAGTTTTATATATATTTTATATTTAATATTTAACTTGTCAAAATAAAAAATAAAAATAAAAATAAACGGGGAGGCCCGTCCTTCTTCTTCTTGGTCCATCGGCATCCTTGGATGTTCACGTGAGGATATGCACATAACCATAAGCTTTACAATATTTTTTTAACCAGCAAGAAGTACCCGGGAAAGCTGCAATATCTATAAGTCAACTCTACCCATCACCCAACCACGATCCCTATTAAGTTTGAAACATCAAAACAAGATGAACAAAATACTCCAAAAGTAGACAAATGAAGTTAATCGACACAATCTTGTTCATCTACTTCCTCATAATCTCATTTGCAATTCCACTTCTGGACGCTCAGCTCTGTCTTCCATCCAGTATCTTCCCGGACATCCTCGTACGCTTCAAAAACTGGTTCGCCAACATACTGGGAAATTACTTGATATCTGAAAAACCTCATTTCTACGTGGGTATTGCCTGGCTCGAGCTTCTTTTCGCGTGGCCCATCTCGATAGCTTCGATTTATGGCATTGCGGATGGAAAATCTTGGGTGCCCACCACCTGTTTGATGTATGGGGTCTACTTTTTTACTGCACTGGTATTCCTAAGTATTCCTAATTTTCCCTCATTTTGTTATTTAAGAATTTTATGGGGTTTTGGTTTGAATATGTTGCCAATTGTTCTTTTTAAGTGTTTTATATGGATTTTAATTTTCGGTGACTTTTTTACCATCTTGTTATTTGTTGACCCTGTTAAAATGTCCAGGTCATTTGTGTTACTCAACATGTTTTATTTACGGGTTGTGTTTGGTATCCGTGTCAATCGTGTCATGTCTGATATGTTAAACACGTTTTGTCATCTCTATGTCTCACATGTTATATAAACATGGGGTTGGAGGCATAGTTGTCAATAGCGAGCGTAGCCATCTTAGGCTCGCTATTTGGGTGGTAGCGATATAATAGCGTCAGTTTATTTTTATTTTTTTCAATATAACTAGCAATTAAATACAACTATAAAATAGCTGAATTTTAGGTTTTTGTTAAATACACATGTAAAATAGGATATATACGAGGGTATTTTGATATAATATACACATAAAATTTTTAAAATTTCTTTTCTAGTGTATCGCTACTTATAAAATAGCCGCCAGCTGTTTATCGCTATTCGCTATGTAGCATATAAGTAAAGTAGGTACCTTATCGCTATATGTCGCTATTCGCCATTAACAACTATGGATCGGATCAAGATCTTAAAATCCCTATGCAGGATCAACACGTTTTCACCGAACAAATCTGTAGAAAATTAAGATCTTAAAATCAAGATCCGGGATCTTAACAACCATGGTCTAACGGACGCTAGGTTGTCTAGCTAACGCTTGCTTGTTTATTATTTTGTTTTTTTTTTACAAATTGTTAATGTATCAAAGTAATAATCTAAGTTGTATGTAAAGCATATTTTAGGAGGTTACCTTGAGTAACGTATCATTTTTACTTAATCTTCTAAAGTTTGTGCATTTGACCCGCTAAGAAAGGTATATAACCCAAATTGACTCATTTAAAAGTCAATGGGTCGCAGTTTCTACATGTTATGAATCACTAAAGGAGTAGCTAGCTAGTAATCCAATCTTCTCATATTCTTCTGTTGTTTTGCAGGTTGCAATTTTAGCAGAACTTATGGGATCTGGACGAGCATCAAAAAGGTTATTGACTTTTTACTACATCTTCGTGGGTTTTGCGGTTTTAGCCATTGCACGAGGTCTGCTCCCAAATTCTCAAAGGTCAAATGCAACTGGCATACCATCCGCACGAGTCATGAAAAAGAGAGCTTGAGCGGTTTACCAAAATGAGCAGGAATGCGTCACGTCTTGCTAATTAGCCAATGCTTTTCATATGTTCTTACCTACGCTAGAGTTTCATTGCAAGGTCAATTGCTTTTGAATCACTGAATTTGTGATATGAACCAATGCCGTTTAAAAGTAATTAGATGTGTAATTTTAATCTTTTAGTTATGAAGGATCCTTAAAATTAGTGTCATCTGATCTATAGAGTGGGGCTAAAATTAACGGTATGATTTAGTTAAACATATTGCAACAGATGTGGAATCTTTAATGTTAGTCTTATATGTTATGGAGTTGTGCTTTATTTATACATAATGTTATGGAGTTGTGCTTTATTTATACATACTGTTCGGGATGAGCTCGGTACCAACTGGTAGCGGTACCACAACAACTTTACCTAGTATAATCCCATCTATAGCCAAGCTATTGATAGGGTCTGGGGAGGGTGTGATGTAGGCAAACCTTACCTCTACCCGGGGGATAGAGAGTTTGCTTCCAATAAGACCATCGACTCCAAAAACCATAACTACGATATAAGATTCCAGAAAGCATATGCAGGCACACAACTACTAAAAAAGTAAAAATAAAAAATACTGAAAGAACACACATAAATAAAAAGTATTTCTTCGTAAAACGATAATCAGGAAATGGTGAAACTGCCATATCAGTCCTAAAAGAAACTGAATGTTAACCTCCTAAGACAAAAACCTAAAACAAAACCAGGCCAACCTCCTAAAAGTCCTTAACCTTAACCATATGTCTCCATAAAGTTCTAGCATTGACCATGTTCTCAGAAAGGTGCAAATCTAGCAAATCCTGTCTAATCCGCTCATCCCAAGTCATCTTCGACCTACCTCTACTCCCCATTCCCTCTACAGTGAGTGTTTCGACCGTTCTAATCGTGGTTGTTGCATGTCTCCTCTTGACATGCCCAAACCATCTCAATATCCCCCCCCCCCCCCCCCTTTTCTTATCTGAAATACTAGCAACCCCTAACTTTTCTTAAAAAAACCTCATTTCTTATTTTGTCCAACCTAGTATGCCTACACATCCATCATAACATCCTCATCTTTGTCACTTCTAGCTTATGTGCGTGAATTTTCTTAATTGCCTAACAGTCTGTACCGTATAACATAGCAGGTCTAATTGCAACTATATAAAAATTCCCTTTTAGTTTAGTCGGGAAGCTCTTCCCGCACAATAACCCTGTGGCTGCTCTCCACCTACACCATCCAACCTTAATACGGTGAGCTACGTTACCGTCTATCTCTCCATTACTCTTACTCTGAATAAACGGTTCTAAATTCTTGAATTTAGCTGCCTGCGGAACCACTTGGCCCTCAATGGTGATCTGAGTGTCATGATCATCGCTTGCTCCACCAAAATCACAGTAAAGGTACTCAGTGTTAGAGCGACTAATCCTCAACCTTTGCACTCTAAGGCTGCTCACCATTGCGACTAATCATCAACGTTGGCAAATGCTACGAGTTGGTCCACGTCGTTAAGGATTAGGATTTTCATGTCGTTTAACGATGTCGTATTTTCAGTTTTTTATGAATTTGTGTGTTTTTTTACTGTTTACGTTTTCATTTAACTAATGAATCAATAATTTTATTTTATACTTTTAATAAAATCAATGTAAATAAAATGAAAAGAACAAAAAATATGGAAGGGGGACCGGGGTGGGGGGGAGGGAACCACACCCACATCCCATGTTGGGGGAATGATAGTGAGATGGAAGGGGAAGGTGTTGTGACGCTAAGATGAAGACCACCCTTAGTTAAGATAACAAAAGGAACTCACACCAACCTTTGATGAGATGTGTTTGGATGGTCTAAATCAAAGCTGCAATTTAACATGTGTCTTAATATATAGGTTTCAATTGTTTAATAGAAAAATGTATATGGGTAATCTTGACATTTCGCGTCTTTTGTCTCTCTCCTCTACATGACAAATCAAATCAAATTAAAAAGTTAAAAAAACAAAACCAAAGAAACCTTCCATATTTTCCCCTAATCTATTATCCAGTAGGTTTTTTCTTAAACCCAGAAATTGTTCAAAACAAATAAGGTTGGGTATTTTGTCATTATATTAATTCAAGTTGGATTAATTAATAAATGGGTTGAAAAGAAAAATATGTTGTTTGTGATGGAATTGAATGAAACGACAAAAACATGCAAATGCAATTAAAAATATGGGTGTTTTTGATTCACAGTTCTCAAGATGAACTATTAAATAAAGTAAAATAAAGCATTTTCATCTATACTTTCTATTAAAGAACACTAGGTGTAACATCCGTGTGAACACACGGGTATATTTAATAACGATCGAAAACAAATGTTAAGACAGTATGTTTTAGGACATAAAAATTTCATTACTATGTTACAAAAATATTAGAGAAAAATGCAATTTGCGTCTCTGTGGTATGTGTGAAACATCAACCTGAGCCCCTAAACATTGAATGTAAACCTACGTTTATACGTAAAATATGATGTGAAATTATTTAATAAATTCACATTCACATTATACTTAAGAATACATTAAATGCATTTTCCATGATTAACTTTAGACACAAGAGAAGCATAACGAACCCACAAAAAATCTTTAATTTCACTAACACAGAAAAAAAAGTAATTATAAATATATTTACCGACAACGAACGGATACTCCATACTCACTTGGAATCAGTATTTTTAGTACCGGTACCAATACGGTACGATCCCGATCCCATCCTTACTTGGTAATATGACAATGTAATTACTAATTAACAACATGAAAATCACCAGCCTCAATGTAAGCCATTCATCTTCGATACAATGCTTTACCATGAACAGGATTAGCATCTACTACCTGCATAATAGAAAAACCATCGTCCAAGTGCCTTCAATTATTGTCCATTAAAATCAACCACCAAAATATTCTAATCATAGTAAAAAAAACATATTAAAAAATAAAGAAACTTACTTTATTACACACGTCTCCATTGACTTTCGACAGTCTCCCATGTTCAGGTAGCATGTAACCACATTCAGAATATTTTGCACTAAAAAGGTTAAAAAGAAACAGAGGATTAGGGATGGGTTGTTAGTGTCAATCTAGTTGATCAATAGACTTTTGATACATATAACTTGTCTTGTTAAATAACATTAAAAAAAGAAATATAAGTTACTCATGATAACTTACGAGAAATAGTGATGTATACTCATGGATTTGCGAACTCCTTTCCCTCTTCGTCATCTTGACGATTGACTTGTTTGAATTCACTTAGAACCTGCAACAAAATGCATAATCATTTCATATTTATAACCAAAAATCACATCTTAATAAGACCATACTTTCATGTTCACATATTAAGTTCTGAAACTCGGTAGTTTTGAATTTATAACACAACAAATGGTCCAGAGGTTGTACCCTCTTATATTTGGTTTTGGCAAGAGCAAATTTTCCTTCTTTAAATAGCCTGTTAAGCTTGTTACCCTGGATAAGAAACAGGACCTTGTTATTCTAAATAGCCTGTTAAGCTTGTTACCCTGGATAAATAGCCTGTTAAGCTGCATCAAGTGCTCTCAGAACAGGCAGTTTATGTCGCTTCAGAGGCAGCTCCAACAGCTTTTCGTATATTCTCTTTGGCAATCTTCTTTGCTTCTATTACTTGATTCTAACTAAAGCCATCTACTAAAAGCAACCTACCAATCAAAGGTTTCAGTCTAAAGCGATGACATACTAACATATCAAATGATAACACAAATCTAAAACAAAACATTAACAATCAGACGTAAAATAGTATATATCCAAATCGATCGAACAATTAATAGATCAAGTGATATTGCAGACCTAAGACGGAAACCTAAATATAATGTGAAGAACAAAAAAATCGATATCAAAATACCTCAATTGTTGTGTGCTCATCAGATCAAACCAGACAAAAGGAAAACCCAATCATTGTGAATCTTGAGCGTTTCACCCAAATCGCAGTGATGAAACTGGTTTGTGATGGAGGTGTAGGATTTCGCCATTAGGGTTTGTGACGGAGGCGCAGGAAGAGGATGAAAGGAATGGGGGATTTAGTATTTTAGAAGCTTTATATAGCCGGGTCATAACCGGGTCGCGAGGTATCCATTAACAAATCACTATGACCCATCCATTTTCCCGCCCAAAACCTAGTGAGGTTGCACCACAACACGCCACGTGTCCGAAACCCAGAATGCCATGCATGTCTTTGCTGTCAATGACAACTGGACTTGTGAGTATGAATAAAATAGTTTCAGTTAAGTCCTGAAATTCATAAAGTGAATTGAGGAATTATTAATGTATTTAAAGCTAACATAAAAAAATCATAACACAATAATGAACAATTAATGTATTTAAAACCAACAAACATTTATGCCTGACCCAAGAAAAGGGCAATCATATATGGCTTGAACAATCGATGCTTCAATGTCACGACCGACCCCATATCCAATTTTTGCCTCCTTATAGCTTCCTAAAATCTGTAAATAACGAATTCTTTATTGTTTGACAACAAACACACTATCACACACACACAATATATATATATATATATAGAGAGAGAGAGAGAGAGAGTTCAGAGATTTCTTATGGTGAAAATAAAGTTGGTTAAATGAAACAGAGATTGGACCATAATTGACTTTTTTATGTAATTAACCTGGATGTTACAAAAAGGCGTAAAATTTTATAAGTTTTCGTTTATCAGTCGAAAACAATACCTTTTTGAGGTCTTTGACTCCAAGTTCTTTCATACTCTCATGCGGTATATCTAGAAATTTTCTGTTGGACTCCTGAGAGTGATAGAAACAAAGAGTTAGAACAAAAAGGCATGATGCGTCTTTAAATACGAAGTATGCTAACCACTTATAGAAGTTAAAATGGAGACTGCGTTTAATGACATCAACACAACATTATTTGCAATCTGCAATGCCTCATCTAAAGTTACTAAATCTTTTTTCTAGAAGTGCATCGGCGTCAACCACTGCATTGCAGAAGAAAAAAAGTTAGCATGTATTTAAATATGTGTCGAATAAGCAACAATGAAAGAATGGCATCTAACTATCTAATATACAATACTCACTGATACATAAATCTGTAAGCCCATCAAGTTTGTGGTAGTTGATGTTGTGAACATCACATTTCTCCCAGCCACTTCACTCACATCACAAACTTCCTCCAACCACCGGGTCACTAACTTCTCGTGGATCAAGTCCCAAAACTTCAGCCTAAAAAATAAAACATGATTAAAACTCAATCACGGTGAAACAAAAAAGATGTTAAAAATGGAAACTTGTGATTGAATACCGCAAAAGTGTTGGCTCTAACAACATCAAGCATAGTGACACCAAGCAGGCGTTTGGGATCATAAGTACCAACTTTCTTGAAAACTTCTGCAGCGATTTTTGTAATTAGATGAGTTGATTCTAACCCCGCGCGTTACGGCGGGATATTGATTACAAATTACTCTAGTATTAGTATATGAGAAGTGAAAATTCTTATGTTTGTGCAAAAATTTTGTATTATTTACCTAACCTCTATCATACAACACATTTTTCTTAAAAACTTAATTCGCATTTGATGCTACCAAATAGTTAAAAAGTTTTCCACATGCAAATACAACAAAACAAATTATTTGCATTTAGTGCCACCAAATATTCAAAATAGTAAGCCTTGGCTTTTTTCACTTTTGAACAGAAATGTGTAACTGAGCCATTTAATCCCACACACAACATCTACTTTTTTAATGGTTTGATATATTGAACCAACTTAAAATATTTTGGATGAATTAAAATTATTAGGCACCTAATCAGAGAGTTTCAAGTCTTTAACTCTTAACAAACAAATTTGACTTGATTTTCCATCACATTCAGACCATGCTTCTGTTGGAACATGAGATATTTTTTAATCATTCACATTTCCCATGGATTTACTTATGGTACGCACAACCAATCGACTGTAGCGACCTATGGTTAAACCAATAACGTTTTTATTCATAGAAGGTTGATTTGGCAAATGGGGGAACAACATATGAAAAAAATATAAATTATAACTTAAAAAAGATTGATATTGAAGTTAAATAAAACATGTTCAGATGTCCAACACTTAAATCATTCATATACACAATAGTGGAAAAAAAGAAGTGCATTATATCCATAGAATACATACACTTTTGGAAACCAAATTGAATGGATGGATCTAACAATTTGCATATTACTACATCCTAATATAGGAATTTGCATATTGATTGAATAAACACCCATTCAGTTCAGCTTTTTCGTTGTTCCGCGGTGCATTTTTCCATTCAACAAATTCGGGTTATTGATGGAATCACACCGCAATCAAAGAACCGATGCCAAAATTTGTCAAATCAATTTACCAAAGTAAAAGTATAGATTAAAGTTAGAAAAAAAATTGTCAAGAAATTTAAGTGTGCAAAGATTTCGATCAAACTCAAAGGAATGACATTTAATGCTAACTTGAACATGGCGGTCGTGAAGAATGAGAATTCTCTAAGAAAGAATATGTTAATTCTTTAAAATCCGCATAGCAATATGGGCATGGAAACCTAGGTCGTATCTCTTCTTCAACCGATCTGAAAAAACAACAACAAATCAGACCAAAACGATGAGTAAACAACATCCAAGATCGTCAAATCGCTAATATCCATACATAAAAATCCAAACTTTAACAACAATTTCATAACAATAAGCAAAAACGACGACTAAATAACATCAAAGATCGTGAAATCGCTAATACCCATCAAAAAAAATCTAAACTTTAACAACAATTTCATCAGAATAAGCAAGAACTATTGACAAAAATCAATATACCTAAGTCAAAGAATATGTTAAAATTAGAAAAGATTATAAATGATTCGTCAAGAAATAATACCGATAAGTGTCTATAATCAAACCGGCAACATAGGAATTAGGGTTTGTGTGTGTTGGTGTTGTGGGAGATGGCGGTGGAGAAGATTTGTGGTGGAGGTGGGCGATGGAGAAGATTGGTGGTGGAGAATCAACATCCCCAGATCTAGAACCAGGTTTGAGAGACAGAGAGAAGAAAGGGAAAGAAGGCGGTGGGTTTGAATTTTGAAATGAGATTTTCTGTTTTTGTAGGCCGCTCATCATTCAAGATTTAAATTTTAAAGTTGTCAAATTAATTAAATATGAAATAAATGAAGTAATAAAATTATGATGAAGTAATAATTAGATAAGAAAATCCTAGTTGGCATAGCTAAGAGGTTGACACCTAAGCTTTTCTTATGTCAGCACTTAGTCTCCTTTTATAGATTAGAAGGATATGAGCATGACATCACAATGCTGATGTGACAATTAGATAGGCTGTCCAACAATGCATGTCTTATGACATTATTGAATCATTAATCCTTAATTTAAAATATTTTAAAATACATTTAAAATACAATCTTCATTGCTTCATTAAAATTAACAAACGATTGTGTCTTTCAAACTCAACGGAGATAGCATCGTTTTCCTTCTCCATCTTTCAAACCCAACGGAGATAGAGACTTTGAAGAGACAATCTAGAGGGTCAAAACGCACAAAACTGGCCCGTCGAGTGGGCATCAGGAAAGAAGCATATAAAGAACCTTCAAAAGTTAGAGAATATACAGAATTCAAAAGTTAAACATATTTTATTAGCTATTATACCTCGTTTAATAGCAAGATAAGAAGGATGAGATATCGGCAGTTAGCTCGAAGAAGTTTCTCTCGATCATTCAACACGTGTGATCCAGAGGTCGGTCTCGGATGAGAATAAGATCCGTGGGCCCTATTGTCGGATCTGTGACTCCACGGAAAATGTGATTAAGGTAAGCGTGCCGTAAAGTTGCACCTGTTAACAATGTCCTGTTAATTGTTTCAGATGACATGCTTGGTAACAAAGAGGAACAATTTCTTCTTTTGTTTTTCAATCTTTGTTAGTTCTTAATGTTTTATTTTTTCTACTTTTAGAAATGTTTGACCACCTCACGACTGTTAGTTCCTCAGGCTCACGGCAACCGCACTGGTTTTTCAATCAATTCAACTATGTTGGTTTGGTTTAGTTTTTTTCTGACTATTTCAGTTATGTTTCAATAAATAATATCTGATTGAGAAGCACTAAAATAACAACGGTTCTCCAATTCCAAATCAGTAATGTAAGGAGAAGCGTTGAGATAACATATATCCATCAAGCTCAAAAAGAAAACTTGTGTTTCCTATAGTCACAAACGATTGCGGTTTGTATTTCCCATAGCCACCGTTTCCATAGTAAAAACGGTTGCGGTTTGCACATTCAATCTTCATTGCTACATTAAAATTAACAATGCGGTCTCGGTTGCATATTTTAGAGAGATCTTTAAGTACGGATCCTACAGCTGCATTTGGAACAAGAAGTCCAACAATTCGTTCATTATCTGTTGTTGTCTCAACAATATGAATGCACGCAACGAATTTGACAACTGTGAAAGATTATTAAAATTAGAAATCACCTCCAATCCTTTCCTGGTCAAATCGCACAATATAAAGTTTAAACTTATCGTGTGTTGTAGTTTGGAAAGATGACCGAATAGAGATCTGAATAACAAACTGTGGAGAACTTGTTTGCGTTATTGAAAGACCCTAACACGTTTTATCTTGAAAACGACGCAGCGGAAATACGAATCTTAAAATTTCTTTCTTCATTAACGATATTACTTACGTGAGAGCCCAATTACATAATGTCAAAACGTTTTCTAGAAGGATTATCCAACATCCATACTTAAATTAACGCTTCAAAGCGATACATAATTCAAACTACGCGACCGTTCTTCCGTACAATCCTTACTCTATGGATCGATCTATGCCCGCATGTCTTCGTTAGTAGTAGAAGAATTCCGTGTAATACCTGCGGACATCACATACAACTTAACCGTTAGTCATTGACAACGTCATACAACATTATTCTCATATAATTAAAAATTTGTATATCATTTGACAATATAAACTTTAATTCATTCGATTATCCTCTCGAATTCTCTTATTCCGAGTTCGGCTTCAACTCCGCATGAACTGACGTTCTCATTCCTGCGTTGCATTTCAAATCTCAAGCACGTTGTTAGTAAACGACAATACTCTAACGTATTGATGCCATACCTACATACATACATAGCAACTTACATTCATACATGCATACATTCCTACATACGTACATACAATCATATACACCTACGTACATGCACACATTTATACACACATACATACCTATGAGTTCTTGCTTACTACTTTTATTGTCATGTACTTGTACTATCATGTCATAATCTCATCTTCCATATAATTAAAACTTACACGTATTAACATACATACTCATTCTTAGACGCGTTTACCTAATTGTTTTCTTCAATAACACTTAGGTAAAACCATACTTATAGTATCCGGAGACCCATAACATTCACTTATATTCAAAACCAACTTAAACCTTAGTTATGAGGCTTTGAAAACCGTTTAAAACAATTCCCATGACCAAAACAAACAACATCAAACAATTTGACAGCAGCAAAGACTCTCGCGGGCCGCGAGAGCCTTGGCCGATTCCTTCGCGGGCCACAAACATGGTCGCGTGCCGGACTGCACATCCCTTTGGCTGTCGCGTGACGCGACAAGCCTTTTTCGACAGAATGTTGTTTTCTTTTGAGTTGCAGGTCCCCAGCTCTAAGCATTTAATCCTACATTGCTCAAAATGTGCATAACTTCCATTTTACTAATCCGTTTTACAATTAGCTTCTTCCTACGTGATCGTAATTTAGTCCTATAACATATGGACTCAAAATCTAATATCCGAACTAAGGAAATTCTTAATTTATACGTTTTCGACTTTATATTCATTTACTAGTTATTTGACCCATTCATGTTTTTACCAAACAACTCATTCGTTTATACTTAAAACTCACAACCAAGTCTTTTGACTATTAATCCGTGTCACTGTTTCTCGATTAGCGTACTTATAAGCAATTCTACTCATTACCCGGTTATAATACCATAGCCATTACTTAAGCATCATTCCGCATATCAATAAGACCTCATTTTCTTTACCCGTTCGTTCTACTTAGCTAAAATTACCGAATTCATACAACTAAAACCATACTTAACTTAAATCGTCAATATGCTTAATTAACTAGACGTTACCTTTCTTAAACAAACTAAGAACTGATTTTGGAAATCTCTTATCTCGTGCGTCCGAATTCATGCATAGTTTTTCGTGTTTGCCCTTGACCCGTTGCCCTTCCATGTTCGTGTCCATGTTGACATTGCTCCTATCCGTACATGTAGTCACATTCATAACATAATTAGCATACATACACTCATTCAACTATGTCCAAAAGCCCATTCATGGCATTTATACATAGTTGACTTTTAAAAGTCAAATGTCCAGCTTATACAAATACATTCAAATTAAGAATATGAATTCGTCTTAATGTAGTAGACTATAGTATGAACATCATTCGCATTTCACACTCATATTGTACGATATGTAAACTTACAAGATCATTTGATTATATACACACACACATTCCATTCCGTTCATACTAGGATCCTCATAATTCCATAACTAACAACATCATCATTCAAGATTATCTAATTTGACACTATCCTTGAACCCGACATGATTCTTACTAGAAATCCACATACCATATAACAATACCACTTTCACTCCTTGATCCTTACCACAAAATCAACTAACGCATAAGGTGCACCATATCTTCAAGCATAGATTAAAAGCTCCTAATGCATGCTTCTACCACATCATACTAACAATTTAAATATCCACATGAACTCCATCTAAAACACACTTCACGTATTAGTTTGCTAACAATTACATCATAATCACTTTCTATACGTATTTACTCACAACTTGCATACAATTTCACATATTTGTTCTCTTAGGCATTTCATCGAACACTTGGCAGGTTTCACATAATAGAGCATATTGTACAACTAATTTACGTATCATCTTCCAAGTTCATACATAATTCATCAAATATTTCTACTAGTCTACAAATATCATTCGCAAATATTCATCAAACACAACAAACACCACATTTTCTTCAATTCATCTAACAAGTTTCTATCATATATAACATGGTACACCAACATTGGACAAGAGTTGAACATGGTGAAATATCCATGTCATGTTCATCATTCAACTAGTGGGTTTTCATTCTTGAACATCAATTTAATTGAAATTAAGCTTAACACATGTTTCCTAAGATGATGCTAACACTTATTCATGCTCAATTTCACACAAATTCGCGGATCGATCATAACCCACTTCATACCAAAATCACCAAATCATAAATTACAACTTACCAAGTGATTTATAGGGCTAAATGATCAAGAATCCTTGTTCATGCAATAGAATTGGGCTGAATCCCCTCTTTAATTTGATGATTTCTTGAGAGTTAGGGTTTACACCCCTCTCCCCCTTCTCCTGCTCGATCTCACGCACACACACAGTGTGTGAGATTTTTGTTTTATTTTCTTTATAAACTTAAACCCATTCACCCATTTTAGTCCCTCATGATTGCTATACTTCCTTTTTTGTCACAACTAAATTCCTACTACATAACTTATATTTTATCTATTTTAAATAGATTATTTAATAAAAGTTAGTTAAACCGCCTTATACCATATAACATGGAAACATACTAGGGAATTAGACATTTTGGTTTTTGGGGCGTTACAGTTATCCTTCAACATACACTAAAATACTCTAAAATACGAAGAAAAAAAACTCTAAAATACTATAAAAGAGGCAAAAATACGCTAAAATACGCAAAAATACGCAAAAATATGCTAAAATACGTGAAACTATGCTAAAATACGATGCAATATGTTAATATACTTCATATTATGATAAAATACGCCGAAATACGTTAAAATACGCCGAAATACGTAAAAATAACCTAAAATAGGTTAAAATAAGCTAAAACACGTTAGAATACGCTCAAATACGTCAAAAATACTGTAAAATACGCAACAATATGTTAGAATACGTCAAAATAGGCAAAAATACGTCAAAATACGCGACTAATGATATTTCCACATGCGTATACCTATAACAAGGCACTATATAATACAGTAGATTTCAAACAAAACTTTACATAATCATAGAATATGATAATCGCACGCAACCGAACGTCACCGAAACGACGTATGTTGATGGTATACGTCATAAAATGACAAAATATGCGAAAGTTCGTCAAAAAACGACACGTATACGCATCGAACCGAGGAAAACACGATAAAACTAAATTTCAAATTATGCCATATACGATTGTATAGGCCTATGTTGTATCGTATATCGTCTTAATACGAATCGTATAGGCCTATACGATGCACATTAAACTTTGGATTTTCTCAAAAATACCCCTGAATTTATAAAAAAAACAGGGGTATTTCAGTAATTTCGTCGATTAATACGTATCGTATAGGCCTATACGATGCATATTAAACTATGAATTTCTCAATTGAAGGTGTCAATTTAATTTGTTCAGTACTTCGTGTGTTGCAGTTTGGAAAGATGACCGAATAGAGATAAGAATAAGTTTCTGGAATTGGAGAACCGTTGTTACCAACAAATGAATCCTTATTTCTGTAAATCGCATAAACAATGAATTTCTCAGCTGCATTTGGAATAAGAAGTCCAACAATCCGTTGAAACCACATATTCGTGTGTTTCACATTATGCGTTCCAAATCAAGGGTCCCATCATTACAACCACTTGTTTTCAACAGGAATGTAATGGAATGATTCCTCTCAATTGAATAGACAGACACTTGCTTCATAGGACTCACTTGCACATCTCGGAAGTACTGAACAACCGAGATAACAACTCCGGTTTCATCAGCTGCATCGTTTACCGTGGAATGCATCCTTATTTCTGTAAATCGCACAAACAAGCATGCCTTGAACGAGTCTAGAACACTCGTAATCCTTAACCGGCTTTTAAACCGGACGAAATCTATGAAGAAATTATTCGTTTGCAAATTCAATCTTCATTGCTTCATTAAAATTAACAAACGACTGCGTCTTTCAAACTCAACGGAGATAGCATCGTCTAACAATTGAAAATGGATATGATCGTGTGTAGATCTTTATCTATCATGTCATCGACCAACTGCTCAAAATCCCTTTCGTTTCTCGGGTTCGCATTCAACACAACATACCAAAAAATAAACTTCAAAAAATAAGTGCCTTGATACGCATCGTATAGGCCTATACGATGCGTATCAAGCCCGCCGCCAGACATAACCTGCACATGTCAGCCTGCCATGTCTTTTACTTTATTTCAATACGCATTGTATAGGCCTATACAATGCGTATTGAATTGGAAAAGTGTGCGGATAGACCCAGGGGGTGTGCCATTAGAAAACGCCATCTATATATATGAGAGAAAACTTAGAGAACAATCCTAATCTATTTTAGTCGTTGATACTTGATAACCACAGTAATAATTATACTTTTATTTGAATTTAAATTAAATCTACGACGAAGATTGCACTTTGGAGGAAGCATATTCCTTATGGGCTTCGACTGAATTAAATTCAAATATGACCGTTGGAAGTGCTCTGTTTTTTAAAACAACAAATCGAATCAAATACTTCTAAAAGCTATTAGAAACCCTCATCCTCACACCTGAAACAGCATCATCATCTCCTGTATCCATCTCTCAAACTCACTGTAACCAACAACAGAAGCTAAATCTTCAACCTCGATAATGTCCAATCAGAAAATGGTCCCCAGAGAAACCCAAGGCAATGATTGTAACAATCAGGTTCATCATCCGTATGCGTTCCATGTTTCTGGTCCTCGTAAAGTTTCTGCCCCAAATTGGCGAGATCTTATTAATTCCAGCTGGTTAGTATCTCGATTTTCGATTCCTTTCGTTTGATTATATGTGGGTTTGATGATGAGATTGGATCTCTGAATTTTTATGGGTTTACTTGCAAATTGAAGTCTGTTTTCTTTGTGGATTGGTTTGAGTGGCATGTATGAGTTTTGTTGTTTAAATTAGGGTTTTGTTTTAACTTGAAAATGGATGTAGAGTTTAGTAGCAACTTGCAGAAG
This sequence comes from Helianthus tuberosus, assembly GCA_030545235.1. Lineage (NCBI taxonomy): Eukaryota > Viridiplantae > Streptophyta > Magnoliopsida > Asterales > Asteraceae > Helianthus > Helianthus tuberosus. Next base: position 88,578,059 of record CM060447.1, read on the forward strand.
ATTTGAATAGGAAGATTCATGAGGCATATAAACCCTAAATAAAATATTATGTAATATATCTTGTATCTGGAATTGAGACCAAATTTGTTGTTTTTCTTAAAATATTCAGTTTTGTTTGATGCATCTTGTGCAGAAAATTTAAAGGGATTTTGGGTTAATGGGATGAACCTGAACATGACCCGTGTATTTATTCGTGTCAAAGCATCATCTCTTACTTGGACACACTTAAAAGCTGGTAACTTGAACACGACCCATCTAAGCCGTTTATCTAAATGAATCAAATGGCTTGACAGGTTGACAGCTTTCGGGTTAACAGGACGAACCAATGAACCTGAATATTACCTGGGTATATATTTGTATCAAAGGCATCAACCCTAACTTATACACACTTTAAAGCTAGTAACTTGAACGCTACCCGTTTAACCAACTTACCCATTTTCTAAATGAGTCAAATGGGTTGACTAGTTGGCGGGCTGGTGGCTTGTGAATGAGTTATACTTAGATTAAAAATGGCATAACGACTTGGCAGGCTGTACTAAACAGGCATAAACGGGTTGGTTTATTGACCTTATAAAATATATATTTTTATTTCGATTTTAAATGGTTGCCAAGGCTTGTTTAACTAAACGGGCAAACGTAGTCAAACAAACCACAATATGACCCGTTTGATTAAACGTGATAAACAGGTAAATCCAAACCAAATGGGTTAGATATGACAATCCAAAACCTTATAGTTTTTGTGTAGTGTTTCATATTGAATGCAAGCCCCAGTTTTATGTATTAAAAAGCAGTTCTTTTGGTCTTGGTCATAGCTAGAAATGACTTGTACATCATAGCAATAACATATCTAATCAAATTATGGTCTCTATTAATCATATTAATATCGTGAATAACTTTTATGATTCTAGGAAGGATGGAAACTACAAGAGGACTGTCATTGCCTGCTTCATCCAAGCTGTATACTTACTCGAACTCGATCGACAAGAAAACCGATCACCAGAAACCGCTCTAGCTCCAAAATGGTTCATACCCTTTAAATACAAACTCTCAAAAACATTAATCGATGAACGCGATGGATCTATTTATGGTGCAATACTAGAATGGGATAGATCAGCAGCAATGTCTGACTTCATCCTCATTAGACCGAGCTGTGCACCTCGTGCGGTTCTAGCACTTCGAGGGACGCTTTTGAAAGGCCCGACCTACAGGCGTGACATAGAAGACGATCTCAGGTTTCTAGCATGGGAAAGTTTAAAAGGTTCCGTAAGGTTTGATGGTGCCTTAAGAGCATTGAAGTCGATTTCTGATGCGTATGGAAGCAATAATGTTGCTGTCGCGGGTCATTCTTTAGGGGCAGGATTCGCGCTACAGATTGGGAAATCGTTAGCCAAACAAGGGCTTTTTGTTGAGACTCATTTGTTTAACCCACCGTCGGTTTCGCTTGCAATGGGTTTGAAAAACGTGGGCGAAAAAGCGGTTGTTGTTTGGCAGAAAGTTAGAGCAATGGTGTCTTCTAATGGTGCTGCTGCTGTTGAAAGTGGTGGTGGTTGTAGTAATCCTATAGCATTTAACAAATGGGTGCCTCATTTATATGTTAACAATAGTGATTATATATGTTGTTATTATACGGATCAAGCCGCTGCTACTACTACTGCAACGGCTACTGGTGGTGGTGGCGACAAGGAGAATGTGAGGCCGCGGTCGGCTGCTAACGGAGTGGCGGCTAAGCTTTTTGTGTTGTCAAAAGGGAAGCAGAAGTTTTTGGAAGCACATGGATTGGAGCAATGGTGGTCAGATGATTTGGAACTTGAATTGGCTTTGGAAAGTAGTAAGCTTAATAAGCAATTGAAGTCATTGTATAGTCTCCCTCCTAGCTCCACCACAAACCGCCAATGATTTTGCTTACATGAACTATAGATTTTTTCTTTACCCAAAAAAAAAAACTATAGATTTTTTTTTTGATTGTGTGTAATGATCAATGTTTGCTATACAAAGGTTGTAATAAAAAATGTTTGAATTGCATGGGGTTGGATATATCTTAAACAAGGTAAACCGTTCATGAGCTACTCTTGTATAGGTAAAAACTTGAGACAAGTCGATCTTAAACGAGCTTGAGCTGAAGATGATGTCGATCCCTATGGTGTGTAATGATAAGCTTGAACCGAATGAGTCGAGCTTTAGTAATTTTAGCAAGCCGAGCTCGAGTACCATCAGGCACCGGCTCCGGCTTGTGACAAGGAAGGCTCCTTTATATAGAAACTCGTGCACCTCCTTCGAAAACAAGATGACTACTCGAGACAGCTCGCTAAAACACCAACTCAAGCAAAGCTTAGACGAGCGTAAATTGCCGCTTATTTAATAAACAAACTCATTGCCAAGTTTCGTATACCGAGATTTTACAGCCTCGCGAGGGTATGTAATTGCAGGTTCGATCCTGGGTGAGCCGGGTGAGCGACTGCCCATGGTCCAGTCTTTCAAGGGGCCCGTTTAAAAAAAATATTATCTAAATTCTAATAGAGGATTCTAACTAAATTTATCTCTCATATTTTTACTTATATTTTATTATATTGTTTTAATCACTTATCTTTATCCTTATTCTAAGAGCATTCACATCCCATTCTTTATCCTTATCAATATAACTTAACGAAAAAACATTATTCTATAAATTAATCTCTCATTTTTTAAAATACTCCCACATCCCATTCCTTATCCATAAAAATACAAGGTTTTGCATACTTTTTTCTTAAATATAAGAACTCACTTTAATTTTCATTAAAAACATATGGATAAAGAATGAGATGGAGTTATATTTTTAGGTAGTTTTTTTTTAAATTCTATAGTTTGAACTAGTTTAAGATCCCGTGAATTTCACGGATTGCTAAAAGAAAATATCTTCATTATCACCGTTGACATAAATATTATGATTTTATACACGTTAAAACACAACGAATATATTAGAGTGCGAAGACAAATTGAAATACATGAATATGCAACGATCACAATTCGTTGAAAATCTCTTTATAAACCACATTAGTTGTTTTATCTGTAGGTTTGCCGTTGTTGTTAAGTATTAGTAGTTTGACTCCATATCGTGTTTTTACCCTTGATAAAACAACATACAATAGTAGTTTGACTTTTATTGATTGTCATTGTGAAACATACGGCCAGTGAAAATTGCCTCCTTTGAAAAGCAAAAGGAATCTTTTTATCAGAAGAGATCAAATTAATTCTTGGTATATATGTGCGACTGCCAATATTTGTTCCAGATATTATTATTAAACCGTGTTAATATAAATCCTGAAATAAAAGAAACGTTCCATTACTTATGTGACTAATTTAAGTACTTTTTGGTTTATACATCACTATAGTCTTTGTTTTGTGTTACAGATTTACATACACTTAACTGTTCCAAGAAAGTAAAAGCAAGTTACAATTCAATATGTATCAATCATTTAGAGTAATAATATTTGGATCATTTACTCTATTCATGAATCAAGAATCACACGTCTTATTTATGTAACTTTTAATTTAAACCTTAATTTCCTACTGCATTCATACCAAACTATCAACAGCTCACATAAACACACAAAATCATTGACTATATATATTATCGAACTGGATTCCACCTAACAAACGCGATCAAAACAACTATCATCAATTGCCTATAATATTCAATTTCTGTCGAAACAATAACTAAACGAACATTGATTTCTTAATGAAGTCCTTATTCAGTTCCACACAAGCATTGGATGGCATAAAACATCATTTCTTAATGAACACCATAAAAAACAAAATCAATAGATTGTATCAAAGACCATATATCAAAGAAATATATTACTTACCAGCTGCAACCTTGCATACAACCTAGCACATTGAAAGCTCAAATTAATGTAAGCAACTATTCTCTGTAATTTTATCTTTGTGAATCTTGAATCTCGGTTTCCTTCTTCAATGTTTTCAGCTGTATGAGTTGTATGAATGGATGAAACTAGTGTAGTTATGTAAAAGCTTTTATTGCCATTTTCACTCTATCAAACCTAAATTTCTAATAGAAAAATATGCAATTTTCAAGCCACCTTGGCTGAAAATTCAAACCAAGCTTAAGCTCACCTTTACCTGAATCGAGCTCAACTCATGAACAACCCGAGTTCAAAAACTGAAAGTATTAATCAGTTGATACGCGAAGTGTCAAATAACCTGATAATCAAGACATACCCATATGTATTGAGCTGATTTGCACTATTCTTCAGAAAATACCCGACCAGTTCCCCTGAAAGAAAAAAAAAACACTTTATTTTTAAGCTTTAAGTCGACGTGAACATTTAAGGTATGGATAACGTTCCTGACCAGTCCCCCTAATAAAAAAAATACACCTTATGTCAAACATAACTTGACTCGACCCATTTGTAACAAAATGGGTCAATATTATTGTTTATTGAAACTGAAGTTCACTTCCTAAATTAGCATAATAAATAAAATCACAAATAAAATTTGAGAGAAGTCAAAGTTTGAATTCTATAAGAATAAATTTTGATTGGTTGGTTCACAAATGATGGAAATTATGTACCATATTCTTTTTCTTTAGCTTTAGCTTTGGGTGGCTATGAAAGTAGGGATGAGCATTAAGTACCTGGTACCGGTACCGAACCGGTACCGTACCGAACCGAACCGGTATTCGGTATATTCGGTACCGGTACCGGTTCCTATTTTACATGTTTTTCGGTAACGGTACCGGTACCGGTATTTTTGGGTAAAACACTAGTAAAGTACCGAAAGTACCGGTACCGAACCGGTATATTCGGTACCGGTACCGGTACCACTTTTCAACGTTTTTCGGTACCGGTACTTTCGGTACCGGTACCGGTTCGGTACCGGACCGGTACCGAGCTCATCCCTATATGAAAGTAAGGTAATCATCAGCGAATTAATTCTTGACGGCTTGTATAACAGGTACACCGATGGGCAAGATTTAATAGACAACAATCTTCTTGAGGGCTTGTCTAATAGGTTTATAGACTGCTTAGTGGGTCTGGTATAATTTTAATATATGATTAGAAATATTAGTTGGTGATCTTTTGTCTTGCATACGAAACAAAAATATTTCCTTACTGAATATGCAAGTTGTGGTGTGATTTTTTTTATTAATTATTAGTTATGCTATATTTTTCATAGTACTCTTCAGAAACAATCTGAATAAGGTGAGTTCGTGTCTTAACAAAAAAATTTGGTCAAACTTTAGTAACTTCCCACTTACTGTAGTCAAACACTATACTCATCAACATATTACATACCAAAAAGCAATGCAAACAATTTCTCCAAACCTCGAGATGTTGTGAGCTTCAGAACTCAAACCAACAGTAGTTGCATCTAAGCCAGTCAACCATCCCTACAAACAAAAAAACATCCAATCACAAACAATGCAAATAAAATCTCACCACTATCCTCGCTATACCTTGCGCTGATTCGCTTGAGGCGAGTAAGTATATTCGTGAGTCAACAAATTAATCACAGCAGTAATCTTATCATGATCTCCAGTCATTGTCAAATTCTTCACAATTCCTTCAACCTAACCAAATACCACAAAACTCACCAACACTATCCAAAACTAAACAATAACTAATAAAATGAACACATCATATTGCAAATCCAATCAAAACAACCAAAAATGACCCCTAACCTCAATATGATGTAAGTTCAACCAATAATATGATGTAAAGCCATTGAAACTGTAATCATCAAAGAATACATATCTGGTATAAAGAAGTGGGTATTTAGTACCAACACAACACCGTCTATGATCATCGACCTTCTCGCCATCTGGCTTTACTAATAGAGGAAAGCAAGACCAGTGTGTGTTTATAACAAATTAAGATCGTAGACACAACAAAAGTCTAGGTAGGTTACTGTAGTAACTAAGCCTATTTTTTAACATTCATTTTTTTTGTAAAAAAAGTTAACTTATATGCATTAAACACATACCTTAACTCAGGCAAGCTTGGCAGCAAGCCTAGACCCGACAGATAGCATTCCCACTACCGGCACAATATCTGCTAGGATCATCGACCTTCTCGCCATCTAGCTGTGAATAAGATGTGTAAAGAACGGTAAATATATATTTTTTTACTTTCTAGTTGTGTAAAATTAAGATAACCATAACTCATTAGTAAAAAAACTGTTGTAAAAAATATAATTTTATTATTCGAAACTTTTCCATCGCATTATCTATACTATATACTAAAGTAAACCTATGTGGGACACGTGTCGTATTTATATGCATCCTCATAATTGTTTTCCCGCCCATTATTTTCTCTTATTTAGTTATAATCCTTGCAAAAAAAAAAAAAAACAATTTAAAAAATCAAAAGATCTTGCTTCAAAGATTAACAATTTGTTGTGAAACCCACTTCATAATAAGCCATTGACATAAAATCAGCAACATTTCTACGTTCTTATGATAGTTGATTTGGTTGGATGCAAATACAATATTAGCAAGGATTAAGCATAAATCGATATAAAACTCACTTTTTTAAAAACCCATATCCGTGAAATTAATCTTCAAGCTCTCGTTCCGAAACTCGTGGTTCAAAATTTCCAACGTATATGTATATAAACATAAAAGAAAAAAATATCAATAAACCCACAACAAATCTAATATCAATTTCTTCAGAATCTGAAAATCTAAATTTACTTACAGATTTGTAGTTCTGGGCGAGTAATTAGAGACATATTTGTTGTCTCACCGGTATGGCAGTTGTTGTCGCAACCCCCGATCCCTTATCTGTCCCGGGAACGGGCGGACGCGAACTCAGAGTTTGGTGGTATCAGTTATTTAATCTTACAGCGGAATTTACATCAGGACCGTAGTTAGGAAAGGTTTATCAGAGTAAAACCACCATAATTAATATTAATAAACACATGGGCAAAACCCAAGTTTCTTATTACAATACATTTATAGGGACAAACCCTAATTTATTGAATTTAAAACATCGTTTATTAGGTAACTTTTATAGCCACTTATTTTCCAAGCCGTCAGTGCTCTCGAGTTGGCTTTTTCCCAGTTGGCTTTCACATTGTGTTACCTGAAACATGTTTTAAAAATATTTTGTCAGCGGGAAATACTGGTGAGTGAATCCCAGTTTAATCAAGAAACATTTTATCAATTAACACAGTATTGAGAGCGATCACATTGTTTATTTCTACACAATTACTCATTCAGTACTGTCAATCCTTGACTGGCGGGTCATCTTACACATTGGCTAACTCGTTGTCCAATGGTAACGTACTGTCATTCCGACTTACTACTCGCAAGTAATAAATTTTGTATACAAAACCCCAACATACCGGCAGTAATTGAAGAACTACAAAGACTCAATCACCGCTTAATTGCATTGTAAAATAATTAAGGTTTTGTAAAACATTCCAAAAAGAGGATAAAGTCACATTGCTATCTTAGACTTCTCGTAAGGGTTTCCTGGATATAATCTATAATTTATACAAATGTACATTGGTTAGTATCATAACCCTTTGAAAATATTAATGATACCCTCCCCGAGACGGCATTCCAACAACTACGTCGGGCAGAACCACGACAGTTGTTACGGAACCCTAAATCAATCGGGCAGCGTAACTGTTACGAAACTAGGGTTATAATACTTACAACGGAGCAGAACCTCGCTAATTAGGGGTATAATACCCGACTATAAAGCTTATAACTTCAGAAATTAGTTTAGAAAGAAAGATGTGAGCGACGGAAATTGAAACCCGATGGCCTGCTTATATAGTTGCTGAAACTGGTCTCCGCGCGGCCCGCGTAAAAAACAGACAAGGGTTACGCGGCCCGCGTCAACCCTGGTCAACTCAGTAGCTTAGCTGATTCGATGTGTAGGTCCGCCACGATGTCGACACGTGTCGGCCTAGGATGTCTCCGCGTTTGATGATCTCTAGCGGCCCGCGTACACTAACAAGAACTCTTACGCGGCCCGTTTGAACTAAAGAAATCAACGATATCAGGTTTCAACCCTGATACCGCCCACGTAAATGGTTGGGGTGGGTCTACGCAGCCCGCCTCAACTTACTGTTTTCAGATTTTTATTTATTTTATATATTATAACATATTTCGGGCTCGGTTTTCACATACGGGGTGAAATTAAAGACATATTGGGACATTCTAAAATATATTTAGAGTATCGTAACTATTATCGAGAGTGTCAGTTTTACCGAGGGTTGTTACAGTTGTGACCTCAGCCGCCGCCACCACAGGTCACCGTTATCATCGACTTCAGAAACCCCTAAAAGGGTCAGCCGAATATAGCAATAGAGAAGCAAAAGGTATAAAAATAAGACAAAACTCAAATGGTTGGATGTTAACTCTTTGTCGGAGAACTGGCTCGTAGTTGACAATTCAGAAATCATACATCGTCAGAGGACCCTTCAGTGAGTTTCTTAAATCACCATCGGAGCCTTGGCCACCATCACCGGAGGCGGCAACTAGCTTTCCATACCACTATAATCAGCTTCACTATCCAAACCATCATAAATGTTCACACAATCAAAGTTAAGAGTGCATTTGAGTCCCCTTTACAGTAGTGCAAGCCCTATGCATCAAGTCTAGTTATCACGTGTGTTACAAAGGTTGTATAAAGAAAATACTTCAAATAAAGTTATAAAACAAACGAAATGATTTTAAATAAAGTTGCTAAGCCTTTATTATTGTTGTTGTTGTTGTTGTTGTTGCTGCTGCTGCTGCTGTTATTGTTGTGTTGGCATGCTGCTAAACAAAGGCACAACAACACCACTAAATAAACACCTCTGAATCTACTAAAGTACTACACCTATCTGTTGGTATTTTTTTTACTAAACCCTCAAACAGCTACCTGAAATTGTTGACACCTTTATTCACCATCGCAAATGTGATTATACATTATTGTAATTTATTAAAAGACTTTATTACTATAATTTATACCTAGCACCTTAACTATTTATAAGATAAACATAAGGTGTTTGCGGTTTAAACCGACAGATTCATCTTGGCAGTTCAAGTAATAATGAAGTATGGTAGCTGAATGCATATATGGACATATATGGTGCTTTGGGAACAGGTGAGGCCGAGGACATTTGTAACGTGATAACATTACTCGGATAAACTGCAACCTAAATATTGTTACAAAAACTAAAAGATCGAAAACCTAATTGTTAAAAATTTTTACCCGTCTACTCGGTCAACTTATAACCCAAATCAATCGACTTATAGGTAAATGGGTCGAGTCAAGATGATGAAAGACATATACCTTAAGACTTCCTTAATGCCAAAGAGCTGGTGTAGTTAACAATGTTGAGTTAAGTACATGCTTATTAAGTCTATATAGAAGAATCTTGTGCGGTAGTTGCTCTGAACATTGGAGACATGTTAAACATTTAGAAACATAGGCTGCTATGTCTTTTTTCATTCCTATCCACCAGAATTTTTTCCTTAAATCCTGGTACATTTTATCACTTCCTGGATGCATCGTATATTTAGACTTATGGGCCTCTTCTAGTATACAATGACGTAGGTTTCCTAATTTAGGTATCCACATTCTCTTTTTATGGAATCTCCAAATTCCATATGTTCCTTGTTCCAATTCTTTTAGCATACCTTTTAATTTTTCAGAATCATCCTTGATTACTGATTCTTGTGCTTTTCTTATCTGGTCATTTAAATCTACTTGCAGATTTAATTTAAGAGAACGTACCCTTTTTGGCTTTTCATGATACTTTCGGCTTAAAGCATCTGCCACTATATTTGCTTTTCCTTCATGATACTGGATATCACAATCATAGTCACTAAGCATCTCCATCCAGCGTCTTTGTCTCATATTCAATTCCTTTTGTTTGAAAATATACCTTAAACTCTTATGATCAGTGAATATGGTAAACTTACTACCATAAAGGTAATGTCTCCAAATTTTAAGAGCAAAAATTATAGCTCCTAATTCTAAATCATGGGTTGAATAATTCTCTTCATGATTCTTAAGTTGTCTAGATGCGTAAGCTATAACCTTTTGGCGTTGCATCAACACACATCCATAACCTAATTTAGAAGCATCACAATAGACTACAAAGTCTTCAGCTCCTTCTGGTAATGCTAGTATGGGTGTATGGGTTAATCTTTGTTTAAGGATTCTAAAGGCTTCTTCTTGTTTTACTCCCCATTCAAACTTAGCAGATTTACAGGTTAGCTTAGTTAAGGGAATGGCTATTCTAGAGAAATCTTGAATAAATCTTCTATAATAACCGGCCAATCCTAAGAAACTTCTAATCTCGGTTGGTGACTCAGGGGTTTTCCATTTAGTAATTGCATCAATATTTGTTGGATCTACATGAATTCCTTCATGGTTAACTAAATGTCCAAGAAATTGTACCTGTTCTAACCAAAATTCGCACTTTGAAAACTTAGCATAAAGCTTTTCCTTTCTTAACAAACTTAAAAGTGTGTGCAAATGCTTTGCATGATCCTCTTTACTCTTAGAGTAAATTAGAATATCATCTATGAAGACGATTATGAATTTATCCAAATATGGCTTACATATTCGGTTCATCATATCCATAAATGCAGCTGGGGCATTGGTTAAACCAAATGGCATGACTGTAAATTCATAATGGCCATACCTCGTTCTAAATGCGGTCTTAGGAATGTCCTCTTCCTGTACCTTTAATTGATGATATCCTGACCTTAAATCGATTTTTGAGAAAAATCGAGCTCCTTGCAATTGATCAAACAGATCATCGATCCTTGGTAATGGATACCGATTCTTAATCGTGACCTTGTTTAATTCACGGTAGTCAATGCACATATGCATTGATCCGTCCTTCTTTTTAACAAACAATATTGGCGCTCCCCATGGCGACGAACTTGGTTGTATGAATCCTTTCTCCAACAATTCATCTAATTGTTTCTTTAATTCTTGCATTTCTGCAGGTGCCAAACGGTAAGGTGCTTTGGCAATCGGTGTTGTTCCTGGTATTAAATGGATTCTGAATTCAACTTCTCTATCTGGAAGTTGCCCTAGCAATTCTTCTGGAAATACATCTGAAAACTGAGATACTACTGGTATATCTTTTAAATCCTTTCCTTTAGTGTTAGTGATTATAGAAATCAAATACACTATAGAACCTTTTCCTATGTAACTTGCAGTTTTTATCACAGAGATGAATTTAGTAGACCTAGAGGGTTTATTTCCTTTAATTGTGATCGTTTTACCTTTTGGTGAATTTACTTGGATTGACTTTTGATCACATAAAATACTGGCTTTATTGGCTATTAACCAATCCATTCCTAAAACAACATCGAATCCTGCCAGATTCATGGGATATAGGTTTGCTATAAACTTCTGATTTAAAATTTCTATGCTTGCTCCCTGCAAGATTTCAGAAATTCTAACGGTTTCTCCATTGGCTGTCTCTACTAAGCATTCTAGTGGTAGTTTAGTTAATGACTGATTTAAAATTTTGCAAAACGATGTATTAATAAAACTTTGGTTTGCACCAGAGTCAAATAATACTTTAGCAAAGACATCATTAACTAAAAACGTACCAGCTATGACATCTGGAATCATCTTGGCTTCATCTGCAGTCAGAACAAATGCTCTAGCATTTTTAGTGTTCTTGTTATTCGTAGCTGGAGCTAGTTTTGGACAGTTTGGCTTGATGTGACCTTGTTCTCCGCAGTTGTAGCATATCCTGCTGTTTTTCTTCCTGCAGTCTTCTTCCTTGTGTCCCGATATTTTGCAAAAGTTACAGTATATAGTGCATCTTCCTGAATGCTTTCTTTTGCAATTCCTACAGTAAGGCGTAGAGGTAGAACCTATATTTTTCCCACGATTAAAATTTCCAGAACGAAATTCTTGTGTGAGCTTTTGGGTTAGGTTCCTTCTTTGATCCTCTTCTCGAGTACGGACTAATTCATCTGTCAAGGTATTTGCTAGTTCTACAGCTTCTTCTATAGTTTGAGGTCTAGCTGCCTTGACTACGTGTCTTATCTCTCCAATTAATCCTCAAATATAACAGGAGATTAACACTGGTTCTGGTGAAGCAAGGGTTGACACTATTCTAGCATATTCGAAGAATATTTTAGTATATCCCTTACTATCCACACTAGTCATCCTAAGGTTGAGGAATTTGTTTGCTATTTGTTCCTTCTCATTAGGTGGGCATAATTTCCTTTCTACCTTATCCTTAAATTCTTCCCATGTCATATTGTAAGTTCTATCACTTCCTTTTGATTGGAGGATAGTGTTCCACCATTCTAGCGCTGAATTCTTAAATAGATTAGAAGCAAACAGTATTTTATCTTCTTCAGCACACTTGCTTATCCTTAAGACTGCCTCAGTCTTCTCTAACCAGCGTAGGGTTGCAATGGCCCCTTCGTTGCCCGAGAATTCCATTGGTTTACAAGACCAGAATTCTTTATATGAACAACCGTAAGACACGGTTCTTCTTCTTTTGGGAATAGGCATTTGAAGTACAGGTCCATTGTTCACGCTGTGTTATGGTTCACTTGGTCGCTTACTGCTATGCTTACTTTTATTATCAGCATCCTTAACAGTTTGAAGAATAAATGGCATTGCATCTATAATTCCATGTGCTACTATGTGTTGGATAGCACTATTATCCACTTGATTATTATTGTTATTGAGGCTTGGATTCTCATTAACCACGTTAATGTTACTCTGGTTATCGTTATTCAGATTTCCTTGATTTCCTTCGTCGGCCATCTGAATTTTAAACAATTACCCCATATTAATATCACAAATAATATATAATATAGTTAATCACATGACACGCATTTTTGCCAAAAGCGTCGATTATTGCGACTATACTCTTTTCATATACTATGCGTCTATTACACACTAGTACTGAAATAAAAATTACAATACTAACAGAAATAGAATCACACTAATAGTAATATGCATCCGTACACACATATTTTATTTTATTTTTATTAGTTTATATTATTATTACTACCGTTTCCTCCATTCTCATATTCATGGATATGGATTTATCCAAAAATCCATATTGCGCTCATCGTATTTCCATACGAGACGCTCTCCCACCTGACGCATTCTCTCACTGCTTTCTAAAATTTCCTCCCCAAAAGTCCTAAGTTCTTGAACGTTTTCTGCACTCATTGGGGGTGCAGGTTCTCGGACTGGGTTTGGAATCTGGGGTGCGGGTTCCTGATATGGGGGTGAAAGTGCCTGAAATCGATAAGGATCTTCTAAAATTTCCCTAATATATTCATCATGGTAATAGGTATCTAAAGGGTCCATACCTGGATAGGCTCCTATGTTCTGTATGGGTGTGTCTTCATGGATAGGGTAACGTTGCACAAAGTCCCTATTATCGTCCCACCAGGGGTCATAATTTGGGTCTAGAGGGTTTGGTGCAGGTACCCTAGGGATTTCTTCTGGGTTAAAGTCATGCATCTCCACTTGGTTTTCAGGATTTTCTATCTCCATGGGTTGATCTGGGTTTTGTGGTTGTGGGGCTACTAATTGTTCCAGACTCGGGTCAGCAGCAGTTGTGGCTAGGATATGGAAATTAGCTAGGCTTCTATTAAGCATATCCTGTGTATGGGCATCGGTTTTTCGCTTAGCGGCTGCTAAAACTCATTGCTGTTGCAACTTTCGCATTCTCTTCCTACGAGTAAAAGCTTCCTTACTGAACCATCCTCGTTTCTTATGAGGGAATGGCTCTTCTGACTGAGCTTTAAAAGCAAACACTCCTTCTTCCTGATCAGCAGAATACCCAGAAAGGGCAGGCTGTGAAGAAGTACTTTCACTCTTAGGTGAATCAGACAACTGACGACTCATGTCTGAGGGTCCTTGATCACTCATACTGTAAACTAACAAATAGTCAAATAACACATAACAAATAATTACAGTTATGCACGTATTTCCATAATTTATTTCCTAACACAAAATTTAGAATTTAAGTGTCAGCAGAACACTTCTTTGGCTCAGACCAGTGGCTAGGCTCTGATACCACCTTCTGTCGCAACCCCCGATCCTTTATCTGTCCCGGGAACGGGCGGACGCGAACACAGAGTTTGGTGGTATCAGTTATTTAATCTTGCAGTGGAATTTACATCAGGACCGTAGTTAGGAAATGTTTATCAGAATAAAACCACCATAATTAATATTAATAAACACATGGGCAAAACCCAAGTTTCTTATTACAATACATTTATAGGGACAAACCCTAATTTATTGAATTTAAAACATCGTTTATTAGGTAACTTTTATAGCCACTTATTTTCCAAGCCGTCAGTGCTCTCGAGCTGGCTTTTTCCCAGTTGGCTTTCACATTGTGTTACCTGAAACATGTTTTAAAAATATTTTGTCAGCGGGAAATGCTGGTGAGTGAATCCCAGTTTAATCAAGAAACATTTTATCAATTAACACAGTATTGAGAGCGATCACATTGTTTATTTCTACACAATTACTCATTCAGTACTGTCAATCCTTGACTGGCGGGTCATATTACACATTGGCTAACTCGTTGTCCAATGGTAACGTACTGTCATTCCGACTTACTACTCGCAAGTAATAAATTTTGTATACAAAACCCCAACATACCGGCAGTAATTGAAGAACTACAAAGACTCAATCACCGCATAATTGCATTGTAAAATAATTAAGGTTTTGTAAAACATTTCAAAAAGGTTAACAAAAAGAGGATAAACTCACATTGCTATCTTAGACTTCTCGTAAGGGTTTCCTGGATATAATCTATAATTTATACAAATGTACATTGGTTAGTATCATAACCCTTTGAAAATATTAATGATACCCTCCCCGAGATGGCATTCCAACAACTACGTCGGGCAGAACCACGACAGTTGTTACGGAACCCTAAATCAATCGGGCAGCGTAACTGTTACGAAACTAGGGTTATAATACGTAGAACGGAGCAGAACCTCGCTAATTAGGGGTATAATACCCGACTATAAAGCTTATAACTTCAGAAATTCGTTTAGAAAGAAAGATGTGAGCGACGGAAATTGAAACCCGATGGCCTGCTTATATAGTTGCTGAAACTGGTCTCCGCGCGGCCCGCGTAAGGAACAGACAAGGGTTACGCGGCCCGCGTCAACCCTGGTCAACTCAGTAGCTTAGCTGATTCGATGTGTAGGTCCGCCACGATGTCGACACGTGTCGGCCTAGGATGTCTCTGCGTTTGATGATCTCTAGCGGCCCGCGTACACTAACAAGAACTCTTACGCGGCCCGTTTGAACTAAAGAAATCAACGATATCAGGTTTCAACCCTGATACCGCCAGCGTAAATGGTTGGGGTGGGTCTACGCGGCCCGCCTCAACTTACTGTTTTCAGATTTTTATTTATTTTATATATTATAACATATTTCGGGCTTGGTTTTCACATACGGGGTGAAATTAAAGACATATTGGGACATTCTAAAATATATTTAGAGTATCGTAACTATTATCGAGAGTGTCAGTTTTACCGAGGGTTGTTACAGTTGTGACCTCAGCCGCCGCCACCACAGGTCACCGTTATCATCGACTTCAGAAACCCCTAAAAGGGTCAGCCGAATATAGCAATAGAGAAGCAAAAGGTATGAAAATAAGACAAAACTCAAATGGTTGGATGTTAACTCTTTGTCGGAGAACTGGCTCGTAGTTGACAATTCAGAAATCATACATCGTCAGAGGACCCTTCTGTGAGTTTCTTGAATCACCATCGGAGCCTTGGCCACCATCACCGGAGGCGGCAGCTAGCTTTCCATACCACTATAATCAGCCTCACTATCCAAACCATCATAAATGTTCACACAATCAAAGTCAAGAGTGCATTTGAGTCCCCTTTACAGCAGCGCAAGCCCTATGCATCAAGTCTAGTTATCACATGTGTTACAAAGGTTGTATAAAGAAAATACTTCAAATAAAGTTATAAAACAAACGAAATGATTTTAAATAAATTTGCTAAGCCTTTATTATTGTTGTTGTTGTTGTTGTTGTTGCTGCTGCTGCTGCTGTTATTGTTGTGTTGGCATGCTGCTAAACAAAGGCACAACAACACCACTAAATAAACACCTCTGAATCTACTAAAGTACTACACCTATCTGTTGGTATTTTTTTTACTAAACCCTCAAACAGCTACCTGAAATTGTTGACACCTTTATTCACCATCGCAAATGTGACTATACATTATTGTAATTTATTAAAAGACTTTATTACTACAATTTATACCTAGCACCTTAACTATTTATAAGATAAACATAAGGTGTTTGCGGTTTAAACCGACAGATTCATCTTGGCAGTTCAAGTAATAATGAAGTATGGTAGCTGAATGCATATATGGACATATACGGTGCTTTGGGAACAGGTGAGGCCGAGGACATTTGTAACGTGATAACATTACTCGGATAAACTGCAACCTAAATATTGTTACAAAAACTAAAAGATCGAAAACCTAATTGTTGAAAATTTTTACTCGTCTACTCGGTCAACTTATAACCCAAATCAATCGACTTATAGGTAAATGGGTCGAGTCAAGATGATGAAAGAGATATACCTTAAGACTTCCTTAATGCCAAAGAGCTGGTGTAGTTAACAATGTTGAGTTGAGTACATGTTTATTAAATCTATATAGAAGAATCTTGTGCGGTAGTTGCTCTGAACATTGGAGAAGAAACTGTCAGGACATGTAAATTGGGTCATTCAATACCTCTAAATTCATACACATTAAATACCTAAAATCATAAAATACTGAACATCAAATGGCTATAGCCGTTATAATAGCCATTTTTAATCTAAAATGAAAAAAAAGACAACCAAAAGAAAATACACAAGGCCCTCTTTTATATGCAACAACCATATGCAAATACACATACCCGTATATAACATGCAAACAAATCTCCAGAATCTGGAAGCAAGAGGATGATAAAAGTCGGGCTGAAAAGGAAATACAGAAATACAAGATATCCAAATAATCCATATACTTAAACTGAAACAAATTCAGTGAATATGGTAGAAATCACAAAGCAAACATAAAGAGGGACTTATAGTGATATAAAAGGCACTGAGTTTGAAATTACACATGTGTTGCAATCGCCGGCGACCAAGAAGACCACCACCGCTGGTGCTACATTTACCAAAAAACAGATTATAATCTATAAAAATTAGGTAAAAATAAACCTAGATCTAATCTCTTTAATTAACACAACCATATCTAAAAAATGAACGGAATAAATCTAATCTCTTTAACACAAGTTCGTTGACCTAGAAATCATACCATCAGATGAGAGTCCGAGAGGAGTATGTTCCTAAAACAGTCTTCCGAACTCGGTACGGCCATTACGAGTTTTTGTCATGCCATTTGGATTAACTAATGCACCAGCGGTTTTCATGGATCTTATGAACCATGTGTGCAAACCGTATCTCGATGACTTTGTTATTGTGTTTATCGATGACATCCTGATCAACTCCAAGAGCAAGGAGGACCACGAGCGGCACTTGCGTCTTATCTTGGAACTCCTGAGGAAGGAGCAACTCTACGCGAAATTCTCTAAGTGCGACTTCCGGATTCGAGAAGTACACTTCCTTGGCCACATAGTTAACGAATTGGCAATACACGTGGATCCCTCGAAGATCGATTCTATCAGAGACTGGGAGGCACCGAAGAATCCTTCAGAGGTGCGGCGATTTCTTGGTCTTGCTGGGTACTATCGCCGATTCATTGAGGGATTTTCTAAGACCGCTCAGCCTCTTACTGCGTTAACACAGAAAGGAGTTGTGTATTCATGGGGAACAAAATAGGAAGACGCCTTCCAGCTTTTGAAACAGAAACTCTGCAGTGCACCGATATTGTCCTTACCAGAGGGTACCGATGATTTCGTGGTGTACTGTGATGCTTCTATCCAAGGTCTCGGTTGCGTGCTGATGCAGCACGAGAAGGTGATTGCTTATGCTTCTCGACAGTTGAAGATACACGAGAAGAACTACACGAATCACGACTTAGAGTTGGGAGTCATGGTCTTTGCGCTAAAAATCTGGAGGCATTACTTGTACGGTACTAAATGCACTATTTATACCGACCACAAGAGCCTTCAGCATATCTTTGATCAGAAAGAGTTGAACATGCGACAGCATCGCTGGGTGGAACTCTTAAACGATTACGACTGTGAAATCAGGTATCATCCAGGCAAAGCTAACGTTGTAGATGATGGCCTTAGTAGGAAGGAAATGAAACCTAAACGTGTTCGAGCTTTGCAGCTCACCATTCACTCCAGCCTTCCTAACAAGATCCGTTCTGCCCAAACCGAAGCATTGAAGGAAGAAAACCTTAAGGCAGAATCCTTGCGGGGCATGGAAAAACAGCTCACAGAAAAATCTAACGGTGTTCGCTATTTCATGGAGCAAATATGGGTCCCTTTATACGGTAACCTTAGAGAGCTTGTGATGGACGAAGCACACAAGTCTCGATACTCTATTCATCCAGGTTCTGATAAGATGTATCAGGATCTAAAAGTCTTGTATTGGTGGCCACGCATGAAAGCTCACATAGCAATGTATGTGAGCAAATGCTTGACTTGCGCGAAAGTCAAGGTAGAGTACCAAAAACCGTCTGGTTTGCTTCAGCAACCAGAAATACCGATGTGGAAATGAGAATAAATCGCCATGGACTTTGTCACTGGGCTACCCAGAACTCAAAACAAAAACGATACCATTTAGGTGATCGTTGATCCTCTCACGAAATCTGCACACTTCCTGGCGATTAAGGAACTGACAAGTTTTCGCAGCTGGCTGGCATTTATTTTAAGGAGGTTGTTTCTAGGAACGGGGTGCCGACATCTATCATCTCCGATCGCGATCCGCGCTTTATATCCGATTTGTGGAAAGCGATGCAAAAATCATTCGGCTCACGTCTTGACATGAGCACTGCTTATCACCCTCAGATGGATGGTCAAAGTGAGCGAACCATCCAGACACTCGAAGACATGCTATGAGCATGTGTGATTGATTTTGGCAAAGGTTGGGAAAGACACCTACCCTTGGTAGAGTTTTCCTACAACAAAAGTTACCATTCCAGTATTCAGGCAGCTCCGTTCGAAGCATTGTATGGACGGAAATGCCGATCTTCTCTTTGTTGGGCTGAGGTGGGTGATAGCCAAATCACAGGCCCCGAACTTGTGTTAGAGACCTCTGAAAAGATTGTTCAGATCAGAAATCGCATGGCGGCAACACGTGATTGTCAGAAAAGCTACGCTGATAAGCGTAGGAAACCCTTGGAATTCGTTGTAGGCGATTGTGTTATGTTGAAGGTCTCACCCTGGAAGGGTGTGGTGCGCTTTGGAAAGCACGACAAACTTATTCCACGATACGTTGGGCCATTTAGAATTCTGGAAAGAATCGGTTAAGTGGCTTACAAACTCGAGTTACCTGATGAATTGGGCAACGTTCACGATGTCTTTCACGTCTCAAACCTGAAGAAATGTTTGTCCGATGAAACACTTGTAGTACCGTTGCAAGAACTGAAGATTGACGATAAGTTGCAGTTTGTTGAAGAACCTATTGAAATTATGGACTGGGAAGTTAAGGTTCGTAAGCATAGTCGAATTCCGATTGTGAGAGTTCGTTGGAACTCAAGACGTGGACCGGAGTTCACGTGGGAACGCGAGGATCACATGAAACTCAAGTATTCTCAACTATTCAAAACTGCCGAATCAAATCCTGATGCGACCATTGAATTTCGGGACGAAATTCCCTTTCAAGTTGGGGATGATGTGGCACCTAAGGAAAATCCATAGTCATCCTGACTTATTACTTCATTCCTCTGAGACTGCTACTTAAATTTCGGGACAAAATTTCTTTCAAGTTGGGGATGATGTGACAACCCGTATTTTCAAGGTCTTTCCTATGTACTTGGTTTCTCTCGTACTTTGTTCTATGATGTAAACTATGTGTACCTCGTACGTAATGACTAAATGTGTTTGGTTATAATCGAATGGATGTACTTAAATCTGTGAATCGTTTTATGTTTAAAGGTGGGTTGGTTTTATAATCTTGGTCGCACATTACTCTCGGGTCGCACACCCGTTGTTCTTTGATTGGTCTATTCTCGGCCCAAACCCCCCCACCCCCCCCACATGTGCATTGGTTCATAGCTCAAACAAAGCCCGAAGGCTGGGCCCAACTCACAAGGTATCGTATACACACACACATGAGGGTGTAACTCCCATAATTTTTTAAAAACACAAAAGATAGCAAAACCCTAGCTCTCTTCTCCCTCATTTGAACCGACGGCAGCCCCCTTGAAGTCGACGATTGTTCCCCTTCTCTCTCGATGTCTCCGTGGTTTCATCCTGTTTTCGGTTAGTCTTGGCATTGGTTCAAATTACTTGTTGGTTTATAAAAGATGTGTGAGTTACTATATGGTTGCATGATGATATAGGAAACACGTTTATGACCTAGGGTTTGATAAAACAGCATGTTATTAAGTCGGGCTGTATGTTACAAATGTGCTATTTAATTGATGAACTTGAGTTGCATACCGTGAACTTATCGATGATGTTCGACATGATTCTGTTTAGGTTAGATGATTTGTATGATAGTGATCTAAGTAATGTTATGAAGTTGGGACGTCGATTTATTTGATGTGATTAAAACCGGTTAGATCCGATTCAATATGATGTTAATCAAGTTATTTAATCGAGTTGCATGATTAATTGTTGTTGTTTGGATTAATTGATAAATTAGGGTGTTCGACAATGAGGAGGATGAATAAGCTATACAATAGATTTGTATAAATGTGATTGATCCGATTTGAAAGATGGCTTTGTGTTAGTTGTTGTTGATTATGTTGTCAACTATTGCGAATTAATTGGTAAATTGTTTGATTTGATCGATTAGATATAAACCTAGTAACTGATTCCATGAATTACGGAAATTGTAACTAATCGCACAACATATAGTCGTACACTATCGTGTCGTACAACTTAGGTGGCATGTCGTACAACCAATTGATGCACCTCAGCAGGTCGCACACCTCTACCGAGGTCGCACACTCATGTAGCGGGCCTTTAAACTAATTTTGTCGCACACTTAACTGGGCTTTACTTATTAACTGGGCTGCACAATTTATTAGACTTACATAAACACGATTGGGGCCGCACACTTATATCAGATTATTTGTATTGGGCCACACACCCGAAATGAACCATACACTATAACTCAATCACACACTCCCATCCAGTCGCACACTTCTTTGGACCATGGAGTGATGTTGGGCCGGGCCATTTATGGGTTGCACATGACCACATGCCGTAGCCAGGTCGTACACTTGTGCAAGAAACCTTATGAACTGCTAAGCTAAATACTTAAAGTATGGATATGTGATAAGATTCGTATGTGGCCTGAATGTTTATTATACGTTATGATATGATGTATGTTATGGACTAATGGGTTGCATGATCAACTGTTACAACGTGCACGATCTTATGTGTGTGCTACTTGTGTAATATGTATAAGGAATATGTGATTAAATGTTTACAAAACTGATTATTGCTGGTAACCACGTTAGGATTTGGTAGACCAACTTGGGACACGTAATATAATCTATCGAGCAAACCTAAGGTGAGTTCACTACTCTTTTTCAAACATGCGTCCCGGGGAGGGACAACTGGTAAATATTCCGGGGAGGAATACTGGTTTTATTGGGTTTAAAACGGATGTTGGATAATACACTCAAAGCTATCACCTTAAGTCCCATCTACTACCGAACTAGTTGCCGGGGAGGCAACGGGGTTATTAGTTAATAGCGCTATTAGGTTTGGCACCCTCACACCGTACCGGGGAGGACGGGCGTGAACTAATTATCTTAACCACTCGACCAATGTTGATAGGCATTGGGGAAGGGCAAACAAACTGACGCCATCTTGCGGTACTCGAGTTATTATCAACATGCTTTTAAACTAAACACTTGGCAATTAAACGTTTTACAAAACTGTGAACTCGCCAGCTTTATGCTGATACACTTGTCTGCATGCTTGCAGGTCGTTAGATACTTGGGTGTGGAACTTGATGTCTGGAATTGCTGGAGTGTTCATGGGTCGAGATGCATGGAAACACGAGACAAGTTTATTCGCTTTTATACTTTTGGGTTTTGAAATACTTAAACAATGAATTATGCTTCCGCTGAACATGTTGGGTTTGAAGTTCATGTTTTGAATTACTTTATTTTAATAAATGAGAACCTTTTTTTAAGATCTCGTAATCAGTTTAATGTGATTGGTGGCTGGATCCTGGTATGTCACACGCCTCGCGGGGTTTCCGCAAGTGGTATTTTGGGGGTGTGATAAACGTTATTAGTAATTTGTAAAGATGTTCAATAAAAGAAAACATAATCAAAATACTATTTGAGAAAGTGTAAAAAATATTTGAAAACTTTTTTAAAAAAATATGGCTTTTTAAATAAACATAAAAAATAAACAATTTAAAAAAAAACGTCTACAATATATTTTTACACTTCTGAATTTGTTTTGTAACAAAAAAGAATACTTTAAAAAAATATGACTAGTTTAGGGGTTAAATATGACAAGTTTAAATTTGATTTTATAGAAAGGGGGTATAAAAAGTAAACAAAGAGGTACATTTAGTAGCCCCTTAAACAAGACGCAACAAGTTTCAATTTTTATTATTTTTTGGAACCGACACCCTAAAATTCCGCCCTTATGAGAATTTTTTTTGGGTCCGGCACTCCTTCATACTACCAATTCTACCGACTGACAAGTTTTTTATGGGGGACATTATTCGGTGTCTGTTGTGAGGCAAAACTTTAAGCCGGACAAACCCTAATTAGCATCAGAATTATCCAAGCCCCAATTCAGAGATAAAATTTTCAACATCAACACCCTTCTAGTTATTTTCCCCCAAACTCTAGTTTTGGTGTGAAAGTTAAACTGTTGAAAGCTTAAGGAAGCCATTGAATTGATGGGGTTGGGCCCTGTGGAAAATCTCAAGGAAGCTAACAAAGTGCATGATTACTCCCTGAGATCAAGTTACAGATGGGATGTTAGATATTTATAACTACAGCAAGGGTGGAGGCATGGTAGATGCTCGGGTAATGCTTTAGGGGTGATGGGTTGGAAATCTGTGAGACCCCAACATCAAAATCAAACCGAGATTTAGGATCACTTGCACTGATTTTGGAATGAGATAAGAACTAAAGCATGTATAATGTATAAATACCATCAAATGTATAATTGACGCGATAATTCACGTGACACGTTTCTCATTGTGGGTCGACACTTTGGATCTGTAAGAACGCATGCTAATGCTACATTATAAACACGCATAATTTCCTTTTCAATTGATCTATCGGTTGGATAAGGGAGTCGCTTGTCCAATATACATTCCAACGTTGTACCATGACTAGTCGAATGGTTTAGGGACGACAGCAGGTCTCCAGGATGCTTCCCACCAATTGTCTCAAGTGCCACCACCCCAAAGCTATACACGTCACATTTGTCTGTCACAGTCATGTTATATGCAAGCTCTACATGAACATATATACCAAAGGACCGTTAGGAAATTCTAACAGCTAATGGAGTAATACACATAAAAGAAGTGTGAGATAAAGTACAAATACCTGGAGCAATGTACCCCAAAGTTCCCACAATTAACGTTTGGTTGGAGGAATCTGGGTCGACCAATCTGGCTGCTCCAAAGTCAGCAACAAATCCTTCCAATTTTGAGTTCAAGAGAATGTTGTTGCACGATATGTCTCTGTGAACAACAGGAGGGCTGCAATCATGATGCATGTATGCCAAAGCATGGGATACATCTTTGATAATGTTCACTCTCTTGATCCAGTCCACTTGAACAGCTAATTCAATGTCACTCAAGGCGCAAAATAGGCTCCCCTTTTCCATGTATTCATATACAAGGAAGTTGCATTTGTTATGCAAACAAAAACCATAGAGTTTGACAATGTTTTTGTGCCTAAGGTTGGTCAACACTTGGACTTCGTTCTTGAAACTCTGGTTGAATGGTGGTTGCTCGGCTTCAAAACGATGGAGTTTTTTCAAAGCAAATGTTTGGCCGTCAGGCAGTTTGGCTTCATAAACACTACCATAGCCACCGGTTCCAATACAGTATTTGAAGTCAAAATCCTCTGTGGCAGTGATGAAGTCTTCATATGCAATCATTCCATCGTAATTCAATATGGAGCACACATTTCCATGTTTGTTTTGTTTCTGGCTGAAATTTTCTTCTGTGGCATTGTGATTTTTGTAACACACGTAAACAAGAAGCAAGAAGCAAAGTCCCAAGATGATGGGAAGAATAATGGTCCAATGGTGTACTAGAATTTTTCTTGGCTTATGTTCTTTGCAGGTTGATTTTCCACTCAAAGCATTGCATGACAAGCCAGTTTCACTATTCTGGACTGAAGAAGAACCGGGAGCGATTGCAGTCAGGTTCTTATTTAGAGACTGATTTAAGAACTTCAAATACGGGAACTCCAAAATTTCAAGTTCTTTCCCAACAAAATTATTACTACTAAGGTCCAGGTACTCTAAGTCATTGCAAACACGAATACTTGTGATAACTCCAGTCATGTGATTCATAGAGAGGTTTAGATTTTGTAGATTACATGGACTTTGAATAGACAAATTACCAGACAACTGGTTTGATGAAACATCAAGGTAAGAAAGTCTTGACAGATTTCCGTGAATCGGACCAATGAGACTATTATGATTAAGGTCGAGTCTTCGTAAGTTGATCAAATTAGCTATCTCTAGAGGTATCGGGCCATTTAAGGAATTCTTCCTAAGGTTTAAATGTTTAACTGGCCTAGATTACTATAATTTGAGGGAATTGGACCGTCAAAATTGTTGTCACCCAGATTCAATGATAGTAGGTTTTGCAAATTAGTAATCTGGTTTGGGATGGATGCATTGAGTTGATTTGTGCTCAAGTCTAGGTGTGTGAGATTGACGAGGGAGCCATAAGATGGAGGGATTGGACCCGTAAGTTTGTTGCTACTAATTACAAGGGAGTTTAAACAAGTGAGATTGGCGAGGGAAACAGGTAACTCACCACTGAATTTATTACGAGAAAGCCTGAGATGTTTTAAATGGGTGAGATGGGATAGGGAAGCAGGTAACTCACCACTAAAATTATTTCTAGAAAGATAAAGGTGTTCCAAATGGATGAGATTGGCGAGGGAAACAGGTAACTTACCACTGAAACTATTTCTGGTAAGATAAAGGCCTCTTAAATGGGTGAGGTTGGTGAGTGAAACAGGTAGGTTACCACTGAAATTGTTACTATAAAGATAAAGGCATTCCAAACCGATGAGATTGGTGAAAGAGACAGGTAAGGTACCACTGATATTGTTATGAGAAAGACCAAGGTATTTTAAACGGGTGAGATTGGCGAGGGAAATGGGTAAGTTACCTGTGAGTCGGTTCCCCCGAAGTGAAAGAAAGGTGAGTTTTGACAGCAAGCCAATCTGCTTTGGGATGCTTCCTTCAAGACCACATTCTCTAATAACAAGGCAAACAAGGTTAGGAAATGAAGAGAGGTTGAGGCTTACAAGACCAGTTCCATCCCCAAGGTAATGACCGTCTAAGCCTATCTCAATTACACTTCCTACTTTATTGCAAGCTATTCCTTCCCAATTACAGTGATCATGTGAAGCATTTGCATATGGCCACCAAGCAACCAAAGCTTTTGCCTCTAATGATTTGTTGACATCTTTAGCAGTGGTTTGTGATAACATGAAAAAAAGCAACATAACAATGAGAAGATGTATAATAGTAATAGTATGCCACATATATATTTGTTTATTTATCAAAGTAGTGTGGTTTTATGCTTTCTCAAATGGGACTGAAAATATATATGCATTCCCATTATCCCATAGCCGTGTTAATCAACGAGAGAGGAAACTTTGTCAACATTGATGTCTTTTCCCCTAAAAAAAAATTCTAACTCCTCTTAAGGGTTGGGGTTGGGCCCATCTTTCTCATAAGTTGCTCTTCACAGTCCACGTTGGTCCTACGTAAACCGTGACTCCTACTCCTACTCTGAAAATTAAAGAGAGTAAATTACAAGTTTTGTCCTTTATGTATGTACCAAATTACAGGCGGTATCCTTTGACTTCAAAATTGACTGGTTTTGTTCTTAACGTTTCAAAATCTTGCACGTTATGTCGTTTAGGTTAAACTCAGTTAGATTTTTTTTTATTAAAGTTGGTCATGTGCCTTGCACAGTTGCACATAAGGGCACTTTTGTCATTTTGCCTCCCTAGGGACTATTGAGTAAATGACTTATAACAAGGGACTAGTTGTGTAAAAATAAAAAAATTAAAGATATAAAATACAATTTCTGAGTTTCATTCCTGCACTCGCTTTCTCTCTAACTCTCTCTTCTTTCTCTCTCTACAAAACTCATGTAATCTGTTCTGAAACAAAAACATCAAACCCTAATTAAGGTGTGGTTAGTGATATAGAAGGTGCAAAAATACAGTTAAATCATCTTCTATTGCAGCAAAAAGATATTAGGTTTAGCGGTGCGATGATGGAGGTGTACGGTGGTGGGTGCGATGCTGATGGTGGGTTTAGCGGTGGTGGGTGTACGGTGGTGGGTGGTTGATTGTGGTGGGTTAAAGGCGACGGTGGGTGTACGGTGGTGGGTGGTTGATTGTGGTAGGTTAGAGGCGACGGTGGGTGAAGGGGTGGGTGCGACGGTGGTCCGGTGGAGGTGGAGTTGGGTGAATTTCACCAGAGTTCATCTTTCTCATCGATACTCTGAACTGGGTGGTGGCTAACACGCAGAGAATTCATCCTTTGTTTTAGTTTTGCCGGAGTTCAGCTTCCAGAACCTAATCGATCTTGTGCTCATCAACCATATAGTCTTTCATCTTTAAAGATATCCCCTAGGGGAACCGCAAAAATTACCATTCACCTTTCTCATCGATACTCTGAACTGGGTGGTGGCTAACACGTAGAGAATTCCTCCTTTGTTTTAGTTTTGCCGGAGTTCAGCTTCCAGAACCTAATCGATCTTGTGCTCATCAACCATAAAGTCTTTCATCCGCGAAAATTACCCTTCTTTTTTTGTCTAAAAACGTTTTATTTGTTATGAATACAGATAATATGTCATGTGTATTTTCTGTTACATCTTCCACTACATATGTACATGTATATAAAGATAGAGTTGGATGAATAAGAATACACTTCTCATATTTCTCTCATTTTCTTATTACGTTATCAGCACGGACTCTTCACGGAAAAATTACCGGCGATCTTCAACATCAGGAATTCATTAACACCATTTTGGTTTCAGATAATTTCTGTTCATCACAATCCGGGTACGCCATCAAAATCTCCACACTATATTCAAAATGCTTCCATGTTATCAGTATAGCCTTGTGTATCCAATAATGAATCACAAATTTCGAATTTACATATAGTGGAAATGAGGTTGAAGTTTGAATAGAAATTCTAGTTTATTATAAAAAAAAAATTCCTTCGATGGCATGCAAACAACAATTTTTTTTATTCAAGTATTTTTAAATTGGACTTCTAATTTGATTCTTTGGATCACAAGACATAGGTTTTCCTTTTTGAACTTTAGAACATATTAGGACTGCCCTGTTATCCAAAAACGAAACCCATCATCATGAAATCGAAAATAACAGTTTTTTTTCTAATAATCCGGCAGTCATTGCCGCCGCAAGAAACCGAAGAAAACAAAAGTTTCAATCCATAATACATAAAATCTCTTACCCGAAAACTTTTTTCGGACGATTGTCGCCAGCGGTTGATGTAACCGTCGTCGGAACAGTTTTTTTATCCTCGCCGGAATCTTCATCATCCTCATCAGATACTTGTAGATTTTTTTTATATTGTTTTGAATTTGAACCGTGGTTTTTATTGGGAACGTGGTTTTCTAGAGATTAAGTCCCTCTTTCTTTGGTACATGTGGATCAATCCATTCATTTGTATCATCTTTCTTTGGGAACATGGATTACAGCTATACTCCACTACATTATTTATTATTATTTAATATTTAATATTTAATTTATAACAAAAACAGATTATATAAAAATAAAGTTTTGTAACTTAAAATGATTAAAAAAAGGATTTTGACTTTCGAGAAAAAAATGAAATTTTAGGTTTATGTTTTAAATCTTTCGGTCAAATCACAAACAACAAATGTTGTTGTTTTATTATATTTGAAATTGAAATGAAATTTAGATTTTGACTAACACCGTCAAAACCAAGTATATCAGTTTTCAAAAACTTTAATCCATTTTTTCCTTTTTAATCTTATAAACGATAATAACCGTTCTGTTTAACGGTTTTTTCGGTGAATAACAAACTCATTAAAAATACAAACTCATCACTACATATGAAAATTGTCTGCTTGTATAGAACCCGAAGTTCTAATTATAAAGAACCCGAAGTTCTAGTATCCATATACACATGCTTGTTATTAAATGCATGTCTCTTTCCTTTGTAGATAGAATGTCGAACTTATCAAAGCTTGAATTCACCGCACTTGACATCTCGGGTAACAACTACTTCCCATGGACTCTTAATGCTAAAATTCATTTGACGGCAAATAATTTGGGGGAGACAATTATTGATGGTAATCAAACTTCATCTCAAGATAAAGCGAAAGCTATGATATTCCTCCGCCATCATCTTCATGAAGATCTAAAGCGGGAATATCTAACTGTTGAGTACCCCCTTGAATTATGGACAAACATCAAAGAACGTTTTGACCACCAGAAGTTGGTCTTACTCCCCAAAGCCCGCTATGAATGGCTTCATTTACGACTACAGGATTTTAAGACTGCCAGTGAATATAATTCTGCCTTGTTCCGCATTACCTCTGAGTTAAAATTATGTGGTGAAAAAATAACCGATGAAGACATGCTTGAAAAAACTTTCTCAACGTTCCATGCCTCAAACATGCTCCTATCGCAGCAATACTGGGAACGTAAATTTACTAAATATTCTGAATTGATATCATGTCTTCTGGTCACAGAGCAAAACAACAAGCTCCTACTACAAAACCATCAATAGCGACCCGCCGGTGCAAGCCCATTCCCTGAAGCGAATGTGGCCAATTATCAAAGCGGACGAGGTAGAGGTAGAGGCCGCGGCCCCAGCAGAGGTCATGGTCGTGGTCGAGGACGAGGATATACATGGCATCGAGAGTCCCAGAACACTAAAAATAGCGATGGTGAATCGAGTCGACATAATACGGGGCGACCTTCAAAAGGAAAAGTAGCGGGAACCAAAGCAACATTTGTTATAAATGTGGGATGTCAAGTCATTGGTCCCGCACATGTTGCACCCCTAAACACCTCGTTGAGGCATATCAACGCATGATGAAAGAAAAAGGAAAGAATGCTAAAACTAATCTGATTGAGGATGCACTTCTAGCCACGATACCAGACGTTCATTTGGATGCATGTGATTTCATTGAAAATGTTCGTGATGTTTAAACATATTTAATGTACCTTTTATGTTTTACTTTTCACATTGTGACCTTTGTATTTGGTTTTGGTTTGAAACTCTTGCAATGTTTCATTTTACTTCTTTGCATTAACTTTTATTTATTTTTATTTCCTTAAGAAATATGTATGCTAGCTCTAGTAGAGCTATTATTGGTGATGAATGTTTGGTAGATAGCGGTAGTACTAATACTATTCTCAAAGATATGAGATTTTTCTCTGAGTTGTCTCTGGCAGATACACCGATTGGTACTATACATGGTGTCAGTAACCTAATCGAAGGCTCCGGTAGAGCACACATAACATTATCTTTGGGTACCCAATTAAGTATTGATAATGCGTTATATTCTAGTAAATCCAGAAGAAATTTACTCAACTTTAAAGATATTCGAAAAAACGGTTACCACCTAAAAACAATATCTGAAAATAAAATTGAATATCTTCAAATTACTTCAAGAAAAAATGGTCAAGAAACCATTGTTGAAACCATTGTTGAACAATTAGAAGCCTTATCCTCTGGATTGATTGCACTAATATCAATCCTATCGAATCATATATGGTGAGTAACCAAAAGCTGTTAGATAAAGACACATTCAATACATGGCATGACCGTTTAGGTCACCCTGGTAGCATAATGATGAGACGAATAATCAAAAGTGCAACCGGGCACCCTCTTAAAAACTCAAAATTTTTGCTACCGCAAGACTTTATGTGCAGCATGCTCTCTTGGTAAATTTATTACTCGGCCCTCACAAACTAAATTGATACATGAAACCCCATCATTTTTAGAAAGAATCCAAGGGGATATTTGTGGGCCTATTCACCCTCCGTGTGGACCATTTCGCTATTTCTTGGTCTTAATTGACACATCCTCAAGGTGGTCACATGTGAGTCTTTTAGCTACTCGAAATGTAGCATTTTCCCGACTTCTAGCTAAAATCATACAACTGAGAGCTAATTTCCCGGACAATCAAATTAGAAACATCCGGATGGATAATGTGGGAGAGTTCACATCTCAAGCTTTTAATGACTATTGTATGTTAATCGGGATCAATGTTGAACATTCAGTACCTCATGTTCACACACAGAACGGTTTAGCTGAATCTCTGATTAAACGATTACAAATAATCTCTAGACCACTCTTAATGAGATGTAAACTACCATCTTCTGCATGGGGTCATGCTATTTTGCATGCCACTGCACTGATTAGATTGAGACCAACTGCTGATCACGAATACTCCCCATTGCAATTGGTCTTCGGACGAGAACCATGTTTGTCCCACCTTAGAATTTTTGGTTGTGCGGTATATATACCAATACCGCCACCACAACATACTACAATGGGACCCCAAAGAAGACTGGATATCTATATTGGTTTTAACTCCCCGTCCATAATTAAATATTTAGAACCAATGATGGGAGACATGTTTATAGCACAGTATGCTGACTGTCATTTTGATGAAACAATGTTCCTAGTCTTAGGGGGAGATAAGGACAAAGAAAGACTGGTAACACAAGAAATAACGTGGAATGCATCATCGCTATCAAATCTCGACCCCCGAAGTGGTCAATGTGAATATGAAGTCCAAAAGATCATACATTTGCAAAGAATAGCGAATGAATTACCAGATGCATTCATAGACACGAATAGAGTGACAAAGTCACATGTACCAGCATCAAATGCACCTGCTCGAATTGAAGTAATCCTAGAAGCGAATACTATACAACGAAAGCGTGGGAGACCAATCGGTTCCAAAGACAAAAACCCACAAAAACGAAAAGAGCAAAGTAACGCAGTTGATGAAAACTCACAAAAGATTAAAAGTGAAACCCCGGTAGAGGTAAATGTCCCATAAGAGACAACTATGAATCCAGAGGAAAATGAAGTTTCAGAAGAAACACCGTTAACGAACAAAAATGAGATCTCTATTAATTATGTATAAGATAGTACAATGTGGAACCAGAATAAAACACGTGTTGATGATATATTCGCATATGCTATAGCAACGGATGTAATCCATGAAAATTATTACATACCAAAAATTTTAGAAGAGTGCATGCACATAAATGATTGGCCAAGATGGCAAGAAGCCATAAACGCCGAATTGAATTCGCTCGAAAAGCGACATGTTTTCGGACCTGTAGTCCGAACACCCATAGACGTCAAACCAGTAGGTTATAAATGGGTGTTTGCAATAAAAGGAAATGAAAAGAATGAGATTGTACGATATAAGGCTCGATTTGTAGCACAAGGGTTTTCCCAAATCCCAGGAGTTGATTATGAGGAAACATATTCCCCTGTAGTGGATGCGATAACCCTTAGGTTCCTAATCAGCCTCACAATCTCTGAAGGACTTCATATGAGACTAATGGATGTCGTCACCGCATACTTATACGGGACACTTGAAAATGACATCTACATGAAAATCCCTAAAGGATTAAAATTTCCTGAAGCATTAAAATCAACACCTCAAGAAATGTGTTCTATAAAGCTCCAGAGATCTTTATATGGTTTCAAACAATCTGGTCGTATGTGATACAATCAACTTAGTGAATATCTCGAAAAAGAAGGATACAAGTCTGATGTAATCAGTCCATGTGTCTTTATAAAAAGATCACTCTCAAATTTCACTATAATAGCAGTCTATGTTGATGATATCAACATCATCGGATCTCTTGAAGAAATAGAGAAAACTGCTCAGTTGTTAAAGAAGGATTTTGAAATGAAAGATCTTGGTATGACAAAATTATGCATCGGACTACAATTTGAGTATCTGTGCAATGGCACATTTGTCCATCAATCAAACTACATCCAGAAGATGTTAGTACGTTTCAATATGGACAAAGCACACCCGTTTAGCGTACCTATGGTTGTCCGACCGCTAGATCCACACAAGGATCCTTATCGCCCTCAAGAAGAAGGTGAAGAAGTACTTGGTCCAGAAGTACCGTATTTATGCGCTATTGGTGCCCTTATGTATCTCTCAAATAACACAAGACCTGACATTGCATTTGCAGTTCATGTACTAGTGAGATACAGTTTGAATCCAACACGTAGACACTGGAATGGTGTGAAACATATATTCTGATATATTTGCGGGACACAAGACTTAGGTTTTTTCTATCAAAAGGATCAAAAGTCCCAACTTGTTCAGTATGCTGATGCCGGATATCTATCAGATCCTCACAAAGTAAAATCTCAGACAGGTTATGTATTCACATATGGTGGCACAACAATTTCTTGGAAGTCAACTAAGCAAACACTTACAGCAACATCATCAAATCATGCTGAATTGCTAGCACTATATGATGCTGGTTGAGAATGTGTGTGGTTGAGATCAATGATTAATCACATACAAGAAGCATGTGGATTAGAACATATCAAGAAGGAGCCAACGATTATTTATGAAGACAATGCTGCTTGCATAGCTCAAATCAAAGAAGGTTACATCAAGGGTGATTGAACAAAGCACATTTCGCCAAAATTCTTCTCAACATATGACTTGCAGAAAGAAGGGGAAATTGATGTTTGCCAGATCAAGTCAAGTGAAAATTTAGCTGACCTATTCACAAAATCTTTACCAAGAAGTAGTTTCGAGCAGCTATCACACAAGATCGGTCTCCGTAGATTGAAAGATGTTTGTTGAATTCAGGGGGAGAATTATACACACTGTACTCTTTTTCCCTTAACTAAGTTTTGTCCCAATGGGTTTTCTTAGTAAGGTTTTTGATGAGGTAGTACAACTGACCCAGTAGTATCAGTTTATTTACATAGGTCCTGAAGTACCTATTTAACATCATCTTGAAGTATGTTGTTAACAATGTATAATAAGTAGTAACATATATCTGAGGGGAGTGTTATGAATACAGATAATATGTCCTGGTTTTTCTCATCTTCAGTTGTATTTTCTGTTACATCTTTCACTACATATGTACATGTATATAAAGATAGAGTTGGATGAATAAGAATACACTTCTCATATTTCTCTCATTTTCTTATCATTATTATCCCATTCTTTTTTTATTGTATCTGTTCGAATTTCGCCGAGAACAATCCTCCTTTATTTAGTTTCTGTTATAACTTTGTTTGTGTTGGTTTGGGTGGTGGCGGTGAAGGTTGTGGGGTGGTGGTCGGAGGTGGTGGGTTAAAAGTGATGGTGGTGGTGGGTTTATATTAGAGAGAGATATATATAGAAGAGAGCGAGAAAGAGTTTATATTTATTTTTATTTTTTAGTTTTATACAATAACTCCTTGAATAATAATTCTTTACAAAATAGCTCCTGAGAAAGTGAAATGACAAGAATGCCCTCATGTACAAGGCACATGACAAACTTAAACAAGAAAATCTAATTGGGTTTGGCTTAAAGGACATAACATACATGATTTTGAAACGTTAAGGACAAAACCAGTCAATTTTGAAATCAAAGGACACCGCCTACAATTTGATATACACATAAAGGACAATACTTATAATTTACTCAATTAAAAATAAGCCATTAATTATATAGTCCTACTCAAAGTCTCCAATGTATGAAATCCATTCAGTGTAATTCTATTTTGTTAAAGAAATCAATTTTACTACTCAAGTGTTGTGTATAAAGTTGCAGTCAAGCTAGATGGTCAAAACTCTGCTGATCAAACATCGACTGTCTATTTTTCCAACTTACAGTAATGAAGGGTTACTTCTTTAACTTTTAATAATTATTTTCAGGGTCCTACTGTTTACACTAACTTTTTGTTATTTCGTGACATTAACAAATTGAAATTTGTATTTTTCTTTTATAACTTTCAATATATGTGTTTTATTAAAAACGAATATGGTTTTGCGATTTGCTTATTTTTATCTACGTTTTAATATAAATTTTATAAAAAACGGAGCTGTATCAAATATAGCGTTTTACAAGTAGTTATAAAATTTTATATTCCGTTTTTTTATAAAATTTGTATCAAAACGTAGATAAAAATAAGCACATCACAAAACTATATTCGTTTTTTAATAAAACATTATGAATAAATTACAACTTTTGTCCTTTATGTTTAAACAAAATTGCAGACGTTGTCCTTTAGCACAAAAATTGACAAGTTTTGTACTTAACGTTCAAAAATCTTGCACGTTACGTCCTTTAGGCCAAACTCAGTTAATTTTTTTTGTTGAATCTGGTCACCCAAGGGTATTTTTGTCTTTTTACCTATACTAGCGGTAAGACCCGTGTGCAAACACGGGTCGTTTCTTAGAAAACCATGCATAACAAATATAAACGATGAGTATAGTTATATTTATATAAACTTATAAATAAAATAAATAAACAAGTCAGTCAGTAAATACTTAAAGTTTAGAGTATAAAAACTTAAAGTTCAGATTGTGTTGAGTCTTGTTTTTCTTCCGTAAATGTCTGAAGAACCATTTTGATGATGTAATCTTCTTGAGCCTTGTCTTCTTTTGTTAATTAATCCATCTGTTTTTCTTTCCTTCTTTGATAAAGGATGCTAGCATGTGGAGCAGTGGGTCTCCTGATTGGCAATTTTTGTTGTTTAACTGGAACCACTGCTTCCGGATAATAAGGCTTTTTAGGAGCAGTTGGATCTCTCTTCCTTAACTCTTCCAAATTTTTGTAGGTAGCAAACACCTTTTCTTCTCTCCACCTTGTAACCTGGTTCCTTGACCCATAATCAGCAGTTATCAGCTCTTCTTTCATTCTTTTCAATTTCAAGGTCCTTTCTGGTACATTTTTCTTGTAATTTTGTAATTGGCCCAAACTGGAGGAGTTTGCTTTACCTTGTCTTGAATCATCTTTAGAATTCTGGCTGTCTCCTCTTGCAGTTCACTGATGGTCCATTCTTTATATTGATACTTTTCTGCCTTGTACTTCTTGTATGCCATTATGTATTCAAGATAGTCATTTCTCATGCTTTCATCATCTTTATCTTTTTCTGATAATTTCTGACAAAGGACTTTTGAGAACTGCTCTAAAGTTCTAACTTTGGTGAGCAGGTATTGATAATTTCTTTGAATATCTTTATCAGACTTTCCCTCTGTATCTCTTTTAGATATATCCTCTGCTTGTTGGGCCTTTATTTTGAGATATTCTTCTATATTTCTTGGCAAAGGATAACCTTGAACAGATGGGAGTTTCCTCTTTTCAGGATCATCTTCAGAGTAGAAGGATTTGATTTCCTCCCTGACTGCTGGAAGATCTAGAGGATATTCTACTCCTGTTGGGACAATGGCAGTGTTTTGATTGAAGGGTTGAATTGGCGATATGTAACACCCCGAATACGGGTTTGGTAATCAAACCACGTTAATACTACAGGACGGGTAAAATACAGTTAATGGTAAAACTTACCCGGTAAATTTTAGGATTTAAATAAATAAATCTAATATTTATTAAAAGGATGAGAAATACTTTGAGAAAGCAAAGTATATAAAAGGCCCGAGATTTAACGGGACTTAAAATAAAACGGGTTGTGAACAAGATAAAGTAACTAGGAAATAAATAACCTAGTACAAGTCTTGTAATTAAATGAAAGAACAAAATATCAAGTTAGAAACCAAACTAAAGTTGAGGGGCTTATGTTGTTAAATTTGAAACTTAATAACATAAAACAAAATTAAAACACACCAAACACCCATTTTGGGGTGTCTGGTCGATCAAGAAGCAGGGGGCGACAAGGGGATTCTTCACCCAACCCTAATTCTCATAAAAACCACAAATTGAGGGTTTAAATCAAGTCCAAATCGATTTTCAAGCACAAATTAATGATCACCTAGTTGAAAGGATCATAAGGTATGTAAAATTGTGATGTTTTGATTCATCTTGAATTCTAGGTTAATTGTGAGAAACTGAAATTGAGCTTAAATATGTCATGCATGGATGAATCTTGAAGTAATATGATGTCTAGGAGTAAACCCTAGTCAATAACATGTTGGATTAGCGGATAATCTATGAAATTCATGATAATCCATTGACAAGTTAAATGGGTTTTGTAAAATTAAGATGAACACAAGAATCATGACTACCAAAAATGGTGTTACTTGATTTCTATGAAATGATTCTGAGATTAGTATGCATGCTTGACATAATGGAATCAATATGTATGGTTATATTGGGCAAAAATATCAAATGGATGCGCACATCGCTATTGCTTAGCGGCTACTAAGTCAAGGTATTGAAACGGGTCAATATATTGATCCGAGCCAGGTATGTATAATGATTCAACTCATCATGTAGAACTTGAGATTCTATAAGAGTTAGACAAGGTTAAAATATAGTTATTCGGTTATCTTTTAGGTAAACTGAATAAATTGAGTTATGATTATGGTGTTCTAGAAGCACATGGGTTTATAAACAAGATTATAGTTAAAAGGTCGGATTTTGGGTCAAATAAGTATTTAAAAGTTCCTTTGTAGTAAAGAAAGGATGAAAATTGACCAAATTGCCCTTGTAAGCTAATTCGAACGAACGACCCTTGCAAGAGGTTCAGAAACGAGTTTTATGATTAAATAAATGCTTAGAATAAGAAAAGATTGTGAAAGATGTAAATTCTTGGGTCGAATGACTTTATATGAGCCTTTGCCGTAAAAAGATAATCCGAGGGGTAAAATTCGGAACATATAGATATCCACATTAAATCCAACACACATATAGTTGTGGTGGAAGATTACTTGATAAGAAATGTAGGAATAAGATGCTAGAAACGTATGAAAGCGAGTTCAAGTTCTAAAGTGCTTAAATACCCTTAACGGGTCAAAATAAGCATACGAGCGAAAACGTATTTAAATTGTGTGAGAAACCTGTGATTAGAACCTAACATGGTAGATAACATTAATTTGAAGAGGTGCATGTGAAATAAGGATTAAACAATTATGTTTGTTTGATAAAATACATAAACGGGTTAAAATTCGGTAAAACGGCAAGGAGTCGAAGGCTTAGAAGTCTCAAAAATTTATTATGTAGGATGTTGGATTTTAACTCCATTTGATGGAGGATCACATTACAATCATGTAGGAAGAAACGGTAGGTCAAACGGACAAGCGGATTGAAAGATACGAAAGTTTTCGTGTCAAAAACGGCAAATTGGGAGGGTCTGATACAGGGGCCACCGTAACTTACGGTGGGCACCGTAAGTTACGGTGGGGGCTGAAAGCATTACGGCAGTTACCTCCTGCCTTACGGTGGGGGTATTTTATACCAGGGGCCACCGTAACTTACGGTGCCCACCGTAAGTTACGGTGGAGGCCAGTTTCAAGTCTTTGTTTCTGGGATCAAGATATCAATGTTGGAATTTCCTGATTTCCTTGTTTAATTCGATTATTCGACCCAATCTTCCTTGTTGTACTAGTTATTTAATTATCAAAACTGACTTTTAAGTTGGTTTTGATCACAGGTGAATGTCGAGAGTCCCGGATGAAGATCAAGCATCGAGCAAGAACCGAACACACGTTAAACGAAGCTTCCGCAATGTTGTTTCGTCGTTATTTTAAAACGATGAATTAAATTACACTATGTTGTTTTGCTTTCAAAGTTTAGAAAAGTTTTAATAAACCCGTATTTGAGCATGAATGTTTAAATATAAATACTCAGTAATTTGTGATTATTTACGGGAATCGCTAAATAAATTTATGGGTGTTACACGATAATGGAACAGGGTTTGGAATGGTGACAAGGGACAGTGGTTGTGTAGATGTTAGAGTTGGGGAAGTGTCATCTTCCAGTACACTTTTTGTTATCTTTCTCCTTTTGTGCTTTGGAGAAGTTGGTGGTGTATTTGTGGGTTGAGTGGCAGTGATTGAAGTAGTGGGTATCTGACTAACAGCAGTTGAAACAACTGGTGTTTCAACCACTGTTGTCACTACAACAGTTGATGTGTCAACTGTTGTTTTCTGCTTTTTGGCAGCTGGTTTTTGTGTTGGTGATATTGTTTTTGGTATGGCAGTGGATTGAGTGTGGGTTGATGTAGTAGTGATGGTAGTTGTTGAGATAACATCTGTTGGTTTGGACGTTCGATGAGAGGAACTTTTGGGGATTTGAGGAGTTTGTTTGGTGGTTTTGGAAGGTGTGGTTTTGGGTTGGCTTACTTTTCTGGTAGGCTGTCTTCTTTTAGGTTTAGAAGTACATTGGTCTTCTTTTTCCATCAAAACTTTCTTCTCCTCCTCAAACCTTTTAGACCCATTCTTGTTTGCCTTTAATGCAGCAAATGCATTTTGAGTCTCATCAACCTTTTTGGAACCATCTGGCCTTGGGATTTCTACCACAAGTTTGGACAATCGATCTGGTGGCATGTATAAACCATCTTCTTTTCCCTTTTTCCCTTTAGTTTTCTCCCCCTTTTTGACATCATCAGGATTTTCAACATAGATGATTGAAGGAGGAGCAGTGCCAGTAGTTTGAAGCAGATGAGCTTTAATGGCTTTGATATCTGCTTGAGTATCTTTGTACCTAGCTTCCATGACATTTCTGACCATTTGAAGTTGAACTTCATGCTGTTGATCTGCATATTCTCTTTGTTTGTGAAGCAGAGGTTGAAACAGACGCCATAGCTCAGCAGCGGATGGAGCAGATGTTGCAGATGGTGAGGCAATGGGTGTAGCCTTTTGAGCTTGTAACAACTGTTGCAGCATAGTTTTCATTTCTGCAACAGATGTGTCAAGTTTATCAACCTTCTCCATCAATTCTTTGTAGTTTAAACCATCACCCAAGTTAATGGGATCATCTGATTTCCCACCAGTGGTGGTTGTATCAGTGGTTGACTTAGGAAAAGTTTCTCAAAAATCATCCACTGATGCCCCTTGTTCTTGGTACTGGGGACTTCTTTCTTCAGCAGAGCTTACCATTTTAAGGTCACCAGTGTATAATGGAAACACACCAGTGGACACTATGTTTCCCAAAGAAGAAATTGCCTTCACAGGAGTCTCACTAATGAAACTACTGTCCAGGTGTAAACTAGTGGGTTCAACACCTGTAGTAGCTGCTCCACTTGAACTACTGACAGGAATTACTTGTAATTCCTGCAGTGTAGCCTCCTCAACTGTTGGTGGGTTAGCAGAGATAGAGACACCAGACTCAGTCACTTGTTGTGGTATATTCTCATTAACAGGTGATTGAGAAGAACTGATTTTTATCTGAGCTATATCAAGTGCATCCAACAGAGGTATCATTGATTGTGGTGTCCCTGTTGATACAACCTGATCCTTTTGAGAGGATGCAGGAGGAGTTTTAGGCTCAGGTTGAGATCTTTCTTCCATCTGCTGTGAGGAAGTAGCAGCAGTGGTTTCAGGTGACTTTTGTGTTGTCACAGGTGTTACCTCTGGGATCTCGTCTTCCAGAGTCACCTTTTTGGTGGGTTTGGGGGGCTTTTGGATAGTTTTCTTTTTGATCTTTTTGGTGATTTTTGGTGTGGGTTTCACAGATGGGGTTGTGCTTCTATGATCATCAGGAGCAGTGGGCTCAACAGCAGGGGCCTGAGGAGCAGTTTTTGCTGCTAAATTCTGCTCAGGTACCTCTGTTTGGGTTTTTGAAGGTTTTGACAGCCTTGTGAATGTTTCAGAAGTTAGACTGTTTATTTTAATAGGATTTCCTTGGATAAGCACATGTGCATTATCCTTTGAAAATTTCTTTTGAAGATAAAAACTTAAAAACCTTGGAAACAATAAAAATAATTTTTTATTAACATTCTTAACCATATCATTGAAAATTTCCTGAGAGTAGTTAAAATTTTCTTCAGCCATGATAGCATATCCCAGGTATTGGATTTTCAATGGTATTTCATTAAAAGTTGTTGTTTTATTTAACACACACATCAGGAGGGTATGGAATAAAAACCTCGGAGCAGGTGAAAAACTGCCCTTTTCTAAAGTATCCTTTTTCATTTCTTCTTCATACCCTCTCTCAATGAAATCAGTTTGGTACTCTGTTTTTAGGAAATAGCTTTTACCTGTAAGATCATTGATTTCAAAAACCTCTGAAATCGTTTGAGGTGTGATGACCACTGGAATTCCCCTTATTGATGAAGTAATAGCTAAGGTCTTTTTGTCCTTAGTTTCAAGCTTTGCATTTTTCCAGAACTCTCGTTGGGTATCCAGGTAGACGGTTTCATTGCAGGTCAACAAAGTTTTGTACTTTGAAGATGAAAGTGCATTAATCACGGAATGAAAACCTGTGTTTTTACTTGTTTTTGCAAGTGTACACACGTAGTTATGACGGGTTTTGAATGGAAGATCCATGATAAATCAAAGGTAGTTAAGAACGAAGGAAGAAGATGAGTGATTTGAGAGAATTTGGTGAAAACTGCTTTTGAAAGGAATTTTGAATTCGACTCGACAGTCAAAACACTGTTTGGGGTTTTGATCAGGGTTTTATAGGTGGAAAAAGTGAATGCTGACGTGGCAGCGGTTACAAAAGATCTGACGGCTAAGTACTGTCCACTTGACAACCTCTGATGAATAATGGATGACAGTTGTTAGGAAACCACTGATGAATCAATATCAGTAGTTTACAGTGATGAAAAT
Organism: Helianthus tuberosus; assembly: GCA_030545235.1. Lineage (NCBI taxonomy): Eukaryota > Viridiplantae > Streptophyta > Magnoliopsida > Asterales > Asteraceae > Helianthus > Helianthus tuberosus. The sequence continues at coordinate 88,619,096 of CM060447.1, forward strand.
AAAAACAGTAGCTGACTATAACTATCAGTGGATAGCCTATCAGTGGATTAAAACACTGAGCTTTAACAACAGTCATTATATAAACAGTAGTTCAAGCATGTTCCTTCTCCCAAAAAAACTATATTTTAACCCAACAGTCGTTTCAATCCCCTTCAACCTCCACAAAACACTATTTTAACTCAACAGTGGTTTTAAACCACCATTTTAACCAAACAGCGGTTTCAACCACAGTTTTCTTAACAGTAATTCCAAACATCTGTTTTCATCCATCTCTTGACCAAAGTCAACAAATGTATCAACCACTGTTTTATTTTCAAACATCTGTTCCTAATAACAGAGCTTTGATCATTTAAACATACCTTTGCCAATATTACAAGCATTTACACTCTCAAAACTAAATATTTATTTACTTAATTTAAATAACAAACATGGTTAACAATTTTAACACAACTAATTATATAAAACTACAAGTGTCAAACAGAGGTAACTATATAATAAACAAAGTTCAAAACAACAAACAACAATCAATAGAATACAGCATACTATTTCCAAATCAATGGGCGAAACAACATACAAAGTTCATCCATCTGTTGACTTGGGTCAACAGATGTATCAACCACTGTTTTATTTTGAAACATCTGTTCCCAATAACAGAGCTTTGATCATTTAAACAGACCTTTGCCAAAACAACAAACATGATTAATAATTTTAACACAACTAATTATATAAAAACTACAATTGTCAAAACAACAAACAACATTCAATAAAATACAGGATCCTAATTCCTAATCAATTGGTGAAACAGTAGTCTCGATAAGTAAAGCTCCTTTCGGACCATTGTAGTTGTCAACATGTTGGAGGTATTTCAGAAGTCCGTTGCTCAGATCAACTTCAATCATATCCCCCCAGATGCTTGTTATCAGCCACTTGTTGTCTTCAATTATATTAGTCCTTCGGCGCTAGGGGTGCAAACGAGCCGAGCTACTCGCGAGCTACTCGAGCTCGGCTCGAAAAAAAGCTCGAACGAGCCGAGCTTAAACGAGCTCGAGCTCAAGCCCGAGCCTAAAAACAAGCTCGTTTAGTAAACCAGCCCGAGCCCGAGCTTCGCTTATCGAGCTCGAGCCGGCTCGCGAGCCTAATCGAGCTTTCTATTTATATATTTTTATTAATATATTAAACATATATTTATATAATAATAATTACCATTTATATAAATATAAAAAAATAACTAAATTATATGTATAATAAGAATTATAATTAATATAAATTAATTAAAAAATATTAAACGAGTCGAGCCCGAGCCGAGCTCGAGCTTGAAAAAATACCTTCGAGCCGAGCTCGAGCTTCAGAAATAAAGCTCAAATCGAGCCGAGCTCGAGCTCGAGCTTTCATATGTTAAACGAGCTTGAGCTCGAGCCTGGTCGAGCTCGGGCTCGGCTTGGCTCGTTTGCACCCCTATTCGGCGCCTATCTACATAATCAACTACACGAGGATTATTGAAAACAAACACCTTCATCCAGCCTTCTTCTTCATATCTGAGCAAATCAGCAGTTAGCTCAGCAGACTTTCCAATAACAATCAAATGCAGCCTCTTTGCAATGGTCAAAAAATGCCCTTGGCAAGGATTGACTACAATACTCTCTGGAAAACGAAGCATTATGAAAGTCTCACTCAGAACATCAAAAGCAACGATGTTCCTCTCACCTAGTGGATACCAATAATTTGAAACCATAACATATATGGTTATATCAGCATAAACTCCTGTAGACCATGAATAACCACTTGAACCATAATTGTTTACGCTACCGAAATTTATTGTTCTCCATGACTCACGACGTCGTGAGTAAACTCGAGCAGCAGTTACATTACGGTAACATCTGATGTAATTGAAGTAGTCATCAGACAAAACCTTATAGCGCCTGGTAGTTGGATTCCAAAGAATCAGCTGACAGCAAATCCCTTCATTGCAAACTAACAACAAACCATTAAATGACGATAGAATACGTAAGAAGCTAGGGTGGACATTGTTAGAAAAACTTAAGGTTTTGCTTCTAACAACATTCAAATTACCAGCAACTACGTCGTCAACGACAATTGACGTGTCTATAAAGGAGAGTAGTTTCTTTTGTACTGAATCTCCACTTCGGAAAGCATGCATCATCTGAAATCCATGACTTGACAATTCCCTATAAAAATTCTTGGAAAGACATTTGAAACGGCCAATATCTTCTGTAGAGAGCCTTGTGAAAATCTAGTCAACAATCACTTGAAACCCAAATTTTTCCATTTTGCAGTGAACCAATGCGTCTTTGAAAGTAAAAGAAATTTTAATGATATTGATAAACAAAAAACTTCTGAAGATGATTGAGTAGATGGATGAAAACGGTAATGATCAAAACCTCTGCCCAATGTATTTTATATTCCCAATGAATGCGGTTATGACTAAATACATCGTCAGACGAAAGAATATGATGCGACAATCGTTAGGGTTTTAATACATTTCCATGGGAAAATATAAAATTAAACACGTTATTATAATTACAATTAACCTATTCATTTACCTATAAGACGCCTTTACCATAAGACAGAAGTGATTGAGTGACGTGCATTAATTGCAAAGTACATATCCCCAAGCATTTTGAATTTGAAATTACCGGCAATTTCAAAACCACTGCTATGGTATATGTTTGCCAAAGGAAACATCTGCTAAGTTATACTTTCTTGGCTATGGGCAGTAGTTTGCACTCTTGAATGTGGGCCAGACCTTTGACCTTTAAATATAGAGCAGTAAAATTAAATGTATTTTAACTCAGATAAAAAATCTCAGATAAAAAATTGACACATCAGCAATCATCATTTAGTCATAACTCAGATACCAAATCTATTCATTTGGAATACAAAGATATTGCGAACATCTGTTAAAGCCTCTCCTGTTCGCAACAGTAGCAAGTCAAACAAATGTTGGCAACAACAGATGTTTAGCAATTGAGAGGAGGAAATTCTTCGAAAGGCTCTATTAGGCAACAACAGATGTTGGCAAGTGTAGCTGGTCAAACAGCCGTTAGATCAGCAGATGATGATTTAGAGCAGATATTCTCTTTTGGCAAACTTTAACTTTGACAGATCTATACACTAACAGAAATTGATACAACATCAACATAATAATCTAATTAAACTCAGAGACAATTTCACTTCTACATCAAAAGTACCGATCTGCAACAATCAGATGATATTAAAAATTACATAATAATACTTATTCAGCTTAAAATTACAATGAAACTTTAAAATCTAACAACACCACCAAGAAATTTACGAACCTAACAATTCAAATTTAGTGCTTTTAGCTTAAAATTTAGGGCTTTTAGCTTTAAACTCCATCAATGTATATCTTCGACAATCGCCATGAACTCCATGGAAGTACTCAATGCATCCAAATCAGGTTTCTAGAAACCTGATCTCTCATGAACAGACCAAGATGCAGTACATGAAAACACTTCTTCAGCTGTTGAAGAGTAGCCCTGTCCTCACATACTCAATCCTTAACTTTGTTCATAAAGAGCTGCTTTAAACCAAACTTTATGCTTTTTTTAATACAAAAAAGGCAGGAAAGACCATTACTCTAGTAAGATAAAATCTTATCTTACAGCAGTAGCAGATCCTTTCTTGCGTTTAGTAGGAACTACTACGGGTTCTACATCATCATCATCTGCCCAAAATCATATATAATCATCATTTAGTCATAAGCAAAAATTATTTTAAATGTACATTTAATAATGTTTCTTTGTGTTTAATTTAACTTTATGCTTCTTTTAATACAAACCTATAATAACCCGCAACAGATTGTATGAATTTCAAACAACTATGATTAGACTGAAATATAAAGCGAGAATTAGAGTATATCACTTCAAAATTAAAAATTCAAAAATTCAAAACTGGAGAAGCAAAAAACACATAGTTTAAACGATGTTGAAACAATGACACTGGAAACAACCGTAGAACAATCATCATCATCATCATCTGCAGCAGATCATTCACAATCATCATTTAGTCATAACTCAGATAACAAAACTTTAGTAAAAATCAAAATAAAAAACAAACATAATCATATATATCACATTACCATGATCAAGGCAAACCACGTATCCCCAAATTTTTTTCTGAAAGTGGGACAGAGAGAGCTGCAGTTTTCTCTTATCCTTTATGAACAAATGCCGAGTATTGAGAAGAAGGGATTTGAGGGAGAGATACATTAGAAATGTGGTTTAAAAATACAAAAGTAGAGAACACGTTTATATAAGAAGATGATTGACAGAAGTGAGTGAGTGACATGCATTAATTTAAAATTACATATCCCCATGCATTTTGAATTTCAAATTACCCGCAATTTCAAAACATCTGCTGCTAGGTATACGTTTGCCAAAGGAAGCATCTGCTACTTTCTTATAGAAGGGCAGTGGTTTCCCTTTGGAATGTGGGCCAGACCTTTAACATTTGAAAATACACAAGGCAGTGGTTTGATAGAGCATTAAATGTATTTTAAAGTGATTTATATATTAGGCTTTATGATGTAATAATGACATAAGAAAAGCATTATTGGACATGCTCTCCTGCTGACACATCAGCTTTTCTTATGTCATTGGGATTTCTCCTTTTATAGAAAGTATAGATATTTAATATTATTATTATTATTAAAAAATACTATTATTATTATTACTATTTTTTATATATATAAATCATACATCTGATTCTCCTCTCTCTCTCTCTTTCAGCAACTCACTCTCTAGCTCTTTGGCTCTCTCTCTAGCTAGGGCTGTTCAAAAAGCTCGCTCGGAGCTCGCTCGGATTTAGCTCGGAAAAAGCTCGCTCGATATGGCTCGGTTTGAAAGTGAGCTGAGCCGACTCGGCTCGGTTAGAAAGTGAGCCTAGCTCGGCTCGGCTCGTGATGAGCCAAATTGGCTTGGTTTGGCTCGCTTGATAGCTCGGCTCAGCTTAGCTCGTATTGTTTTACTTATATTATATTTTATTTTCATATACATATAATATATTACAAAAAAATGATTATTATTTACATGCATTTAGGCTTGTAGTTTGATATCCATGACATATTTAAAGGTTGATTGACGTACAAATGAATAAATATTGTATTTACTTGAAATATAAAACTTATTTTGCGTTGTTGAATGTGATTTTGGCTTATAATATATTAGGTTGAACTTATTTTGAATATGTTCTTTTAAAGTATTGAATAATATTTTAGAATATTGAATTTTGAGAGCTATGCATTAATTTTTATTTTTAAAATCGAGCCAAACCAAGCCGAGCCCGAGCTTAGATTTTCAGCTCGGTTTCAAATCCGAGCCGAGCCAACTCGGTTTATAATCGAGTCGAGCCCGAGCTTGTCCTAGCTCGGCTCAGCTCATGAACAACCCTATCTCTAGCTCTACCACCATCAACCACCGCTTCAACCACTATCCACCTCTGCAACCACCATCCCCACCGGCCACCCCTACAACCACCATCCAACACCCCACTCTATTTCTCTCTCTATACCCAACCACCACTGGCGCCACCAGCCACCACCGCCCCTACCCCACCTACCACTGCCACTGTCAACACCACCATCTACCACCTCCCCTACTCTCTCTCACTTCTCTCTCTCTCTAATAGACGATGACCGTGACCAGTACCTGATGATCCAGAAATCTTGGTTACCCTCACTTGTGAACTCCGTTAAATCAATAAATTGAACGAAAGAAGTAAAAAAAAAAAGAAAAGAAAAGTGAAATTAGAATATTTAGCAAGTATAAACCCACAATTGAAGCATCTGATTTCTTCTCATCTAGGATTGCAGAAGAATCTGGTTTCTGAACAGGACCCGTTACGTTCGGGCTTTTCTGAACTGGAGCAGGGTCATTTGCAACTTCTTCCTCAATGACAACGGATCTCCTCAACAAAAAAATCGGATCTGAGATGATGGTATTAACCTAGGAGGTTCTGCTTCTATTTCGTCGGAAAAAATCAGATCTGAGACAGAAAACAAAAACAATTGGCAGAAAGGTATTGCTTTATTTATCCATTCGAATGATTGTGGTATCTTCGTTGGAATTATCGTCGTCATCACTATCGTAAAATTGTTTTGTTTGTTATGGAGTTGGGAATCAAAATTGTAAAATTGTTGTTTTGTTTGTTTGGGAATTATGTGAACAACAGAAGGAAAAAAAAAAGAATTTGGGTGGTGCCTTGGGGTTTCAGTGGTGGGTGTAAGTGGTAACAGGTGGTGGCAGGAGGGGTGGGGGCGGTGGTGGCTGGGTTGTGAGAGGGGTGAACTAACATATATATACATATAGATATAATATAAGTTTGTATATAAAAACGTGAAATAATAAGAATGCCCTTATGTGCAAGACACATGACCATATTTAACCAAAAATCTTAACTGGGTTTGTCACACCCTTAAATTCCACATGCGGAGTAATACCGCGAGGCGTGCGACTGACAAGGATCAAGCACTAATCATATTGAACAGATACACTAATAGTAAAGCAATTTCACCAAACCAATACGATTAGTGACAATTAAAGTTTAAGTCCAAAAGATTTAAGTTCAACCAGCAGTTTTAAGAGAATAGCGAAAGCATAAAAACAGTTCAACATAAGTTCATAGGTTGTAATTATTAAAAGAACCCAACACGGGTTAGCGTGCCCACTACACTCCCAAGCTGCAATCTCCAGCAATCACTGAGTACCTGCAAAGCATGAAGTAGGGTGTCAACATAAAGTTGGCGAGCTCACTAGCTGTCCAGTTTTATTTTCATAAAACTTGTTTAAGTAGTTAAGTTGTTAAATTTACCATTTATATCATGTCATGAGGAGCTACCCCATGTGTAAGCTACAAAACTTCCATGATAATACCGAAACTATCGCACTTAAGTTGTTGTTGCCCCGTTTGTCAATGTCTATCATTATTGACGGTTGCCAAGGACCTATTAGTTCACGCCCGTCCACTCAAGGCACGGTGTGAGGTTAGTGAGACCTAAATAGCGCTATTTAACTAATATCCCGTTCGCCAGGCCAGGCGACTAATTGGTATAGTAAAGTAGGGACTTGTGATAGAGTTCCGTTAAGTAGGCTAGTTCATGAAATATAAATAGTATTTAACTGAGCGTCCCACACAAGATGAAAATGTTACCCGTATCTCACACAAGGAGATAGCGTTACTCGTATCCCACACAAAGAGATAATGTTACCCGTATCCCGCACAAGGAGATAACGTTGTTTATTCCGTTCCCAACCACCGGGATTACATGCTTTAGAAAAGTGTGTGAACTCACCTTGGTTTGCTCGGCAGGTATTTCACTTGTTAAAATTCTTTAGTCAATCACGTCCTATTATAGTTACCATGTTTCATTAGGTTCGTACTCAGATAACGGCACGTATACACGTATTCAACACGTAGCACAAATATCACGTATTCATATTTAATTCATATACTATATCATAGATTAAGACATATGGGTCACCTAACCAATCTTAACACATCTTGGCCATTAAATACCTACGTGAATGGCCCAGTCCAGTATGCGGAGTGTGTGACAAGATGACGAGAGTGCAGTCAGATTGAGACTGTGCGACTAGTCTTTATGTATGGCCCAAATGAGTTATTAGTCTATACAAAAAAAGTACTGTGGCCCAACTATAATCTGTATGCACACAGGGGAGTGTGCGACCGAATGTTTGTAACTTCCTTTTTCTCAATGTGCGATAAGAGTATATGTGTGGCCCAATTAGTTTGTGTGGCCCAAACATTTAGGGATCCAATAAGATTGTGCGGTTATTCCGTAGTGTGCGATCAATAAGTCAGACATTTCCTAATTTGTGTGTGTGAGTGTACAATGAAGAGGCTTTCAAAAGAGGAATGTGGGGCCGGCTGCTAGTGTGTGGCTTATTATTTTTTTTAACGGCCAACAAACTCAATCTCGAGCACTCTCGGGGCACCCACTGGACAAACGGAGTACTCCGAGAGTAACCCGAGTCCACCACCAATTCCGGGGAAAACCCGGTAACCCACCCGTCCGTAGCCACGACGGTGAAATTACCGGTAAAACCCGTTTGGCTCAAGGATTCAACCCAGGTTTCCCTGGGTCTCCTATCATTGCCCACCAGTGCCTCACTCTGCAACAAGTGGGAGTCAAACTTGCATCTCTCAAGAGAAATGCAAGCCCTCCACCACTTGATCTAAAGATTATTGGCAGTGTGCGGCTTATTATAACAGAATCATCAATCCATCCTAAATCAAATAGAAAAAGACAAATATCTTTTCATACACAATTTTGAATCACCCAACATATTCAAGTTGTACCCTATGCATAATTATTTGTACATTCCCCATTAAAACCCATCTTCATCATCTTTGAATAACAGATTCATAACACAGAACATACGATACGCAGATTCAATAATCTGCCATCATTTTTGTTACTATCAACAACTAATTAAGGAAGGTTTGATTAATAGATCTAAATATCAAGCAAATGAATATAGTATCACGTCGAAACAGAATCCTCAGCATCATCGATCAAAACCCAGATTCCTAAGTGAACCTTATGTTCATGTTATAAACCATGTTAATGATTATCAAAGTATTTCTGATTTGTTTAACACTAAACTTGCACAATCAACTGTCTTTATCATCTTTCATATTTCAAATATTCAGATATGCATGACCAGGTTGTACACGGAGCATTTATAGTTGTACACTCAGGGGCGGATTTAGAGTTAGCTAGGGGGTTCCCGGGAACCTGTTTGATTCATAATTTATAGTGTTAACGTATAAAGAATATTCTGAAGGAACCCCTTAATATTTTATAGAGGAACCTTATAAACAAATGTATAGAGTGGTTCACTGGTTAATGTTCACGCTGTGTAACATGCGTCGGAAGTTCGAATCTTGTATAAACCGTTTTTTTTGCCTTTTTTTTCTTTTTTTTTAAGTGAAAAACAAATCAGGGATTAGGGTTTAGTTTCTTATTTGCGCCCCTTTCCTTTTTACTCTCAAACGAAAAACACAGCATCATCTCCACTCTCTAGCCACTCATCCACCATTGTTCCTTCATTGAAGATCAGTCATCCACCTTCATCTCTGCAGGTAAATTTCTCCATTTCAATCTAGATATTCATCAATTTAGCCACTCTCAATCTCATATTTATTCCATTTTATACAGTCAAGTATGCTTCTGTTTGAGGTTTTGTGTATTTGAACGAATAACAACTAATTAGGACTTCTAATTTAAGACTTGTTTAGATCTATCTACTTGTGTATTTGAATGAACAACAGCTAATTAACTTTGCCAATCCCATTTTGATAAGCTTCCCTAAAACTTCAAGTTTTCAAATAAAACCCATCTAGTCGACTGTATGTAGCTAGAAATTAATGATAGACACTTTTTCACAAAATTCAAATTAATTTAATTATGTGAATTAATATTGTTTTCCTTTGTTTAAGGATGATTATGTGAATTAATATTGTTTTCCTTATTTGCTTTTTTGAGCCTTGGAGTTTCAACAAAATGATGCTTGTTTGATATTTAGGTAGTATGCAAAGGGGAATTCCAAGTTTTTTTCCAAAGACAACCATCAAATGGTGAATCATCACCTTCAAGTAGTAAACCACTGAAAATAGATATGGATAATCTTCCATGGGATCCTTCCGAGAGGTTTGATATTTATGTTTCGTGTTTTTAAATTTATCATGACGATGTTTTTTTCATTCTTGTATTGTATTTTTATTATGTTTTGAACTTTACCCGACCCAAATCGTCGAACGAACCGTTCCATATTTTTTTTTATGTTCGGACACTTAAAAAGTGAACCCCTTGGAAAAAATTCCTGGATCCGCCACTGTGTACACTTCCATTAAAACACATTTTCGAAGGTTTTAAATGACAGGCATGCAAGTTGGATCATATATCAAGCATATTCAATCATCTATCATTTATAACATGGAATCAATCTCGCACATGACGTTCCTAAGTTTCCAGCTAATATCATGTTTTTACACGGTTTCGGTGACTATCATTTAGCACTCAAGAACATCTTTAAAAGGTAACATTCTACTAGTACTAACCTGGGTTCGATGTTGGAGCCGTGTGTGTGGAGTAAAAGAAACGGAGTTCCGAGTCGAAGAACGCGAGCTATCGTCGGGAAGACCGGAGTGAACCACCGTCACCGAAACAGTCAAAGCGAACAATGTCGCCGGAGGTTTGATCGGAGGAGAGGAGATGAAGTGCCGTCGTGGAACGAAAAGTAACACCGGAAAGTTTTATCGGAGTGAAAGATGGTTGCAGGTTGCTTTCAAGCAGAAAGAATTTAGGAGAGGGGGAAGGTGTCTTGGGATTGTTGTTGTATGAGAATGATTGCCCAAACATTCTCTTGTTTTGTCGGCTACAGTATTTATAAGGGCAACAGGGTTGGTCGCACACTCATAAGTGTGCTCCCCTTTTCATTGTGCGACATAATTAGGGCATCCCGAGATGTTGTTTTGGGCTTTTCTTGGGCCGATTAAGAGGAGTGTGTTGTGATAATTGGACCATTTTAGTTAAAGGTAATAGTGTTATTCATACCAATAAATTCATGTAGCTATATCAATTTCATTTAGAACAAATTCATATAGAAAATTTTTATAATTTATACTAATAAACATCAATCTTAAAATTAGTTCACATAAATTAAATAATAAGATTCTCAGTTTTGGAAATAGAACGTGAGGGTAAAACCCAAAGTGTCAAATATTTAACCAAAAATCTTATCTGGGTTTGGCTTAAAGGGCGTAATGTGCAATATTTTAATACGTTAAGTACAAAACTTGTCAACTTTATGCAATTTGGTGTAAGCATAAAAGACAAAACTTGTAATTTACTCAAACATTATATATCAGAAGTTATAAAAGAAAAACACAAATTTGAATTTATTAATGTCACATCCCTTTAGTGTAAATGGCAAAAAGTTGGATGTAAAACCGTTATTTTCATTGTAAGAAGAAGTAGTTAGTATAGCCAGTTGAGGTCATTTCATCAGGTTAGCCAATTTCAATCTCATATTTCTATTCATTTTGCCATTCCTTTGTAATCGTTTGAGATCAATTTCAATAAGTGATCATTCGTAGTTGATATTGATCATTTGTATCTTAATTTGTATTCTCTGGTGTTGATTTTGTAACAATCAATATCTGGTGTTGTTGGAAATGGATTGCAATTTTCTGTGTTTTCAACATGGGAGAACTAATCAGGGTTTTTAACTTGCAAATTGAAATTTTTTACTCTGTAACCTTTGTGGGTAACCCTAAGCGAACTATAAAGCCGGGGCCCTATTGAATTGGTATAAAGAAAATCAACAATTGAGATTGAGATTTGGGACATTGAATAACCGTAGCGATGATTTTTCCTAATGTCGCCCCTAATTTCGCCCAATCGGCAATCAGTTTCACATTGGTTACTCAAAAGACGTTGCGGGTTGGTGTGTTGCGGCTATAACTGTCAATTTTCAAATATCTTTGTGGTAGATAATATAGCTATATAACCTCAGTAGTTATTATTGCTCCTATTTTGCTACTGCTACTTTAGTCGCTACTAATGTTCATGTTTGCTACTGCTACACAAAGTTGTTACTGTGGTCAAGATTACTATTGTTTCACAAAGTGGCTATCGAGCAGTAGTAACTTACTACATATGTTCAGTCATTCCTGAAAATCAGTAGCAACTTGTTGCTGTAGAAAGTTGCTATTCAATAACGGCCAGGGCCATGAACCATACTAGGCGATGTCCTTGGCCCGCGCTAGGTGCTGTCCAGAACCCTCCAAGGGGGTTGTGCCCCCGTAGAACCATCTTTTGTTTTAACGAGCTCCGCCCCTTAAAATGTCGCAACCCCCGTCCCCTTAACTAACCAGGAACGGGCGGCCGTGACCAGTTTCAGTGGTATCGGTGTTAATCAGTTTGGCAGCGGAATTTACACCAGGATCGTAGTTAGGAAATATTTTATCAGAGTAAAATACCACGCTTTTATAATATTTAAACATATGGGAAAATCCCAAGTTTCAAGTACACACATTTTTATAGGGATAAACCTTATTTTATTAAATAAAACATCTCTTTATTTTAGGTAACTTTATAGCCACTTTTCCAAGCCTCAGTGCTGTACAGCTGGCTTCTATTTGGCTTTCACATTTTGTTACTTGAAACGCGTTTAAAAACATTTTGTCAGTGGAAAATACTAGTGAGTGAATCCCAGTTTAATAAAGTTAAGTAAAACCATTGTACAGTATAGAGGGCGGTCGCGCAATTACATTTGTTTCCATTTACTTTAATTACCACCCACGGTACCGTCAACCCAACTTGTGGTCATGTTACTACTCACAATGTAGCAACAAATTTTGTATACAAAACCCCAACATACCGACGATAATTGTAGAATACAAATACTCAATCACTATTTAATATAATGTTAATCATATTAGGTTTTGTAAAAACAGTTTGCAAAAAGGAGATTACTCACATTGTTGTCTTATGGTTTTCCTTAAGGATTTCCTGGTGATTATCTATTAATTACACAAATGCACACGCGTTAGTATAATAACCCAATATTTACATTAGTAATACCCTCCCCGAGACGGCTTTCCAATGACTACGTCGGGCAGAACCACGACAGCCGTTACGGAACCCTAAATCAATCGGGCAGCGTATCTAATACGTAACCGGGGGTTATGATACTTACAACGAGGCAGAACTTCGTTATTTAGGGGGGGGGTATAATGCCCGGGAATTACTTTAGCTATGAAGAAATTCGAGAGAGAAAGTTGTGTGGTGCGAGTTGGGACTGAAGGCCGATGCTCCCAATTTATAGGAGCTGAAATGGGTTTTCTCGCGGCCCGCGTAAGCCGAAGGATGATCCTTCGCGGCCCGCGACATAGGGTTGTAGGGCCTAGCTTTGCTTATTCGGACAACTAGCCTCGACACGGTTGGTGACACGTGGCAGCCTGGGGGCTCACCTTGGTGACTGGCTGTCGCGCCCCGCGTAGCCTGAAGGCAAGGCCTTCGCGGCCCGCGAGCGACACTATTTTCTTGTTTTTATTTTATTTTTAATTATATATGGTATTTTGGGCTCGGTTTTCGCATACGGGGTATATTTTAAGACGTATAGGGACATTTTAAATATAATAAGGGTGTCATAAATTATTTTTGGAGGGTTGTTATATAAAACCAAGAGATTACTTAATGCTTGAAATCATAATATACTCATACAAGTGTATACTTTACACCTCCTAACTTGTGTTGATGTTTATTATGATTTCTCTTTGATCTAAAAGTAAATCCGGTTATACTAAAATAACATTGATGACTAATGTGTGTGTTGGATTTATTTGTACGGGTTCGATAAGTCAACGCTGCTGACCGAGCTATGAACCGTAAGAGTTACACCTTGGGCAACGAACATTAAACCCACTTAACTTGGTTAACTGGTGATCACGAACAATTAACGGAACGAAATATATAATTATCTAGAATAATTATATATCCACGAGAAACAGGATTTATTATTTATACGGGTTATAAATAATATAACGTTTAATTACTTATTTAATTAAACTTTGTTTTCCGGGCTTCGTATGACATTTGGGCTTGTACTAGATGTGTTGGCCTTTAGGAACCATAAAGGTGATTAGCTTAATTGTTAACCTAAATATATTATATATATATAATAATCATCTTTTGAGATTATAGCCTGCCGAAAAACCAAAAGGAATTTTCCTTTTGCTTTGTGAGATACCTACAGCCGTCAAAAGGGAACAAGAAGAAAGGGCCACCACTTTCAAAGTGCTGCCACCCTTTTCATTGTTTAGTATTATGATTGTCGTCGCCGCTCGGTTCGTGTTTGTGTCTAGCACTCGTTCGTTGTACCTCGGTGTCTCACACGGTTATTATTAACCAAAAGGGTATAATTTTTCTCATCGGTAGATTAATTATTTCATGTATCGTATTTGCATGCTTGTAACCATGATCCTGTTCGGTTCACTTTTGGTGTTAATTATTTATATTTATTCCGTTGCGTTTTTATTAATTATATATTTAGTTAATAAAATATATCAAACCCGTTTCAATAAAAAGTAAAGTTGACACCACTGAATCCCAACAGTGGTATCAGAGCCACGCTTACAACATGCAAATCGGAACCGGTCCTTTTAACCGGTTATAGATCTTAAACTTTAACTTGTTTAAAGTTTCAGATCTAAATATTTCTTGGGCAAAAAGCTATTTGGTCAAAAGTTTTATTTGACCAAAAGATTGCTCACTTCAATATGATTGTGTTGAATATGTAAATCTGGCCGACCTTGTGCTTGTATTTTTGTTATTGTTTTGTTTTATGGTTTTGGCCCACTTTGTGGCTCAAAGTTGTAATAGATTAGGGTTTCAATTTTTGTTATATTTTATATTATAATATAAAGTTGAAGACCCGAAGACAAAACTGAAGACATTACAGGAATCAAGGAGGTGCTAAAGACAACTAGATGCACTAGGTCCATCCTTGTGGTTGTTTGTTACCCCGTGACCCAGTTTGGTCTTGCTATTTGGCTCTAGCAAGAACAAACAAAATGGCCTAAAGATTTACATGTTTATTTTTGCTATTATGGTTGCTTTTATCATATAAATTGTTATATAACATACCAACCTAATACCAAACTTTTTTAAAAGGTGTTTTAAAATGTTCACAATCAATTATAACAAGTTCTAAATTGATTTTTACAACTTGTAAATATTTGTTATAAAAACAAATAGTTTCTTATAAAATAAATAATAACCATTAGAGTTTTTGAAATTTAACAAGTTTTAACTTTCTAAAACTCATAACTTAATAGTTTTAAAACTATTAACTTTTAAATGGTTATACAAGTCGCGACAAACTTAGTTTTAATAAGTTATTTAAAATTAAGTGTCGTGAGAGATGAAAGGGTTCATCAAGATGTCACCACTAAATATGTACTAAAATTGGCTCTTTCGACCCTATTTGGTAAATATTAAATTAACCCATAATTAAAATCAATAGTCTATGCCATCCTATCACAAGCTACACTTGGAACATAAAAGCGAACCATCAGTGTTTGGAGCCACAACACCACACTTAATGTCTAGCATATCCTTCCAAGGTGCAAGGGTTTCGTTGATACATCTGACCCTTCCACACGTACCTCTTTTAGGACGACTATTACTTTTTCTTTTCTCACCACATGCTCCAGCTGTCTCGAAAGTAGAAAGTCGGCATAGATGAGGCTAAACATATCAATGCATAGACCAGAATTGTCTTAGCGGCCTCATACTCGAGAGTTGTGCAATTCTCACAATTGACACTCATTGTCAGTCTGCCTAGTCACTTACTAAAGTGCATGCCACAGCTGCCTTTACTACTGACATAGCCAGATTCTCATTCCTTGTTCTAATTACTATAATGGGTCATTAATTAAATAAGGAAATATACATCGAAAATACTAATTAAAATCTCTTTGCTTATGTAACAGATGTCTAATGAAAACAACTCCTTCGTTCTCAAGTCTATACTTGAAAAGGAAAAACTGAATAACACCAACTTTCTCGAATGGCACCGCAATCTGAGAATAGTTCTCAAGATGGCAAAAAAGCTATATATCTTAGATGGCCCAGTCCCTATCGAGCCTGAAAGTAACACTACTGCTGCACGTAAGGCACTGGAAAAGCATAACGAGGATGCCATTGAGGTAGCATGCCTTATGCAAGCCACCATGTCTCCTGAACTTCAGAAGAACATGGAAGATAAAGATGCTTATGACATGATCCAGCAACTGAAAGGCATGTTTCAGAAGAAGCCCGACAAGAGCGATATGACACCATGAAGCAGCTCATAAGCTGTAAAATGAAAGAAGGATCGTGTGTCAGCACTCATGTGCTTAAGATGAAAGGGTACATTGACCAGATGAACAAACTTGGTTATCCCCTACAAGATGAAATGGCAGCGGACTTCATCTTGAACTCTCCCCCTAGCTCGTATGACCAGTTCATTATGAACTATAATATGAATGCTTGGGTGAAGACTGTGCCTGAGCTACATGGTATGCTCAAAACGGCCGAGATGAACATTCCACATAAAACCAACCAAGTTCTGATAGTCAAGTTTGGTGGTGTTAAGAAGCCCAACAACAAGAAAAGGGCTCATAACAGTAAAGGCAAGAAAATGGCTGTTGTTGCTACCAAATCTGCCACCAACAAAAAGCAGGTTGCTAAACCACCCCCTCCCCAGGAGCGTCAGTGCTTTATATGCAACCAAATGGGGCACTAGAAAAGGAACTGCCCGCAGTATCTAGCCAAGCTGAAGGCGAACAAGGCCAATAACATTGGCACTTCTTCAGGTATTCTCATTTATGTTATTTAGCTTTTTATTGTCTCTAGCAACACATGGGTATTTGATACCGGGTGTGGTTACCACATCACTAATGTTTTGCAGGAGCCTGAAAAGTGGAGGAAGCTGAAACAAGGCGACATGGAACTCATTGTTGGTGATGGGAAAAGAGTGCCCGTTCTTGCAACTGGCACATTTCATTTTTCATGTCCTTCTGGCCTTGTAGTTAATTTAAACAATTGTTTGTTTGCACCTGGTATAACCAGAAACATTATTTCGGTTTCCCTTTTGTTTGAACAAGGTTTCAAGTACGTTTTTAATGGTATTTCTATTTCTCCCTACTTGAATGATTTCTTTTATTTTGAGGCTAAACCTCGAAATGGTATTTATGATATTGATGTTCAAACATGCAATAATATATATCATCTTTCTAAGCGTAACAAAGCTGGTATTAATGAAACCTTTCTATGGCATTGTAGACTTGGCCACATAAGTAAGGCACGTATAAAATGGCTCCAATCTGAGGGGATTCTTGAATCCATTGGACAGGACTCCTTTAATGATTGTGAATCTTTCTTAGCTGGAAAACTCACAAAGCATCCCTTCACTGGTCTTGGTGAACGGGCCAATGGTCTGCTAGGACTCATTCACACTGATGTATGTGGCCCTTTCAGAACCATGACAAGGAACCATGAAAGATACTTCGTTACTTTCATCGACGATTATAGTCGATATGCTTATGTCTATCTTATGAAGCATAAGCATGAAACTTTTGAAAAGTTCAAAGAGTTTCAAAATGAAGTAGAAAACCAACTTACTAGAAAGATAAAAATACTTCGATCAGATCGAGGTGGCGAATACCTCAGCTTAGAGTTCCTCAATCATCTCAAAGAGTGTGGAATAATTTCAGAACCCACTCCACCTGGCACACCCCAACTTAATGGCGTGAGCGAAAGGAGAAATCGAACCCTACTTAATATGGTTCGATCGATGATGTGTAGAACTAACTTGCCTCACTCCTTTTGGGGTCATGCTCTTATGACTGCCACCCGCATTGTCAATCTGGCTCCAACTAAAAAGGTAAACAAAACCCCATATGAGATATGGCCTGGGCGTAAACCCGATTTGGAATACCTAAAAGTATGGGGATGTGATGCATACATCACAAGTGATGCTGATGATAAGCTAGATCCTCGAGGCGAAAAGGTTGTTTTCGTCGGATACTATAAAGAAGCGGATATTATTTCTACCATCCTGATGCAAATGTTATTTCCATCAAAAGGAAGGGGCGCTTTCTCGAGGAAGAACTTCTTAATCGAGGAACTGGAAATAATGTGGTTGATCTTGAAGAAATTCGAGAACCAACATCAACCGCTGATGAAGTCTGAACGTCTGAACAACAAGAAATTGTTACTGATGAATCAGACATGAACACAGGCGTTCGCAGAAGTAGCAGGACTCGTAAAGAACCTGACATATACCTTTGGCATCTCGAAGGTGCTGAAGTCTTGGTAGTAGATGAGTCTTATGACGAACCTACTAACTATAAATCTGCTATCTCAGATCCTGAATCTGTGATATGGCTGGAAGCCATGAACGCCGAGATGCAATCTATGCGTGATAATCAAGTCTGGGACTTGGTTGAGCTACCCCTCGAATCTCAGGCAGTAGGGAGCAAATGGGTTTTCAAGAGAAAAACCGATATGCATGGAAATGTACACACCTTTAAAGCACGGCTAGTTGCGAAGGGTTTCACTCAAACTCAGGGTATTGACTATGATGAGACCTTCTCGCCCGTTGCTATGATCAAATCGATCAGGATATTGCTTGCCATAGCCGCGTACTATGACTACGAGATATGGAAAATGGATGTCAAACTCGCTTTTCTTAATGGGCATCTCTCTGAAGATGTCTATATGGTTTAGCCAGACGGTTTTGTTGATCCAAAATATCCTAATAGGGTGTGCAAGCTGAATAAGTCCATTTATGGACTCAAGCAGGCGTCTCGTAGCTGGAATCTTCGTTTTGACCAAAAGATCAAAGAGTTTGGTTTTGTCAAAAATGTAGATGAGCCTTGTGTTTATAGAAAGGCTAGTGGGAGCACTATATCAATCCTCATCCTGTATGTGGATGATATACTGATAATTGGAAACAGCGTCCCTATGCTTAACGAAGTTAAACACTATTTGGGAACTTGTTTCGCAATGAAAGATCTTGGAGAAGCAGCTTATATTCTAGGAATCAAGATCTATAGGGATAGATCTAAGCGGCTTCTTGGGCTAAGTCAAAGCACATACATAGACAAAATGATGACACGCTTTAAGATGGAAAACTCCAAGAAAGGAGGTGCTCCTATGACTAAAGGGACTGTGTTGAACAAATCGCAATCTCCTTCAACGGACATTGAAATTAAGCGAATGGAAGGAGTTCCATATGCTTCAGCGATTGGTTCTATCATGTATGCTATGTTATGTACTAGACCTGACGTCTCGCATGCTTTAAGCATGACTAGTCGTTATCAGCAAGCTTCTGGCATCGCCCATTGGACTGCTGTCAAGAACATTCTGAAGTATCTGAGAAGAACTAAAGATATGTTCTTAGTGTTTGGATGAGTAGAAGAAGAGCTCACTGTAAGATGTTACACTGATGCCAGTTTTCAAACTGACCGAGATGACTCTCGCTCACAATCAGGTTTTGTATTCACTCTAAATGGAGGAGCTATCTCATTGAAGAGCTCCAAGCAGAGTGTGGTGGCGGATTCAACCACCGAATCTGAATATATAGCCACATCAGATGCTGCAAAGGAGGCTGCTTGGATGAAGAAATTCATAACCGACCTCGATGTGGTTCCAAGCATTAAGAAACCCATCGAGATATTCTGTGATAACACGGGTGCTATTGCTCAAGCCAAAGAGCCCAGATCTTATCACAAGGCCAAGCACATTCTAAGAAAGTTCCACTACATACGGGAAATTGTGGAACGTGGAGACATCTTGATAAGCAAAGTGGACACAGATCAAAACCTAGCAGACCCGTTTACTAAGCCCATGACTCAGGACAAGCATGATCAGCACATGGATGCTATCGGGCTTAGATTAGCTAGTTGTATGTTTTGATTTAGTATTTGGATGTGCGAACTTTTAATAGTTGTACTTTTGAATTCAATTTTGATTTACTGGTTAAATGCAATTTTGAATCTTATAACTGTGTTCGATTTTAATATGTTTAATCCATGAATCTTGCATTCTAAACTATCCGTAGTCGGTCAGACTCGTGGAATGATTCTGAATTAAGACTATTCTGACTTTGGACTCAAGGAGTTGACTTCCAAACTCACAGACCTCATTATGAATGACATTGGATGTAACTCGCATCAAATCATCTTCATGGATCTTAGTCATAAGATGATTTGATATTGGTATATTCATTTAGTATCCTTTGACCTGAGATACATATTAGAACTTCTGTTTACCAAGGATTATTCTTTGATTACTGTCAACCGCTAACGTGTAACTGCCAGTCATAAAGGCTTTAATTAGGAATAGTTCTGAAGTTCAGTGGGAGTTGTATGTAGTTGATATGGGATTCTGTACTCTTACATGATATGTAACAGTTACACATTGTGGCGCCCTCGTTCATTCAAACTGGTGAAGTGTAAGGCCTTACCTAAACTTACTGTGTGTTTGTTCGGACCACTTTGACTCTTGATCGAGAACAATAATAATTGAACACCATATGATAATGAACTTAATCCATGTCTCATTGATTCAATTTATGTCTTTTACAGAAAGGATGAATGACAACAATTACCATAAGTCTATTGCCTTGCAATAGTAAGTTGTTACTAATGGCAATGTGTTTTGGTTAATGACTTTATAGTGTCATACCTTGTTGGGGGCAGCCATGTGCAGCAAGAGCGCCGCTGACTGTCTGCGTTGAGGATTTTATCGAAGGCCGTCCAAGTGGGAGATTGTTGGATTTATATGTACGGGTTCGATAAGTCAACGCTGCTGACCAAGCTATGACCCGTAAGAGTTACACCTTGGGCAACGAACATTAAACCCACTTAACTTGGTTAACTGGTGATCACGAACAATTAACGGAATGAAATATATAATTATCTAGAATAATTATATATCCACGAGAAACGGGATTTATTATTTATACGGGTTATAAATAATATAACTTTTAATTACTTATTTAATTAAACTTTGTTTTCCGGGCTTCGTATGACATTTGGGCTTGTACTAGATGGGCTTTAGGAACCATAAAGGTGATTAGGTTAATTGTTAACCTAAATATATTATATATATAATAATCATCTTTTGAGATTATAGCCTGCCGAAAAACCAAAAGGAATTTTCCTTTTTCTTTGTGAGATACCGACAGCCGTCAAAAGGGAACAAGAAGAAAGGGCCACCACTTTCAAAGTGCTGCCACCCTTTTCATTGTTTAGTATTACGACTGCCGTTGCCGCTCGGTTCGTGTTTGAGTCTAGCACTTGTTCGTTGCACCTCGGTGTCTCACACGGTTATTATTAACCAAAAGGGTATAATTTTTCTCATCGGTAGATTAATTATTTCATGTATCGTATTTGCATGTTTGTAACCATGATCCTGTTCGGTTCACTTTTGCTGTTAATTATTTATATTTATTCCGCTGCGTTTTTATTAATTATATATTTAGTTAATAAAATATATCAAACCCGTTTTGATAAAAAAATAAAGTTGACACCACTGAATCCCAACAGTGTGCAAGTGTGTATATGAAGGTTTTCTTGCAATTTCTTTTTAAATTTACGAAAAATGTTTTTTTAACTTATACATAAGTGCAAGTAAATAGGATAGTGCACCAATGATGGTCTAGAACCAAGTGTTGACCCAGGGATTCAATGCCTCCCACTACTCAGTCCTCATTGTTGTTTAGTTGGCTACAATGTAGAGGGTATTCATGGAAATAAAGTTAATATACACGAAATAAAATAAAATATTAAAATAAAATAAGGAGAGGCAATCAATCAAATCCCTTTGTCTTTGAATTCTCTTAATGCACTAAGTCACATCTGAATTTATTTGGGTGGCGAGGCGAATAGGGCATCGCATTCGTGTAATGGGAAAGACCATATCGGGCGAGCTCTCCCTGTACTCTTCAAACACCCGCATAAAATGTAGAGACCACATTGGGCGCACATCTCCCACGAACTTACTTGAAAGACCAGAAACTCCCAAATAAGTCAGAGTTAAAGAAATTTAAAACAAACTCTATACTTAAGGTAAAATCCCATTGCTAGGTTAAACATACCTTGGGAGTTATAACTAGGAGTGTTCAAAACCGGATATCCGAAATTTTTGGATACCTGATTTCACTATCGAACCAATATTTGAAATTTCAGATATCCGGTTGGATAGTGAATCTGATTATTTATTTCATTTATTCGAAACCAGATATTTCGGATATGTTTAAGATATTACAGATTGTTCAGATATTTTGAATATCCAATAAAAAATAAAAAATTTGTTTTTAAATTTTAGGATATGTCGGATATCCGAAATATCCAAAAAGAATTTAAATCACAATCCGAATCTGAAAAATTCAGATATCCGAATTTCGAATATCCAAAATTACGAATATCCGACTTTTCGGATAGTTCAGATTTGGATATCGGATAATTCAAATCGGATTATTGTATTCGTATACTTGTTAACACCCCTAGTTATAATTGAGAGTATAAGCATGCAAGAGTTAGATTACTAATCAAACCTAGAAATGTGCAAATCATATGTAGGTAAATGTTTAAAAGTTAAAAAAACATATGAACATATTAGTTGAATAGTTTTTCTTATGTAAATTACACATTTGAATGTAGGAAATAAAGCTGTAGAAAATACGGCCCATTAATATTTTGTTCTTATGGTTATTGTAGTAATTTAATGATCTATTAAGAAATTATGTATGTATGTATCTATACATGTATGCATTCTAAGAGAAACATATGGTAATTGAGATTGTTAGCACCATTTTGGACCACATATTTTCTCTAAGCAAAACCAGAAAAAAAATCTTAGTGCTAATCGCATTTTTAAGGGTTTTTTTAATTATTCATATGCGTATATTGTCAATTTTCTAATTATACATACAATATCAAACATATATTTACGATACTTGATTTTCAATTTCAAACATGTATTTACACATATGTATACTAGAAAAAACATGTTCAGAACCATAATCTTCCTTTATATACATATATGTACAATCATTTATATAGATTTGTACGTATATGTACATTATCAAACATATATGTACAATACTTATTTTTCAATTTTAAACATACTTATACACACATATATATAATTCAAATAAAAAAACTAGAAGGAAAAGGGGCGATTTAGCAAAACAAAAAAATGTGTATAGAAAAAATGTGATCCTAACTATATATATAGGGTTAGGTTCATTTGTGAACAACCTCCTTGATAGCAAACACTAGTGAACTAATCTTAGCCCTTGATTATCAATACACAAGTGTAAATTAATAATCAGGATTTGATAATGAAAATACACTAGTGTATTTTACGATTTAATGAAGTAAATAAATCGTCAGGATTTGTTCACTTAGTTCACAAATACATTAGTGTTCACTCTAGAACCCCACCCTATATATATAATATAGGGTTAGGATCGTGTGAGAAGCACTAGGCTAATTGAGAAACTTGAGAAGCATTCTGGACCTTGGGGTGTTCAGAATTCGTTTCGAATTTGAAATTCGATTCGATTATCAAGAATTCGATTTGATAATAAGAATTTGAATTCGAATTCGAGTCAAGTTAATCGAATACGAATTTATAATTTCATATTCGTTTCGATTCAAAATTCGAAAAAAAACTATACATTTTTATTTACTATTTTTATATATGATACATATATAACTTTTATTGGGCTATACTATGAATTATTTTCAAAATTTATTCTAGAGTTAATTACTGTTTTCCTCCCTGTGGTTTGTCAAAAATCACTATTTCAGTCCATTAGTTTAAAAATTACGATTTCAGTCCCTGTGGTTTCACTTTTGTAACGATTTCAGTCCACCTCCGTTAACCCCATCCATTTATTATGTTAAGTACACGTGAATTGACCATAATGCCCTTATTAATAAAAAAAACAAAAAGATATCTAAATGGGTTAATTACTGTTTTCGTCCCTGTGGTTTGTCAAAAATCACTATTTCAGTCCATTAGTTTAAAAATTGCGATTTTAGTCCCTGTGGTTTCACTTTCGTAACCATTTCAGTCCAGTCTCCGGCATCACAACCCCACCCTCTTAATGTCCGGCGACCCATTACCCCACCCCAATTAATATCTTCCTAGCAGCATCAATTAATATAATAACTTTGAAAAATAATGCTTACTTGGACATTTTCTCATTCTAAAATCCAAAATTAAAATTTTGGAACCATATATGTAAAAATAGTGCCAGACTTCTACATCTTCTGAAGCCATGGTGGATCGAACTCTACAATCCAATTGTCCATATGTCATACAACAATAAAATCATATAAATCCAATAATAAAATCATATAAGTCCATATTTAATTAACACAAGGGTAATTTAGGTATTTCATTAAAAACTTAACGGTAAAATAGACGGTGTTAGGAGACTGGACTGAAATGGTTACGAAAGTGAAACCACGTGTACTGAAATAGTTATTTTTGACAAACCACGGGGAAGGAAACAATAATTAACTCATTTAGATATCTTTTTGTTTTTTATTAATAAGGGCATTATGGTCAATTCACGTGTACTTAACAGAATAAATGGATGGGGTTAACGGAGGTGAACTGAAATGGTTACGAAAGTGAAACCACAGGGACTAAAATCACAATTTTTAAACTAATGGACTGAAATAGTGATTTTTGACAAACCACAGGGACGAAAACAATAATTAACTCTTTATTCTAAGTATTAAAAGTATAACTTTTGTAGTTTTCGATATTTAGCAGTTTTACAAATTGTTGTTTACTTAGTGAAAACTAAAACAAATTTTTATATGTTTAGATCTTGTGTAGTATTACATGCTTAAAAATAATCTAAATCAAATCGAATTTATTTGAATTTAGTTTCGAATTCGAATCGAATTCGAATTCAAGGGAAAATAAAAATTATTCGAGTAATTCGAAAATTCGATATTCGATTCAATGAACATCCCTATCTTGACCACACTTTTCCCTAAGCATTTCCTAATTTACACATATGTATAGTTTACAATTGATTATATACATATGTGTGTAATTCAAGATTTGATAATATTCATATATGTATATAGTCAATTTTTAACTATACATATGTGTATATTACGAAAAGCTTAGGGAAATGTGTGGTCCAGAATACTTTTCAAGTTTCTCAAACAGGGTGGACTTCTCTTAGGATCTCTCTCTCTCTCTCTTTCTCCCCTTTCTCTCTCTCTCTCTCTCTCTATATATATATATATATAGTGGAAGGTTCAAATGAGAAGAAAATTTTTGTAAGAATAAAAAGAATAAGTTTTAAACCAATAAAAATGCTCCATTTTAGTTCATTTAATATGTGTATTTAATGTTATTAATAAGGGCATATAGGTAAATTTCTAATTGTAATTAATTAGCTAACTTATTAAACTTTGTAACTCCCAATTTAAATATACTCTTTCAAATAAAATAATTTAGGGTGAAGGACAATTTTCGACATGTGTAGGATAAATTTTAGTATGTGTAGGATAAATTCTTAAATGTGTATGATAAATTTATATATGCGTAGGGTAAATTCCGATAAATGTAAGATATATGTAGGATAATTTTTGAAATGTGTAGGACAAAATGTTTTTTTTTTTTTTTTGCTTTATTAATGAGAGATAACATAATTAATGGGAGGAGTTATAAACTATTTAATGTTTTACCATTATGCCCTTTCTTCTTTTTCTTCTCACATTAAATTTCTTCTCAAATGAACCTTCCCCTATATATATATATATATAGGTGGGGTTCGGCTACAAAGTCCAAATTTCCTAAAAAGTGTAAAAATTCATAAAACACTATAATTTCAGCCATAAAGCACACGTAAAACTTACAAATAACAGAGTAACGAGTATGAAAACACCATATTCAAACCATAGTAGTCCATAAAAACTTCAAACACACAATCATAGAACTATTAATATAAAACACAATATGCTAATCAACATAAAACACAATAATGTTTGTCATTCGATAATTAGAGCCTTAGCATCAAAAATACAAAACACAACCCACATATATGATATTGTAGTAATATTCATTTTGTTATTTATGGGTTTTGGGTGTGTTTTATGGTTGAAATTTTGGTGTTTTATGACTTTTTACACTTTTTAGGAAATTTAGATTTTTTAGCTAACTCCTAGCCTATATATACATATAGACACACATACACACACACACACACACACTAAGTTATCACCTAGGACTGCTTCCCGGGCGCAAGAAAGTTTTTATATTTTAATTTTACGAGTAACATCGAATTTAAAATAATACAATAAGTTATCTATAAACAAATTTTTAAAGTTTATGTATAATTAAACATAGGTTTTTGAACATGTAGCACAAGGTTAGAATCGTACTAATGACTTATAATAGAAAAAAGACAAATTATAATGTTCAAATAGTTCAACCAACAAACAAACACACAATACTGAATATAAAAAAACAATGTTATGCCAAGATGCTTTTGAATAACACGATTTTATGAAATATTAAAGGTCTTGATCTATTGCAAGCAAAAGCTTTCCTTGGCTTCTTGACCATTTGAAAATACCCATCTTGCCCCATGGAACTCCCCAGAGTTTATCAAATTATTCCAACTGACAACATTATACTTGTAACAACAACAATTAATAAATGTAGATATGAAAAAAATGTAGTATATTATCAATTGATTACAAACCTTGTAGTCTTGAAAAGTCCTTCTTCTGTAGATATTTTCAATTCCCATTCAAATCCACCAATTATCTTTATAATTATTTTGGAATTGTTGTGTAAACAAGCGATAATTTCGATGTGTTCAGGTAGCCCCTACCAAATAAGAACAAATTATTAGTAATATTAGAATGTAAATTGTTAAAAAGTTAATAAAACAGTACAAAAAATATTAATGCAATAGAGTCATTTACCAATGTATCGACTATATAACTTTCAAAAGCATGATACTTTGAATAATTAGAAAGCTCAATAAAGTTGTATGGGTGTGACATCTATACATTTTTAATCATTATACAATTCCGGACATTTTTGTATTCTATAAAATCTTGTATTTTATTGACGAGAATGCACAATTTCTATCGTTGTACAATTTCGATCATTTTCGTGTTTGATAAAGTCTTATACATTATATGCGAAACGCGTAACCGTACGATTGAACGAAACGATATCCATGACATTTCTAGACAAAATCCAAGTTACACATGCCTTAACACCTTTATACAACCTAAATATTAGGTTAAAATGGGTTAAAAGTGACAAATCGCGACAATATAAGTCCAGGGGCCAAATCTGCCAAACTGCAAAACTTGGCCCCCAGCCAAGCTTTACGGACCGCAAAGGCAACCCCATACGGTCCGTATGGGGTGCCCAGCACAGCAAGTTTGCTGGCAGCCTCTTGTTCCATGCCTTTGTCCCCAAGTTCGTGAATTTTCAAGCTTTTAACCATCATTTGACATGTGGAATGATACTCCTCTGATCATGACACCTCAAGGACACTTGGCTTGATCTTGTGAACTCAAAAACACTATAAATAGCCAAGAGTTCATCCATTTCAACTTGCTCATTTCTCATTTTCTTTCTCCCACTCTCTTGGAGCTTGTTTCCAGTCATTGGAAGCCTCCTACTAGGGGTGAGCAAAAGGAAAAACCCGACCCTACCTGACCATTACCCGACTCGACCCGAGAACCGAACAAACATAAAATACAGAACTCATTCACTACCCTAAATATAGGGTCGGTTCTAGTCCATAGGTCCAAGTCGGGTTTCACCATGAAAAGAACCGAGAACCAACCCAACCCGACCCGATTTTATATGAAAAATTGGAACCGATCTAAATACCTAGGTACTTAGGTTCGGGTCGGGTTGGGTATATTTTCGGTTCGATTCTCGGTTATTTTCGGTCCGGACCTAAACTTGTTCACCCCTACCTCCTACTGAACTCTTATAGTGTTCTTCAACACAGGTAAGTGTTCTATCCTAGTCTATTTCATTACTTTGGCATTTTGAGCCAAAACTCAAACACTTTGACTTTCTGTTTAACTTTGGGTTCTGACCATTTTTGATCAAGTCAAAGTTCAATTGAACTTTGCAACGTGATTGTAATCACGAAGTTTATAATCCCTGACGATTGCACCTTCTGATTACCACGTTTACTAGGCGAAGTAACGAGTCAAAGTTTTATAAATTAAAAGTAAAAAATGCGCAAAAGTGCATTTTACGAAGAAACTGTTTTCGGGTTTTAAAACTTAAAGCTTTGACACCAATCAGTTTTATAACTTAATTAGACATGTCCCAACATGTCTAACTCGTTATTTCTAGTTTAGTGCTTTTATTTTAGTCGTAAGTCGAGTGATATGACCACCGCTTTGACTTTCGAGTCTGATCTGTTTGGTCAATCTTAGGATTCGAACAAGCGCATTTTTGTGACCATAGTTGTATAGGGAATAACCCTCTGAGGTTTGTGAAATCACTCCAAGGATCGATTTCTTGACCGTTGAATGCGTACGAACACGTAAGTTGTGCGGAATCCAATCACGTGTGTGGATGAGAACACAAAGATGTAATTATAAGTTGTTTTCTATTACTGATTTGACAGTATCAATACCACGAAAACAAACAAGCAGAGCTTCACCACAAAGTTGCTCAAAAGTTACAAATGACCAAGACCTACCACTCATATATATAGGTGAGCTGGCTTCGTACGAAGCCATGAATGATATCTTCGTACAAAGCTACCCAATCTTATATACACTTTATGCTTTGCTCTGTTCAGCACCAGTCTTGTTTCATTTGTTTAAGCTATGACACGTGATTGACGGAAGTGATAGACATAATGAACTCAGAGACTCCCCCTTGGATATTACTACAGGCAATCTTGTAGCTTTCTCTCTCTCTCTCTGAGTCTTCATAAAGTGTTGACATCATCAGCACCACATACCCTCCCTTTATTCTAACAGACTCCCCGTGAATATGCTTCTAGCTCCATCTGCTCCTTCTTTCGTTTAACTCTTTCTTCAGGCTCCCCCTTGCTTTAAGCTTCCGTGCTTTCAGCTTCTAGGATCTACACCTGGCTCTTTGAATACAAGCTCCCCCTTGCTTCGTCTTCAGACTCCCCTTTAGACTCAGCTATCAGGATCGTAATCTGGATTAATATCTGCAAATCTCAAACATTTGTAAGATATTTGACACTTTAAGTTCAAGATTGTGAACCTGGCTCTAAACACAAATATAACAATATGTAATTTCCCGGGAACAACTTGGCTCTCTCCCCCTATCAAACAACTATATATTTGACAGTGAAAGCATCCAAAATCCTCACAAATAATCATTCAAGTCCAAATAATGACCTTGGAGATTTCACAAACTGTTTTTGATTTTTCTAGTAAAAACTTTAAAATTCAAATTAATGAACTTCTTTTCTTTTTAAGAGACATATTCAACATACTCAGATTTTGAAACTTAACCTTCTGACATCGGTTGTCGAAAATAAAGCAGAAATACAATCTTTTTGTATTTTTTGTGATTTTCTGAAACATAAAGTAATACCCCAGATATCAATATGTATAAAGACCTAGTATCTCAGAATCAGGCAACCTCTCAAACAAGATTTCGGGGATTACCCATATATCCGAAACATGTTCCCCACGAGATAAGAAAGTTATTGATATTTAGGTTTATATCTCGAAATCAATCTACTAACTGTGTAAAAACCTACTGGCATATCTTCAGTGAGACCGTTTATCACATTTGACTTTTCATTTCTTTAGCGTACTCTGACTGTCTACTGATGTACTATCATTTCCTCTTTTTACACAAAAACTCTTTTTCATTTTCTCATGTTTTTGGCTTTTTTCAAATTTTTAAATGTTTTTGTATTTTCTGAAAATATATACTCCCCCTAAAATTCAAAACATTTAAAAGAAAATTTGATAACCGATGTAGATAGCTTCATCTCGCCATCCATTTACTACAATAACACGCTCTGTTTTGCAAAAAAGTACCCCCATGATTTACAACACATTGATATTTGACAGTTTGAAAACCGTTTTTCAATCTTGTGAATTTAATCATGTTTTACCAGCCGTGAGGGTTTCGGCGACTTCAGTCAACCTATTTTTCAATTTTTGATTTTTGACAAATTTAAAAATCAAAATATTTTTTCATTTTTCAATATTTGACAAAATAAAAACCTATTTTTGGTTTTTAAATTTTTCTGTTTTTAGGGTTTTAGATTTTATAAGGTTTATTTATGTACAAAAACACAAACTCCCTGTTTTCACTTGCAGGGATCTGCAGCCTCCTGTGCCAGGCTGCTCTGTTTTTCATCTTGACAGTCAGTTATCATCAGGAACACCTGTACATACACACTTCTCAATTACTTGAACAAATCAACCCAAGACTGCTTCGACTCAGGTAACTGAACATAAATCTTTCCAGGTAAATCTGGATAGTTTTTTTTCATTTTTCTCAAAAACATCTTCTTGAATTGTCTCTTTTTCAGAAGACTGTTTCTTGACCACCCAAATTCTTCCCTTTGAAACATTTCTTTGGTAAAAATGTGAATCATTTTGAATGTTTCTTTTTGACAAGTCAACTTTTGGTTTCTAAAATTGTTGAGATCCGAATTTGAATGTATTTGGTCTCCAATTTCGGTTTGGCTCAAACTTGGATGTTTTTTATTGTGATTTCCAAGTTTGCCTCGAATCAAACCTAGTTGGGTTTGATTTCCAAGTTTGATTTGAAGCAAACTTGTTTGTGTTGTACCTCCAAGTTTGTTTTGAATCAAACCTGGTTGACCTTTGTTTCTCAACCTCAACCTTCTTTTTCTTAACATCAACAGGATTCGGATTAGGACACTTGCGACCAAGATGTCCAATTTGATCACATTTAAAGCA
Organism: Helianthus tuberosus; assembly: GCA_030545235.1. NCBI lineage: Eukaryota > Viridiplantae > Streptophyta > Magnoliopsida > Asterales > Asteraceae > Helianthus > Helianthus tuberosus. The sequence goes on from CM060447.1 coordinate 88,649,669, forward strand.
TGTTCTCTTGGAAACATCTTTAGCCTGTTGTTGTTGTTGTTGTTGTTGTTGTTGTTGTTTCTTTTTAGCGTAGAACTCTTCATTAAACCATCGCCTAAATTGGAGTTCTTTATCTTCTTCTGAACTAGTCCCATGGACAAAGTTCATCTTTTTGTGATAATTTGGTTTTTCAAACCTTTTACTTTGACTATGTTTCATTTTATAACCCATCCCAGCATTCATGTTCTTCTTTTGATAGCTTGGTTTGTTATAAAAAGTTTTCTTGTTCTTTCCAGCTAATTTTGAAATTTCTGATTTTTCAATTTCTACCAATTTGAACACTTTGTCAATTTTATCCAAAATCACATTTTGAATTGGAAATTCAGCATCTGAAAATAATCTGTCCAATCCAATCATGGTATATGCCAATACTTTTGGATCATCATTCGTATTTTTCTCAGATTTTGAATTTTTAAGAAAACTTTCATGAAAACTTTCCTTATTTTCATCTTATGACTCAGACTTACCTTTTTTGGTAGACTCATTTTCAATCAGGACACTTTCAACAACCTTACCTACCACCTCTAAATCACTCTGATCATCAGATTTGGTGTAAGTCACATCGATGTTGTCAGGTAATTGGTCAACCATATTTATTGCTTTTTCCACCTTTTCGCCATCATAGAATGTATAATTATTCTCCAACGGTGGTGGCATCTGATGGTATTCTGACCCAATTCCCTTTTTGTTCTTTTCAAACTCTTTACTATCTGGTGTGATGTTGAAAATACGCTCCAAAATGTATGAAGAAACATGATAACTTTGAAGTTTATTAACTAGTTTTTCTTTTTCAGTCAGTTCTTGTTTGAGTTTAGCAACATCAATATATTGATTTAGAACCATTTGTTTTCCTTCATATTTGGATTCAAGAAATTTAGTCGTTTTCTGACATGCTGACACTCTATCATCTAAACTTTTGACTCTACTCTTCAGAGTTTCATAGGCTTCTTTTACAGTATGATATGACAATTTCATTCCATCATATTCTTTTTGCAACTCTTGAATAGTTTTATCTTTTGGAACACACTCATTGCAATCAGCTAAACACTTTTGTTTCAAAATTTTCTTTTCTTTTTCAAGATCATCACATTTCCGTGTCAGCTCTTTTTCTTTTTCTTTCAAAAATCTCTCATTTTCAAGCATTTCATTACATTTTTTCTTTGAAAATCTTTTCTATTTTAGTAAATTCAATATCTCTGAATTTCAAATTTTTATCTTTTTCAATACAAGCACTGCACGTTTCCATGCATTTCTTGCACTGTTCATCAGTATTATTATCAATTTTATTTGATGAGTTAGAAGATTCAGTTTGAGTTATTACCTCAGCTTTTGGCACCTCGGCTTCTTTTGTCGTCTGCGTCTTGTCTTCTTACTTCATTTGTTGTTCTTCAACAACAGCTTCCTCAACCGGCTTCTCAAGCTTTTCATCAGCTGTTTCTTCTTTCTTCACCTTTTCACCAATTTCTGACTTTCATCAACAATTTCCTCCACTGTCTTCTTCTTCTTTTCTAGACTGGCATGTATCACCTTCTTGATTCTTTTCTCTACCTTTTCTCTGTATCTAGGAATTTCTTCAAGCCCTTTACACCAGACTCCCACAGTTGGTATAGCAGCAACAAGTGCTTCAAAGTCTACCTTGTCAGGATCAACTGTTGGGTTTCCTTTAGGATCAACAAAACATCCTTTCTCTTCACTCCATCTATTTGCCCACTTTGCTTCCTAGTAAGCATCATACACGTCACTCAAATACATTCTCGCATGACGATCCTCTCGGCTTTGTTTGAACTCAGCAACCAATGCCCTTTTCTCTTCTTTCTTGATATATTTATCCCAGTTAAACCCTTCGTCATCTTGAATTCTCCATTTGTTATCATCTTGAATTGTCACCATAGCATGTTTCTTTTCTTTGGATGATCCTTCCTCAATCTGCTTATGGTTTGTTCTTGACGGTTGCTCGTTGTTGCGATGATAAATGGCTTTCTTGTAGTAGTCTTCTTGAAAAGGATTCACACTATCATCTGCTTTGTTATTTGTACATTCTCTTTTGAAGTGCCCTTTCTGTTTGCACTTGAAACAAGTGACTTTTGCTTTGTCGAATCCCAGCTTCATATCGGGACCTTCAAGACACTTTCTCGCAGTAATCTCCATGAACCGTTGAGCTCTCCTGATTATGCTAGCCATACCCCAACGGATATCCATAAGCTCCATCTCTTCCAGATCTACCTGATCGTAATCCTCCTTTGTCATATTAGGATTGCCTATTCTGCCTACGATCAGACCTTTGTAAGATTCTAGACGGAAGCTAAGAAACTCATGTGTTGTCTGGCAAAATCAGTGTTTAGATTTGGAGAATCTTTCTAGTTCTGACTCGGATTAGCTTTCGCTGATGAAGATGATGAATGATATCCAGAATCATAACCAGAAGATTTGTTCTTTGAAGAATCACCAGCATTGTCGGTGCTAAAAGTTGTACCGATCTTTGGTGCTTGTATCTGATTGTTCAGCAACATACTCTTTCGGTAGTACAGATCAACATTCTGCTGATAACTTGAACTGGACATTTTATATTGTTTTTGTAACTCTAGATCATGTCCTTCAAGTTTTTTAATCAAACCATTCAACGTGATTTCATCAAATTTTGGATAATTTTTCAACACTATGACAAATGTTTTCCAATCTTCAACATGTGGCAATGCTTCCACCAGTTTATCAATAATTTCTTCTCTGTCCTTATTGATTCCGAACCTCTCCATCTCAATTTTCAAATAACAAAATCTTTCTATCATTTGTCTAACTGTTTCACCCTTCATGCATCCGGACAAATCAAATTCCTTTTTCAGCAGTGATATTTTGTTCTTCTTGATGTCTTTACCACCTTCAGCTTTCAACTTCAATGCTTCCCACATCGACTTGGAAGTTTCACCATGTTGGACTAAAAACAAGATATCCCCTCTAACAGATTGTTGTAATAATGTTACCATTTTTAGTTCGTTAGAGTGGTCCTTTTTATCAGTGTCTGAAAATTGTTTAATTGTAAGTAATACATTTTGATCATTAACTGGTTTTTCATATCCAAAAGTCAACATGATCCAACTATCATAAGCATACGCTTTCACCCAATTTTCAAATCTTGTACTCCACCAGTGATAATCTTCGATATTCATTAGTTTCGGTGGGTTTTGATGGTTTCCGTAAACATTATCATGGTTTAAACTTTCAGAAATAACATTTGTAGCAGTCTTTGGTGTTACTGGAGTTTCTTCAGTTGTGAACGCATTGTAAAATGTGTTGAAAAACTCTTCAGCCGTGATTCCTGCAAAAGACAAACACTTAGACAATTCAAGAAGGAAAATGACCAACGTAACCTATTCGTACGAAGCTGGAATATTGACTTCGTACATAGCTACAAAACAGACTAATCAGACAAACTTGTGCGTTCGTACGAAGCTATATGTTGCGTCGTACGAAGAAACTCAAATCTCTTGAACCTTGTTTTACTGGGTTCGTATGAAGCTGAAATATGTGGCTTCGTAAAAATCAACAACACAAAGCGTGGGTTCGTACGAAGCTGAAGTATATGGCTTCGTACGAAGCTAAGCTGCGAAGAATCTTGTTACATTTTTCATGGTTTTTTTACAGATTTGAGTATGATTTTGTTCGAATTTTGATCTGAAACTTTGAAGGATTGTTCAAAAACATTTTTCACACACCATATCAAAAATTCAGCCAATTTTAACCATGGAAACTTCGTAAATCTGAGTTTTAAGTTTCAAAAGAAATGTAGAAGAAGTGTAGAAGAAGATATGATTAGAAAAGATGAAATCGGCTCTAATGATGATGAATCTGCTTCAACCTCCATGTCTTCAATCCGTGCAGACAATCACCCGCTCTGATACCACTTGTGAAATCACTCCGAGGATCGATTTCTTGACCGTTGAATGCATACGAACACGTAAGTTGTGCGGAATCCAATCACGTGTGTGGATGAGAACACAAAGATGTTTTTATAAGTTGGTTTCTATTACTGATTTGAAAGTATCAATACCACGAAAACAAACGAGCAGAGCTTCGCCTCAAAGTTGCTCAAAAGTTACAAATGACCAAGACCTACCACTCATATATATAGGTGAGTTGGCTTCATACGAAGCCATGAATGCTCTCTTCATACGAAGCTGGCCACTTCGTACGAAGCCACTTAGGCTTCCCTTCGTACAAAGCTACCTAATCTCATATACACTTTATGCTTTGCTCTGTTCAGCACCAGTCTTGTTTCATTTGTTTAAGCTATGACACATGATTGACAGAAGTGATAGACATAATGCACTCACATGGTTATACCTTATGGTCATATGGTTTGATTAGTTTTATGATGAGTTGATTTTTATGTAATTTAAAATGACCAAAATGCCCTTTTTGCGCATAAAATGGTTTTAAGCTTATGAAACCAAAGTTTTGACATCTAAACTAATGTTATAAAATAATCAAACCTGCTTTGGCATATAAGACTCATCATAAGACATATTTAACCATCCGATCTTATAATTACGCTTACGACCCGTTAAAGTGGCGTAAACCACTTTAACGAGTCATAGCGGGTCAAAAGCACTTAGAACCTTTTCTAATCAGAATGTTGAGTTTATTAAACCATATCATATGAGTCCCAACACTCGTGTGGTTTATAAGACTTCATTCTATCCAATCCTTCGATTAAAGTCTCGATACACTAACATAGTATTCCGATACACTAGGAACCAATTGAACTCTTGATCCTTTGAGATTTATTTGATCATTTGAACAAGACATATACGCAATCCCAAGTGAGTATATAGTCCCCTCTTTATGTTTTCTAAATGTTTTGGGGTGATTCATATGTGCCAGTCACTACCTTCTTGTTTTCATGACTTATTACATGGTTTGATTAATTAATACATATAGTACATGATTTCAAAGACATTTTACACGGTACATTGACTTAATGTACCTAGCACTTGGTTTCAAAGACATTTTACATGGTATATTGACTTAGTATACCTACACTTGGTTTCAAAGACATTTTACATGGTATATTGACTTAGTATACCTTGTACATGATTTCAAAGACATTTTTCTTGGTATATTGACTTAGTATACCAAGTACATGGTTTCAAAAAATTTTCAAGACATGATTACATTGTACAAGACATATTAGTGCGTTGAATATACAATGATACATTCATTAACATTGATCACGCCGACCGGTAGTATGTAAAGGTACCATAGGATTGACAATCCCATTCCCGCTTCCTAGGTTTGTTTGGAAGTGACCTTAGGGAATGACAGAATCCGATGAACATTTGATAAACCTTTGTCTTTATAAGGGTTTATCCGACAGTCAACAAGGCTTGAATGTATTCGCCAACAATCCTAATATATGTTTTCACAATAAAAGCAATGGTTTTATAAGACAAAACCTTTGATTAAACAAGACATTTGTTTATTCAAAAATATTGTTTTATACAAGACATTTTGGTTATACAAGACAATATTTTATGGTTTAAACAAGACTTTTGTTTACCATACAAGACATCTTTGGTTTATACCATACAAGCTACATTGTTTTATAACAAGACATTGGTTTATACAAGACATTTCATTTGTTAGTTTATGGTAAGTGATTTAAATAATGAGACGTGTGTAATATGATAAAAGCATAGTGGATACGCCGCTGGTATTTCCTATATATAAGTGATTTTATTATATTATATATCATAGCGTTATCTAAACGACTTCAAACAAAGACAAGACATGACATTTCATTTTGTTATTCAAAAGACATATTTTGGTTATTAAATTAACCATACATTAGTTCTTTTAAATCATTTGATTTTCATATGATTTCATAAAAGAAACATTTTTGTAAAGGTTCATGGCTACTTTTGTGATAGTTAAACGTTTCTTTTAACATTCAAAGCCGTGAATCTTCATCACAAAACCTATGTTACTCACATGCATTTTTATGCTAACGTTTTATTTTCACATATGTTTCAGGAGCGAATGTTTGACTTTGAGCAAGCTACACATAGGGCGGACTTGGGCCTTAGTTTACCATAAAACTTGCAAGACAATAGTTGTGTTTGTTGTTTTATTTCCTAGACAATGTAAACAATTAACTTAATAATACAAAACTTTATGTACCATGTGTTGTGAAACAATAGTTCTGTAACGTGACAACTGATGCGTGGTCGAAAACCGGTGCTTTATCATGTTTAAGTTCATGTTTTTACATAGCTTTTAGTTTCGAGTAGCCTACTTTTGATTAGCATTGTGTTTAGCAGGTCTAACAGAGTTTAAGGAGCTATTTGGGAGCTTTACGGAGCACCGGGACGGAAAACAAATCAACCAGGAATGCGAAAATGGAAAAACAGAAAACAAGTTGGTGTTAAACATGAAGATTGGATGTGTTGTAGGGGATGTTAATGGATTGAAAATGTAGATATTGGAAGATGGCATGATAGAGGGCTGAATTACGAAGATGTGGGCGAAAACGATGAATAAAACAGAGCTAAAACGAAGAAGTTATGAAGAAAACAAAAAATGGGATTTAGAGACACCGTCGGCGACGCCCCTCTGGTTTGTTCCGTCGGCCAGAAACCTTCGTAAACAGCAGATTAAGCCGTCGGATAAAACTGAGACTTCCAGGGGCCGTCGCCGACGCCACATGCATTCTCACATCACAAATTTTGAGTTCTTTTGATTGGGGACGGGTTATAACCTAATTTTTTACCAATATTCGGGAATTACGAGTTTTGGAGGATAAAAACCCATCTTGGAACCATTCCCTAGGATCTCTTAACATCTAACACATCTAAAAACATCCCTAACATCATCATCATCTCCTCTAACCTCTAAACCCTAACCAATTCTCCATCACCTCTAACCCTAATCGATTCCACCACCATCATCACCATCACCATCACCATCATCTTCATACTTTCACCTTCACCTTCAAACCCTAACCTCCATCACTCCTCCAAGACTCAAAGATCATGGTGTGGTGCTCGTGTTCGTCATCCGGTGATCGCGATCATCCTTCCATGAGCGGCTAAATTTTCGGAGGGTACACCCCGGTGTAGATTTTTGTAAGAATTCTAGGGTTTATGCATTTGTATTTGATTTGATTTTGTGACAAGTTGTTTAGTATTTGTAACCTTTGATAATTGTCTTGCATTTTTTTCGAATTCGTAAATTGTCGAGTGATGATAAAATTTGACTTTGCGAAATGGTTATGTGCAATTATGCCTTATCTTAGGTTAGGATTTACATGTCCGAGGTAATGAAGTGTGTTGTGATCCGTTGTCTATGACGTTGATAACAATTGGCACCTAAGTTTCGTGATAGAAATCTATTAATCACTATATTCAATTGAATCAAATTAAAACATGTAAGAACCCTAGGTCTTGCAATAATCGAACCGGGTGTGATCCGTATTCCTAATTCTTGTTTTCAATTAAGTAACTTAGTTTTGCAATCTTAGTTAGTAAACAATTGTTTTAGATAATAGTCATTTGTCGGTTCACTCCGATTTCTTTTCAAATAAAATAAACAAAGAAAATTTGCAATCTTCATAATCACATTGTACATTTTTTGTAAATAGTCTAACTAATCGAACAGGTCATGCGATACTGACCACATGCTCTTCGTGGATATGATACCCGACTTACCCTAGCTACCTAGGTTTAATTGAGTTTTTGACTGATCGGGACGACACGGTCCCGTCAAAATGGCGCCGTTGTCGGGGAGCTAGTGCGCTTAGTATTTCATTACTTGTTCGATTTTAGTCTTTAGTTTTCGTTTTCGTTTTTGTATTTCTGTGATTATACTTTGGGTGGTCGAGTTTGTTTGTGCAGGTACATGTTTTGTTTAGAGTAGTCGTTTGTAATAAAAATCTAATTTTTCATCACCTTAACCACTTTAAAATATCTTATTTCCTACCCTTCGCCTTGCCCCATTACCACCCTTCAAAGACCTTTTGACTTGTGTTTAGTATTCTTGTTCGGTGGTGGGGAATGATTGAGTTGAAAGCATATGCGGGTACGTGTTCTAATCGGTTTTTGAGTGATTACTTGAAAGGTGCTAATTCATTATCTATTAGCCAAATTTTAAACCTAGTGGAGAGAACATTATGAGGGATGTGCATGGTTTATTAGTTTCTAGGCGGGTTTATCTTGGGTAACCATTTTATATGTGATTATTCACTTTACCGTTAAGTATTTTGTAAATTGTAACAAGTTGGAACCGGGTATGACTTTAGACCTTAACCTTAGTCTCAGGAATGGGACGTGTGTTTCTCGTTCGACCCACGTGAAACCGAAAAAAATGATTTGCTTGAGGGCAAGTAAAAGACAAGTGTGGGGATGTGATGCGTGGTCGAAAATCGGTGCTTTATCATGTTTAAGTTCATGTTTTTACATAGCTTTTAGTTTCAAGTAGCCTACTTTTGATTGGAATTATGTTTTGCAGGTCTAATGGAGTTTAAGGAGCTATTTGAGAGCTTTACGGAGCATCGGGACGGAAAACAAATCAACCTGGAATGCGAAAATGAAAAAACAGAAAACAAGTTGGTGTTAAACATAAAGATTGGATGTGCCAAGTTAGTAAACTTTACAGCTATATGCAAGTATCTATCATTATAGCATATAACAAATACTAAAGTACACGCATACAACAAATACTAAAGTACACGCATACGTGCAAGTATACCTATTATCTATACTATATAATAAAAGAAACCAATAAAGAGACACTTGTCATTATTCTAGACCATCTTTAATTGTAAATAATTATTATTTAATTTAAATTGTTAAATATTAATTAAATTTATATAAATCTTATCAACTCTAAATCGTTGGCATAAATAAATACTTAATATTAGTATTTTCCTCCTTATCTAAATTAATTAAATTTATATAAATCTTATCAACTCTAAATCGTTGGCATAAATAAATACTTAATATTAGTATTTTCCTCCTTATCTAAAAATTAAATTATTCAAAAATATTTCATAATCACGGATTATGTATTCTTTTGTTATCATTTTACTTTTTTTAAAATCCAATTAATTATTATCATATGAAATATAACCGCGTTAAATGCAAGCAATTATTATATTAAAACTACATCTAAAACATACGAATTATGTATTCTTTTGTTATCATTTTACTTTTTTTTTAAAATCCAATTAATTATTATCATATGAAATCTAACCGCATTAAATATAAACAATTATTATATTAAAACTACATCTAAAACATATAAACAATCTAAATATTAACATCGTATTAATTTATCCAAAGTTATATTAAAATTAATATAAAATTGAAATATGTGTCACATGCATGCATGATGAACAAAACCTATTAATATAAAATGTTAGTACGATAATATTTGACAGTAGATAATCGTAAAGTCTTATCTAAACTAAAAAACATTCTATCACTTAACAGTAGATAAACATGCATATTATTTATTGTTAATGTTATTATTGTTAACTATGATAAATTATATTAAACAACTTATTAATCAAATCAAAAATTTTTAAATAGTATTAACTTAATTTAAAAAATAATAAAAAAATCCATTTTGATTTAGAAAGATTTTTTTTAACAATAGATAAACCCGTGTAATACACAGGGTTTTTAAAGATATAATATTTTTTTATTATTTGCTATATAAAATTAGATTTATTCAACCCGTACAGCAGAGTTTTTTTTAAACATAACTTTTTTATTATTTAGTATATAAAATTACATTTATTCCACCCGTGAATACACAGGGGTTTTTTTTTTTAAATATAACTTTTTTATTGTTTGTTATATAAAATTACATTTATTTTTTGGTATATAAAATTATATTTATTCAATCCGTACAATACACGAGATTCTTAAAGATTTAATTTTATTATTATATAATATATAAAATTATATTTACTCAACACGTGTAATAAATGAGATTTTTAAAAATATATTGTTTTTTTATTTAGTATATAAAATTACATTTATTAAATCCGTGTAATACACGGGGTTCTAACCAAGTGATATTATATAACTAAGGAAAGATATCAAATTACAATTTACTAAGAGTTTATTGATCACCCAATATTATGCAAACCACCAAGTGCCAAGTTAGTAAACTTTACAGCTATATGTTTCAGTTACAATTTATTAAAAAGCGAGAAATAATGATTAACATATGCATTAATCTGGGGTAGGCATAACCAGGATTTTTTTTTTCAACTAGTGTCAAAGTTTTTCGATAGTCGGATTTTGTAGCAACTCACCGTCAAATCTTTTGGGTTGGGTTAAGGTAGGTCGGTTCACAATAATAAAAACCAAAATCTTAATAAAAGTATATTGTCCATGAAAAAAAAAGTCAAAGATTGATAAGGGTTGAGGATGAAGAATGAAAGGTTGTTGACTCTCTCTAGAAATTGTTCAAGAACCTCTAAACAACTAAAAAAACAACAAAAATGAATAATCCTATAAGGTATCATTACAATCAATAACCAAACCCTAAAAGTTTAATCATGTCAATAGTCTCATAGACAAATTACGTCAAATAATTTCAATTTTAATCAAATCTAAAGTCACATAAACAAACCTAATTTCAACTTTATCCATGTCTAATTTCAACTTCAAAGCTTGAAGAACAATAAAAGAAACTAGCCTTTACTCAAGTTTAATTGTACCCGACACCCCTCTTTAGTTTATTTGTCCATGTCTTCTTCTTACGACTTACCGACTCTTTAGTTTACCTATTCCTGATCATGTCTCGCGAGTATTTAATGAATTAAGTGGTATACTTTTTTATTTACGTTAAACAATTGGAATCAATAAATTAGACCTGTAATTGTTTATTGTGTTAAAAACTTAAAAATCCGGACATGAGTATTTAATGATTTAATGTTGATTATATTAGAGGGAATAAAGTAATTGTGCTTATTTAACATACATATTTTTATTAGGTAAAACGTTTATATAATTTTTTTCCTTCCTTGAAAAACATATATAGTTTTTCATGTCAATAAGGTCAATTTTTTTATAAAATCAAATGTGTCAAACGTAAAAAAATATTGTAAATAACGTGCTTGATAAATGTAGTATCTTGGATCTTCGTCAACTCTTGCAACAAGGGTTTGTTCATGTCAACATATGAAAATTCGTTTCGCGTTCAGGTTTAGGGTCTACCATGATTTTTTGGTCGGGTTCGTGTCGTGTTAAAATTCATGTCGTGTTTAATCTGCCAACCAATCACGACTGAGCTAACATCTCCCATCCACATCATTCGCGTTTTGTAGGTCTCTACGCTCGAACCCTCTAACGACGGCTGCATATGCAAATGAGTATATTTATACTTTACATTTAACTATAGATAAATTTTAATAATCATTCCAGATTTTAGAATGAATGTTTTATAGAAAACGTGAATATTTTTATTAAACACATGGACTAATTAATTAATATTTTTTCCTAAAATTATGCCCATAATTGCAAAGGAGAAAGTTGAGCCATCTATATCAATTTTGACAAAGGAAATGGGTACCCATTTAACAACTTTTTATATATCAGCAAATGCAATAACCGAAACAAAAAAATGTTACACTCATCTACGTTTGTCATTTATATGTAACTGGTGAAATTTCTTAGCACTACGCGGCGGGTAATTCAAACGTTATTGATTCATTTTGGTTAGTGACTCCCCGCGCTACGCGACTGGTAATTCAAACGTTATCGATTCGTTTCATTTTGTGACGGGATTAATACAGTACCGACACTCGGTATAACAGCAGAAAGAAAAAAACAAAATAAGGTCGTGCCATAACAAAAACCATATCCACACGTAAAAAGATACATTAAGTCTAGTAAGGTTCAATCCGCGCTACACTGCAGGAAGAAGAAGATATTTAAAAAGGTATTTGTTTTAAAAAAATTAGTAATAAAAATTACAAATTTGGAAGTAGAGAAAACAACATAAAAGTGAAAAAAGAAAAAGGAATAAATCACGAAAAATATTATTAAGAATAAAAGACAAAGACAAAAAATGATAAATGAAACAATTTAATCAAACTTTTATTTGATAGCAGGTAATAAAAAAATTTCTTTGCCATGAAGGGCTTCGAACTCGAGACACCCACTATATTTGAATGTTCATATAAGGGTGTCCGGGGCACTCCCCTAAGAGGGGAGTCCCCTCTCTTACGCACACCCAATCCTCGTGTGCCACGTCAACTCCCCTCTTAAACTCCCCTCACACCCCAATTTGATGGCGCCACTCCCCTCTTAGGTGAATTGCTTTTTTTATTCAAAAAGAAAAAAAAAAAAAAAAAACAAAGTTTTCATTGGTTGAAATAGCGGCTGGCCCCACCACCATCTCTCCCCCTCTTCGGTCACTCCCCACCGCTCACCCTCCCCGATTCGGGTTCCCGCTTGGATGGCGGCGGTGTTCCCGATCGGGGAAAGTGGTCACCGAAGGGGTCCCCGATGGGTGCCCCGGATACCCTAACCAACTGAATTACGAGAATTTTCCTTAAATAGTTTTGCGCAATAATAACTACAATATATACATAAAGCAGTAAAGGCCAAAAAGACAACCAACAACCATTTGCCACGCAGGTGACTTCTAATGTTCACGCAACTTCACAAATGTTGTTGATATTATAATAGAAAGATTATAATATATATATATATTCTACATAGTAGAGAGTTCAAATAAAAAGAATTTTTTTGTAAGAATAAAAAAAAGAAATTTTAACCAATAAGAATCCTTTATTTTACTTTATTTAATTTTTGTATTTAATATTAGTTTAAGGATACATTAGTAAATTCGATAGATCTTTAATTGGTATTCTTCATTTTTAATATCTAACTACATTAAATTTGTAACCTATTTTTAAAAAATATACTTTTTCAAAGTAGAAAAAAAAAATTAAGTATAGGATAAATTACGAAATGTGTAGAATGCATTACAAGCTGTGTAGGATTATTTTTGAAGCGTGTAGGCAAAAATTTTAATGTGGAGAATGATAGTCTTTATAACTAATTAATTAGTCAAAGTTAATAATAAATTAGATGAGAGAAAAACTATGTAATGTTTTACAATTGTACACTTTGTTCTTTTTTTCTCAATTTAATATATATATATATATGGATGTTTTCATTTGAGAAGAAAATTTAATTGAGAAGAAAAAGAACAAAGGGTACAATTGTAAAATATTAAGTAGTATTTCTTTCAACTCATTTATTACTATATTTAACTAATTAATTACTCATAAAGACTATATTTAACTTGGAGGGGAGGGGGGTTAGGTTTTTAGGGGTGGGGGGGGGGGGGGGGTGGGGGTTGGTGTGTTCACATTGTTTCTCATGGTTCTCACAATAAAGATGGTTCTCAGTTCTCACATGAACCTTACCATATATATATGGGAATCATTTAGGAACTACCATTTATCGCGAGAACCACTTATGAACACAACCAAATTATTTTTTTAGCATTTTCTTTTGAGTTTAGCTTTAGAATTTAGTTTTTTTTTTTTTAGGTTTTTGGGGTAGGGGCGGGGGGTTTAGGTTTTTTTGGGGGTGGGGGTGGAGGGGGATTAAGGGTTTTGGGGGGTGGGGGTTTAGTTTCTTGGGTGGTGGTGGGATAGGGATTCATTGTTTGGATTTTAGCACCGTTTTCATCGTTTGGTGTACTGCTTGATGTAAGTTTTACATCAATCGACTCGCAAAGCCCTAAAACATATGTTTGTAATTCGGAAAAAAACTTAACTCCGTTAAGTTTTTTTTAATGAGGGACCGGTGAAGTAAAAATAGGTGAAAGATTGAACTGACAGAGGGAATATTCAAAAATGAGACTAACAATGAACAATCACGTCTAGTAAAGATTACTACATGCCAATTTCCGATAATAAAAACAAAAACGTAAGCTACCGGTAGTAAAAACGGAAAATGCCGGTACAATCTCGTTTTATGAATCTCACTTTTTTCCTTTAAAAATTGTAGACCTTTTTTTAAATAAATTAATCAAAACGGATTATCAACCATGAACAACGATAATATTGGTTACAAGAAAGAAAATATAATTCATCAAGATACCAATGTTTTCACAGGCTTAAACATTTTTTTTGTATAATGCTATAAATATAATTCTTTTAAAATAAAATATTAATATTAATATTAACATTAAAATCCCCTCCTTTCAAGCAGGATATTGAAACAGCTTTTCCCATGTTTGACGGGTTCTTGTTTTGCTATCAAAGTCCATTGAACTTTTGCTTTTAAACTCTATTATTCTGATTTAGTGTCGTGGTATAATCAAGACAATTTATATAATTTTAATAAAACTTAGGTGATCGTACCTTTTAAAAGTTATTCTCTAAGAGCCAATTTATAACTTCTTTTTCCTAAAAAAAAAAACTTATAATGTGAACTTATAGTAATTTGCATTATTAAAACAATTATATATTTTTTATCTGATTTAAGGACTATATTTTGTTTCGTATTTTAATTTTTATACTTATGACCATTGGCCTAGTTATATACTTATATTGTTGACCCAAATTTTTATATTCTAATGTAAATGATTATTGTAGAAACATATATATAGCAATGTACTTAAAATTTTGGTATATTTTTATAATTATGCTCTGAATTCAAAACCAAATCAGGTTCTTGAATTTGAGTTTCCGTCAATAATATTTGAAAAGCACCATTCGGGTTGGTGATATAATTGGAGAATCAAAGCTTCTAACAACAACTAAATTTAGAAGGTCATAGATTCAAGTCTAAAAAGAATTAAGAAATAAAATTTGCCGTTAAACATATTTGAAATGCAATACCCGTACAATTAGATTAATACGACTCCTTTTACAAGTTAGACTAAAGGTATTCTAAATTAGTGAACATATATATATAAACTAGGTTATAACCCCGTGTATTACACGGGTTGAATAAATAAATTGTATATACTAAATAATAAAACAATATATCTTTAAAAACTTTCTTTATTGCACGAGTTGAATAAATATAATTTTATATATTAAATAATAAAAAGTTATATCTATAAGAACAATATTGTACAGCTTGAATAAATGTAATTTTATATACCAAATAAAAAAGTTATATCTTTAAAATCACGTGTATTACACGAGTTGAATAAATGTAATATTGTTTACCAAGTAATAAAATAATACATCTTTAAAAAACCTCATTTATTATACGGGTTGAATAAAAGTAATTTTATATACCAAATAATAAAAAAATTACATCTTTAAAAATATGCGTATTACACGGTTTGAATAAATGTAATTTTCTGTACTACTTAATAAAATATATATATATATATATATATATATATCCTTAAAAAACCTTTTGTATTGTACGAATTGAATAAATCTAATTTTATACATCAAATAATAAAATTACGATTTTGGCCCCCGTGGTTATATCACTTATACCCTTTTAGCCTAAGAAATGAATTTTTTAACATCTAAGCCTCCAACGTCTTTTTTTTCTAACCTTTTGGCCCCTAACGTCTTTTTTAAACCCTTTTGGCCCCTAACATTTAATGGATGAGGTTAGTGTTAGAGGCCAAAAAGGTTAGAAAAGAAAACGTTGGGGACTCAGATGTTAAAAAATTCTTTTTTGGGCTAAAAGGGTAAAAGTGATATAACCATAAGGGAAAAATCGTAATTTTCTCTAAATAATATTATAAATGAGAAGATTAAAGTAAATAATAATTATCCATAAGATATTAAACTAAATAATATTTAATAAGAGGGTTATCTATAATTAATTAGAAAAAATTAAATTAAAATAATAATTATCTATAAGAGGTGCCTTAATATGATGACAAGTGTCT
Source organism: Helianthus tuberosus (assembly GCA_030545235.1). Classification (NCBI taxonomy): domain Eukaryota; kingdom Viridiplantae; phylum Streptophyta; class Magnoliopsida; order Asterales; family Asteraceae; genus Helianthus; species Helianthus tuberosus. The sequence continues at coordinate 88,665,599 of CM060447.1, forward strand.
CCAAAGTGGTTTATTTTATTATATAGTATAGATATAGATTAAGATATACTATTTTAAATACAAAATTAAAATTTAAATACACACGTGTTTAATATTATTCATGCATTTAATTCTTTTCTTAAAATTTGAATCTATCTTTTATCAAACCATACACTTCCATCCATTAATTACATCTAGGATTAACGTATGATTCTTTTTTTCAATATTTTAATCAGCATATTGTATACCCTTTGAACTTCTATATATTATTTACGTGATCAATATTTTTTTTAAATAAATCGAACATTCACTAAAAATTAGTTAACTGAACATTAAAAAGTAAATAATAACTATCATAAATTGATTATTCACTTAATATAACTTTTTATTATTTAATATATATATAATTACATTTATTCGAATCGTGCAAGCCCACGTGGTTATATCACTTTTACTCTTTTAGCCCAAAAAAAGAATTTTTAACATCTAAGCCCCCAACGTCTTTTTTTAACCTTTTGGCCCCTAACGTCTTTTTTAAACCCTTTTGGCCCCTAACATTTAATGGATGGGGTTAGTGTTAAGGGCCAAAAAGTTTAGAAAAGAAAACATTGGGGAATCAGATGTTAAAAAATTCTTTTTTGGGCTAAAAGGGTAAAAGTAATATAACCATAAGGGAAAAATCGTAAGTTTCTCTAAATAATATTATAAATGAGAAGAAGATTAAACTAAATAATAATTATCCATAAGATATTAAACTAAATAATATTTAAATTAGAAAAAATTAAAATAATAATTATCTATAAGAGATGCTTTAATATAATAACAAGTGTCCCCAAAGTGGTTTCTTTTATTATGTAGTATAGACTAGGGTTATGATATAATAGGAAGTTTATTTAGGTAGGAAGCCTAGGAAGTAATCTTGACCATCTATTAATTTAATTAAGGGCTAAGATTAAATGAGTGAAATTGAAGGAAAACAAAAAGGAGGCGCTGGGGTTTCTCTAGGGACATTCTAGTCAATCCAAGGCAATAGTTTCTCTCTCCTCCAATTCCCCCCATTTTTTAAACGTTAATAACTCATTCATACGACATTATTTTTTTATAAAATGTGATTGCAGTTATGCTTGGAAGTAAAACGCAATATGTTATTATTCAACTAATTGAATTCTAAAAATTCATCTGTGATCAGAGCATTCACGTTCCTTCTTCTTCTATAGGTTCTGCACATTATTTACTAAAACGCAATCCACTATTCTGTAAAACGCAATCCATCATCTGATTGGAACCAAGCTATCTCGACAGCTCCGGCCATGGTGACGGCGATGATGAACGCCGCATCAAGAACGAACGCCATAAATGCCAATCTGTCAACCTCTTTTATATAGGAGATTGTATTCATTTTGAATCGGGATTGAGAGATCTAGGTATGGGGTTAGAGTTCTGATTTGTGGACGGTGACAGACTGGTAAGGGTGGGGTGACAGTTGCGGTGGTGGTGGGCAATGGAGTGGTGGCCGTGGGCGGCGGCGGTGGTGGTGGTGGTGGTATGGGGGTGAGATGAATTGTGAAGAGAAAGACGTACTGGGTTTTTTCTAGAACTGAGTTCTTTTAGAATTAGGGTTTAATAGATTAATTTGTGGTTGACTAAATGCCCCTCCTTATTTATTTTCTTGTTTGCCACATGTCACAACCTTATTCCTTCCTACCATTCCTACCAAAATAATACTTCCTATTTGATCCTAACCCATATAAACTGTATAAAAACAAGTCATAAAGCTCGTATATTGGGCTGGTAATAGGTCGGTTTTAGGTAATTTCAACCTCATATCAGCTGATTATAAAAGCTTGTCTCATACTTGGTTCAAAACTTGTCAGGTATCTATCGGGTAATTACGAGTCGGGTATCGGGCATACCCGTGAGTTTCGGGTATACATGTTAGTATATTAGAAATACTAGTTGGGTATACCTAACCTGTCACACCCTACCTATGCGGAAAAACGGGAATGCAACTGTTGATGCACTACATCTGTCGACTTCGTCTTGTATCGAGTCTTACATTAAATGTATAGATTAGGGCACGTGTTATGAGAAAATGGGAGAATGTATGAGTCTTAGATAGGGATTTCGCTTATATGGTCCTAGAGGTTTCGCTTATGTGATCATAGGTGGTTTCGCTTATGTGACCATTGAAGGTTTCGCTCATATGGCAGTGTATGTTGGAGCGAAACCTCAAGCCCTATATATAGGTACTCATAAGCGAAATCAGTAGAACAGTTGTGAAGGTCTTGTATGTAACGGCGAAACTCTGCCGAATCGTCTCCAGCGCTTGTAAATTGTCAGCAGATCAATAATAGAGACATTTAATAGTGAAATCAAGCTAAACAAAGACTGAATCAATGAATTCCGCCTCTGATTCAGTCTGAGCATTCTTCTGATCGACTCGTTAGGTCGTTTCACGATCCTACAAGTGGTATCAGAGCTCAGGAAGAAGAGTTCTTACTGTTTAGTTCGTTTTCGCTCAAATATTCTGTTTTCTACACCTTCTTTCTTCACCAGAACGAGATTTACCGGACAAAACCTGCTCAAAATTTCACAGACTGTACGTTATTGGACATAGACAAATCCCTGAAAGTTTGACACTGAAATTCGGATTAAAAATGGACCAAATCACCTTCGGATTAGGTTTCGCTTTTACAGACATTCTATGATTTCATTTTTGTGAACATTAGGGTTTCGCTCTTGTGTACACAAAGACATCAGGTTTCGCTCAAAAAGACATCAGGTTTCGCTCAAAAAGACATCAGGTTTCGCTTTTAAGAACATCCGGGTTTCGCTCATATGGTTGATCTGATTTCGCTCATTGTGTCAAAGATCTGATTTCGCTCTTGTGAAACAGCAATTCAATATTTCGCTCATAAGACACATAAGGGTTTCGCTCTTATGGATACCTTGGGTTTTCGCTTATTGTGAAAACTCAGAGTTTCGCTTTTGTGACAATCCAGGATTTCGCTCCAGTGACACTCAGGGTTTCGCTCATAGGACACTTCTTGTTTTCGCTTTTGTGACATTTTAGAAAACGGGATTGTTAGAAAAATGGCAAAGGTCTTTGATGAAAAAGAAAACAATGATCTTAAAAGGTTAAATGATTGGTATCGAGGATATTTCAGTAGTTCTTATCAGAAATTACCCAAAGAGGTTTGGAGTAACCGGTTCGAATGTTTTCTGTGTAAGAAAGATGAAAAATTGGATGATTTGGAGAAGCGTTTTGATCGTTTGATTGACTATTTGAAGGAAAATCAAATAGTAATAACAGAAGCTGATATGGTATCAAAGTTTGCTAATGGATTACCAGCTGAATGGGATGATTGTTTGAAAAATTTGAGAGAAAATTCTAGTTTTTCAAAATTATCTCTGAATAAATTCATTAGTAAACTTAAAAATCACGATTATGAAATTTATCAAAAGAAGAGAGATGTGATGGATAAAATAAAAATGAATTTAGATGAGTTGAATTTAGACGTGATAAATGAAATAAACAAAAGAATCAATGTTTGTTGGGCAGCAAAAAGAAATTTGATATATGATATGAAAAGGGGTTGTTATATTGATGATAATGAAAATCCTCTTAATTTCGTTACAATCTTTGGTGCAGGTACTTATAAGATAGAGAAAGAGCAAGTTCTAAAGAATGAAGAATCTGTGAAGAATGAATTTTCAAATTCTGAATCAGTGTGCTCCAAATGTGACAACTTTAAGACTGACAATGACAAACTCTTGAAGGATGCGGAAAGTTTGAAATCGGAAGTCGAGAAGTTGAAAGATGAGAAGCAAACTGATGTAAAACAGATTCTGGATTTACAGGGAAATTGTGAAAAGCTGAAAATGTTAAACTGTTAAATGACTTGAACAGTTTGACATCAGAAAACAAAACTTTTGAAGAAAAAATTAAAAGTTTTGAAAATGAAAAATCGAAGATTGAAAAAGTTTTTCAAAGTCAAATAAAAATTTTAGAAGATGAGAGAGATATGTTTGGTAAAAACAATCTTGAAAAACAAATTGCAATCAATTCTCATCTTGAAAAGATTATTCAACTTGAAAAAGAGGCAGAATGTGCTCAAAAGAAAATCAATGAATGGGAAGAAAAGTTGAAGGTGTTTGTGAATACTTCAACTATTCCTTGTCCAAAACCTTTAAATTCTGTTCCAATAAGTGACGATGTCACAAACTTTGACAAAGTCAAAGTTGAAGATTGTGATGAGAAATCTGATGATGAAAAAGATAAAATTGAAAAACAAAAATTGTTTTTGAAATTAAAAGGAAAGTTTCAAGAAACTGTTCCGCAATCAACTGAAGAGGGAGAATGCTCTAAGCAAAAACCTTTGAAGAAGAAAGTGGAACAAAAACAAAAAGAGAAAATTTTGAAAAATATTCAAAAAGAAAATAAAAGTTCATCAGATCAATCATCTAATTGCAATAAAAAACCACAAAAAGTAAAAAATGAAAACTCAAAAATTGTTGGCAATAAGTGGTGCAGGTCGGACCACCGTGCTCAAAATTCAAATCCATCAATCAAAAGGAAAAAGGAATATCACCAAGCCAAACAGTGCTTTGATTTGAGCATTTGGGCTGAAAATGGTGATTGGTACGATAACAGAGTGTGTTACCGATGTGGTTATCAAGGACACATTGCTGTTAACTGCCAAGGTTGGAGTTATGAGACGAGGAGATGCTTTAACTGCAACATCAGAGGTCACATTGCCAAAGATTGCCCAAGGAGATCAAATGAAAGATTGAGGGTTAATTCTCAGAAGATGGCAAAGAAATCAGTCAATGTCAAGCCCAAAGAACAGAAGGTTCAAGAACCTAAAGTTCAAGAAGCGAAAGTGAAGCTTTCTCAGGGGCAGAAAGACAGACTGAGGAAGAAGAGAAAGAAGGCTAGAGAGTATCTAGAGAAGATCTTGTCCTCGGGTTCATCTGTTGGTAAAAATAAGAGTTCTGATGAATCGACTTCCTCGATTGCAAAGTCAAGCAAGACAAATTCATCGGATACAAATCTGAGGACAAAAGAAGAAAAGAAGAAAAAGAAAGTTGTCGGCGATGAATCTGGCTCATCAATGTCAGACAAGCCACACTCAGGCAATGATTCTGGTGTGTCAAAACCAGAAGAGCCAGTTGTTGAGGTAAAAGTTGAGAATTCTGGTTTAACAATGGATGATGCAAATTTTCCACCATTGTTGAACAAGAATTCAAAATCACCCAAGGACCGTCAGGCTTCGGTGAATCTGTTCAAATGAAAAACCTGACTTGCCGGAGTTCCCAGGTTGGTAAGCGTGGAACATGTATCGGCACATTTCTTGAGAAATTTCACTCTGGTGATTTTTCGCCTTACATGTGGTAAATCAGGGACATTAAGTTGTACTTGATTTTCTACAAGTGATGTTTGAAATCTAAAACTGAAATTGTAAAATTTGTCATGTGTACGAAGAAAACAATGTGATGAAGTGACCCCGAATCTACAAATGATTAATAAACAAACTAATTTTCCGGAAAAACCATTTGATTAAAACAAACTTAAGTGTTTTGAGATCATAATGGGAAAATAGTTTGTTGTGAGGGGGAGTTCTGATTGTTTATGCCAAGTGGATGGAGAATTGAGGCAATTTGATATCAGTTGTCATGTTCTTGTACAGTTTGTTTTCAAAATTTCCTAAAATGTGTTTGTATTTTAGGGGGAGTATATTTTTCAGAAAATCCAAAAACATTAGAAAATTTGAAAAAGCCAAAAACATGATAAAATGAAAAATGAGTTTTTGTTGCATAAAAGAGGAAATGATAGTAGATCAGTGAGACTGTCACAGCATGCTAAAGAAATGGAGAGATAAAATGTGATAAACGATCTTACTAAGGATGTGACGATAGGCTCAGCTAGACTAGTAGATTTGCGATAACGATACAAACTTAAATGAAAAAGCCTAGTTCTAGTGGGAAACATGGTCGAAAGCATAGTACTTAGTTTTGTCCTTCTTGACTGTGTACCTACTCAGTAATCGCTGATTGTCGAAAGACATAAAACTGGTTAAGTTTGTGAATTTTCACAACTTTGCTAAAAAATCGCTGTGATTGTGCATTTCATTTTGCAAAGATTTAAACTTGTTTTATTTCTTTATTTTGTTTAAGCATCGGACATCCTCTGCGTATACGTGAGTATCGACCTGGATGTTGTTGCCTAAACGTTCTGCTTTATTTTCTTTGGTGTTTCGTTTAAGCTTTGGATCACCTCTGCGTATACGGGAGTATCGACCTGGTGGTTAAAGCCTAAACAACTTCAACTTGTTTTATTTTTTTCTTATTTTGTTTAAACATTGGACTTTCTCTGTGTATACGGAAGTATCGACCTAATTGTTAATGTTTAAACATTCTGCTTTGTTTTCTCACAAATCACAGTTGATAAAAGTTTAAAGGCATTACTTGAGTCAGTGTATTGCATGATGAGGGGATATGCTGAGATTGTGGGGTCCATAAGAATTTAGTGCAAATTAATATACCTTAACGTATCGGTAAGCATTTCGAAAGTTTTTAGATTGAGTTTAAGTGGATAACAATATCGTCAATCTAGGTGAATCGTTTAGAGCTTAAAATGTTTAAAGCTTAACGGTGCTAGTGATTGGTCACATAAACTGATATGATACTCTTTCGCAAACTCACAAAAATATTGTTTGTATATATTTCATTTCTGCATTTAATTTCTGTTATTGCATTTATGTTTCATATTTTGAAAAATCCAAAAAGATTTTCGACAACTGATGTTGGAAAGCTGATATTCAAAATCTCAACGGCTAAACATGATGAACAGTTGGGTTGGTTAAATGGTTTGAAATGTTTAAGATGATTCATTAAGTTGAATCAGAATTTGGAATATTTCAAATTTTTAAATCAATTTTAAATGAAAATGATTCTCAAATGTTTAGTTGATTCATTAAGTTGAATCACAACATTGTTAGTTTGTAAATTGTATGTTTGAGATGTGTAGGTTTCTGATCCTGTTGCTACGGAAAGCCAGGAGATGTATCAGAACCTGAGAAGAGCTTAAACTGAGAAAGCCAAGATTTAATTTCAAAGGTGATAACAAATTCCAGACAGTGATCCCAGCTTGATGATAGGGGGAGTCTGATGAGAGTTAGAACCAAAGAAAGATCCGGGTACATGATTCCAGGAAAGGTTCCTGAAGAAGACCGATCAAGATTGAAGAATTGTCATGTTGAAGACTCTCACTGAAGATTCCGTCAACATTCAAGGGGGAGTCTGTTGGTGCAGTTGTCTGTCAACTACATCTTTGTTCAAATCTTAGATAGAGAGAGAGAAGCCCAGAGACTGATCAAGACTGAAGAAGTAAAGACACAGCATTGTCGTGACTCGATAGTCGACTCGTCAACATCTGAGGGGGAGTCTGTTGATGCACTACATCTGTCGACTTCGTCTTGTATCGAGTCTTACATTAAATGTATAGATTAGGGCACGTGTTATGAGAAAATGGGAGAATGTATGAGTCTTAGATAGGGATTTCGCTTATATGGTCCTAGAGGTTTCACTTATGTGATCATAGGTGGTTTCGCTTATGTGACCATTGAAGGTTTCCCTCATATGGCAGTGTATGTTGGAGCGAAACCTCAAGCCCTATATATAGGTACTCATAAGCGAAATCAGTAGAACAGTTGTGAAGGTCTTGTATGTAACGGCGAAACTTTGCCGAATCGTCTCCAGCGCTTGTAAATTGTCAGCAGATCAATAATAGAGACATTTAATAGTGAAATCAAGCTAAACAAAGACTGAATCAATGAATTCCGCCTCTGATTCAGTCTGAGCATTCTTCTGATCGACTCGTTAGGTCGTTTCACGATCCTACAGCAACGAGCCAAAAGCTATCATACAATTGCTCAAGCAAACAAGTTGTTCATGGAGTTAAGTCCTCAAATGCACCTCTACCAAGTCCAAATCCATGAAATTGTATCGCGTGAAAAACATGCTAAAAGGTCAACTACAATAGTTGGTGAGTTGCAGGTTTAAGACATGATCAATCGATCAAATACATTAATAAGATAATTGTTGAGATTATTGCTTGCATAAGATGGGTAAAATGCAAATTCACATTATGTTCACATAAGTTACAACCAAGCCTACTGCCGTTTTTGTTTTCACCCAAGTTATTGTTTCACATGATAAAACAAAAGGGCACATTGTCTCCGTTTTCAAGTTTCCACGTTTTCAGTTTTCAAGTTTCCAAGTTCTCATGTTTTCAATGGGGGAAGTTCACTCAAGTGCCATTTTAAATGGTGATTATTTAGCTAGCAGATAGATACACATATAATGAGTAGGGGTGTCAATTTGGATAGTGCTGTGACAAACGGCAAGATAACAGGTATATCCGTACAACTTAATCCTTGCTAATTATACAATTACATGCATTAGACTTAGTTATATAGTAATTTAGTCATCTAAGTCTAGCAATATCCAGGATATGCACTTATATTTACATTTAACATGATCGTATTCACCATTTCGCTATACAATATAAAACAATCCGAGTGGCCGTTGGTAGATTATCCGGTTAAACAATTTGTGTCAGGACAGTTCTGGTTCGCCTAGAAATAGTGGCATTATTATTACATGTCCAAATGAAAATGAGGAATAGCAAACGATATAGAATAAGTATATGTATTCTAATTTTCGGAAAATACACAAGCATTACAATTTTGTCCGATCCGAGCAATGATGCTATAATTTCCGCTAACTAATTTCTAGTACATGATCAATGGGAGCAAATAATTAGCATAAGGTGCTATTAAGGGTATTATATATCCTAAGAGTGTCTAAATAACAATTTCCAGTTAATAATGCATAATTAATCCTTAATTGATTTTTAAGCTAAACTAATGACCATTTTAGCATTAAGTCATCATCATAAGCATTGTCTAGCAACTAGTTGATCCTAGTTAGTGCTCTAATGCTAAAATAACTCCATAATCATCCTAATTAAGCATTAAGTGCCTAAATATCTCACAAACATCATTTCAAGACCCTTATTTTCCACATGTAGTCAACAACCCCCAATCCCTCTTTTCCCTTCCGTAATATCTATGGCCCACCAAAGGGGTCCCACCACCCTACCAATTCTGATAAGAAGATCTTGCAAAGTATGGCTATTGTTGATTAGATGAACATGAGTTGAGTGTTGAAAGGATATAAGTCATACTAAGACTTTCAAAGACACAAGACACAACCACTTCCCAGTTGCCAAAAAAAACCTCACAAAACATTCACTCTCTATCTGTCTCTCCATAAGCTACGGCTCTCTCCTCTCTCTCTCTTCTTCATTTTCAAATTTCTAACAATATATCCAAGTAAATCTCTAGGGTTTCTATGGTTATTCAAGTTGTACCAAGTGTACGAGATCCTTCAAGAGGCTTGTTCTTGCAAGGATTGAAGCTTTTCCTTTATACTTTCTTCAAAGTGTACAACCCTTGCCTTGAGCTAGTAGGAAGATCTAGATCCTTTACTTTTGTTTTAAGTTAGATGTAGATCATGGAAGTACAAGTAATCACCAAGTAAACCTTGTTAAAACACTTGAAAGTTTCAAAAGAAAAACAATATAATACAAGTAAAGTTGGTGGATGATGAAAATTATGAAGTTGAACTTACTAGTATACATGATCAATCTATAAGTTGATAAAAAAGTGGTCTAGCATGTTCAAGAAATGTAGTAGCATGTATGGAACTTTTTTAAAAACATGGATGGCCATGAAAAGTATTTTTGAAGGATCTAGGGTTTTGTATAATCTTCATGTTCTTGAGCTTTGTTGAAAACTATGGAAAATATTGTTGATGATGATGATGACTTAAGGGATATTAGTGATAATTTAAGGGACACCATGTCAAAATTTACAAAATAAAAAGCTATGCTAAAAACTTGATTTACTAGGAATTCTGTTCACTTATTATGTATTAAAAACATACTTGGTGAAGTATAGAAACATAATTATATATTTGGGTTTATAAATATGTATTTGGCGGAATATGAGAATATAAGTATAAATTTAAGGATATAACATATATTTGGATAAAATATGGAAATGGTAAATATGAAGTATTGTAACCCCCGCGAAAATTTTGAGCCTTTAAAAACTTTTATATTTCTTTCGTTAACCGAAATTTGAACGTAATGATTTTAATGTAACGTACATTCCAAGACAAAGATATAAGTTTCACATACCCTAAATACCCTTCATATAGCATAAACATCAAGTTAGAGGGGTTAAAAATGCCAAAAAGCTGATAATACAAGTCCGGGGGCCAAAACTGCCTAAAATGAAAATTTTTGTTCAGAAGGCCTTGCGGACCGTAAGACATAATGTCTTGCGGTCTGTAAGACATGCTCAGAAGAAACATTTTTGCTTGATTACCAAGCATTGCCATCTATCTTCAAATCTTGACACCTTGCACGAATGTTGCCACCTTTATTTTGGTTAGGACACATGTTAGGACACTAATCACCTCCTTAAGACATTTGGCAACCTCTTATATATCCATGATCATTATAAATAGCCCTTGATTTTCCATTTTCTTCACATCAATAATACTTCACTTCTTAAAATCTCTTGGAGCCTGCTCTAGCTATTTGGAGCCTCCTCTTCTAAGTTCAAGTATTCTTCCTTTTACTAGTGAGTGTTCTTTCATATCTATTTCCATTTCGTAGTTAGTATTCACCCTAAATTCAAGCAAATTGACTTTTGTTTTAACTTTCGGTTCCAACCATTTTGGTCAACTCAAAGTTCAAAATGAACTTTGCTACGTGATCGTAATAATGAAGGTATTAATCCGTCACGATTACACCCTCTGATCATCAGGTATAGTAGGTGAAATGACGAGTCAAACTTCTACGAAATAAAAGTAAAAAAAGTAAAAATATGCATTTTATGACGAAAGAGTTTTCAAGTATTAAAACCTAAAGTTTTAACACCAAATCAATTTTATAACATTATTAGACATGTCTAGCTCCTCATTTCTAGTTTCGTGCTTTTTCCTTAGTCGTATCACACCCTGGCTTTTGCGGAAGCGTGATTATGGTGTGACTTTCTTAATACCATAGCAATCAATCATAACAACACTATATGATAAAAACCAGTAGATGTTCATCCATATATTAAGTTTGAAAGTACCACTACATAAATTGTCTGAAACGTAGACTCCAAATTTAAATTACAACCCATGCACATGTTTAAAGAGTTCACTATGACTCGACAAAAGACCTTAGATAAAACCGAGTTTAGAACCATGTATCTCGTCCAGGAGTAAGGTACATCTCCTAAACCTTAATGGCTTTGGATGACATCTTTTATTCATGACGCAGCTTGAAACATGCAAACACCTGCCAGATCCGCTTAGTTCCCTGAAATACATGTAATTTGAAAACATCAACAAAAGTTGAGTGAGTTCATGTGATTGTTCGTGTATATGAATAACCTTTAAAGTATGTCTGTATGTATGTAAGCCCTGGTATGAAGCAATAAGGAAAAACAGATCATCAATGGTTTGCAAGGCCAATGGTATGTGTGAAATGGTGTAGGAAAACTCAAACCTAGGGATTTTGCCACGACATTAGTATGTGGACATAGTCACCACATGGGCCACCCTGGTCCTTATGGGTGTGGGCTCGCTACACCCAAATAGATCTATCACTCATGTCCCTCGGTCCTACGATGAGGATTAATGGCCTTAAGTGTTGTACCCACCACTCACATGATCAAGCAGTAACCCTCCTTAGCTAACCATACCATGTATAAAACGTTTGTAAACAATTGTAACATGTATTTCACCCCCGAAGTTATAAAACTGAAAACAGTTAAAAAAAGGGGGACATGAACTCACTGTCTTGCGTCTTCAGTACTCGTAACTCAAATCCCTTCAGCAAAAATGACTACCTACAATGTACTAACGTCTATTAGACGGACGGGCCGTGCCTTGTCTTTAACGTTTTCGAGTTACGTTTCTTTTATGTATTCAATATTATTCCAAGTTATAATTACTTGTTAAAATAATAATTATTTTAACTGTAAATTATATTTAATTTTGGAATAATTTATTAAACAATATTTTTGTAATAATACTTCTCAAGTATTTATTTTCGTATTTCCTTCCCAAGGATGGGGGTATCTCATACATGTATATTCGTATGCTTGTATTTGTTAAGTATTCTTACACTTAATTTTGCGTTAAACATTCCGGAATATTATTGCCAATAAAAGTCCACCTATATATATTTTCCCAAAATATATATTTATGAGTTATTACTTAGAAAAATTATTTATAATTTTTCCTTTCAGCAAAAATATTTGTAGTTCCAAAATAATATATTTTTAAGTCTAACTTAAAAAATATATATAAACTTATTTTGTCCAAAAATAATGTATTTCAAGAAAATATATATTTTTCCCAAAAATCATATATCTTCTAAATATTCCAAGAAAATATATTTTTTCTTCCCAAAAATAATATATTTTCTCCTTGTCGAAAATATGATATAACTTGGTAATATTTAGAAAAATCATATTTTCATTTCTTGTATCCAAAATATTATTTACCAAAAATATATTTATAAATGTATTTTCCAGAATATTTTGTAAGTTACATTCTTGTTCGGTTTGCCAATATTATGTGTGTAACTTATATATCTATTCCTTGTGATTTTTGGTAATATTTTGGATTGTGAATTCTTGGTATTTTGTTAAGTTATATTACTTTAACCCTAAAATAATATAACTATTACACAAGGTATACAAATATTCACACACATCATGTCTTTAATGTATATATATATTCTAAATATATATTTACCCATTTTTATTTATAAAAACCAACCTCCAAATTATGGCAAAGTTTATATTGAAAACTCATGATCAAAATACACTTGTAAATATTTGTTTGAAAATATTTTTCTAAGTGTTTATATTTTAAGAAAATTTTGCCATAGTTTCCCTAAAAATGGAGGTGTCCATGCTTTCAAAGCATATCATTTTCTTTTTAAAATCATCACAATCAATCAACAATCCATTCAACACTTACCAAGTGCCAAAATCAAGTAATTTACCTAACAACATGAACTTGAACTTTCATAAAAACTTGTAGTAACTTGGTAGTGTGTTTAGTAGGTTTAGTTACCCTTTAAAATGTGTTTACTTCTTTAAAAGTTTCATTCTTGAAAGATTTAGGTGTTTACAACTTGTAAACATGTTTTACAAAAACATTTCTTTAGGAAATCTTCTTGCTTCACAAGTGTTTCTACACTTGTTTTATCACCAACAATAGTGTATGTTTAAGTAATGTAGGACCGAGTTTCGTGATCGAAACCGTGATTCTTGTGAGATCGGTTCAAGACGGGAGAGATTAGACATGATAAACAAACAACTTTGTATTAATCCGGTAGTAAAACATTACAAATCGGCCCGATTACATGATAACCGAACTAATACCAAAGAAGTATACATCCGGGGAGAGACCAAGTGGTGATCTCTCCCGGTGAGGTCTCAAACCTCCTAAAAACTCCTAGTGTTGCAAATGGCAAGGGTTTTCTATTTATAGTCACACCCCTTGTCTTGCAAACACACACGGTCAGCCGAATAACCCTCTCGTTTGACCACTTCAAACGAGCGGGTCTATACACGTTCGATAGACCGTTTCACTAACTATTACAAATTCAGCGTAAAATAAAACTAATCTATTCGACAAGCATCGGACACAAAATCTGCATCAACAAATTCCCCCTTGTCCGTTGCTGTCGAATGCTGAAAATGCAACTGCAATCGATCTTCAGTCAAGTATTCATCTTCTCTGTGTTTACAAATTCCCCCTTGACCGATGATCCAGGTAAGTAGTATCTTGACGCTCCTTGTAAAATATTTCCCCCTTAAAGTACGCGTATCCGTGTTGGGTGTTGTGCAATTTCCTCAATTGACCGATCTTCCGCTGATCTTCCAATACTCCAACCGGCATTTGATAAGGGTTCCAATCTTTAAGAACTGCATCAAGTCTTGATCTTGTCATAAGAACTCTATTTCATACAAGCATACTACATTGATAGAGATTTCTGGTGAACTGTCTTCTGTAAACCGTCTTTGTGGAATCGACCAAGTAATGCACTTTAATCTTCAGCATCAACACTCAGGAAAGTCAGCTAGACCAAGTGTATCCCTTGCAAGCTCAACCAGCATGCTTAGTTGAACTACATCCAGATCTCATTGTCTCGCCTTTGTGAAGTTGACCACGTAATGCACTACGGATCTTCAGCATCAGTACTCAGGAAGTCAGCTAGACCAAGTACATCGTTTGCAAACTCAACGAATTGAGTTACCCCCAGATCCCTGTAAAATCCCAAAGAAACATCAAACCCAAAACCGAATCCTGCAGGTCTTCAGTCTTGAACTATCAGCTTTCATAAAGATTCCCCAGGTCTTCAGTGAACAGCGCTTTTGTAACTACTGTAGACTTTAGAAACCTGTATTTTTCCGTGCAAAACCCTTCACGCTGGCTGGAGAATTAATTAAAATCCTCAAATATGTGTATGTGCAAAACATTCCACGCCGAACCGTTTGTATCACCAGAAAATCACAAACTCTACCACCTGTGATTGCGTTTAGAAATTTACCGAAGAAATTCAACATTTGAAAATTTTTATCCCCCCATTTCTTTGGTAAAATCTCTAAACCATAACAGATTCTCTCCACTTCAAAGAAACTGTCGTCAAATGTTCACCAATTCCCTCCACTAAGCGGAACTGTCGTCAATCTTCATTGAATGTTCTCGGTTCCGAAAAATCACGAAAACGACTTTCTTCTTTGCATATTCTAGTTGAATAAGAACGTCCCCTAGTACCCCGTAGGATCCGACTTGTATCCCTCCAAAGACTTTGTGAACTCGTTAGGACCGGTATTGACATTCTAGGTTCATTCATTCGTTACCAAATGCGAGAATATGACAATAAACAAAAAGATTTCTTCGTTGCATATTCTAGTTGATAAAGAAATTTCGCCTAGTACCCCGTAGGATCCGACTTGTATCCCTCCAAAGACTTTGTGAACTCGTTAGGACCGGTATTGACATTCTAGGTTCATACGTTCGTTTTCAAATGCGAGAATATGACAATAAACAAAATGCTTTCGAACATTTACGAATAACCGATAACAATCATAAACATTGACGTGCGGAAATGAACATACCGTTTTTGTTTTTTGGCCCATAGTAGTCAAGTCACCAAAATTTGACGTTTGCGTCGGTAACCGTGACTACCCCACATTTTTCAAAAATCAAGTTTTCATCATCTTCTTGTTTTCATCATGCCGTAACATCCCGCGCGCTCCCAAATTCGTACGAATTTGATGTTGAAATTTGGAAGCCCGGTTCAATAATCTTCGCGAACACCCGAGAATAATAGGCCCAGCATTTATCATACATCATTCTGATGTGTTTTTTTTTTTTTTTAATTACAGTGGCCCAAAAAAAAATAATAATCCAAGTATAAAGCCCAAATACCTTCTCAAGTCAAGTGGCCCCAAATAAAAATTGTTAAAGCAATTTGGCCCATCATTCTCTTCTAGTGATCTTATGGTTGAAAAGAGTTCATATGGCCCAATTTTAATAAAGAGTTCCAAGCCCAACTTGAAGTCTCGATTCATTCAGAACCAAAAAAAAATCCCTTGTGCAAGTTTCAATTTTAGGTCACTTTGTCTCTCTCTTTGTCTGCGATTCCCAAAGAACAAAAGCAGACAAACTCCTTGTTCATATCCCCAAAAGATATCATCTTCCAAGACTCCTTCATCCTTTTCGATTTTTTTTTTAATAATACTCCTTCAACCTCATCGATACACATACTCAAAATCAGAATCCCCCAAAAAAAAAATTAGCAGCCGTGAAGAACAATCAGTACCAACATCGATGAACAATCAGCGATATACACCTCCAAAAAAAAATTACTCTCTTCTCTTCGATACACCTCTGATTCTGGGCCGACGAAGATTCAGGTTCGATTTCTTCTCCTTCAGCCGCTAAACAACATCAGCAGCTGAAAGACATGGGGCGCCGACGAAACAAAAGATATATGCTGGACGATTGATGCTCGAAAGATGAATTGGTCAACGAAGGATTTGACCTATTGGATCCTTCGAGCTGATCAGACTTTTCGAAAGATGGATCAGGTCGAGAGATATCCTTCGAGGATCATCTTTCGAAGTTGTTGAGGGTTCCCACAAATATCTGGTATCTTTCGATCCAGATCTGGATCCTTCGACCCAAAGTCTCATCTTTCGAGCACCTTTTTCATCTTTCGGGGTATGAAGAAACCCCAGTTTCTTTAAGCAGCCGCCAAGAACATCAAGAACACAGCCACTGTTTATACTGCAGATTTGACGAAAATCCTTAAAAACATGATATTTGATGATGAAAACTTGTTGATTTCGGTGTGAAACATAAAACCCAACACTCGTTTCCGCACAGATCTGAATATTCGGGTCCAGATCTGAGTTTTTCTCATTTTCACCCAACTTTTCTTCTTGAACAAAAATCACTAAAATCACAGATCTAGAGCACATGTGACTTAGTAAACGGTTAGATTTACTAAATCGGGCACCATGGCTCTGATACCAATTGTAGAACCGAGTTTCGTGATCGAAACCGTGATTCTTATGAGATCGGTTCAAGACGGGAGAGATTAGACATGATAAACAAACAACTTTGTATTAATCCGGTAGTAAAACATTACAAATCGGCCCGATTACATGATAACCGAACTAATACCAAAGAAGTATACATCCGGGGAGAGACCAAGTGGTGATCTCTCCCGGTGAGGTCTCAAACCTCCTAAAAACTCCTAGTGTTGCAAATGGCAAGGGTTTTCTATTTATAGTCACACCCCTTGTCTTGCAAACACACACGGTCAGCCGAATAACCCTCTCGTTTGACCACTTCAAACGAGCGGGTCTATACACGTTCGATAGACCGTTTCACTAACTATTACAAATTCAGCGTAAAATAAAACTAATCTATTCGACAAGCATCGGACACAAAATCTGCATCAACAAGTAAGAACCAAGATCTACTAAAAATCATATTTTGAACTTGGTTCTTTTTGGAAAACCATTCATAAATCTTAGATCAATATGATTATTTACTTACTTTGATTATTATTTTTCAAGAAATCAAGTATTCTTTTCAAGTTCATGATTTAGGGGTAGATGATCTTTCATCCTACAACTTCTTACATTTCTCATCTTGCTAAACTATGTTTCTAATCATGATTTAGCAAGATGCTATGATGATCAACATCATCTTTACAAACAAATCAATGATCAACAAGCATTCATAACATAAACAACTTAGTTTCATCAAGATTTCATCATATATCAAGCTTATGTTCATGTTTCTTGATTATGTTCTTTAGTGTTCCTCATGATTATCATCACATATCATCTTTTAACCAACTAAATGAGAAGTAAATTCAAGTGACAAGAAGCTTACTACTAGCACAAGGGCTAGGGAAGAACACAAGAAGATGAAGGTGACAAATGTGATGGATAATAGCAAATGAAAGAGGTCCTTGAAGATCCACAAGTTCCACACTTCTTAACTTAGCTTCCAACACCTTGTGTACACCTTGGAATGTATGAGGAAAGCTTGACAATGGTGGTGGTGTGGTGGGAGTTTTCGACCGAGAATGGGAGAGGGGGAAGGAAAGTGAGTGTGTTTTTGTGTGTGAAAGATAATGTGATCTTAATCCTCCAAGTTTACTTATAATCCACCTTAGAAGTTTATCCATTGTGTAATATGTTTCTTAAGTACAAGACCAAATCTTCTACTAAATCAAAATGAATCAAAGGAAGATCAAGGGTGGGGCCACCTTGGTGACCGTCCACCATGGGGGGGGGGGGGGGGTATAGGGTTGGGTTGGGTTGTGATGGATAGTTAGGGATATTAGTTAGATTCTAAGTGTATTAGTTAGATGTTATGTGTATTAGGTGTTATATAGAGTGTTAGGGTGTTCAGGGATCATAACTAGCTCAGAAACACTAAAACAATGCTTCTAGTAAAATTTTAGTGTTTCGGGTAGTGTCCGGTTGTTCGGTTAGATACCGGTTCGTTAAAGTGTCAAACTATACCGTTTAGTGTTTTTTATGTACCCTTTTGTGACACTTTTAATTCCCGACACTTAGGAAAGCATTCAGGACCATTTAGTCATATTTTTGCATGTAACTAGCTTGTTAAAAAGCTGATTTTTGCTGACTTATGCTGAATTCAGCACTTTATATGGGTTTTAGGCACTTTCCGGCACTTAAACTATCACTTAGGAATGCAGTTTTGTGGTCCTTACTTCCCTACACACTATACTAGTGTAGTACTTAGTCTCTGGCCCATACTGGGTCTCAAAACACTGTTTGTCTATGTACTGAACCTCTTCAGCATTTTTCTGAATTATCCGCTAACTGTGCTAGCTGTGCTTTGTGCATCATTTATGTCAGTATGGTTTGTATGTAAATATGATGTGACATTATGCAATATGTGATGCACATGTAAGTATGATGCAGTAGTCAGAAAGCAGTCATTTGTAATTCAGCACAGTCATTAAGCACTAATCATGGTTAATTAATTGTACGGATACCTGGATTTTTGACGGTTGTCACAAGTCGAAAGTCGAGCGGTTTAACTTCCGCTTTGACTTTCGAATCTGACCCTTTTGGTAAACCTTAGGATCTGACCAAACCCATTTATATGACCATAATAATATAGGGAATAACCCTCTAAGTTTATACCTTATAGTTATGTCGTTTAATGGGTTAAATGACGAGTCAGGTTTAGATAAATTTAAAATGGTCAAAAATACCCTTTTGCATAAAATAAATTTTAAACCTACACGAGCAAGAGGACTCAATCGACCATCTGGGCCCGTAATTACGCATACGACCCGTTAAAGTGGCATAAACCATTTTAACAAGTCGTAATGGGTCAAAACACCTATAGACACTTTTCAAATCAGAATGTAAGGTTAAAAACACATATTACACGAGATCCTTCGCTCGTTTGATTTTAAACCTCATTCTATCTATTCTTCCATTTAAGCCACAATGTACACTAATCTTATAACAATCTAATACATTAGGAAACATTCGAGCTTTACATACATGATTGAACAAGACATTTACGCAACCAGTGAGTACATAGTTCCCCTCTTTTATGTATTTCAAATGTTTTGGGGTGATTCCTATGTGCTAACCATTTTTCTCAAATAACATGTATGGTATATATGTTTATTAAGTGCTCTTTGTGTATACAACTTATGCGACGAAACATTTGTGTGGTGTTATAGCATAAAATCTAGAGTGATTTAGATAACGAGGTGATTATAATACGATAAGGGCATGGTGGATACGCCGCTGGTACTTCCTATATATAAGTGCTCTTATTGTATTACTCATCATAGCGTTATCCAAATCACTTAAAGATCCTTTGATTTGGTGAAAGAAAGTACAAACCCCAAATCCTTGTAGGATCTCCCTATATAAATAGTTTGATCCTTAAAGGATACACTAAGTACTATTTTAAATCCTTGATTGGATTTCTAAGAGTACTTTTACAAGTTCTTGGTCAAATTCTATGCTAAGTGTTTATGTGCAATCTAGTTTGGTAAAACAAAGTACAATTGGTTATGTGTTGTGTAGTGTTATAACATGGAATCTAGAGTGATCTAGGATAATGAGGTGAGCATAATACGATAAGGGCATGGTGGATACGCTGCTCGTACTTCCTATATATAAGTGCTCTTATTGTATTACCAGTTGCAGTGTTATCCAAAATCACTTGATGATTTTGTGTTATAATTAGACGAAGTACAAGTGAAACAAAGAACAATGTACAATTTTTATTAAACACAAAAATTAATTGGTATTATATATATTGCCATTTACAAAACATTTTTGTCACAAGTTTTACTATAAAAACAATGTATTGTAATACTAAACTTTTTGCCATATATTGGCTACAAAAATCTATTTTCATTCAACAACTCGTGTAGTTGGACAATGTATTGCAATACCAAACCTTTTGCCATAAATTGGCCAACAAAACCTATGTCACTCACCAACTTTATTGTTGACTGTCTATTTTCACATATGTTTTAGGTATCGACATTTCAAGTATGCTACACATAGGAACGCACTCGGGCCTTAGCTTGCTTATAAATCTAAAAAAAATACGTGTATTCCTTTGTGTTTGTAAAACAATATAATCAATAGAATGAAACTTTAGTACCATGTGTTGTGAGCAATTTGTAACGTGACTCCCCGACAATTCCGTCGCGGGTTGTATACGCGGTCGGGGTGTTACAAGTATTATACATAAACATACTTGGTGAAAAATGAAAATACTTGTATATTAAGTATTATATATGTATACGTGGTAAAAATACAAAAGTATACTGGACGTTTGGACAAATTCAAGTATATATTAACAAAACCGTTGCAATGCATGTATCATTTCGAACAACTTATAAAAAAATATATATATTCTTCAATGACGATATGGAAATATATTTTAAACCCGGTTACAAAGAGTAAATTATTTTCCTAAGGAATCGTAAGAATATATTGTCTTAAAATATACTTTCCAGAAAAACGACAAAAAATACTAAGTGTGGATTAATTAAGAAGTAAAAGTATATATATATATACATACATATACATGTCTCGTATATCTTAACACTTAATAAAACACGAGGTTGTAAGTAGTATACATGTATATAAGTATGTGTACAATTATGACACAAGTACCGATTTGAAAAGTATACAAATAAGTATATATACATGTATATACTTATAGGTGCAAATACAGGACACATACATGAGTTGGAAAAGAAAATAAACAAGTATATATACATGTATACATATACAAGGAAGTTAGACAAAGCGATGGTGATAACAAACAGGACACAACAAGAAAATATGTATAAGGTTAAAAATATTATTTCTAACAAGTCTCAAACTCGGAAAAATATATTGATATTCAAGGATAAATATATATTGACTACTATTGATCTAGTGAAACAGTGATACATGATATAAGAGTATTTATTTTTGGACATTAAAATATATTGTTTTCACTAAACGAATAAGCATGTGAGACACGAGTCTGTACAAGGGGACTAGGCCACGAACATTATACAAACAGGTGAGGATAAGTATATGTGTATATATGTGACAATATACTTACATGGTCATTCAGACAATCACCCACCAATGTGTCTAAACAAACGAAACAAGGATAAGTCTTAACAAGGATTTGGTGGAAGACTTGTACACGATACAAACGATTAGACCTAGGTATCTTAACGAAGTATGGAACGCAAATTGTGAGTTTCACGGCCCCTCTTTTAAATATTTTGTTTTCAAAATTTGGGGGAGATACATGTTCATACGATGGTATGATAGTTATGGAGGGAAATCAACAAGATCTTGTGCAAATAAGCGTATGCATGTGATGTCACGGCCCTTGGCCCCGGTTTGACCCGGTCCAGAGCCGCGGGGCAGGAAATCCCGTGGTATTTAATTTAGCGACAGCGGAAGACTTTTTAAACAGGATCAATTATTAATAAAACTGCTCGTTTATATATAATATAGGGATAATTCCCATAATTTACAAACACTTGATTTCACTGGGAAATCCTTTATTTCTTTAAAACATGTTTCTTTATTTATTTACATTGAGCCACTTTCTAAGCTTGTAGTGCTACTCGGCACTTTTCCTTTGCTCACAACAGATCACCTGAAACATGTTTGAAAAAGGTTTTGTCAGCGGGAAATACTGAGTGAATCATTCAGTTTTAGTAAAACATCTTGTTTATTATAATGTACAGTATTAAGAGCGATTACAATTGCCTCATCTTTTAAATTAACTGATCCAGTTGTCACTTTACCGGACTGTGACTGTGGACATATCACTTGTAGGGTCCTTTCACCCCAAGTGATAAATAATTAGTAGCTATGTGCACATCCCCCCACATACTGGCAGTAATTTCAGATAACAAAGACTTAATCCCTGTAACTATAATTTTGATAAAAACATTCTTTTGAAAAGTATTTTGATAAAAAGAGAATGACTCACTTTGTAGATTTAACGAGCAGAATATAAGCCTACTGATTAGCCTTGATTAACCTAATTTAATTAACAATGCACACACAATCGGTTAGTAACTAATACAACAGTTACGACAATTCACGAGATTAAACCTTCACAACGAGTTATTAGTGCAATACTTAACAATTCAGTGGATTCACAACGAATGACAGAGTATAGTCCGAATTCGAGCAGTACTCAAACATTCAAGTCGAAATCACAATGAATTAATAAAGTATAATCTCAATTTGAGCGGCACTTAAACAATCGTTGGATAGTTATAATCGATCGGACGTTGAATCGTAATAGCGATCGAGTTATTACCCTGATTGTGGCAGCACTTCGTGATTAGTGTGTGTTTAATTGTGTATACAGAAAGTAAATTCAATTTCTGGAACGAATTCCTTCGTCGATCATATGTCAAATTTCAAGTCCCAATGTCTGCTATTTATAGCCAAATTTTGAGATGCCCTGCGCATCGTAGGCCAAACATCCCCTACGCATCGTATGCGTTTTAACCTGGCTGCGCATCGTAGGCAATAAACCCCTACGATGCGTATGGGTTGAAAAATAGGGTTATAGACTAGCCACATCTGGGACTAGCTATGCTGAATCAACACTTTCGAATTTTGTAAATTTTACAACGAATTTTAAAGGATAATTATCAACTAGGGTTTACCCCCTTTGAGTTTTAGGGGCCCTAATCCTGATTCTGAAAATTATGAAAATTTCAGGGTTTGTTCAGAATCACTTGGGTTTCTCAATTAGGGTTTCCTATTGACCAAATTAAAATAATAACTAGGATTTTTGATGAGAGTTGTTACATTCTTCCCACCTTAATAAAAATCTCGTCCTCGAGATTTACTGAAATAAATGAGGATACTTTTTCTTCATTTCTGATTCCAGCTCCCAAGTGTATTCAGCTCCTCTTTTTGAATCCCATCTAACTTTGACTAAAACTAGTCTTTTATGTTTGAGAAACTTAATCTTTCGATCCTCAATTTGAAGAGGTTTCTCAACAAATTTTAGCTTTTCGTTTACCTCTATATCTTGAAGAGGTACTACCAAAGATTCATCTGATAAACATTTCTTGAGATTGGATACATGAAATACATCATGTATTCCAGCTAATTCTTCTGGTAGTTGTAAACGATAAGCAACTAATCCTATACGTTGGATCACTGAAAATGGTCCTACGTATCTTGGACTTAGCTTTCCTTTCTTACCGAATCGAACAACTCCTTTCCAAGGAGAAACTTTCAATAGTACTTTATCTCCTACTTGGAATTCTATTGGTTTGCGTCGATTATCTGCATAACTCTTCTGACGATCTCGAGCTGTCTTCAACCTTTCCTTGATTTGAGTAATCTTGTCGGTTGTCTCTTGCACTATTTCAGGCCCTGACAATTGACTTTCTCCTATTTCTGCCCAACAAACTGGAGTTCTACACTTTCTTCCATAAAGTGCCTCAAATGGAGCAGTTTCAATACTTGAATGATAACTATTGTTATAGGAGAATTCAATTAATGGTGAATGATCATCCCAACATCCACCAAAATCAATTACACATGCTCGGAGCATGTCTTCCAGTGTTTGTATTGTCCTTTCACTTTGTCCGTCTGTTTGAGGATGATATGCAGTGCTTAAATTTAGTCGAGTTCCCATTGCTTGCTGGAAACTTTTCCAGAAATGGGAAGTGAAGCGACTATCTCTATCTGAAACAATGGAGAGTGGGACTCCATGTAAAGATACTACTTCGTCTACGTACAACTTGGCTAACCTTTCCATACTAAAGGTTTCCTTCATTGGTAGCAAATGAGCTGATTTGGTTAATCGATCCACAATTACCCAAATCGCATCATTACCTTTTCTGGTCTTGGGTAACTTAGTAACAAAATCCATTGTTATGAGTTCCCATTTCCATACAGGCATTTCCAATTGTTGTAGTAAACCTGAGGGTTTCTGGTGTTCTGCCTTAACTTGTGAACAAGTAAGACATTTAGATACATATTTTGCTATATCTTTCTTCATTCCTATCCACCAGAAATTCTTTCTTAAATCTTGGTACATCTTATTGTTTCCAGGGTGCATAGTATACCTAGATTTATGAGCTTCTTCTAAAATCTTATTTCTTAACTCTCCTTGTTTAGGTACCCAAATTCGTTTCTTATGGAATTTCCAAATTCCATCATTTCCTTGTTCTAGTTCTTTTATATAACCTTTCATTCCTTCAGCATCGTCCTTGATTGCTGTTTCTTGAATGTTCTTTAATTCTTCTATTAAATCTACTTGTAGATTTAATCTAAGAGCACGGACTCGCCGTTGTTTTTCATGATACTTACGACTTAAGGCATCTGCAACTACGTTTGCCTTCCCTTCGTGATATTGAATATCACAGTCGTAATCGCTTAGAATTTCCATCCATCTTCTTTGCCTCATATTTAATTCTTTCTGCCCAAATATATATCTTAAAATTTTATGATCTGTATAAACAGTAAACTTACTACCATACAGATAATGTCTCCAAATTTTCAAGGCAAAAATTATGGCTCCTAATTCTAAGTCATGAGTCGTATAATTTTCCTCATGCTTTTTCAACTGCCGAGAAGCATACGCAATTACCTTCTTGCGTTGCATCAATACACATCCATATCCTAATTTTGAAGCATCACTATATACTTCAAAATCTTCTGTTCCTTCGGGCAATGCTAAAATTGGAGCATTCGTCAATCGTTGCTTCAAAATCTTAAAAGCTTCTTCTTGCCTATGTCCCCATTCAAACTTAGTGGCTTTACATGTTAACTTAGTCAAAGGTACAGCTATCTTAGAGAAATCCTTAATAAATCTTCTGTAATATCC
The DNA here is from genome assembly GCA_030545235.1 of Helianthus tuberosus. Taxonomy (NCBI): domain Eukaryota; kingdom Viridiplantae; phylum Streptophyta; class Magnoliopsida; order Asterales; family Asteraceae; genus Helianthus; species Helianthus tuberosus. The sequence continues at coordinate 88,690,640 of CM060447.1, forward strand.
AGCTAAGCCTAGAAAACTTCTAATTTCCATAGCTGTTTGTGGGACCTTCCATTTGGTAATTGCTTCTATTTTAGCAGGATCTACATGAATTCCTTCATGATTCACCATGTGACCTAAAAATTGCACTTCCTTTAACCAAAATTCACACTTTGAGAATTTTGCATAAAGCTTTTCCTTTCTTAACAAAGTTAAGAGTGCATGCAAATGTTTGCAATGTTCTTCTTGACTTTTGGAGTAAATTAGTATATCGTCGATGAATACGATTACAAATTTATCCAAATATGGTTTACAGATCCGATTCATCATGTCCATAAATGCTGCTGGGGCATTTGTTAATCCAAAGGGCATGACTGTAAACTCATAATGGCCATACCTAGTTCTGAAAGCAGTTTTAGGTATGTCTTCTTCTTCTACTTTTAACTGGTGATATCCGGATCTTAAATCTATCTTAGAAAAATACCTAGCACCTTGAAGTTGATCAAAAAGATCATCAATCCTAGGTAATGGGTATCGATTCTTAATTGTAACTTTATTTAGTTCTCTATAATCGATACACATTCTCATCGATCCATCTTTCTTTTTCACAAACAACACTGGTGCTCCCCAAGGGGATGAACTAGGTTGTATAAATCCTTTGCTTAATAATTCATCTAACTGCTTTTTCAATTCTAGCATTTCGGTGGGTGCTAATATGTAGTACCTGGAATTAGATGAATTCTAAACTCTACTTCCCTATCTGGTGGTAATCCAGGTAATTCTTCTGGAAATATGTCTGGGTATTCTGAAACTATAGGGATGTCCGAAAGTTCCTTACTTTTAGTGTTAATGATTACTGAAATCATATACACCATTTCTTGCTTTCGTTCATAACTAGCAACTTTCATTACTGATATGAACTTTAGTGGCTTTCGTGGTTTATCTCCGGTAATTAAAATTACCTCTCCTGTGGGAGTACAGATTTCTACGGAATTCTTGTCACAAAGGATTCGAGCATGGTTGGCTATTAACCAATCCATTCCTAACACGACATCGAATCCGGCTAACTTCATAGGTAACAGGTTTGCATAAAACTTATGACCTAACAGTTCTATCTTACTTTCTTGCAAAACCCTATTTATGTTAACAGAATTTCCGTCTGCCGTTTCGACTGTAAAAATTTTCCTAAGGGTGGTTAAAGGTAAATTAAGAGCTTGGCAAAATGAAGTATTGATAAAACTTTGGTTTGCACCAGAGTCAAATAATACTTTTGCATAAACGTCGTGGACCAAGAACGTACCGGCTATGACATCAGGAATGAGTTCCGCTTCTTGAGTAGTTAGCTGAAATGCTCGGGCATTCTTCTTTGTTGTTCCATCAGCTGGTTTGCCTTTATTGTCTGCGGTTTTTGTCAATTTAGGACATTCGGTTCGAAAATGACCTATTTCGCCACAGTTGTAGCAGATTAGGGATTTCTTCCTGCAATTCTCCTCTTGATGTCCTGGAATTTTATAAAAATTGCAATATCCCTTGCATCTTCCAAAATGCTTCTTTTTGCAATTTCTACAATATGGAGGAACTGAGGATTGCCCGGTTCCTCTTTTCTTGAATCGATTATTATTATTACCCACACGAAATCCTTGGGTAATCTTTTGAGCCAATTCCTTCTTTCTGTCTTCTTCTCTTGTTCGCACCAGTTCATCAGTTAGGGTATTAGCTAATTCCACAGCATCGTCAATAGTGCGAGGTCTCGCAGCTTTAACAATATTGCGGATTTCACTAATTAATCCCCATATGTAGCGAGAAATGAGTACCGGTTCTGGCGAAGCCAGTGTAGGTACCACTCGTGCATATTCAAAGAATGTCGAAGTATAACCGCGACACTCTACTCCTATCATACGATGATTTAGGAACTTATTTGCCATTTGTTCCTTTTCATATTCAGGACAATATTTCCTTTCTACAAGATTCTTGAATTCTTCCCAGTTCATGGCATAAGCCATCCTTCTTCCTTTAGCTTGTAGCACCGTATTCCACCACTCTAATGCTCCTTCTTTGAACAAATTTGATGCATACATCACCTGATCTTCTTCTGAACACTTACTTATTGCAATTACTGCTTCGGTTTTCTCTAACCAACGCAGTACTGCAGTTGCTCCTTCATTACCTGCAAATTCAGCAGGTTTGCAAGCAAGAAATTCTTTGAAAGTGCAACCAGGTGTTGCGGCTTTCATTTTCTTAGGAGGTGGAGCCTGTCGTAGATTATCATTATCATGATTGCTGCCTCCATTTACACTGTGACTAAAATTATCTTCCTGAGTACGTTTACTAGGAATGATTTGTTGCGGTTCTACTGGATTTTTAACAGCAGCAACGAATGCTGGAATAGCATTGGCTATCCCTTGTGCAACAATATTTTCTATATCCTGTCTAGTCATATACTGGTTTTCCTGATTTTGTTCAGATTGATTTCCTTCATTAACTGGTTCATTATTAGCATTTTCTATCTGATAATTATTAAAAATATAACTATTAGTATCGAGTGATAAATAAAACAATTTCACAGAAGCACATATATTCTGGTAACACAGATATATATCCAAAATTGTCGATGTTTCGACTTCTATTTTACTTTATATATATTAGATAGGCATCCATACACACCGTTTATCTTACATTGTTTTATTTCCCATTTTACAGAGTTATATATTTAATTATTATTATTAATATACAGGCATTCTTCCTAACCCCACTATTCTTTGGTCACAGGCAGTTTAGTAACGACGTTCCCTTTCGTCGTACTTCCAGGTAATCCTTTCTCCCATATCCCTAATCCTATTTCCTGTATTTATCAGTTCTTCACCGTACTGACGGAGTTCGGCTAAGTTTTCGTTGCTCAATGGAGGATTGGGGATAGGTTCTGGTTCCCACTGTGGAAGGAAAGAATAAGGACTGTTGACAATATTCTGGAATGGCCAGTCATTTGTCCACCATTCTTCCATTTGACCTAAAGGTATAGTGTGGATCAGTGGATCTGGAATAGCTGGTTCCAGATTAACAGGAAGTTGGGTTTCTAGGGTAGGATATAGATTATTATGGATAGGACTAATAACATCACAATTTGCCAGTAGACGGTCGATTTCGTCTTGGAATGTGATTTCCTCAGCTTGTCTAGAATTCTCTCCAATTTCTATCCCTTTTTGTTTAGAATCCTTCCTGGTTTCTATCTCGGCTGGTTTAGAACTTTCTCCAGTTTCGATTCCTTTTCCCTTGTCTATAGGGTTTTCTATTTTGGGGAGTTTCCTAGTAGCTGGCTTTCTCCTGCGCACTTTCCTCCATCCTACATATCTTCTTTTCTTTTTAGGTTTTGCTTTTTCCAGCGGTGGAGCTTGGAATTCCACAGGTTCCTCTATGTCAGCAATATAACCAGTAAAGTCGTGGGAGACTTCAATTGGTACTGGGTAGAGGTTGAGATTCTGAAATGCTTCCGATATCTCAGTCATGCTGGACAGCATATATGCAAAATGCACAAAAATGCTAAGTTAAAACTTTGGAACAAAGTTTAACAAATAAACATTAAGTTTATTGCATATGGATTTGTACAAAAGACTACAGGAAAGTGAACACACTATAATTTATTTATTTACTGGGTATTACTTTCCTACTAGACCAGGATTTTTAAAATTTAGAGATTTGCATTCTCTGCTACGGTAGCTAGCATATAAAGGTTTGCCCATTTTTCATCTAAGGTATCTTCCCAAGGTGACTTATTGCCTAATTCCTGGATTTCTGAATTAAACCTCACTTTCTTGGCTTGGGTTTTCTTTGTTTTCTCTTGTCCCTTTCTAAGAATCAAATTTCTTTTATCTTGGGTGAGAGGGTTTTCATAATTTGCTTTACGGACAAAAATCCCTTCATCTATCTCTGCTGGGTGTTTGGAGGAAGAGGTTCCTTTTCTTGTGGGTGCAGTATCTAATTTGTGGTAGATAGCAGAAATCTTGTGTTTACCCATACTGTAACTCAACAATTAATCAGTTAATAAAACATATTTTCACAGAATAGCAGTTAAATTTCCTAAATATTTCTTATAGGCTAAAATCAATAGTAAGCTTAAATCAGTGGCTCTGATACCACCTTTTTCCTGTCACGGCCCTTGGCCCCGGTTTGACCCGGTCCAGAGCCGCGGGGCAGGAAATCCCGTGGTATTTAATTTAGCGACAGCGGAAGACTTTTTAAACAGGATCAATTATTAATAAAACTGCTCGTTTATATATAATATAGGGATAATTCCCATAATTTACAAACACTTGATTTCACTGGGAAATCCTTTATTTCTTTAAAACATGTTTCTTTATTTATTTACATTGAGCCACTTTCTAAGCTTGTAGTGCTACTCGGCACTTTTCCTTTGCTCACAACAGATCACCTGAAACATGTTTGAAAAAGGTTTTGTCAGCGGGAAATACTGAGTGAATCATTCAGTTTTAGTAAAACATCTTGTTTATTATAATGTACAGTATTAAGAGCGATTACAATTGCCTCATCTTTTAAATTAACTGATCCAGTTGTCACTTTACCGGACTGTGACTGTGGACATATCACTTGTAGGGTCCTTTCACCCCAAGTGATAAATAATTAGTAGCTATGTGCACATCCCCCCACATACTGGCAGTAATTTCAGATAACAAAGACTTAATCCCTGTAACTATAATTTTGATAAAAACATTCTTTTGAAAAGTATTTTGATAAAAAGAGAATGACTCACTTTGTAGATTTAACGAGCAGAATATAAGCCTACTGATTAGCCTTGATTAACCTAATTTAATTAACAATGCACACACAATCGGTTAGTAACTAATACAACAGTTACGACAATTCACGAGATTAAACCTTCACAACGAGTTATTAGTGCAATACTTAACAATTCAGTGGATTCACAACGAATGACAGAGTATAGTCCGAATTCGAGCAGTACTCAAACATTCAAGTCGAAATCACAATGAATTAATAAAGTATAATCTCAATTTGAGCGGCACTTAAACAATCGTTGGATAGTTATAATCGATCGGACGTTGAATCGTAATAGCGATCGAGTTATTACCCTGATTGTGGCAGCACTTCGTGATTAGTGTGTGTTTAATTGTGTATACAGAAAGTAAATTCGATTTCTGGAACGAATTCCTTCGTCGATCATATGTCAAATTTCAAGTCCCAATGTCTGCTATTTATAGCCAAATTTTGAGATGCCCTGCGCATCGTAGGCCAAACATCCCCTACGCATCGTATGCGTTTTAACCTGGCTGCGCATCGTAGGCAATAAACCCCTACGATGTGTATGGGTTGAAAAATAGGGTTATAGACTAGCCACATCTGGGACTAGCTATGCTGAATCAACACTTTCGAATTTTCTAAATTTTACAACGAATTTTAAAGGATAATTATCAACTAGGGTTTACCCCCTTTGAGTTTTAGGGGCCCTAATCCTGATTCTGAAAATTATGAAAATTTCAGGGTTTGTTCAGAATCACTTGGGTTTCTCAATTAGGGTTTCCTATTGACCAAATTAAAATAATAACTAGGATTTTTGATGAGAGTTGTTACATGTGACAACTGTGAAATCCCGGTGAACCCTAGCCGCTGTTAGTCCGCAATAACAGAACAGGATGGCCGCGTGATTAGATAGGTGATAACTTTGAGGATGAAAATCTGTTAACATATGAATTCTAGAACGTACTGTACGGATCATTAGTTACTATATGTGTGTGTAGATTCACGAAAAACCCTAATTATTGCATACAGTTTACACGATTCACGAAACAAAACGAAATGATACTCATCATACCTCAGATGAGTCCGAGGGCACGTTATTGTTAACATATGAACAATAATAGTCAACAGTGTGATATTGATGCCTTAGTGTGCTGAATATAGGTTAAACATGAGATTTCCGTTTAACAGTGCATAAACCGTATAGTAACGAATTAAATATGAACAGAAGGGCCATAAACGATTCTAGGGGTATGGAATTGTGTAGACATAATACTTAGACAATAACATAAGATTTTGTGGCCTGGCAGGTAGTGGCACGTTAAACTAGACAGTTTCCGGTAAAAGAAACGTCTTTGATTTTAACGCGTAAGGTAATAACCAAACATGTATTATACATCAGTTAAGCCTAAAAACAATTATTCAACATTAATATAATGTATTTTAAGTAAATACGATAAAGCGTTCTGGTTTTCGTTGAAGTTGGGTTCGTATTTTAGAAAAACATGAAAAACTACGCGTTACGCGATCCTTTACCAACTTGGAGATGCATTAATAACCAAAAATTACTTGAAACCCAAAAATTATCCCGATATACTTATCAAAACGTTTTACTATTGTTTTGAATATTTTCACCCATGGTAACTGAAAGTAATAGTTATAAAAAGAGTTACGTACATAGTTAGTCCCTTTGGTTTGCACATAGTAACATACTTAGGTATTAATTGTTTAAAACCACTTTCTAGGGTATTAACTTTCCATTTTGTAACATTTGAGGGTATTAACGTTAATTGTCTGTTAAAACTTAACCATGACACCCCATGCGCAAAAAACGTGGGGTATTTTCCTCATTGCAAGATAAATTGATTTTTAACCCTATTTTATCTCTCTACCAAACTCTATTCTCCTCTTAATCCTTAACCTTTTCAAAATCCCCAATTGCAAACCCTTACTCTAACCCTGGTGCCGCCGATCACTCTTCTCTCTCTCTCTCTAAAACTCACCGCCTATCTCTCTAAAAACACACCGCCTATCATTAACCTTTTTCAGATCTCCTGTGTCCACCCTAAGCTCTCTCTCTCTCTCTCTCTCTCTCCCACACACACACACACTCTCCATCTCTCTCTTTCTACATTTTGTTACCACCACTGCCTTTGCACAACCAGAATCAAATCTGAACGCGGAAGGCTCTAGGACATCAAATCTTACCTTCGTTCATCGGATTTGAACATACAACACCATCGCCTCAAGGGGTTCACGGTGATACCATACCATAGCCACCGCCGTTCCAGCTTCAATCGCAGTCGTCTGAACCACCACAAGCTGCGTGTGCTGTTATATTGGTTGCGGCTATGACTGCCGCTTCCGCTTGCCTGACCGGATACCATCACCACAGATTTTCTCTCACCTAGAGTTTCTGCTAGAGTTTCTCTCTTTACTCTCTTTCTCTTCTCTCTTTCTCTCTCTCTCTCTCTTTCACTATGTGTGTTATTCAAAGATGATGAAGATGAACTGAAGAACAGGATGATGATTTACAGCAAGAATTGGTTAAATTTTGGGTGTTTTTTAAGCAAAAGTGATCTTAAGTTGTAACGAAAAGGGTGGGGTTTTAATTATTTCTTTTGTAATTTTGAATTGAAACATATGAATTATTTGAATTAGAATTTGTGCGTGCCATGTGATGCCAATTTGAATTTCATTTCAATTTAATCTACTTCCTTTTTGAAATCATTGTTTAAGAATATAGGGTTAAAAATCAATTTGCCCAGCAATTACGAAAATACCCTCATGTTTTTTACATGTGAGGGTGTTAGAGTTAAGTTTTAACAGACAATTAACATTAATACCCCCAAATGTTACAAAATGGAAAGTTAATACACTAGAAAGTGATTTTAAACTCTTAGTACAAAAGTATGTTACTTTGTGCAAACTACAGGGACTAACTATGTAATCAACTCGTTATAAAAAAAACTACAAATATGAAATTTGTATTTCTTATTTTTTCAAACGAGTAAGTAGTGGGTTAAATGATGATTTGAACCATGAGATACTTCGACGGATATTGAGTAGAATAATAGTCCATTTTATAATAATAATAATAATAAAATATATTATATTTGACCTACTCTGTTTTTAAAGAAACTTAGGACAAAACGTAGATAAAAATAAGTTCATCTCAATGGCATATTCAAAATTTTATAAAACGTTATATTTTGACAGTTACACGAGTAAAACAAGTGAAACAGCTGAATTAATTATAAAGTTATAATAATTATAAAAGAAAAAAAACATATGTAAACCGCCTCCGATTTTCGATCACCATTTACCCCTTTCTTTTTTGTTCTTCATTAAGCAAGCTATCAATATCCCTTATAAAACATTATCTACTTCTGGTGCATCATAGAATCAACAAATTCTAGCCATAAATTTGAGGCATACGCCTTAATTGTAGTATTTCTAATGGTCTTTTATGGTAAAACATAATTTTAACAAAATAAAATGACTTTGATCCATAAGCTTTGATCCTTTTGGCCATGAAGGCTGTTTGTACTTCATACATATAAAAAGTTCATCCATAGTGTTTAGTGATGGAAAAGTTGAGGTTTATGGATAAAAAACACAAAGAATTCGACAAGAAATGCGTAATCAATACTCTAACCGAAACATACATGTTAAGACGCTTGATTCATGAGGTTGAATGCATATGTATGTTATACATGATATGTAGGTACCATATAGAGCTCAAACCAGGCTTTGAAGGCCTAGAGATCACTCAAAAGATCGAGAAAAGCGAGGTATAGCACCGAAAACTAAAATTAAGTGGCGTAAACTTTGTTTTAGCATAACATTTTTTGTGGGTATTGTTAGGACTTGAAATATTACAGGCTGATTAAATATGATAGAAATAATACTCTTCCAAAATTTGGTAATTTTTGGGATTTCTGAGAATTTTTAATGAATTTTACGGTATTTAACAGTATTAATTCAGGAAAAATACTAAACAGATCCGAAAAATTACCTAATTTTCTAGAGATGTTGCGTTTGGTATGCGAATGAACCTGAAGAAAGTCGGACATCATTAGCTGAATTTACATGTGGTTTTAAGTTTTCGCAAAGTTTCGGTAACTGAAAACGGAGTTTAGAAAATTCGAAAAAAATGTGAAACTTTTCCAACAAGTTCTTGGACATATTGGAATACAATTTTTGGTATTTTTTTTGGAAGTCAGATCATTTGAGTCGCCAATTTATTGGTTAAATGCATTTTTAAAATGAAATTATTAAAAATAATAAATTAATTTAATAATTTCTGGAAAATATTTTCCTGAAATATATATAATTAAAAACTTCTATAAAATTTTTTAGAATTTTATTAAATATACACAATCGTTTATGAATTTTGGAAATTTAAAATATTATATTTAACAAAACCGGCAAAGTAAACGCTTAACGAACCTGCCGGAACTTGTGAACTGAATGAGGGTATAATTTGCGATAATTGGAAAGTCTAGTAATTCCAGACTATACCGAGGTAAAGTAGGTAATTGGGGTACATTCCGCGCTAGTTTGGGAAGTTCTCAAACGGCTAAAACATAAACTAAAATTTGAACGAGTTAGGCACGGGTAACGCCTGAACTTCCTTAATGGACAACAAATCATTTTATAATATGAACAATTTGGGACAGTTCGTATGATCATGCCATTTTCCGAACATCTAAAACAGTTAACCATGGTCGGCACGCAAAATGTGCATGGAAGCCAAACTCAATTATGACAATAAGGAAATACCCATCGCCCTACTGTTATGCGATGAGTTAATTCTCGGATGAGTATTCCCATCCGAGCCTAAGATATAGCAATTACCGACTTGAGAACTATTTTCAGTAATTAAATCTACAACACTGACAATAGGTTTGGATTAGCGGATACTTTGCGTGTGAACATACTTGGATTACGCCATTAAATGAGTTTTCACTACCCCGTTTTCAAACTGTTTTCCTATCTTACATGGGGTGAATTGCATGTTACATACGTACAAACTTGCACATGAATACATGACTTAATGTGAATTATCTGAGTTATACTAACACATGGAAAATCCACACAAACAGGAGTGATCAACAATAGGCCAGTGGATATGTGAATAGTACTATTGGTCTGACAAACCTAATTGAGCTGGCATGAATGCCATGAGTTCTACTGAAATTACACATGTCCAGGCACTCTCTGTGAGCATGCTATGTGGTGTTAGACATAGCTACTTGGGGTGGGAAAATGCTGAGGTGTCGGATGTAGGACACGACACTTGTAAACAGTCAAGGTTTCACTTGTGGGCTTAGTATAATAACATCAAATGTGCAAAACAATTATGTTCAAACTTATTTTGGAACAAATAGTTAAATTCACCAACTATTTGTAGTTGACCTTTCAAAATTTTAACATGCTTTTCAGGTAACTTGAGACTTGTGTTCCCATTTTTACTTCTGCTGCAAGTCGCACATCACTAGGACTTTGTGATTCGGTATGATGGAATATTGTCAAGGTTTGCTTACTAGCTTATGTCGACACGTACATTAATGTCCTTTCAAAACATTAATGATCAATGTATTTCATTGACACTATGCATACCGGTTTTATACAAAGTTCATGAGATGTTTTAAAGATTCATTTGTGTCAAACAAAACCTTTGAGCTCACCGACATTATTTTTACATTTTATTTAACATGTGTTTCAGGAAAGTAAAAGACTTTGCATGGTTTGGATGTCAAGAGCAAGGATTACAAGAAACGATGCCATTTTGGAGGGTTTGCCTCATATATTCTGTCCTCGTGCAAAATATAGGGGGTCAAAGCCTTGTTTTAAAAATGTATGTTTTGTTTAATGCCTTTTGTGAAACTTGAAACACTTGGTTATGTTTGTGAACAAAATGATTTGGTTTGTATTGTCTTTACAAGTAATATACATATATATATATATATATTTGGTATCGTTGATAATTTTAAATCATGTAGACGTATACCATGTCGAATGCTATGAAAACATTTCATAATCACACCTCGCGCTTCTGCTATGAGCGTTTGTGACAAGTGCTATCCAACGACCCTATCCTAGAGGTAAATTCTTATAAGTCAATTAACATCAATACATTCAAAGCATCACATAATCAAAGCAAACATATACATTTAAAAAGTTTAAAGAACATGTTTTCCACCCCGTGATAAAAGATAAAATAAGATAAAAAGGGGCTGCAAACTCACCTAATAAGTTGCTAAGATGATCCACACAAAAGTTGTTAAGGTTTTAAAGTCGTCTACGCGAAGGCTACAAAGTAATTATCACGGATTAAGACTAGCAATGGCGAATGATAAGCGTTACGTTTCAAGTTAATGTTATAAGATGGTTTATGTTTCTCATTCGAAGTCTTATGTTAAGTTTTGTATTTATGGTCTATTAAATATCTGCTAATGTTAATTTTGGGTTTTATGATACTTACACGCTAAACAACGTCGTTAGGTAATGATTTAGGCGAAAACATTCCAGTTCAGCAACTATGTTTTCACATAGCCCTTTGGTCCTTGTTCACCAACTTTAATAGAATACTTAACCGCCAAATAAAATTGTGAAAATTTTAAGTGATGTTCCAACATGTTTTGTAGCCTTCTACATACTGTTATTTTGTGCTTAATGTTTATATTTAAATCGTGAAAAATCAATTAACACTAAAAGGTTAGTACAGTGTTTGGGCAGTGATAGTTAAAGACGAAAATTGCTAATAATTCGACGTTTATTTAAATCATGTCATTCTAGTTGGAAAATCTTTGAGACTCCATTTTGTATAGATTTTAGGTTATTTGAACTTGTATTTAGTGAGTTATAACCCTTGCTAGACCCTAATGTTTTCGATCCGAAATCAGTTTTGACACATGTTTTTATAAAATCAAAAGACTAACTTATCGTTAATGAAAAATTATGAAACTTGGGATTTGACATCTAGATTATTAGTAGTACATCTTAGGATCAATAATCGACCCAATTGGTTTAGTTATCAAGTTATGCTTAAAAGAAAATCGGATTTGAGATTATATCGCAAACTGTTGTGATTGTTTATGTTCTAAACAAATTTTTAGGGAAATAATCTTGCATATAATCAACACATGATGACAAAATATCATAAAATTCATGTTGTACCATCATTATTATACTAACATTTATGTTTTTAGGGTTTGGTTTCATGTATATTCTTAGAGAATAAGAAAACACTAGAACAAGATCATACTAAGACATCAAACCAAAGATTGTAGTTGCTTGATGATCCTCCACATGTTCGTTATGCTTTCAATGGGTGAAATCAGATGATCAAGGATATATTTGATTAGTTTATGATCTAAGTTGATAGGATTAAAGGACTATACAAAATTTTAAGAGGATATGGATTACCTTGGATGATTGTTCTTGATTTTGCTCTTGATTTAACTTGAAGTTTGAGAAGGATTGAAGGAGTCGGATAGTGTTTTTCAATTTCTAGAGAGAGAAAGGAGATGAAATAATGACGGTTTTTTTTGGGGGGGGGGGGGTAGATTAGTTTAGTTAGATGGTGGCGATTGGATTAGGATAAGTTCTATTTGTTTAAATTATAGACAATGATAGTTTTAGATGTAATTTGAGGATAATTATGAGATTTTTAATGAAACAAATGGGTTTTAACATATTTAATTAACTAGGTTAGGTACCCGTGTATTACACGAGTTAAAAGATAAAAATATAACCCAATAAAAATGATATAATTCTTACGTCTCTAAATAGTTCTTATGATTAAGATTACTTATTACATGTAATAATGTCATATTAAAAGTCCATATTAAGATAGGTTTTCAACATCTTTTATTCTTCCAAAAGAAAACTCACCAAAAAGAATAAAGTCATCTAAACTATTAAAATTCTATATCTAGGAAAGAAAGACACATCAAAATATGTATAAAAGATAGGTTTTATCCATATTAATGAAACATTGTTAAACCCATGATAAATATTATAGTATGCTACATGTAACAATGGATTCCAAAATCAAAGTATAAGTAAGACTGACAACCTGAGAACCACATTCATGAGCTAATCCTTCTACAACAGCTAAGCTTTGAGATTTGTTAGAATCTTCATTCTCATGCTTAGCACAATTTGATAGGTCAATATTGTATACAACAAAATTTGCTTAATATAATTCCACAATTGATACTTGGTCTTAGTGAATATGCCTCCAGGAGTCTTAACCAATTTGAATATGTGACAACAATCACATGCTCATGCGCCATTTGAATACGTGGTAGCAATCACATGTGTGACATTATCTTTTAGTTACTTCAACACTAGTGTTGCATTAGTTCTTGCAAAGTCAACCATATAAAACTGCCTTTTCAAAGTCAATGATTAGAAACGATCCATTAACACAAATTCATAAGATCTTTGTCGAATATACATTGTTTTGTATACTAACCTTTTGCTCAGAGGAAAGAGCTGAACCACTTAACACCAAATTCTTTCCACAGTTCAGAAATGTTGTGCAATGATTCAGATTTGTAGATACTCTATTGTCAAGAAAAAATAAATAAAAATAGACTTAAAAATAAATTCACTGAATTTAATTAAAGAGTATTTAAATAAGAGACATTGTAGTTGTAGCTATACAAAAATGTCAAAGGCTTCTAACAAATAAAGGTCTTGCCTTTTCCAATATTCCTGTACATTTGGTCTTCATAAGAATCAACATCAAATTAAGGTATCCTCACCAGCAACCTCATTTTAGATATAGTAATTTGAGAGTTTAGACTTACTACAAACATAGTACTTTGACAATTTAACACTTTCAAATTGCCTAAAGGACCTTTTACCTAATACACTTATAAATATTGTAGAATTTTGAGACGCGTAAGACTTATATGGACCTTTTACCTAATGCATTTATAAGTGTTGCACTATTTATTTCCTAGTTTAATGTAGGAGTCAAAATTGAGAGTAGAAGTCAAACTTACATAATTCTCGTATTGCACATCGCCAGATATGACACGACGATACAATTTTAAAGGATAATAGAGCACTTACAGTTGGCTAGGAGTTGAGATATCAAAATCAGGAGCAATCTCCTGTAAAATATCCCAATCTCCTTTAAAATACCATTTGACGGCTTACCACATTCTTGCATTTTTGGCATTAGGTTGGCCTCAAAAACACAGTTATCAAAGGTGCAAAGGTCTCACTTGTCATCTAGGCACAAGGTGTAAAAAACAATGCTTTTTCAAGACATGAAATGCTCACATATAGAAAATATTTATATATAAACTAACCTTTGAGAAAATTGTTAATTATTATCATACTAATTATATAACTGTAGTTAAAACATGTACAAGAATGCTCGGGCTTAAGCTCGTATGAGTTCGGACAATGGGCATAATCTAGCTCGCATCCTGTAACACCCCGAAAATTTTCGTCCAACTATGTGACGACATGTGTCCCGAATCTCCGACTAATCCCGACTATGTGGTTGGAGAGGGAATTTTTCATTCAACTATGTAACGACACATGTCCAATCCTCCAACTAATCTCGACTATGCGGAGGGAGGAACCTCCAACTAATCCCGACTATGAGGAAGGACCCACACTGTACGTTCACTGAAACGTGTCCCGTATCTCCGACTGATCCTGACTATGTGGAAGGAGAGGAACCCACATTAATTACGTTGACTTAAACGTGTCCTAAATTCTCCAACTAATCCCAACTATGTGGAAGGAGAATGACCGAAACTGTCCAAATGGGAAAAGAATCAAAGTCTAAGGACTAAAGTGAGTTTTGAGCCTTTACCGAAAGTGGCCTATACATCCTCCCTTATAAATTAACTACTATTAAAATTTTAAAGCGGTCTTGCAGGACTGTATCCCTGCTGACTCAGACCAATAGGCTGAGGGTAACGTCTCCTTCACAAGAGGGGCCTACCACTTTTTGCATTAATAACTTATTTAATTATCTTTCAATAATCGACCTTGCGGGACTGTATCCCTGCTGACTCAGACCAATAGCTTGAGGGTAACGTCGCCTTCACAAGAGGGGCCTACCACTATAACTAAGATAATCTCTTAAAAAGCCCAAAGTGTGGAAATCATCAAAGGATACATAAAAGAAGAGTTGGAACCAAGTGATTCCTTCTTGTCTATTTGTTTTTCCCTTCATTTACGTTTTTATTTTCTTTTTCATCTCTTAAAATTTTCAAAACTTTTATCAAAATTTGGTTAGATTAGACGTTAATGATAAGCCGGTATTAAAAGCTTTTGTGTCCTTGGACGACCTCGGTATCTTACCATCACTATACTACGTCTACGATGGGTGCACTTACCCTAACATGTGTAGAGTGATAGTATCGTATCGTGTTTTATAAATTTAAAGCTTGATTCACGAGTAAAAAGGGCTTAAAATATTGTTGGAACCTGAAGGTTTATGCATAGAGGGTTACTGATAGATCAGGGTTGATTATGTAATTATGTTTGATTTAATGTTTTGGGTCGAAAATATGTTTAGTGGGTCTAAGGGGTTTCGGTTGGGCTTAGGGGATTTGGCCCACATAGTGTTAGTATATAATCAAACCTCATTTACTTGTTTGGGGTTGACCAGCTCATTCGTTCTCAAGCCAGCCGAAAGCAAATGCTAGAAGTCTTGTATCAGTCATCATTAATCGGTGAATGCAAGTTCTATTTTCATCATTATTGTTTATCTTTGTTTTGGTTTGCTTATATCTTGAATCATCTTGTGTTTGGTTTCCGCACACATACAAGATTAGGTTTGATATCATTGAAATATCCTTTTACAGGACTTACAATTGGTATCAGAGCCAAGAAACCTTTATCTTGGTTCGGTCGATATCATTCAGATTCAAGAAGGCTGTGTTTGTTTTTACTGATCTGATTTGCTAGTGATTTCAGTGATTTCGAGTTATTACAAGTTGTTGTTTTTGGGTGTTCATCAAGAAGTTCATTAAAGGCTACTGTTTTGGTTTCGATTGATTTCAGAAATCTGTTTGCTGATTTCTTGGAGATTGGTTGCTGGTTAATTCAAAAGATTTGGAAAATATTTTGAATTTTGGAAGTGCTGGAAGTTCGGGATTGCGAGTCAAAGTCTATCTAATCATTTGTTTTACAGGTTTTGACTCACAACTCGGAGGTCTCGAGTTGTCTCTTTCAAGGTCTCGACTCAACATCTCAGTTGTGGTCTCGGTTCTCATCTTCAAGGTCTCGACTCGCAATCTCCGTGGTCTCGAGTTGTAACTCTTGTACTCGAAACCAAGATCTCGACTATGGTCTCGACTCAGGTCTCGACTCATCATTCAAACAAGTCTGCTGTCTCAACTGGGGGTCTCGACTCGCAACCTGTGGTTTCGACTCAAAGCTTTAATACTCGAAACTGTTGATCTCGACTCATTGTCTCGACTCACCGTTTCGACTCGCAACGACAAGATTCAATGCTGATGTGACATTCGGACTCTGATTTGACTTTTGGACTTAAAAAAATTGTATTAAATAATGACTTCAATAAATCAAACCGTTGACTTGGCTGGCATGAACAAACATCAGGAATTGGACTCTATTATAGGGACCACTACTCGTGTTCCCAGGTTATTAAATGGTGATGATTTTCCTGAGTGGAAGTGGAGATTCGAACAAAATGTGAAGGTTAAGGATGCTAAAATTTGGAGAAGTATTTTGAGAGGTCATATGGACATAATGATGGATCGAGAAGGTTCACCTGGTGTGAAGGTGAAGAAGCCTGTTGAACAATACAATGAGGAAGAATTTGCAATTGTCGAAGAAGATGACAGAGCACTCTCATATCTGACAATGGCTTTGGGACCAAACATTGCGATTGGTTTTCGTACTTG
Source organism: Helianthus tuberosus (assembly GCA_030545235.1). NCBI lineage: Eukaryota > Viridiplantae > Streptophyta > Magnoliopsida > Asterales > Asteraceae > Helianthus > Helianthus tuberosus. The sequence continues at coordinate 88,707,298 of CM060447.1, forward strand.
CAAATCTGCCAAAGAAATGTGGGCATCCTTGATAGATGTTTTTAAGGAAAATGAGGACATGAAAGAGAGTCGAAGAAACTTGTTAAGTCAGAACTTCAACAATTTCAACCATATCTATGGAGAGACTGTTGATAACCAAATTTAGAGATTCGTTAAGCTGGTCACTCAAATGAACATGGAAGATCTGCACTTGACAAATGCTGCAACCAACAGACAACTTCTAAATGCCCTACCAAAAAGCTGGGATCATCATGTAGCCATGATCAAGAAAACTAAAGATCTTGCAAGATGTTGCTTGTCAGAGATGATTTCTCATATCAAGGCGTGCGAGCTAGATGACGAACAGAGGGAAACAAACTACAAGAATAGTATGCGGGCTGCTGGTTTCTCTGCAACACCCTCTGCTTCAAACAACAATGCTGCTCTCGTTCACAAGTTGGGTTTCAAATGTTTAGCAGTTCGGCATCTGCTAAGGCTGCTCCAACACCTGCTAATGTTCACTACTCTGGCACTCCAGCTCCATTAGACCTCATCCACAGCTGATGCTGCATCAACTAATCCAGCTGTCAAGAATGAGATGATTGCTTTCTTCTCGCAACAGTCCAAGGAGAATTTGGACATCGCTGCCTCTGTTATAAATTGTCTAAATGCTTTTGTTGCAGGTAAACTAGATCCTCTGAAATTCTCTATGGATGACTTGGATCAAATGCATCCAGAGGATGTGGATGAAATGGATATCACATGGCAGATGGCTATGGCGGCGTTTAGGGTAAAACACTTCGTGAGAAAAACAGGAAGAAAGAAATGGCAAAATCTCACCTTTTCAGGACCAGCCAGGCTACCTTTTGACAAGTCTCAAATGCGCTGCTACAATTGTCATGAACCAGGTCATTTGGAATAAAACTGCACCAAGCCTTTAGTCAACAAGACTCAAACTCCAGCTCAACCTGCTCCACCTGCCACAAGGAACACTGAGAGAGCGATTACTACAACAAATACTACCACTACTGCTAGTGGAAGTGCTCCCAGCTCAGCTTTGGTGGTTCAGCCTGATGCAACCTTTGATTGGAACACAGAGATCCAACAGCTGAGTCTTGCAGCTCCAGAGAATCAAACTTCCTCAGACAATATCGCATTCATAACTTCAGAACCTGAGGATCAAACATCTACTTCAGCACCTGAGGATCAGGCGTCTACCGACAACTTGGCTTTCATGACTCAGATCCTGTCAGCTCCTGTTCATGGACTCACTACTGAAGAGGTATGTTCTGTTTTCTGTACTCCTGAATGTAGAGAAAGAGTTGAGGCATACCATTTACACAACACTGAGCTAATCCAAGATTATAATGATATTAAAAGACGTAAATCTTCTTTAACAAAAAATGAAAGGCTTTATAAAGAAAAAATCGAAGCTCAGCAAAAGGACATCATTCAACTTAAAGATGATCTAAGTGTAAAGGTATGCCACTACTTGGAGGTTAAAGAAAAGGTATGTGTTTTGACCAAGGAACTGGAAGATATTAAACAAAAATATCAAATTAATGAAATCAATATAAAAAATTAAGAGTCTTCCAGTAAAGCGGTCAAAGATTTATGTGACCTCCAACTAGAATACAAGAAAAAGAAAGGGTGTAGTTTAGGTTTTAATCAAGTTCCTCCTCCATACAATAATAACTACACCTACTTACCCTTTACTGAGGAGGAATTAGTGAACGAGGACAAGATGACGTACGGTCCAAAAACTGATAAGTCATCAATCAACAGCAGACATGTTGAAAAACGAGTGACTCCTCTGATCAAGTTTGTTTCTAAGGGTGTAATTGATACTAATGCTTCATCTTCATGTGCAGATGAAGTAATTGAAGTAATTCACGAAGATGTTCTTGGTGATGAACCAGATTCAAAATCTGATTTTTCTGAAAATTCAATAAATGAAACTGATTCTGGATGTGTTTTTGGACAAAATTTTCTTAATTCGTTTCGTAGTTATGTGTCGTCTTTTAGGCCTAATGTTTTGGGCAAGACAGTTGATGCTTGTGATGAACATTTTAATAATGTGTCTAATGATGGTTGTTTTTCAGTTGTTAATGATTGTTATGCTTCTAACCTTACAGCTACTGATAGTGTGACAGGGGAGGTCCTTTAGGATGCATTCAGTGAAACCACTGAAACTTCTTCTCAAGAAAATCAACGATGTTCTGATTCTTCTTCTGAATCGGTCTCAGTGGAAGTCCCTAATGTTGAATCTAGTGGGACCACATTGAAACCCGAAGTTGAAAGTGATACATGTGTCGATGAAACTTCTACATCTACTGAAAATAAAACTTCTACATCTTCTGATACATGTGTCGATGAAACTTCTGCATCTTCTGAAAATAAAACTAAACAAGATTTTGAAAAGGAAGAGATGGTCACACAAAATGTCAAGTCACAAGAAAATGTTCTTGAAAAGGAAATTAAAATTGAATCGTCTTTTCAAAATGATCTTAATGAAATTATAAAAGATGAAAAACATCATCCGTCTAAATCTTATGCTTGTGCTAGTTCTGATCAGCAGGTACCTAAACGCTCAGAAAAGGCACAAGCTAAATAAGCAAAGAAAACTAAAAAAGCTCATTCTTCAAAACCAAACAGATCAGCTTCCGCTACGAAGCATCAGAATTTCCACACATTGAAACGATAAATTTTTTTCAATTGTGGAATTGCTGGACACATTTCTAGAAACTGTGTTCATTTCCCAAGTGTGCAACAAAAGAGTAATAGTGCACAGAATCAGAAGGTCAAGCCAAATCAATCTCGTTATTCAGAGTCTGTGACCACTGCAAAGTCTGAGACAGTGAAGAATAACCCTCGCAAAGCTAAACCTTCTGATCAAGATTGGAATGCTGCCAAACGAAGAAATCTAAATCGACAAAATGGATTTCAAAGTAATCAACATAAAGCTTTTGGTAAATATGATTATAAATGGTCACACAAATATTGGAAACCCAAAGCTAAGGCTGCCCAATTTTCTACATCTCAACAGAAATCTGCCAATAAAAAACCTTTATAGTTTTTGAATAAAGACAATCTAGTTTGGCAGAGAGTGACATATATCGATGCATAAGGAAAACCCAGATCCACTATGGGCTGGGTTCCTAAATCTAACTGATCCCGCTAATCATGCAGGAACAACCATGGAGGACTATCGTGCGACTTTGGTACATGGATAGTGGCTGTTCCAGGCACAAGACAGGAGACTTGTCCCAACTCATCAATGTTAAAGAATTTGATGGAGGATATGTCTCTTTTGCGGGAGGTGAATCTGGCAGAATCACTTTGAAAGGAACAGTGCAAAACGACGTCCTAAGCTTCGAAAATGTGAACTACGTCCCTGAACTAAAACACAATCTGTTGAGCATTTCACAGATTTGTGATAAAGGAAATTCAGTCCATTTTACAAAGAAGGGATGTTACGTGTTGAAACCAGGGATCGTGATACATGAAGATTGGTTCTTGATGACTACTGAGCGAAGAGGAAATGCATATGTCATCGATATGAACAAGAAACCTTGTGAAGAAATTACTTGTCTTTTCTCGAAGATTTCCGAACATGACGGTCTATTGTGGCATCGTCGCCTTGGGCATGTGAACATGAAGAATTTGAATCGACTTGCCAAAGGTCAACTAGTCCGTGATCTACCAATTAAAGATTTCATGTTGGTAGAGAAATGTGTTGCTTGTGCAAAAGGAAAAGCACATCGAAAGCCTCATAAACCTAAGTCTGCACCCTCGACCAAAGCCTCATAAACCTAAGCATTGGCAAGAAGTCGTACTCTCTTGTGATAGTTGATGACGACTCACGTTACACCTGGGTTTACTTCCTAGGTCACAAAAATGAGACTATGAGTTTAGTCAAACAGTTCATCACTCTGGTTGAAAATCAAGCAAGCGCTAGAGTGAAGGCTATTCGATTAGACAACGGGACAGAGTTCAAGAATATCACCTTGGATACATTCTGCGCCGAAAAGGAATCGATCGATAGTATAGTGCACCACGTACTCCAATGCAGAATGGAGTGGCTGAGAGAAAAATCGTATTCTTATTGAGGCTGCACGGACCATGCTGGACGACTCGAAGCTTCCTAGTTTCTTTTGGGCTGAGGCAGTTAGCACGGCTTGTTACATCCAGAATCATGCTTTAGTAAATAAACGTCATATGAAAACACCTTATGAGATTCTGGAAGGACGTAAACCCCGGTCTCATACTTTCGTATCTTTGGTTGTTCATGTGTGTTATTGCTTATGGACACTAATGGAAAGTTTGAGGTCAAGGGGGACGAGTGTTTCTTTATTGGATACGCTAAAGGGTCATCATATATAGTATACAATAAAGTAACTAAGAAGGTCGTCAAGTCGTGCAACATTGAATGGCTCGAAGAAAATTCTACAGATGCTAGAGTTGGTCCAGACTGGTTATATGATTATGCTGAATTGTTTAAGTCTTTTAACATTCTGTCTAGTATTCCTACAGATGCAGGTGTGTCCACTCCGAAACAACCGCTTTCATTTGGTGATACTGAAGAAGATGAACAGGCTGAAGGGAGCTCAAGAAACCACACCATAGATCCACCAGGAATGGTTTTTATAGAGCACCCTCCGACTCAACAAACGTCCCACCAATTCCCTGAAGGTGCATCACCAGGTGGTGTTATCTCTAATGGTTCAGGATCTACACTGTTTCCTGACCCCATTCCTGAGACTGTACGGTTACTACTTCTATAGTTAACAGTACTTCAGTATCTAATGAGGGGGAGTCGAGCAACATCAATTTAACTCAAGACATGACCGTACCTGAAGTTGCAATTCCAATGAGTGTTCAAAGAAATCATCCAATTGAGAACGTGATTGGTCCTGTAAATGTAGGAATTCAAACAAGGAGCCAATCAAGAACCATTAATACTTGTTTGTACTCCTGCTACATTTCTTAAATAGAACCTAAAACTATTGATGTAGCTTTGCAGGAACCAGGCTGGGTGGATGCTATGCATGAAGAGCTGAACCAGTTTGAGAAGCTAGGAGTATGGAAGCTTGTTGAGTTGCCGAAAGGAAAGCGCAAACTCGAAACTCGATGGGTGTTCAGAAATAAACAAGATTCTGCAGGAGTTATTGTGCGAAATAAAGCAAGATTGGTGGTCCAGGGATTCAAACAGATAGAGGGTTTGGATTATGATGAAGTTTATGCCCCAGTTGCCTGACTTGAAGCCATCCGGATCTTCTTATCTTATGCATCCTACATGGGGTTCACTGTTTATCAGATGGACATCAAGACTGCGTTTTTATATGGAGATGTGAAGGAAGAAGTCTTTGTTGAGCAACCACCGGGTTTTGTTCATCTAGATCATCCAGACTATGCCTACAAGCTTGACAAGGCATTGTATGGATTGCACCAAGTATCATGGGCTTGGTATGCTACTCTGACTTAGCATCTTCTGGCTCATGGATACACTCATGGCATAATAGATCAGACGCTGTTTATCAAGAGAGTGAGCAAGGATCTTATCTTGGTTTACATTTATGTAGATGATATCATCTTCGGATCGACGAGTGAGGATCTATGCAAGGAGTTTGAGGGACTGATGAAGAAGAAGTTCGAGATGAGTGCTCTCGGGGAGATGACTATGTTCTTGGGTCTACAAGTTCGACAGGATTCTCGAGGCATTCTTATTCATCAAGGAAAAGATGTGGACGATGTGCTGACAAAATTCAAGTTCACTGACGCAAAATCGGTTGAAACACCTATGGCAGAAAGACCTTTGCTGACTGAAGATGCAGAAGGATCCCCTGTTGATCAATGCCTTTATCGGTCTATGATCGGGTCTCTCATGTATCTAACTGCGAGCCGTCCAGACACCATGTTTGCTGTCGGCAACTGTGCGCGATATCAGGCTAATCCTAAACTTTCTCATCTTACTGCTGTTAAACGAATTTTTCGGTATCTTAAAGGCAGACCTCGGTTTAGCTTGTGGTATCCGAGAGATTCTAATTTTGACTTGTTTGTGTCCGCTGGAAATCTACGTCCGCTGGATGCCAATTTTTGGGTGACAGGCTCATTTCTTGGCAATGCAAGAAACAACAAACGGTGGCAATCTCCACAGCTGAGGCAGAATACGTTGTTGCCTCTGCGTCTTGCTCACAAGTTGTCACACCCCTTTCTGCGGCGGACGCACGAGGTGTGATCATGAAAGGTTCTCATTGCATACGAAGAGTAAACATACTACATGCTCAAAAGTAACTTCAAACATTACATTACTAAAAACATAAGTCAAGTGTTTACAACACGAGATAGCATATTGTTTTAAAAGTTACAACTTTATTTAACGATAGACATAGCGACATCCACGAGCATGAGTAAGACCACACGCACATCCATCCTAGTTACCTGAAATACATGTGAGTTTTGGAAAAACGTCAACATAAAGTTGGTGTGAATTCATGCAGTTTTTGTATTTCACGTTTGTATACTTGTATGAAAACATAGTTTGTGTATAAATCAAGTTTTCATATATAAATCAAGTTTCATGTGTACACCACGTACTCATGTATATTTCAAGTTTTCTTGAGTACCCCACGTACTCAAGTGTAATTTAAGTTTTCTTGAGTACCCCACGTACTCAAGTATAAATCAAGTTTTAGTATGGTATGAATCTTATGTAAATAAAGTATTCCTGTAAGTATCAGGATTGTTAATGGGTTGCAAAGCTATTAACATGTGACACGACATAGGAAGTCACCAAACCTTAGGCATTTTTCTAGTTGGTATATTCTGAGACACAAAAGCACTACTCGATTCTCGCCCTCATCGAGAGTGTGACTGCCCGGAACCCGTTAGATCTAACCTTTTGTTCTGCAGTCTAGGTATATAGTTGATTAATGGTGCTTATGGTACCCTATTCGTGACACGATTTCTCGTATCATTTCTCATATCACATCATACTTGGTTCTCGTCCTCACCAAGTGTGTTTCTTGTTATCATACCATTTATAAACATAGTAATATTTGTACATGTATTTCACTCCCGAAGTTATAAAACTGAAAACAGTTAAAGAAAAGGGGGAGCATGAACTCACAACTTTGCGTTCCTTGCGTCGTAAACTTCACCGGATTTGCTTAATTAACGTCGTGACCTATACGCGTTTTCTTAACGTTAGTCACTAGACTTGTGTCGCACAAGTACAGTCACTCTCTTCTGTATTTGTATTGTTGTGTTAAAAATAGTTTATATTTTTAACTAAGTATCTTACTTATATTATTTTCTCAAAAATTAATATAAGTATCTCGTGTTTTGCACTTTGAACCCGAATTATGTATCTTGTATGTTGCATGTGTATTTTTGTGTTTATAATTCTCATGAGTATTTAGTGTATTTTTAAGTTTTAATACACTAGCACGTATAACACATACTATATACACTTAGCACAAAAGTTGGTGATCAAATAGTATATATACTTTTCTCAAAAATATATACATACTTAATATCCATTTTTATTCTTGAAGAAATCCTCATTTCTTATCACCAAAAATTAGGGAAACCTTGGTAATATTTTTAAATACATTTTTAGGGAATAAGTTTCTCAAAAACTTATATTTTTCTAAGTGTCAAAATTTATAGAAATTTCGACAGAGTTTCCCCTAAAAATGGAGGTTTCCCATGTTTTCAAAACATGTGTTTATTTTCTTTTAAATCAACAACAATCTCAACAATACAATCTTTATTTATCAAACTTGTCAAAACAAGCATATACCACATCTTATGAACTTGAAAGTTTGTAAAAACATGTAGTAAGTTACTAACATATTTAGTGGGTCTCGTTATCTTTAAAAATAAGTTTAGTTTCTTAAAAACTTTATTTTTAAAGATCCTGAAGTTTCACAACTTCTAGTCATGATTTACCAAACATATTTCTTGTTAAATTTTTCTTGTGACACAAGTGTTTACACACTTGTTTATTCACTAAAATGCTTTTAGTTTATGTAAGGTCCGGGTTTTAACAAAACTAGCATCTTCCGCTTGGTTCTTCCAAAAAACTACTTGTAGATCTTTAGATCTACTAGTTTAGAATCTTATTTTACAAGAAAAATTATATTTACACAAGTTCATGTTTCATGAGTGGAAGGGTTCACCATCTTTTATAATTTTTACACTAACACACTACTAGTTCATGTTCTTGTACATGATCTAGTATGGTTAGATGATGATCCATCCCACTTTTAGTAACAAACAACATCAAATAATCATAACTAGACAAGTTTCACAAGATTCACACAACTAGTTTCTTTTTAACCAACTTATTCATCATATGATCAAGACTTTAATGTAAGTTCTTTAGTGTTTCTTAATTTCTAACCATTCAATCAATTATTAACCACCATAAACAAGAACAAGATGATGATTAGGAGCACTTACTACTAGCACAAGGCTAGGGAAGTTCAAGAAGAGAAAAGTGGTGGTTAATAGCAAACGAAGAAGGTCCTTTAAGATCCGCTTGCACCGAGCTCCGTTAGTGACCTTCTTACACCTCAAGATAACCTTGGATTGCTTGAATGATGATCGAAAATGAGAGTGTGTGTGTGTGTAGTTGAGGCCGTAGCCAAAGATGGAGGAAGGAGAGAGTTCTTGGGGTTGAGTGATGAATGAAATGAAGACTTGAACTCTATGTGCAATCTTATAACCCATGTTTAAGTATTAACCCAAGTGTAATGTGCTTCTAAAGGACCAACAAGATCAATTAAAATAATCAACAAATCAAAGGGTGGGTCACCCTTGTCTCCTAACCGTAAGTGGGGGGGGGGGGGGGATGCATGGTTGGTTTTCAACTTTAGTTACATGCTTCTAGTTAGCTTTCAAGTATAATAAATCTGGTGTTAAGAGTGTTATTAAATATATAGTGTGTTAGGGTGTTCGGGGACCCTAACCTGCTCAGAAAAATAAAAACAATGCTTCCAGCATTATTTTGGTGTTCCGGGTAATATCCGGTTGTTCGGTTATATACCGGTTCGTTAATAGTGCTACATTACACCTTTTAGTGTCTTTTAAGTATCTTTTTATACCCTTTCAATTCCCAACACTTGGGGAAGTATTCTGGATAATAAAACGAAATTTCTGCATAATATTTATGAGCTAAGAGCTGATTTATTGCTGAATTATATAAAATTCTGCACTTAAAGTGCGTTTCGGGTGCTTTTTAGTGCTAATTTTAGCTTCCGGGTGGTATATATGTAAACCCTTGTATGTATTCTTGGGTTTTAATGTATTCTTGTTGTTGGACCTACACCTGGGCTCCAATTTTATTGTCTGACTGTTTTCTGCAGTTCTGTTGACACGGTGTGTCTTACCGGTGAGTTTACTAGTATTTCTGACGCAACGCTCTCGTTAATGCATAAAGCAATATTTTGTAGTATACAACGTGCATGAATTCACTTGTTTAGCATGTAATCAGTCAATGCTGACATTTAAGCACATAATTGCAGTCATTAAATAATAATTAAAGTGTACGGAAATTACCGGTTTGTGCCAGTTGTCACAGTCTCCCCCCATTAAAAGAATTTCGTCCCGAAATTCAGGCTGAACTAACTCTCTCAGGAGTCTTCTTGAATAGGTGGGGATACTTTTCTTTGAACTGGTCTTCACATTCCCATGTGTACTCGGGTCCGTGCTTAGAGCTCCAACGTACTTTGACAAGTTTAACAGTGCTCCTCCTGGTCTTGTTGACTTTCCAGTCGGTAACCTCCACGGGTTGTTCTGTAAATCGGAGGGCGTCATCAATATGCACTTCATCCACCGAGATGATCACGTTTTCTTGTGTTGGACTCTTCTTAAGATTGGATACATGAAACGTATCATGTACTCCATCAAGTTCTTCCGGTAATTCCAACTTGTATGCCACGGTACCAATTCTTTCTAGAGTCTTGAATGGTCTGATGTATCGTGGATTCAGCTTTCCACGTTTTCCAAATCTTACTATGCCCTTCCAAGGTGAGACTTTTAACAACACTTTGTCTCCCACCTCGAATTCTAATTGTTTTCGTTTTAGATCAGCGTACCTCTTTTGTCGATCTCGGGCCGTCTTAATGCGCTCTCGGATCTGCATAATCTTGTCGGTTGCCTCTTGCACAAGTTCAGGACCAACCATACGTTTATCTCCAGCGTCTGCCCAACATAAGGGCGATCGGCACTTGCGGCCATACAGAGCTTCGAACGGCGTGGCCTTTATACTCAACTAAAGGTAGATGAGTATCCCAGCTGCCGCCTAGGTCCATGACATATGCGCAAAGCATATCTTCTAACGTTTGTACAGTCCGTTCGCTCTGGCCGTCTGTTTGTGGATGGAATGCCGTGCTTAGATCTAACTGAGATCCAAAGGCTTCCTGAAATGATTGCCAGATTCTTGAGACAAAGCGTCCATCTCTGTCTGAAATAATTGAGATTGGCACTCCATGTCGTGCCACAATTTCCCTTAAGTATATCTCAGCAAGCTTTCCAGTGCTGTCTTTTTCTCGGATCGGTAGGAAGTGTGCAGACTTCGTTAACCGATCGACTATCACCCATATCATATCATGCCCTCTAGGGGTCTTGGGTAATTTCGTTATGAAGTCCATTGAGATTTGCTCCCACTTCCACATGGGTATCTCTGGTTGTTGTAGTAGGCCGGACGGTTTCTGATATTCAGCCTTAACCTTAGCACAGGTTAGGCATTTTCCAACATAGACAGCAACATCGCTTTTAAGTCTCGGCCACCAGTAGTATTCTTTTAAGTCTTGATACAACTTGTCCGATCTTGGATGGATCGAGTATCTCGATTTATGCACTTCATCAAGGATGACTTCTCGAATACCGCCATAGAGTGGAACCCAAATACGCTTCTTAAAGTATAAGGCTCCCTCTTCATTTGGCACCATATATTTCAACATACCCCGGAGGTATTCAGCTTTACGGTTCTCTCCTTTAAGAGCTTCTTGTTGTGCATCACGAATGCGTGTAGTGAGGTTCGTTCGAATCGTCATTTCCAATGCTCGAACCCTTAGGGTCTTAACCCTTTCTTTTCGACTTAGTGCGCCTGCTACAACGTTTGCCTTTCCAGGATGGTACTTAATCTCACAGTCATAGTCATTCAGCAGCTCGACCCATCGTCGTTGTCGCATGTTTAATTCTTTCTGATCGAATATGTGTTGTAGACTTTTGTGATCTGTGAAGATTGTACATCGAGTACCATATAAATAGTGTCGCCAGATCTTTAAGGCGAATACCACTGCACCTACCTCCAGGTCGTGAGTGGTGTAGTTTCTTTCATGAACCTTCAATTGTCTTGAAGCGTAAGCGATGACTTTTTGGCGCTGCCATGAGCACGCAACCCAAACCTTGTCGGGAGGCGTCGCAGTACACCACGAAGTCTTCAGTGCCTTCGGGTAATGATAGTATCGGTGCATCGCATAGCTTGTTTTTAAGTAGCTGGAAGGCTTCTTCTTGTTTAACACCCCAGTCGTATTTCTTGTCTTTCTGCGTAAGGGTGGTTAGCGGCTGAGCTATCTTGGAGAAATTCTCAATAAATCGCCGATAATAGCCCGCTAAGCCTAGAAATTGTTGAGCTTCAGTTGGGGTTTTGGGGGCCTCCCAATTCTTTATTGCTTCGATCTTGGATGGGTCTACATGAATGCCCTTCTCATTCACAACGTTGCCAAGAAATTGTACTTCCCGAATCCAGATTTCGCATTTCGAGAACTTCGCATAAAGTTTCTCTTTCTTCAGTAGTTCCAAGATGGTTCTGAGATGTTGCTCGTGCTCTTCTTTCGTTCGTGAGTAAATCAGCATATCATCGATAAATACAATCATGAATTTATCGAGATATGGTTTGCATACACGGTTCATCAGATCCATAAAGACCGCTGGTGCATTCGTCAGCCCAAATGGCATCACAAGGAACTCGTAGTGTCCATAACGCGTTCGAAATGCGGTCTTTGGTATGCTTTCTTCTTGGATTCTTAGCTGATGGTATCCAGATCGAAGGTCGATCTTGGAATAGTAGCTTGATCCTTGCAATTGATCAAATAAGTCGTCAATCCTCGGTAGTGGATACAAATTCTTGATCGTGAGCTTGTTCAGTTCTCTGTAATCGATACACATCCGCAGTGTTCCATCCTTCTTCTTCACGAATAATATTGGAGCTCCCCAGGGCGAGAAGCTTGGCCTTATGAATCCTTTATCCAACAACTCCTGGAGTTGTGTAGATAATTCTTGCATTTCGGATGGCGCAAGTCGATAGGGAGCCTTGGCCACAGGAGCGGCTCCTGGAACCAAGTCTATACGAAATTCGACTTGTTGTTGCGGAGGTAGTCCTGGCAGATCTTCGGGAAAAACATCAGGGAATTCCTTCACCACCGGAATGTCCTCGAGCTTCGGCTCTACAGCCTTCTTATCGACAACGTGTGCTAGGAAGGCAACACATCCTTTCCTTAAGCACTTCTGTGCCTTCATACAACTGATGTTTCGTAGAGGCGCGTTTCTTCTTTCTCCATGTACGATGAGAGTTTCATCATTTGCCAAAGGGATGCGAATGATTTTCTCATGACAAATAACCTCAGCTTTGTTTTTTGATAACCAGTCCATTCCGACTACTACGTCGGAGCTACCCAATTGAATAGGTAAGAGGTCGATGCTAAATCTTCGTTCACCAAGTTCTAGTGTGCAGCCTCTAACAACTTCGCCCGATTCAACAAGTTTACCATTGGCTAGTTCTATGGAATAAGGAATTTCTAATCTACTAGATTCTATTCCAAATATGCGTTTAAATTCCACAGACATGAAGCTATAATCGGCGCCAGTGTCAAATAATATGGATGCAAAGTGATTGTTAATGAGAACGTACCGGTGACCACGTTAGGGTCCTCGCGTGCTTTCCTTGCCCCAATCACAAACGCTCGAGTCTGAACGTTGTTTCCCCTTGGGCAATTTTTCTTGTGTTGGATCTGAGTTTCTTTTTGATTGTATTTTCGTTTGAAATTAAGATGAAAATGAAAGAGTTGTGCAGCGGAATTAAGATGAAAACAAACTTTGCATACAATCAAACGAGAGTAATACTTTAATCAAACATCTTTACACAATGAATCGAAAGATATTTGTTTCAACAACGATTACAATGATTGATGAATGAATGCAAACTCCCCCTCAGCCAGAGCTCCGTAGTTTGTTCGTGCAAAGAAGACAATGTTGTGAAAGAGCTAATAGAACAGTACAAAGTACTGAACTATTTATAGGCACTTGCAAACCACTGAGCATCTTAGCTGACGTCACCATGAAAGTGACATCTAACCTCCTAACAAACTCTAACCTCTGATCTATACAAACTCTGATGTACTAACTACTGCTATTACATTTCTTTACATAAAAGACACTTAAACAGCTGCTGCATCCTTCCACTGCTGTGAACTCAGCAGTGCCTGTCCGGATCAGCAGTACTTGACTCAAGGCAGTAGATTGAGTCAACAGAGCTTTGGTCTTCCATCAGTCTTTGACATTTGTCAGTAGATGCAAAGCAGCAGTTGTAGGTCAGCACTTAGTAAGATCAGCAGATAGGAGGTCAGCAGATATAAAACTACTTTCAAGGGGAGAGATTTGCATGAACTAACTGTAATCGTCTGCTTATTCTGGATCCACTGCTCTGATCCAGTTTTGGCTTTAATTATCTGTTCCTCTGATAGGGTTCAATCCCAACATCTTGAAATGATCCATGCTTCCACAACCAAAGCATCCTTGGTTTTGCCCAGCTCCATGGCCATTCCGGTTACCATTCTTGTTACCAACACCATTGCGGTTTCCATTCCTGTTCTTTCCTTTTCCCCAACAGTCCTCGGTACGGTGACCCAGGTTTCCACACTTGTCGCATTTTGGAATGCGACAAACTCCTCCGTGATGACGCTTGCAGTGGTTGCAGAAAGGCATAGTGCCCAGGTACCTTTTGGTATGAGCGTCATTCATGGTTGAAAGAGTCTCCGTTTCCTGAGGCGGTTTAGGGTCGCGCTTCTTGTTGTTGAAGCCCTTGTTGTTGTTGCGAGTTGTTTAATTCAGATTCGAATGCTTCCTCTTCTTGTCACCAGACGACTTAGCATGCGTCTCGGTCCTTTAAGTTGAGTTTAGTGATAACCTCTTCCTATGAACACAATCTTCCGTAAGGTTGGCAGCCAGAGTTACCGCCTCAGTGATTGTTTGAGGTTTGGCCGAAGTTACCATGCCACGGAACTCTAAGACCAGTCCCCAAATGTAGCGTTCAACACGCTTAATTTCAGGAGTCACCATGTAAGGAAGCACTCTAGACAGATCATGGAACCTTCGAGTATAACCATTAATGTCAGCACCTTCCATAGTCAAGTGCCAGAACTCCGTTTCTAGTCTTTGGAGTTCAGCACGAGAGCAGTACTTCTCTCTCATTCTTTCCTTCAGTTCATCCCAAGTTAGGCCATAGGTGGCATCATCGCCCAAGGTTTGGGCTTGCAAGTTCCACCAAGTCAGAGCTTCATCGAAAAACAACCCAGTAGCAAAAGTGACTTGCTGATCCGCGGTACACTTGCTCATGCGGAAAGTAGCTTCAGTCTTCTCCGTCCAGCGTGCAAATGCTACTGCACCTCCTGTGCCGTCATAGTTCATCGGCTTGTAGTCGAGGAACTGCTTGAAAGTGCAGCCTTGAACTGCGTTTCCTCCAGATGAATCTCCATGCCCATTACGTCTAGCATCGCTTGGTCTTGCACTGTCTTGAGTATGGTTTGCCTCGTAATGGGCGATAGCAGCGGAGATCCTTTCTTCCAGTAGAGCTTCTAGCTCTTCGGCAATTCTTGGCAGTGGGGGAGGAGGAGGTTGGTCACGAGCGTTCACAGCTCTTCTGGGTGCCATGTTCTGAAGAACACAACCCAATAGGGTTAGACATTTGTTTGATATCGTCATACGAGATAGTAGTAGTATATATATATACACAGGTATATACCACATAAGTGACATCAAACAATTATTAGTCTAGTAGAGTAATTAGTAGGCTTGCACTGAGGGAATCTATACGTGACAAGACTTACTGTGGTTTCTGTGCACTGAATTCCATAATTATGTATGCATCCATAATTACGTAACTCCTTGCACAGTCCGCACAGTTCGTTTCATCCGCGTATTTCTTCCTTCAGATAAGCCAATGCTTTCAGGTAAAGTCACGTATACTTGTGACATTCTACTTCTAGTATATGCTAATTATCACACATAATTGCAAGTAATTTCTCAGTTAAAGACAAGTGCTACTTCGGTGCACCCTAAGTCTCGTAGTGTCTTTTCTAGACTCTTGTAAAGAGTTTCAGGTAGTGGATGTCGCGGCACGATTTATGCAATGAAAACTCTTTGAAAAATTGTTTTCGTGAAAGGATCCTAGAGATTGTAGACTAGACTCGAGAAGGAATCCTGGTTCACTACAATCGCAGCTCTGATACCAATCTGTCACACCCCTTTCTGCGGCGGAAGCACGAGGTGTGATCATGAAAGGTTCTCATTGCATACGAAGAGTAAACATACTACATGCTCAAAAGTAACTTCAAACATTACATTACTAAAAACATAAGTCAAGTGTTTACAACACGAGATAGCATATTGTTTTAAAAGTTACAACTTTATTTAATGATAAACATAGCGACATCCACGAGCATGAGTAAGACCACACGCACATCCATCCTAGTTACCTGAAATACATGTGAGTTTTGGAAAAAACGTCAACATAAAGTTGGTGTGAATTCATGCAGTTTTTGTATTTCACATTTGTATACTTGTATGAAAACATAGTTTGTGTATAAATCAAGTTTTCATATATAAATCAAGTTTCATGTGTACACCACGTACTCATGTATATTTCAAGTTTTCTTGAGTACCCCACATACTCAAGTGTAATTTAAGTTTTCTTGAGTACCCCACGTACTCAAGTATTATTCAAGTTTTCTTGAGTACCACACGTACTCAAGTATAAATCAAGTTTTAGTATGGTATGAATCTTATGTAAATAAAGTATTCCTGTAAGTATCAGGATTGTTAATGGGTTGCAAAGCCATTAACATGTGACACGACATAGGAAGTCACCAAACCTTAGGCATTTTTCTAGTTGGTATATTCTGAGACACAAAAGCACTACTCGATTCTCGCCCTCATCGAGAGTGTGGCTGCCCGGCACCCGTTAGATCTAACCTTTTGTTCTGCGGTCTAGGTATATAGTTGATTAATGGTGCTTATGGTACCCTATTCGTGACACGATTTCTCGTATCATTTCTCATATCACATCATACTTGGTTCTCGTCCTCACCAAGTGTGTTTCTTGTTATCATACCATTTATAAACATAGTAATATTTGTACATGTATTTCACCCCCGAAGTTATAAAACTGAAAACAGTTAAAGAAAAGGTGGAGCATGAACTCACAACTTTGCGTTCCTTGCGTCGTAAACTTCACCGGATTTGCTTAATTAACGTCGTGACCTATACGCGTTTTCTTAACGTTAGTCACTAGACTTGCGTCGCACAAGTACAGTCACTCTCTTCTGTATTTGTATTGTTGTGTTAAAAATAGTTTATATTTTTAACTAAGTATCTTACTTATATTATTTTCTCAAAAATTAATATAAGTATCTCGTGTTTTGCACTTTGCACCCGAATCATGTATCTTGTATGTTGCATGTGTATTTTTGTGTTTATACTTCTCATGAGTATTTAGTGTATGTTTAAGTTTTAATACACTAGCACGTATAACACATACTATATACACTTAGCACAAAAGTTGGTGATCAAATAGTATATATACTTTTCTCAAAAATATATACATACTTAATATCCATTTTTATTCTTGAAGAAATCCTCATTTCTTATCACCAAAAATTAGGGAAACCTTGGTAATATTTTTAAATACATTTTTAGGGAATAAGTTTCTCAAAAACTTATATTTTTCTAAGTGTCAAAATTTATAGAAATTTCGACAGAGTTTCCCCTAAAAATGGAGGTTTCCCAAGTTTTCAAAACATGTGTTTATTTTCTTTTAAATCAACAACAATCTCAACAATACAATCTTTATTTATCAAACTTGTCAAAACAAGCATATACCACATCTTATGAACTTGAAAGTTTGTAAAAACATGTAGTAAGTTACTAACATATTTAGTGGGTCTCGTTATCTTTAAAAATAAGTTTAGTTTCTTAAAAACTTTATTTTTAAAGATCTTGAAGTTTCACAACTTCTAGTCATGATTTACCAAACATATTTCTTGTTAAATTTTTCTTGTGACACAAGTGTTTACACACTTGTTTATTCACTAAAATGCTTTTAGTTTATGTAAGGTCTGGGTTTTAACAAAACTAGGATCTTCCGCTTGGTTCTTCCGAAAAACTACTTGTAGATCTTTAGATCTACTAGTTTAGAATCTTATTTTACAAGAAAAATTATATTTACACAAGTTCATGTTTCATGAGTGGAAGGGTTCACCATCTTTTATAATTTTTACACTAACACACTACTAGTTCATGTTCTTGTACATGATCTAGTATGGTTAGATGATGATCCATCCCACTTTTATAACAAACAACATCAAATAATCATAACTAGACAAGTTTCACAAGATTCACACAACTAGTTTCTTTTTAACCAACTTATTCATCATATGATCAAGACTTTAATGTAAGTTCTTTAGTGTTTCTTAATTTCTAACCATTCAATCAATTATTAACCACCATAAACAAGAACAAGATGATTATTAGGAGCACTTACTACTAGCACAAGGCTAGGGAAGTTCAAGAAGAGAAAAGTGGTGGTTAATAGCAAACGAAGAAGGTCCTTCAAGATCCGCTTGCACCGAGCTCCGTTAGTGACCTTCTTACACCTCAAGATAACCTTGGATTGCTTGAATGATGATCGAAAATGAGAGTGTGTGTAGTTGAGGCCATAGCCAAAGAAGGAGGAAGGAGAGAGTTCTTGGGGTTGAGTGATGAATGAAATGAAGACTTGAACTCTATGTGCAATCTTATAACCCATGTTTAAGTATTAACCCAAGTGTAATGTGCTTCTAAAGGACCAACAAGATCAATTAAAATAATCAACAAATCAAAGGGTGGGTCACCCTTGTCTCCTAACCGTAAGTGGGGGGGGGGGGGTGCATGGTTGGTTTTCAACTTTAGTTACATGCTTCTAGTTAGCTTTCAAGTATAATAAATCTAGTGTTAAGAGTGTTATTAAATATATAGTGTGTTAGGGTGTTCGGGGACCCTAACCTGCTCAGAAAAATAAAAACAATGCTTCCAGCATTATTTTGGTGTTCCGGGTAATATCCAGTTGTTCGGTTATATACCGGTTCGTTAATAGTGCTACATTACACCTTTTACAATCTTTTAAGTATCTTTTTATACCCTTTCAATTCCCAACACTTGGGGAAGTATTCTGGATAATAAAACGAAATTTCTGCATAATATTTATGTGCTAAGAGCTGATTTATTGCTGAATTATATAAAATTCTGCACTTAAAGTGCGTTTCGGGTGCTTTTTAGTGCTTATTTTAGCTCCCGGATGGTATATATGTAAACCCTTGTATGTATTCTTGGGTTTTAATGTATTCTTGTTGTTGGACCTACACCTAGGCTCCAATTTTATTGTCTGACTGTTTTCTGCAGTTCTGTTGACACGGTGTGTCTTACCGGTGAGTTTACTAGTATTTCTGACGCAACGCTCTCGTTAATGCATAAAGCAATATTTTGTAGTATACAACATGCATGAATTCACTTGTTTAGCATGTAATCAGTCAATGCTGACATTTAAGCACATAATTGCAGTCATTAAATAATAATTAAAGTGTACGGAAATTACCGGTTTGTGCCAGTTGTCACACAAGTGGTGTGGATGCAACATCAATTGTAGGATTACGGTTTGACTTATCTTAATATTACCATTTACTATGATAATGATGTTGCTATTCAAATTGTGAAAAATCCTGTCTTCCACTCAAAAACCAAGCACATTGATATTAAATTTCATTTTATACGAGACTGTTTTGATAGAGGTCTTATCAAACTGGAGCAAATCAACACAGATGCAAATGCTGTCGATTTGTTCACAAAACCTGTTAGCAGCTCAAAGTTTCAAGTGCTTGTGAATTTTCTGAAAATGATCTGATACACTGACTGAGCATGTTTGTGTTTTTCTTAGGTAAATTTATTCATAAAGTTTTCTATTCTTAGGTAGTTTTTATTTATGCACAAATTTAGGGGGAGAAATTTTGAAAAATACAAAAACATTGAAATTTTTTGAAAAATACAAAAACATTGAAAATTTTGAAAAATACAAAAATAGACATTCCATGACAGGGAAATGAATGAATATTCACATTGTGGTATAGGGCTGACTCATGTAAAACCAGTATCAAAATAGTTTGACTCTAGAATGATATGTTGGTAGGCTCTATCCTAAAGGCTGGAAACATTGGTTGTCTCTGTTCAGAATCTAAATTAGTCTATGACCTCAGGAAAGAACGTTGTCACACCCCAACCGATGGCGGAAACATCGGGATGAGACGAAAACGAGATTGCAAGAGACTTCATAACACTATTTGTGACAATCTTTAAATCCACTGTTTTTCATTTCATAAATCAGTTGTCAAACATTACAAGGAAATTCAATAACAATATGTTCATAACATAACAATAACAAAATTTGATACAACATTTTAAACCTAACACGTTTAAATGTGTATCTACGCATCATCGTTACTTTACTTCATAGGAATCGTCATCCTCAGCCTGTAATATGTTTAAAATAGAGTTAAATGCAAAAGCAAAGGCGAGTATACAAGTTTGATACATACATAGCATAAAAAGTATGATTAAACAATTCCTCATGGCAAGCTTATGATACAAGATAAACATTAAAATCAGCATGTGTTCGACTAATCAACCTTAATGATGAAATGCAATAAGCTCATGACATAACCCAAAGTTTACAGGCAGTGCGTTAATCCTATAGCGCTATACATGTCAAGGATAGGCTCGATCGAAGCTAATGATAAGTCTAACACAAGATGAAATAAACCCAAGTTCAATGTATCAAGTAATCACGTATACAAGCATGTTATAGGAATGTTTGTGCATCTATGTATAAAGTTCATGTGTAAGTTTTGTAAGTAAACATGTTACACCCCAAAAGAGGTAAACGTAAAGAGGGGATTCGAGTATACTCACAAAATTGCATTTGCTTTCCGATTTATCCAATGTGACGAGGTTGTTGAGACTAGAAAGTTGAATGTGTTTGATTTGGAGTTTAAGAGGTGTTTACATATGGTTTAAGGATTTGGAGCTTAAGGTCATGAAAATAACTTTTGAAAGTAATCGTCTTGTACACATAACACATGTTCTTGACACTATTGAAACTCAAAAGAGTTGGTATGTTTTCATGGATTCAAAGACCCATTAAAATCGTAACAAGTGTATGGTCATAGATGAAGTAACATATTCTTGACAAGTAACTACTAAGTTATCATCAAGGTCTAGTTACTTAGGTATATATATATATATATATGGTTTATATAGATAATATAGGAGTATTATATAAATATAACAATGTCATATGGATCAAGCATGAGGTAGGAGATTAAAGTCCCCATTTAGGCACCTCTTAGTGTCATATAATTCATACATGAGGTAGGAGGAATCAAGTCTTCCATTTAGGTACCTCTATTGTTCATCACTACACTTGTTGTTATAAACAACAAGGAGGGTCATGAACATACAAATAAGAATAAGTAAACTACAACTAATCTAAGAAATCATCAAGTAATGTGTGGATTTTTCAAGTAGGATAGCCCAAGCTAGTCCTATAATCACACAAACAACAAGCTTGAAGCTTGTTCATCACTTGTGGGTTAAACCCTACCCAAAATAGAAAGTTTATGAGATTTTAACCTCTGATTTTAAGTGTCACAACCTTGTTTTTAGGCCCAACTAACCATAGAAGTGATTATGAGCATAAGGACATAGGAATGTGTATGAGAAACCTCAAGTTACGTGAGTTTAGTAAATGTTTAAGCAAAAAAAAAGTTTAGAGCCTTATTTGGTGGTGTTCCAGCCTTGGTTTTCCATGGAAAACAGGTTGGAAACATACCTAAGGTTGTTCCAAGCAAGTAGGAAAAAGAATCAAGGAAAAAGGTTGAGAAATGAGTGAGATATGCTCACTTTTGCACTTGAATGATTCTGCCTTGAATCTGACTTTTGCTACTGTTTTGCAACTGATTTGAGGTGTTTAGAGAGTGAGGATGAAGTGTTTGTAAAGTGGGAGAAGTGTGGAAGTGAGTTGGGTTTTATAGGAGGTGATTAGGGTTAGTTAGGTTGCTAATAAATGAAGAAAACACAATAAACAAACACAAACTTGACCAATCCAAGAGCTGGTAACCCATTCTGATGGATTGAAGGCATCGCCGACGGTGACGAAGAGGGGGGGGGGTACTTGTGGCGCGGCGCGACGGCTAAATATTCTAGAAATAAGTTCCAAAGTTGGCAATTTAGCCCCCTGATGTTTAACTAAGTTAGGTTTAGTTGAGTTTTAGGGTCTTATATGACATATAAACATAGTTTAAGGGTCCATCAAGTATAATTAACATAAAGCAAACATAATGGTGTATAATTAGGTGTATGAATGTTGTAATCATGTATCGTATGCATTCAAAAGGTGTATTAATCGTAAGTTTCATGTATTTGCAAGATTAACACATAGTTTTCAAGAATTATGAATATGTAACAAATGTTTCACGAAATTAAATGTATGAGCATGTATGAAGTATGTATAACACGAATTTAAAGAAATACGAGTTTTATTTATGATTCAAGTCCTGGATTTACAACGATTACAATGAATGGATGATTACAGAACACAAGACTTTCCAAAAATAGAAATACGAACAAGACTTTCTAATTACTGAAAGTACGAAAGAGCAGGGCATTACAAACGTCACTTGGAATTAGCTCATTTCTATTTGAATGCTTGTGTGATGTCCTGATACACACAATTTTGGTCTAGTTCTGAAATCTTTTCTGAAAAAGTCGTGTATCTCCTTTGTTTTGCGTGAGCAAAGACCTGGAGTTGCTAGGCAGCATTAGCTTCTGTTTTGCGTGAGCAAAGACCTAGCTGTACGTCTGTCACCTTATAGATCAATTTACACCCGAAAGAGGCTCTCAAGTGCCCAAAAGAAACCCAAGGTCCTATATCAAACTGAGAAAAACTCATTTGATCTGTACACTATATCATCTCTGCTTATGATCTATTCTGTTCTCTTCTCTATCTAGTCCCAGTCAAGGTTTTAGAAATCTAGAACACACTTGTGGAAATATGTGGTAGGGAAACTGCTCGCATGATAGAATGTGCTGATTAAAATTCCAGGATTTGATTAGTATTTGTTTGGGTGTTCGTTATAAAATATCAAAACATGATAAAATTATTTACAGGCAGTCACACGAAGAAGGTCTAGGTAGGTGAGTCTAAGCAGACAAATATACTGGCAATCGTTCGGATCACTCAGTAGTAGATCAGTGTTGATAAGTGTAGTCAAGCCCGAAACCTCATGATTTGATCCCTGAGCAATTATGATATTTCCTATTTTATTTTTGTAAATAATTGTTCAATATTATTTATTTTTATGTTTGTAGGTTTTAATCTCGTAAAACATGCTCGGGGGGGGGGGGGGGGGGGAGGGGGGTTAAAGGATTATCTAAGAAATAAATGATTTTTAAATGGATTTTGAAAATTAATTGAAAAATGTTTTTTTTAAATCCTGAAATTGAACTCTCTAGTGGTCTCGACTCAAGATCATGATCTTTACCCAAAATTCAAAGGCCTGGCTCATGAAGGTTGAGGTATATGAGGTGGTTTCGAGTCGAGACCCCATTCATCACTCGAAACCTCTTCACTGTTCCTCTCAATTCTCTCTCATTCTCTGGCAGGAATCTCCGATTCCGGCATGATTATTTCTTGTTTCGACTCATTAACATCTACTGTTTGAAGGTATTATCGATTAATTGATGGTGTTAGTTTGAAGATTTGGTTGAATGTTTGAAGAAAAGTTTGAATATTTGAAGACTCTTAAGAACCCTAATTTTGTTATAATATGGTCTTCATGAAAATCAAGGGGAGATTATGGATTTTAATCCATAATTTTACAATGATGCTGGTCTGGAAAATGTTTGCAAGGTTTCGACTCTGATTAAGAGTGAAGACATCAAAAGGACTCGAGATCTCCGGTTGCGAGTCGCAACTCACTGGTTTCAACTCAAAACATGACTTAAGATCTTGAGGTTTCGACTGGAGATTCCGACTCGAAACCTTCTGGTCTCGACTCGAAATCTTCTAGTCTCGAGTTGAAATCTTGTGGGTTTGACTCGAAACCTTGTGTTTGTCAATTAAAATATTATTATCTTTCCACTCGAAACCTGAGTTGATTCCTTAGTCTCGACTGATAATCCATGATTGACTTTGTTGACCAGTACCCATTAATATAGTTGATGTTTAATTGACTAAGTTAAACATGTAACACTTTGTTAACAAAATCCTATACTTAACTTTATGCATTATGTGTAGGATCATGGATTTAAAAGTTATCTCAGGACACAATCAAGCGGGGTATCTAGCACGACCTCCGGAGAAACATAAGAAGCTTTACACTTCATTCATCAAAGGTTTCAATAGTTGCCGAATCGTTCACGCCCTTCGAGAAAATCTAGTAGTATATGAAAGTCTTGTTCAGGAATTTTGGAAGACAACAAGATTTGATGCACTGGGAAGAGATGGAAAGGGATCAATTGAAGTGGTGATACAGAAGAAAAATGTTATAGTGACTGAACAGATTATCAGGGAGGTTTTATAATTTAACGATCAAGAGGCAGATCCAATTGATCTTTCGGCTGGGGCTGTTGAAGCTATATTGCCTCATTTCAGTTATGAAGGAACGTATTCCTCTCTTATGAAGAAGTTTGTGCATTCGTACTGGCGTTTGTTGATGCATATGTTTATGATGTGTATGACGGAGAATAGAGGGGGAATGGATCAGTTGAGTATTACACAATCTGCAGCATTTGTGTGTTTGATAACGAACCAAGCTTACAACTACTCAAAGTATGTGTTCGAGGGCATGAAGAGGAATGTCATTGGTGTGCGCAAGGATAAGTTGTTATGTATCCTAGATTCTTACAGATGATTTCCAACGCTCGTTATTCTAATTTGGAGAGAACTGGTAACACTTTGGATCTTAAACCAACGGGTACATCGTGTTTTGGTGCGTGAAGGGGTAAGGTCCCAAAAACCTCACATCAAGTACTTGGGACCATACCACAACCTTATCTTTTAAGCCTCTCTTGACCTTGCACGGCCGCGCATTGGTCCTACAGGGAAGGCTTAGGAGAAAAAACAACAGACAACACTTGCACGCCAAAAGGAAGTTAACAAACCCTTGCGCCTCCCTACATAGCAAACAAAGGATGAAAATCCTAAGATAAATATTTCCGCTTAAATGATACCCAGACTTGGGTATTATTTACTCAACTGGTGTCACACGATAAGGAGCTACACATGATTATGGCAATAACCTTCTAGAAGGCCCAAATCGTGCACCACCAGACGATTATAACCGTCTGGGACACGTGTCACCATCTCAGAATTCCCTGAAACCACAACGATGGCATGGAATTGAAGGGAAAGCTCCACTAATCCACTATCCACATGGCGATACCCCAGCCATTGATCAAAAGAGCGATCCGTGTGCTCTCACATCGGATCGAGAAGGTTAACGGAAGGAAATGTAACCACTTACGGGGTTAGCATCTTCCGTTAATATTTCATCAACGAGTTTTCCCGCCCAAACTCTCGGTTATAAATATGAGGATAATTCAGGTATGAACTTCAAGTTACACACACTTCTTCAATACTACTTCTTCTCCATAAACACCTACTTATTCTCACGCCAGAGTCGGGTCAAGGAGAGAACTCCTTTCTCCCCTTGACGAGGCTAACGGTGCTTTGTTTTGCAGAGTTACCGGAGAAGAAGAACTATCCTATCAAATCAAACGAGAGAGAACTACACCCTTTTATGCAGATCCAAACCCCCTAGATAATTTGATTCCGGTCAATTATCTAGTATTTCTTCATTGGCGCCCACCGATTTCTCTGTTTTATAAGTTTTATCTCGTTTTGATTCATTTTTCTTCATTCTCTGTTTTCACATGGCAGAGAATTCATCATTCCACCCATCAGATCCTCGATCTGAACTCAAGGGTCCTGCAACCCGAGAAACCCAGATCGACGGAATCATGGAAATCAACAACAACTGTCCTTCAGCAGGAAAGGACTCTCCAGATCAACTCATAGAAAGAGCTCCAGAATACTGGTTCAACAGATTCCAGGCTGCTATGAACCAAATTTTCACACAAATTCACAGATCTCAGTCGTTGAAAATCAGATCTGGTACCCTAAAAGGAAACCAGGGTGAAATTGACACTGTAGTATTGGACCCACTGACACCTGGTCAGTGGGACATCCAATCTAACAGCCGTACCAAAATAATCCAAAAATCAGAAGGTACCAATGGTCAGACAGCCAATCCAAAACAAGTACACATGGTACAAGGAGGTCCTTCACGAAGGCCAAATAAACGACACCATGATCAGCATTGGAGGGAACAGCAAGTTGTGCTCCCTGTCGTCCCTGGAGGCCCTCAGGAAGAACGACCAGTAATTATTACTGGTATCTTCGGCCATTACTAAACGGACTATATGTTTATAGATCCAGGGAGCTCGATGGATATCATATACGAGCAGTGCTTCAGACAACTCGATCCAGAGGACAAAGCACGTTTAGAGCCAGTTGATTTCCCTCTCACCGGATTTTGCAACGAAGTTGTGTTCCCATTAGGGCAAATAGCATTCCCTGTGACTCTATCTGATGGCGAGCATTCGCGCACAGTCACAGTAAACTTTATGGTCATGCCAGCAACATCACGCCACGATGTCTTGCTCGGAAGAAGATCACAAAGAGAATTCAGCATGATTACTTCTATTCCACACGCTGCATGCGGGTTTCCAACAGAAACTGGAGTCGCAATTCTATACTCAAGCAAGGAGGTCATGTATGTAGACGACGAGCCACCAGCAAAAGTGGCCAAACCCTCAGCATTAAACGAGCCGGAGAAATGGGTCCTAAATGACGAATATCCAGAACAGACCATCCTGTTAGGACACGCCATTTCACCAACAACACGAGTACAATTAAAAGAACTGCTGTCCAACAATAAAGACATATTCGCTTGGTGCCCAGCAGACATGACTGGGGTTCCGCGCGATATAGCACAACATTGTCTGAATATCCGACCCTCAGCAGAGCCCGTTGCTCAAGGCAGGCGCAGTCTCAGCGCTGAGAAAGCGGAAGCCATGAATGAGCAAGTAACAGAGCTACTTAACGCCGGAATCCTGCGCGAAGTTCAATACCATACTTGGGTCGCCAACCCAGTGATGGTTCAAAAACACAGTGGCGGATGGAGAATGTGTGTCGACTTCAAAGACCTGAATAAAGCATGCCCAAAAGATTGCTATGCGCTTCCTGAGATAGACAAAAAAGTTGACTCTCTAGTAGCATTTCGATGGAAGTGCTTTCTTGACTGTTATAAGGGTTATCATCAGGTTCAGATGAAAGAAGAAGACGAGGACAAGACCGCATTCCGCACAGACAAAGGCATCTTCTGTTATATAAAAATGCCCTTTGGCTTACGCAACGCAGGCGCAACTTACCAGCGCCTAATGGATACAGTCTTTGGGAAAGACATTGGCAAAACAGTCGAGGTATACATGGATGACCTTGTCATCATGAGCCATGAAGAGGAAACAATGCTTGCAAATATCCAGTGCACGTTTGATTTTTGCGCAGCGTAAATTTAAAGCTCAACCCAACGAAATGCTCCTTCGGGATGGAGGAAGGGAAATTTCTGGGTTTTATAGTAACAAGATATGGTTTTAAAGTAAACCCAGAGAAAGTACAAGCTATCCAGATGATGCCATCACCTGCAACACTAAAAGAGATGCAAAGACTCGCAGGGCGATTAGCAGCCTTGAACAGATTTTTGGCAAATCATGCTGCGAAATCTTACCCGTTCATCAGCACATTACAAAACTGCGCCAAGAAAACCCACTTCTAGTGGACACCCGAAGCAGAAGCGGCCTTCAAACAAATGAAGGAATGTTTAATTCAATTACCAACGCTAACAGCACCCCGAGAAAAAGAACCGCTGATCTTATATTTATCTGCTGCGGAAGTAGCGGTAGGGGCAGTATTAATGGTAGAGCGAGAAAACATTCAAACCCCAATTTACTATATAAGCAAGATGCTCACTGGCCCAGAGACGCGCTATTCAATGATAGAGAAACTAGTCCTAGCACTGGTACATGCATCACGACACTTACGTCGGTATTTCTCTGGTCATATCATCACAGTTCTCACTAATTACCACTTAGGGCAAATCCTATCCAAACCCGACGTTGTGGGAAGATTAACTAAGTGGGCTATGAACTAGGAGGATACAACATCCTGTACAGACCACGACCAGCAATCAAGGAGCAAGTGTTAGCAGATTTTGCTACAGAAGTTCCCATCGACAGAGTCCAAGAATGTGAAGCAATCCAGAACCCTACTCTTGTTTTCGACGATAGGGTCTGGACTCTGCACACCGATGGAGCTTCTAACAACGACGGGGCAGGTGCAGGTCTCCGATTGGTCAGCCCAGATGATCATGAACTTACATACGCAATACGCCTAGACTTCCGAAGCACGAACAACGAAGCAGAATATGAAGCCTTTCTAGCAGGTCTTCGTTTAGCACTAAAAATCGGGGCAAGAAACCTCGAAGCTAACGTTGATTCGAAACTGGTGGCCGAGCAAGTTAATGGGCATTACGATGCAAAGGGCGAAGCTATGGCGTTATATCTGGAACAAGCGCGGATGTTAATCAGCCAATTCCAAATGTTCAGAGTCAATCACATAAACAGAAGTGAAAACAAACACGCAGATGCACTAAGCAAGTTAGCCGCCACCAGCTTCAAACACCTAGCAAAAGAGGTATGCATTGAAGTGTTGTCCAATCCTTCTGTCCCTCTTAAACAAGTAAACGTCATAGAAATCGGCAATCCATCTTGGATGTCTCCGATCATCATGTATCTACAACATGGGAAACTGCCGGAAGGAAAGGCGAAAGCTAGGAAAATCCAGAACAAAGCAATAAACTATGAAATGGCGGAGGGGATTCTATACCGGAAGTCATTCATGGGACCGCTACTACGCTGTGTTGACAAAACAGACGCGCAGTATTTAGTCAGGGAAATCCACGAAGGTTTATGCGGGATACACGCTGGACCACGCATGGTAGTGGCAAAACTAATGAATGCGGGCTATTATTGGCCGGGAATGCACGTGGACGCGGTAGATTTACTACGGAAATGCGCAGCTTGTCAGCGCCATGCGCCAAAAATCCTCCGTCCAAAGAATCCGCTTGTACCGGTCACATCCGCCTGGCCTTTCCAACAATGGGGTATTGATCTCGTTGGACCATTCCCTGACGCGCCTGGCGCAGTAAAATTCATCATCGTAGCAGTCGACGACTTCACAAAGTGGGTTGAAGCTAAGGCCTTAGCTTCAACAACAGCAATGGTAATCCGCAAATTTATATGGGAACATATTATTTGCATATTCGGATTACCACTGCGCATTATCTCCGACAACGGCACCAACTTCGCCTTGGAAGATCTCCAGAAATGGTTCAAAGAAATGAAGATTGAACACAATTTTGCCTCTGTAGCGCACCCACAAGCAAATGGCCAAGTGGAGAGAATCAACAAATAGATCGTCGATGGCATAAAAGCGCGACTCGGGACAGCACGCAGAGGATGGGTTGACGAACTCCCCAGCATCCTATGGGCACACCGTACCATGCCGAAGACTAGCACAGGAGAAACCCCGTTCAGTCTTGTCTATGGATCAGAAGCGGTAATCCCAGCCGAAATTGGCCTTCCATCACCGCACATGATTGCCATGAAGAAGCAAAACAATGAGCAAGAGCGAAGACTGGATTTAGACTTTCTCAAAGAAAGGCGCGAAAACGCCGCCACACAGAGGCAAGGTACAAATCCAAACTTGAAAAATATTACAACGCGCGCGTGCGTGTATGTACCTTCGTTCCAGGAGACTTCGTTTTACGCGACAATGAAGCTTCTAACGCGGAAAAACCAGCAAATTAGCGCCAAAATTGGAAGGACCATACATCATTAATGAGGTTCTGGGCAAAGGGGCTTACACTCTGAAAAGAATTGATGGAACACAAGTACCTCGCACCTGGAACGCGCAGCAGCTGCGCAGGTGTTATATGTAAGCCAATTATACTAGCAATGTATTTTACACTTTGTATTGTTGAACCTGCGCCTTATTAATGCAAAAGTTATCCTTACGCATGTCATTGTTTATTACAAATTGCATATAATTCTTTTGGTTTACGCGAAAACAATATGGTGAACATTGTACGCCTCATGAACAGTCTAAAAGGGGCAAAACTCGCACGCCTTATAGACAAACGTTCACACATGAGCACAATACCATTCTTATTCGCTCTACCTACTAAAATCAATTAAACATATGCAACATATTGTAATCTAAACACAAAACGATGAACCATCAAAAACAAGCATGCACGACAGTGCATCAAAAAGTATCATTAAAGTGTAACAACGACACTTCAGACAACTATTCACAAAGAAACATAGCAGTGTTTCTTCAAAAAAAAAAGAGAGAAAAAGAAGAGTACTAGTTACAAATGAAACAAACTAGGAAAGCTGGTCCAACACCCCATATGGAGTATGAAGAAACTCACCATACTCCGACAAAGGACGGGAGTCAACAATCCAAGGGTTAGCACCCTCATCCTTAACTTCAACAATAGCAACCGGAATAGCAACTGGAACAACAGCAGTCGGAACAGCGACCGGAGCAGCAACCGGAACAATAGCTGGGGCAACAACACGGGGACGACGCCGATAGACAATCGAGTAACCTCCTTTCCGTTTAGCCAGAAATAAGCGAGTCACCATATGAGAAGCTAACCTGGTAACACCACCATCGTTGTCATCTTCAAAACGACGACGAATCCGATCCTCAAAGGCACTCTGGTAGTTTACATCATCAACCATTTCCTCTTGAAAAGAAGGATCGGTCACCGGTCCGGCAAGCAGCAGCAAACCATCGGCAGCATCGAGCACACGCAAGACGTTCGAAAGCCGCCTCCATCGAATCTGCCCCCTGTTCTCCATTTTTCCCAAATTAGGAGAGAAATATCACAACTGATATGAATAAATAAATCAAGGTGGTAGTATCAGACGTAATGATTAAGTGTCAGATCAGGTGCCATCTCAACGGCGCTGACACTACAAGTATCACATCTCATTTAAAGCTCCTGGCAGAGTCTACACAGATTCCCAGGAACTACAGTGGAACTAGAAGGTGAAGAGTCAACACAACTTACAAAAAATGACGTCAGCTCATAAATATGCACACTCTTCGCCCAAAGTCCTAACAAGTTCAAGATAAACAAAGGTATAAATATCTTTTTACACGCACTATTCATCCTACCCAAAGTTAAAATTTTTTCAAAATATATCTTCTCATAGAAGATTCTTCATTTTCGCGCCTAAAAAAGCCACAAGCATCCCTCTCATAGTCCAGTGCTCCACTTATTTGCATAAGAGCAACACTAGACTGGGGGACTTGAAGGGGTAAGGTCCCAAAAACCTCACATCAAGTACTTGGGACCATACCACAACCCTATCTTTTAAGCCTCTCTTGACCTTGCGCGGCCGCGCATTGGTCCTACAGGGAAGGCTTAGGAGAAAAAAAAACAGACAACACTTGCGCGCCAAAAGGAAGTTAACAAACCCTTGCGCCTCCCTACATAGCAAACAAAGGATGAAAATCCTAAGATAAATATTTCCGCTTAAATGATACCCAGACTTGGGTATTATTTACTCAACTGGTGTCACACGATAAGGAGCCACACAGGATTATGGCAATAACCTTCTAGAAGGCCCAAATTGTGCACCACCAGACGGTTATAACCGTCTGGGACACGTGTCACCATCTCAGAATTCCCTGAAGCCACAACGATGGCATGGAATTGAAGGGAAAGCTCCACTAATCCACTATCCACGTGGCGATACCCCAGCCATTGATCAAAAGAGCGACCCGTGTGCTCTCACATCGGATCGAGAAGGTTAACGGAAGGAAATGTAACCACTTACGGGGTTAGCATCTTCCGTTAATATTTCATCAACGAGTTTTCCCGCCCAAACTCTCGGTTATAAATATGAGGATAATTCAGGTATGAACTTCAAGTTACACACACTTCTTCAATACTACTTCTTCTCCATAAACACCTACTTATTCTCACGCCGGAGTCGGGTCAATGAGAGAACTCCTTTCTCCCCTTGATGAGGCTAACGGTGCTTTGTTTTGCAGAGTTACCGGAGAAGAAGAACTGTCTGATAAAATCAAACGTGAGAGAACTACACCCTTTTATGCAGATCCAAACCCCCTATATAATTTGATTCCGGTCAATTATCTAGTGTTTCTTCAGTGCGCTAACTCCAAAGAAGGGTAACGTAAGCAAGTTTGAAGAAAGAATCACGTTAGAGAAGTTTGGTCAGTTTGCTGAGACAGAAGAAGTGGTGATTGAACCGGCGAATGTACAACCTGAAGCTGTACCAGTGAATGTTCCTGTAAACGTTGTGATTGCCGATGAGCATATAGTTCAAGTTGCTGTTGACGAAGAGCCTGAGACAGAGATACTGACTATAAACTCTGACGATGAAGGCATTGAGATAAGTTGTGATGAAGATGATGATGATGATGAGCTTCCTCCTGAAGCTGAAGTTAGTTCTGTTGTTTCAACTGTTCAACTAGTGATTACTGCTGAGAGTTTGGCTCAATTATTGAAGTCAGTTTCTGAAACGGTGGGAAATCCTCCTTCCGATCCTTCAGTGCAAAGTGAAAAGCCAACAGCTGAAGACCCAAATGACCCTGATTCTCAACAAGTAAAGCGAAGAAGAAGGGATCCTCGACCTGGAGTGTTTATTGAACAAGTGCAAGATCAACCTGTGATAGATGATGAAGACGAAGATGGTTTGTATAAGTTTGATTTTGAGTCTCCTAAAGAGACTACTGAAACTCCATTTGAGTTTGAGACGACTGCTACTGCCACTGCTACAGAATCGGTATTTGATTTTGAAGCTGATGAAACAAGAATGGATGTGGATACAGATTCTACAGAGATTCCTGTTACTGCTACTGGTTCTGTCTCTGTCTCTCTTGAAACACCAGTCACCGAGTTAACACCTCTAGTTACTGCTGCAAATTGAGGTTCTTCTGGAGCTACACATGATGAACCATGCAGTTCTAGCGGAAAACGGCCTAAAGAAGCCCTAAAGATGCCGTTTGTTGACGATTCCAGTAATGATGATGAGTTTATCAGTGTTAGAGAACTAAAGAAGAGAATTGTAATTCTTGAACAAGATTCGATTCACAAAGATGCAAAGATTATTCAGCTTGAAGACACGATAGTACAAAAGAAATAGCAAATTGATCATCTGCAAGGAGACGTTGGTTTGTTGTTCAACATGATATATGATCTCCATGGAAAATTAGAAAAGAAGTTTGGTGATGGGTTTGTTGATCCAACTGACACGGAGAGACGTAGAAAACCTGAAGAGGATCGAGCCAGGGCTTTTGCGAAGGAAGATGCTGAAAGAGCTGCTGCAATGGATCACTACTTTAGAAGAGTAACTGATAAAGAAGCAGACAAAGCAAAAGCTAAAAGATTAAAGAAGAAACAGAACTAGTGATTTCGAATAATAAAAATCTGAATCCTGCTGATCCTGATTTTCAAGTCACTCATCATCTGATGGATGTCGGTGAAAGTTATTATGATAAGGTCGGAAACCAACCAGGTATTATAAGTGGGGTTTTTGACCACGATTGACATAGGT
The DNA here is from genome assembly GCA_030545235.1 of Helianthus tuberosus. Lineage (NCBI taxonomy): Eukaryota > Viridiplantae > Streptophyta > Magnoliopsida > Asterales > Asteraceae > Helianthus > Helianthus tuberosus. The sequence goes on from CM060447.1 coordinate 88,740,427, forward strand.
GGTGGATCAAAAGGAAGGTTGGTCCTGTTGAATGGTACAAGAACCCAGCACAATTTTAGACTTTTACAAAGGTGGATTTGACCATACTCTCGAATTCACCATATGTGGATGATAAGCCTGGTGGACGTGGATATTTGTTTTTCGAGAGACTGAAGAGAGAGGTTGCCCGTGGATTTCCTTCCATGCATACTGCAGAATCTATCGTGACAGCTGCTCCTGGAATTAGGGATCCTCGTACAAATAAGAGAATGGAGATTGTTTCATGGCCGCTGACTGACAAAGAGAAGACAATTCCGTTGGTCAAGAAGATTCCCAATGGTATTATGAAGACCATGCATTTCTGGGTATACGATGAAACTTTAGGGCAGGCTATGATCGTGTGTGATGGTGATGTGAACTACCGTTTAACTGATCCAGTGGATCTGCTGAATTTGGATTGCGAGAATTTGGAAGTGCTCGCTCAAAATCAGATTAGATCTACGGAGAAGTATGAAGAAATTGCTAAGAGTTGGACTGCAGCTGTTGCTGGAGTTCTTCACATCAGTAAGAAGGGGTTTGGCGGTTACAAAGACAGAATGGAAGGAAGTGGAGGCAGTGGAGGTAGTTAGAGACTGAAGGACCTCTATGCTATAAACCTAGGGGGAGATTGTTGGAACCTGAAGGTTTATACATAGAGGGTTACTGATAAATCACGGTTGATTATGTAATTATGTTTGATTTAATGTTTTGGCTCGAAAATATGTTTAGTGGGTCTAAGGGGTTTCGGCTGGGCTTAGGGGATTCGGCCCACATAGTATATAATCAAACCTCATTTACTTGTTTGAGGTTGATCAGGTCATTTGTTATCAAGCCAGCCGAAACCAAGTGCTAAAAGTCTTGTATCAGTCATCATTAATCGTTGAATGCAAGTTATATTTTGATCATTATTGTTCATCTTTGTTTTGGTTTGCTTATATCTTGAATCATCTTGTGTTTGGTTTTCGCACTCACACAAGATTAGGTTTGATATCATTGAAAGATCCTTTTACGGGACTTACAAAAATATATCTAAAATTTTTACCCCACCCTCACACGTCATTTTCCTTTTCAGTATACCGTAAACCTCTTCAGCAAATATCTCGTCAAATTTTGAAAACTATTCATTAATATTGTTTGCATATCGTACTTCAGCATCCTCTAGATCATCTTCTATCCCAACTCTATTGTATTCATCGGAATCTACCACTAGTTCAAACACATAAGCTTCTTGCTTGTCATCATTATCAATTTCTTCTAACTCTTTCGTGAAGTCAAACACAAATTCATCTTCATGAATTCCACATAATCTTGCTAGCTCTTCTTTAGTGTAATTATGTTTAAATTCACTCTTTTCCAGATCATAATCTACTTCATAAAATATATCAACTTTTGGACTTGCAGGAACGGACCTTTAGTACTATCATCTGTCTCCCCCTAACCTTTAGTACTATCATCTGTCTTTTCAGTTTGTGTAGGCTCAGGTTGACTTTGACTATCAGACACATTATCTTTAGAACTTGTAATAGCATACACTCCAACTCCACCTTGGTCATCATTCTTATCATCATCACCATCAAGATCATCACCAGAATCGCCATAATCTAGTTTCTCTTCGTAATCTTCATTCTTCTTTTCGTCACCATCTGGACCATACAAAGCGTCCATGATTACTTTATCTTCTTTTGACAGCTCCGCAGTAGTTGTCTCTGGTTCTGCACCTGTAGTTTTTAGTGTAACTTTAGTTATTGGTTCAGCTGATCTTTCAGCAGTAACATCCTTAGTTGTAATTGTTGCAGTTTCAGGAACACCATCAATTGGTTTCTTGCCTTCAGCTGTTGCCATAGGAGCATCAGCAACATCTTTCTCTAACATAACATCATTCTCGTCTTGTAAACCTTTTATCACTTTCACTTCATCATCAAAGTTTATTCCCATCTTCTCTTCTAAAAATTTGAAATAATCTCAGAATTTAATCATCATACTTGCATGAACATGTCGAAGAGCTTCATTTTCATCAATCTTTATTTGTTATGTTTCGTACTTCTTTCTTAACCTTTCATTCCCCATCACCAGACTTTTGACCTATAATAGTTAAATTCTTAACCGTTAATTCTAACTCCAAAATCTTCTCATTGTTCGGCTTGTTGAAGTAGTCCTAACCTAAATCATCTAACGATTCAATTCTTGGAGTTAGTTCTGGTTGTGCTGAAGATGATGGACCTACTTGATCGGGCTTCTTCTTTGGTGGTTGTGGTGGTGTAGCTTGGGATGGTAATGAAGTAGGAGTCTTGATATGAATGATGTGTGTAGTCTCCAGATCTATTGTTTCTTCAACCACGGAAGTTCCAGTCTTAACACTTTCCTTCTCAACTCTTCCAGGTTTGTTGGCAGTGTCTTTCTCTTGATTCTCCTCTATGATTGGTTCACCCATTTGAAGATCAGATTCATCGACAAGCTTAAACCCAAACTTCTATTCTTAGTGGTTGGCGATCCATTTTTCTTCTTGGTTGTGGTTCTAGCTGAACTCTTCTTCCTTCCACCAACTTTCTTAACTACTGGCTCTCTTCAGGCACATAAGTTTCATCCTTTTCTTCTTCAGTCTGCTTAGGACGTTCACTCTTAGACGTAATCTTTCCACTTGCAGGATACGGACCTCTGTGAGTTAGAATGTCATCAACACTTTCCATTCTTCATTAGATTTTGCTTTTCTTTATCTGAAGTAGTAGATATCACAACATCTTCTTCCATTTGTTCTTCAGCTTCAGCAACTGGTTCATCCACATCAATTACTTTCTTTGCCCCGGAGCGCTTCCTTATCTTCCTCTTTCTTTATCCTTTAACTCTTCGAATAAATAACATATTATTTAAAACCTAAAACTTTAAGGGCAATTGGATTTTAACACCTCAAACTTTGAAGAATTGGCCGATAACACCCGCTACTAACACTTTGATCTGTGACACCCCAAACTTTTAATTTTGTTTGTCATTTCACCACTCAGTTAAAAAATGAGTAACTGAGTTAGTCTTCCATCCTAGCTGGCATCATTAATCATACATGGCACCCATGACGTGGCAAACACATGGAAGTTTGTTAGTGTTTACGCCTATGTGTCAAGACTTATCCTACGTGGACTTAATGACATGGAAGTTACGTGGCAAAGCTCATTTCATCTCCCCTTTAACATATGAAACACTCAGTTACACCTTGCCTGTCTCTCTTTACATCAGAAACACCAACCACCACCAGTTTCACCACCTTTCACCACCAACACAGCCACCCATCCCCATGTTCATCTCTCTCTCTCTCTCTCTCTCTCTCTTTCTCTTAAATACTACCACCACAACAGCATCACATCACCTTCACCGTCGCTGACATACCTCCACCCCCGCCCCCATCACATCTTCAAACAACCCCAACTCTTATCGCTCGTTTCCAGTTAATGTTCAAACAACCCCAACCGGTGAGAGATGTACCCCGACGAGGAAGGTTGTAGAGTTGAGGTTCGATTTCGACGAACACATCCACCGATGAGAGTTCTTTGGGTTTGATTCCGACTGACAGGTCCAGCGATGAGAGTTAATTTCATTCTATTCCGACTAACAAGGGTTCCGGCGATGGTGAAACCCTAGTTTTTGTACAGAGGCGACATTTTGGTTGAAATCGGAGACAGAGATCGGGTTTCCGGTGATCATTTTATTCATAGATCTAACAGGTATATCGATTTCTCTATAGAGGAGGCGTTTGTTTGAGTGCTCGATTTTTCAGATGGGTTTGTTTTTCCGGTACCTCATGACGGCGATGATAATGGTTGTAGAGGGTGGGTGGTTGATGAAGAGGGTGGGGTAACGGCGGATGAAACAGAGGGTGGGGATGGTGATTCCGAGGAGTTTTTGAGTGTCGGAGAGTGATTTTGCAGTGAGGAATTGGGTGGGGCGGTGGATTATGGCTTCGTTGAGGATACCTGCGGCTTTATGGTTGATGAAGACGGTGGATTTTGAAGTGATGTTAGTTGTTATTATTTGTTGTGTTATAAAAAAAGAAAGGGTATGAAGGGGCTTGACACGTAATCATCTCCAACTTAGCAAACTTATGCCATGAACATCTTGAATGTTTGAAGATGTTCTTGCTATTAAAATGATGAAACTGATATGAACATAGTCCTAGATCTTCAAAATGATGAAATTAGAATTTAGGATTTGTTATTGGTTTTTTTTTTTTAATATTGTCAAAAATAGTCCACGTAGGATGCCAGCTAGGATGGAAGACTAACTCAGTTACTCTTTTTTTAACTGAGTGGTGAAATGACAAACAAAATTAAAAGTTTGGGGTGTCACAGATCAAAGTGTCAGTTGCGGGTGTTATCGGCCAATTCTTCAAAGTTTGAGGTGTTAAAATCCAATTGCCCAAACTTTAAAGATCAACCACTTTGTTTACAAATTTAATATCTTATCATTAAAAATATACATAAGATGATTATATTTCATAAATGTTAGGTCAAACCTTCAATGTTTTTAATTTTATCCTTATTTTATTTAAACAAAATTGGTTATTTTATCCTTATTTTCCGAAAGTTCATTTCTATATTGTTCATAATATTTTTTAACCAAAAAAAACTTGTGTATTAGGCGATTCGAATTTTTTTTTTTTTTTTTTTTTTTTTTTTTACCGGCTAATTGTTAGTGAGTTAGTTACACCAAAGGGGATTCGAACTCCCCACCTCCATGTTAGAATTTTATCCACCAAAGTTAGCACCACCACACCACAAGGTATGGGGCAGGCGATTCGAATAAATAACATATTATTTAGTTGGTGATGAATATTTTAGAATTATAAAAAGGTATTTTGAGATAATGTATAATTACAAAAATAAGAAATTAGAGAAAGAAAAAAGTTAATTTTGGGCTTATAGAATTGTAATAATATGTGTCACCCATTACTTAAAGTCTAATATCTCCATCGCTTTTAAACTTCCATATCCATTTACTTTAAACGACGAAAGGTTATCCATCAAATCAATTATTTAGGTAAATGTAATGCTTCTTCCTGATATCTATTTATAAACGGGTCAATAATGAAGTATGAAATAAATTAATAACAATAGTTTACTATTAGTATTTAGCGTTTTTACTTCATATTTTATTAATAAGAAATTATCACATTTAAAAAATTATGTAAATTGACAACTTCGAATGATGTATAGGTAGATCCATTTCTATTGTAAACTATTTATATTGGAAATTTGATATTTGTGTATATGTACAAAATAGAAGTAAGAGTTTAGAGTAAAATGCACGGATAGTTCCTGTGGTTTTGCAAAATAACACCTATAGTCCTCAACTTTTGAAAATTACAGAGGTGCTCCCTGTGGTTTGACAGTTTGTTACTTGGATAGTCCCTGAAGTGGATGACGGTTAGTTTTCTCCGTTAAGTGGATGTGAAATGACAAACTTACCCCTCCCTATAAAAAATAAAAAACCAATATATATTTTAATAAGGGAGAAACCTTTCAAAAAGAGGCATGACAAGAAACATACAAATGAGAATAGCAGTAGCAGCGAGTCCAAACGACACCGCGCTGACTGAGTTATCGAAATTCCTCCGGTGTTCGTCGTCATTACCAACACCAAGAGTACAACTCGTACTGCAGCTTGTACTACAATTGCTAAGTGGAGCTACACTTGGTGGTGAAGTTCTCATTCACTTACTCTCTTATCAGGCACATATGCATGTGAGCTTAGTTAGAGATGCAGATGGTAAATCTGTTTGAAGGTTGAATTTGGGTTTTATTTGAAGAATTTGAGAGAGTCAAAATGGGGTTTTGAAGGTTGAATTTGGGTTTTGTTTGAATAACTTGAGAGAGTCAAAATGGGGTTTTGAAACTAGAATTTAGGTTTTGTTCTTCAAACGGCGTTGGTAAATCATCATTTCATTTCATTGTTGTTTAATTTCTGATCGTGATTGTAAATTTCAAACTAGAATTATTGTGCAGGGAATTGTGGATCTAGATTCTCTATGTTTGCTAATATTGACTAATGTGCATTTGCCATTAATATGATCAGATTTTTTGAGATCTGATGTGGGAGTTTTATGATTTGAAAAGGGTGTTGTTAAAGATTGTAATAGGGGAGAAAGATGGGATTGAGATATGGAAACGACGTCGTACCGTTGTGATCGCCGGAGTTGGGTGGCTCTGGAAGTTGGTCGGAGTTGGGTTGTTTTATTTTTATATAGTGGAGAAGATGAAGGGTAAATTTGTCATTTCACATCCATTTAACGGAGAAAACTAACCGCCATTCACTCCAGGGACTATCCGAGTAACAAACTGTCAAACCACAGGGAGCACCGCTGTAATTTCCAAAAGTTGGGGACTATAGATGTTATTTTGCAAAACCACAGGGACTATCCGTGCATTTTACTCTAGAAGTAATTAACTAATAAAATATATAAATGTTTCTAGAGTCAATTAACATGAGAATTTATGGTGCGCTTAGGTCTTCATCAATCATTTAAGTACTTACGTTCACCTGCTATGGTTCTAAGCACATGGAGGGGTCTTCTAATTGTACTCTCTTTATCGTTATATTTTAAATTAATGGCCTGCAATATGTTCAATTATTTCTATTCCAAGTAGAATATGTATGTATGTATGTATGTATGTATGTATGGTTAGGATCATTAATAAATCTATTGGGAATATATATAAAGTGATGTATAGTACTTAATCAACTTGAATGAAAAACAAAGGCAATTATGAGAAATATTCCTCTTGTAAAGCTAAATAAATATACCAATAATATATATGACCTTAAATAAAATATGTATACAAAAGAATATAATTACGTATGTAGAAGAATTTAATACAAAGTAATTTGATGCCATGTATTTCAAATTTATTATTTAACTAAAATGAATATTTCCGGTTGGAGTTGTGGCTGTGTTTTATTATGTTTAAGATATTGTTTTGGAAGATTGTTTAATTGTACTTGAGGTAATATATAACATGTAAAAGGATTTTATGAGGCTATTGCTAAGATTTTTCAATTGTACTTAAGTTAGTAATATATTTTATAATTTTTTATAAATATTATTTTTTCCAAAGACAAAGACGGTCTTAAAAAATGTGACCGATTTACGACCACAATAATATATCTCTTTATTTTTTTGTTCATATATTTTTGCGTCCAAAAATGCGACCGGAAATTCTTTTGTTTTTTAACAGAAAAAGGTGGTCACAAAATTTGAGCTATTTGTACTATTGCTTTAAATGATTTTTTTAAGTAACGCGGCCGATAAAAGAAGCTTGCTAACTTGTGACCTTTTTGAGACCAGATTTCCTTCGGTTTCGGTCGCAAATCGGTCACTAACTTTGCGACCGTTTTTGCAGTCCCAAATTTTGATAAGACTATCATTAAACTAAGATCATTGTGGTATGATCCTTCCGGTTTTATCGATTTGATAATTAGATGTCCTGTTTTACAACTTATGTTAGACTGTCTCCATTGCATAAAGCCCTTCTCCTCCGCCCTTAACCTCTGCCCGGTGCCACCTCAGCTGCCCAGCCCTTTCCTTTCTCTTCTGCAACAGGCTCAAGGCCAGTAGGTCCCACCTCCCCTCTCACAACCACCCTTTTCTTCTCTTCTCTCTCAGCCGTCCTTGGCTTCGGATGTTCTCTTCTCTCTCTCATCCATGTCACCCAGCCACATCATCTTAGAATATTAAGGGCAACAAAGGATCTTCATTTTCTTTCAGCGTTGGAGACAGTCTTACCACATGCCTAAAATCATTTTCTAGGGTTTCTGGTTAAGATCAACCATGTAATCAAGAACCAGTCACCATCGTTGCGGTTTTATCTTTTTAGATCTTGTTTTTTTTTGTGTGACAAACAAGGCCGAGCAATGTGCATGTTATTTATTTGCCTTCTCACTTTTCGCTCAAACAATGGCCTAAAATAACTATATTACTAAAACGGAAGAAAAGACAACTTTGCTTCTCTTGGATGTCTTGGGTTCAAATCCAGGCAAGAGGTAATTTTAATACTAACTTGATGATACTAACATACAAACTACTAACCCGGTTAGCGACATCCTAACCGTACGCCGTTCAAAAAAATTGTTGTTTTGTCCCCTTTCTTCATTTTAAACAATGGATATAAACAAAAGAAACTATTACTAATTTATCACTCAAAATTCTAGCTGTCTTTTTCAGTCGGTTGGTATTCCTGATCATGTTAGTTGTACTTGATAGTATTAAAACAAAGAAAAGGTGTATGCATTTTGGAATGTATAGTTATGCATCTTCTTTTTTCATTACCGTTATTAGAATGAATTTGTTGTGAATTTTTTTTTTTTCTTAGAAGCATTGTTCGTAAACGATCGAAAGCATGGCAATATATTGGGTCAGTTAACGTATCACAATTGCGGAAAGTATGAGAAAAATTCATTGATCAAATTTCAAGCACAAAATGACAATGAATATATAAATACTGTGTTTGCAAACAAAAGATAACATCCAAATTTTCTACTTCCCATTTTGTAAGATAAGTTCTGGAAGAAAAACATGGTTGCAAAATGTTTCATTTGCAAGAATAATTGTTAGGGGCATGCCGACCTTTTCTTGTATTAAAGCTAATAAAGGCATAGACTTAAATTTCTTGAACTTGGTCAAAAGATATATGGGTCTATTTGGTATGAAGTTCTGGAATAGATAAGAGAATGGAATGGACGAGATAATGAAATGAACAAGGGAATGAAATGAATCATTCCATTCCATTGTGATGTTTGGTTACTTATGTGAATAGAATGAATCATTACTTTGTATAATTTGATTAAAAAAAGACTAAGTAACGAAACACAATTGTATTAAAAACGACAAAAGTACAATTGCCTCAATAATAATAATATTAATGGTAAAAAAATTAATAATAAAATTTTTGATATATATTAGTATTAATATTAATAATATAAATATAATAATAATAATAATAATAATAATAATATATTTCTTTCCATTCCTTAAAGAAATAAAAAAAAAACACCCTTTACCAAGAAATGAAAATTGTTTTATTTGAAAGGAGTTACATTCCTTTGGAATGCTCCATTCCATTACCACATAATAATCAAACATGTTTCTTTTAATTCCAACAGAATGTTCCATTCCATTCCATTTCACCCCTTATTCTTTCATACCAAACGCTACCTAACTGTTCCTATATGCCCTTAATCACACACTTTGAAAATAGTAATCAAGATTGTGACCACAACTACGAAGAATAAAGTGAACATACTTACACGAGATTCATTTATAAGATATAGAGGCTATTTCTTGCCTCTTAGTAATAAACAAGACAGTTATTAAAAATTTACAAGATACAGAAGGATGAGTGATTTGATAGTCAACTGGGCTTAACAATATATGCAATGTCTCAAGTTGGACTATTTCATTCTTCTGGACATTATTTAACAACTCTATACAAATTTATCATCAGTTCTTTAATTCTGCATAGGGGCGTTATCAGATATAGTTCACAAACATGGATAAAGGAACCAAGCATAACCCTCTCTTCCTCAAATCTGTGTCTCCATTGTTGCCTTCTTCAAACCTCATTGGCCTGCTTTGATCTTCTATCTTTTGTAGTTGCAAATGATCATCTAACCCACCTCGTTTTCCCTATGATTTAGAACGAAAAATTCGATTCAACAAACAACCTTTTTTAACACAAAAAGAAGTAGCAGTTGGGAGAAAGTTACCAAAGAATTCTCCATCATATCATCTACTTTTATTTGATTAAACCCCATATGTTGACTCCCAACCTATTAATAACAACCACAAAAAAAAAAAGTTATTCAAAAGAAATTAAAGTCTTAAGTGCATAATTCATTTTATAATCTGAAATACCTTGGGGCTGTTAACAGGAGAACTAGCAGTATCTTCTAAAGAGTCATCATAAAGAATATCTTTTGTTCTCCTACTTGTTTTCCTGAAAAGATTCAATTTATTTGTGAATTTCGGGGCTGCGCCACTCCTTGAACTAGCGATATAATTCCACTCAATATGCGAAGCAGCATCAGATAGCTCGGGTCCATTATGCTGATAATCATGATGATGAGTAAATGATTGATTATGATTTTGTTGTTGGGCAGCCATAAAATCTTCAAAATAAGAAGTCCAACCACTCTCCTCAGCTGATGATGTATCTGTTTCAACAATAGATTTATTCATGGATGTATATGAAAAAGATGAATGATTTGAGTTCATTGAGAGAGAGAGAAAGAGAGAGTTTGGATATAAAGAAAACAATATCAATGATGGGTTGTATATATAGAACTGAAAAATAAATTTAAAAATATGTAGAATCTTGGTGTAGGGGCAAGTGAGTTGGGGAAGTTAAATGGATTTGCAACAGAAGAATAAGAAATAGTAAGAGAGAGAGAGAGAGAGAGAGAGAGAGAGAGAGAGAGACGTGCAAAGAAGGAAACAAATATGATAGGTATAGAGGGTTGACCTTTGTACCTTCATCAAATGGAGCTTTCATGTGTTAGACTGCGGGGTATGGGGGCTTGGGTTGGGGCGTGGGTTGGGGCATATGTTGACACGTGGAATGGGAAAAAACCCACCACCAAAACCCACGCCCATGGGGTATGGTGGGGCTTAGGTTGGGGGCTTGGGTTGGGGGGCATGAATTTGGTTTGACCATTTAGAGCATGCCATGTCACTTACTAGCCCGCCCCACGCTCGGGCTGAATCCCACGCCAAAGGGGCCACGCCCAAACCCATGCCCACCCGGGGTGGTGGCTTGGGCGTTTTCAGCCAACCCACGCTCAAACCCCCGCCCCATACCCCGCAGTCTTAAAAGAACGTCTATGAATTTTCTTGGTTTTTTTCAAATCAAATGGAGCTTTCATGTGTTAAAAGAACGTCTATGAATTTTCTTGGTTTTTTTCAATTATATGCATCTGACTGGTATACACAAGGATGTTGATCAGTTCTGTTTAAACATAATGGAAAACATGTATAACATACCTGTTACAGCAGACAGGCCAGCAGAAAATCCAGTCAGAGATGCAGCCATTGAGTTTGACATGATTGTCAGGATGATCTGGTTCCTCCTTAGGGTGTAACGTTATGATGGTGATGAATCCGAAATAAGGGAGGTTTCGATTAGGGAGAGAGAGCCGAATTTGATGTAATGATTATTGAGTTGTGTGTCTAACCCTTTATCTCTCTAATAATCTCCTTATATATACACCCAAGAGGAAACCTAATTAGTTAATAAGGGTAATATGGTCCATCAACAATTACCAACTAATTATTAATAGGTTATTAATATATTTTGATCTATATAATATAAATGATTATAATGGCTACAAGATTAAATATTATAATAATTATATATTTAATATCACATTCTCCCACTTAGCCGAGTAATCATTTATCATGAGTATTAGATGAGCCTGGCCAGGAGTTAATACTCATTTTAGCCTTAAACCAAGAACTATAGCAGAGAAATACAACCGTTGAATCATCATTTTTACTCAGGACCCCCATTAGTCATACTATAGCCTCAATTTAAAACCTAACAGTTATGATCAAAATACGCATAAGCCCTTTAGCGTCTGATTTGTATTTATATTTGTCTATATGTCATTACACCAGCAGAACAGATGTTAGAGACATACAAAATCAAACTGATGAAATTTTATTAATTAAAACATAAGCTAGTACAATATGCCATTAAATAAGGTCTTTAGTAAGTCCCATATTCGATACATGTTCTTCGAAAACTTTAGGTGGGAGACCTTTAGTCATCGGATCCGCAAGCATATCTTTAGTACTAATATACTCAATACAAAGATTATTTTCCTCAACTCGTTCACATACGAACAAATATTTTGTATCGAGATATAAACCAGCTCCAGTCGAACTGTTACTGTTCGAGAAACTAACAGCAGCTGAGTTATCACAGTAAAGCTTCAATGGTCTAGAAATGGAATTAACGATTTTGAGTCCAGTGATCAGATTTCTAAGCAACATTCCATGACAGGTTGCGTTGTAAACATCAATGTATTCTGCCATCATTGTGGAAGTTGTGGTTAACTGTTGTTTATGACTCTTCCATGAGATAGGTCTGCCTGCTAACATAAAGATATAGCCCGAAGTGGATTTCTTGTCATCTTTGCATTTGGCAAAGTTAGAATCAGAATAACCTACCACTTCTAAGTGATCACTTCTTCTATAAGTCAGTTTATAGTCTTTCGTCCTTTGTGTCACACCCCTTTCTAAGGCGGAAGCACGAGGTGTGATCATGAAAGGTTCTCATTGCATACGAATGGTAAACATACTACATGCTCGTAAAAATAACTTCAAATGCCAAAAACATTACGTAATTGAAAACATAGGTTAAGTTTGGAGTTTACATCACAGCATAAAACGTTGTCTGAAAAGTTACAACATTATTCAAAGATAAACATAAACAACATCCAAGAGCAAGAGTAAGACCGCGCGCACATCCATTTTAGTTACCTGAAATACATGTGAGTTTTTGGAAAATCGTCAACATAATGTTGGTGTGAATTCATGCAGTTTTTGTATTGAACGTTTGTATACTTTGTATGAAAACATGGTATGTAATTTGTATAAATCAAGTATTTCTGTAAGTATAAGGAAATCGAGATCGCTAATGGTTTGCAAGGCCATTAACATGTGACACGACATAGGAAGCATCCAAACCATAGGCATTTTTAGTAGTCGATTTACGATTGAGACACAAAAGCACTGCTTGGTACTAGTTATCACCAAGAGTGTGGCTGCCTGAAACCCATTAGATCTAACCTTTTGTTCTGCGGGCTTAGTATGTACACGATTAATGGTGCTTCTGGTACCCTATTCGTGACATGATCTAAAGTATCATTCCTTAGTTTTTGTATCAATCATACCATAACACATGTATTTTCCCCAAGTTTAAAAAGCATGTAAAAGATTAAAAGTGGGGACATGAACTCACAACTTTGCGTTTCTTGCGCCGTAAACTTCACCGGGTTTGCTTATATAGCGTCGTGACCTATACGTGTTTTATTAACGTTAGTCACTAGACTTGTATCACACAAGTACAAGTCACCATCTTTTATGTATGTGTTCTTTGTTGTTAAAAAAATATTTTATATTTTTAACTATGTATCTTACTTATATCATTTTCTCAAAAATAAATATAAGTATCTTGTATTTTTCACCCGAGTTATGTATTTTCGTGCAAAACTTCATTTTAAGTTCGTAACTCGTCCAAGTTACATAATCTATTAAGAAATATATTTTCATAAATATATTCTCTTGTGTTTGTCTATGCATGTTGTATGTGTATTTTGTATTTTTACTCCTTAGGAGTATTTAGTGTATTTTCAAATCCTAATACACTATTACATATAATACATACTACATACACTTAGCACAAAATTTGGTGATCAATAAATATATATATTTTTCTCAAAAATATACATACTTAATATCAATTTTTATCTTGAAGAAATCATCATTTCTTAACTTGTAGTTTACATAAAAATTAGGGAAACCTTGGTAAATATTTTTAGGTGAATATTTAGGGAATAAGTTTCACCAAAACTTATATTTTTTTCTAAGTGTCAAAATTTTATAGAAATTTTGACATGGTTTCCCCTAAAAATGGAGGTTTCCCATGTTTTCAAAACATGTGTTTATTTTCTTTTAAAATCATCACAAACAATCATCAACTCATTCAACACTTACCGAGTGTCAAAACCAAGTAAATTACACTACATCATGAACTTGAAGTTTTTTGTAAAAACTTGTAGTAACTTACCATGTTATATAGTAGGTTTAGTTACCCTTTAAAACATTGTTATTTGTTTGTAAATCACATTCTTGAAAGATTTAGTCATTTACAACTTGTAAGACGATTTTTCTAAAAATATTTGTTTTGTATTTTTCTTGTTACAAACATGTTTCTAGTCTTGTTTAAACATTAAAAATATGATTAGTTTACTTAGAAACCATGACTTTGTAAATCTTATAAATAAACTTGGTTTCTTGAGAAAATCATTTTGGTAATCATCTATTTACGGGATTTGTATTTTGTTTAAATCATCTTTACATATGAAAATCAATTTCATCATTCAAGTTCATGAAGACATAAAGCATGATGATCTTGGTATTTCACAAGATTACCACCTCAACTTACAAGATCACGCGTTTAATCACAATCTAGTAGGTTTCTTATGATGTCTAACATCACTAACACAAACCATCAATCATCAAGAAGCAAATCAACACAATCAACATGTATTCTTATGTTATTATGCTTATGTTAAAGTATCATGATCATGTTCTTTAGTGTTCATCAAGTTTATCAATGTTCATCATCTTTTAACCAACTAAATATGAAATAACAAGGGATTATAAGGGTCTTACTACTAGCACAAGGCTAGGGAAGAACACAAGAGGTTGAAGATGACAAATGGGTTGGATAAAAGCGAATGGAAGAGGTCCTTCAATCTCCAAGAGCACCAAGCTTCATAAGGCACCTTCTTACACCTTTGTGAGTGTATGGAATGGATGAAGATTGTAGCAAAGTGGTGGTGGAGTTGTGCTTCTTTGCGGCCGAGAATGGGCAAGAGGGAGGAAGGAAGATGGTGTGTGTGTTAGTGGGTGAAAGATGGTGAAGTCTTGATCCTTCATGCTTCTTTATAACCCCACTTTAGAGTATTATCCAAGGGATCATGTGTCTTCCAAGTACAATACATATCTCTAACAAATCTCTTAAGATTATATAGTATCTAATAAGATCAAGTAAGGATCTTTGATGGGGGCCACCTTGTGACCGTCCCAACCAAGGGGGGGGGGGGTAGTGTGACAACCCTCATAATTCCATGTATCCGTACAATTTATTAATGATAATTAAACTGCTTGACGACTGTGTGGAATTACTTAACTGCTCTCTGATTTCTGTGTTATACTTACATGTGCTTGTTAACATACTAGTAGTGTACAGAAAAGTTACTAAATAGTTCGGTATGCCTTCCTGAGTGTTGAAAATTTAAAACGTTACAAAAATATATAGAGTTAATTGCCAAAATCGCCCCTGAGGTTTGGGCACATTTGCCATTTTCGTCCAAAATGAAGGTTTTGTACCATTTTGCCCCCAACGTTTGTAACTTTTTGCCATTTTCATCCAAATACCTAATCAAGTTACTTTATACCATATTATGGGTATTTTTGAACCTAACCAAGTTACTTTATACCTTATTATGAGGTATTTTTGAAATTTATTTACTAAAAGGGGTAATTTGTAAATTTATCAACTCTATTATGGGTCTTTTTGAACCTAACCAAGTTATTTTTGAAACAACTTTATCAGTCATGCAAATGATCTCTGAAGAATCTGGTCCAATTACTTAATCACATACATAACACAATAAATTGTGAATAAGAAACAGTTGTATGTAATCGAGATGATCACATGGACCGACAAGAGTTAATGGATTCTGAAACTACTATTTTCTAATTGGACCTCAAGTACACATCAACACTTGGGCTGCTTCCACTTGTACTCAATGCAATTGGACTGAAAATTCATAAAGCATATTGCATTTAATGGGCCTGGTATGTATTGGACAGAAAGTGACGAATGACAATTCGGTCGGATGAATATCCGACCGAATTTAGAAAAATACCTCATAATAAGGTATAAAGTAACTTGGTTAGGTTCAAAAATACCCATAATATGGTATAAAGTAACTTGGTTAGGTATTTGGATGAAAATGGCAAAAAGTTACAAACGTTGGGGGCAAAATGGTACAAAACCTTCATTTTGGATGAAAATGGCAAATGTGCCCAAACCTCAGGGGCGATTTTGGCAATTAACTCAAATATATATATAGGACACTTTACGGATTAATTAAGCACCCTAACGAAACGGTATCAAATTGAACAACCAGACATTACCCGAAACACCAAAATAATGCTAGAAGCATTATTTTTATTTTTCTGAACTAGTTAGGGTCCCCGAACACCCTAACACACTATATATTATATAACCCACCATAACACACTAACTATATCATTTGAAATCTAACTAAACTAGTAACCACCCATTGAAACCCAACCCTATACCCCCCCCCCCCTTGGAGCCGGTTACCATGGGTGTCCCCACCCATGGATTTGTTTAATATTCTAAGTGATTATGTTGGAGATTAAGAAACACATTGCACAAAGGATAAAGGGTGACATTGGTTTATAAAAAGGCACAAGAGATCACACATTTCTTCATCACTTACAATCAACAAACTCCACTCTTTCTCTCCCTCCATAGAAGCTCAGCCGAACACCCCTCTTGCTACATCAACCATTTTCGATTTTTGTTCAATCCTTCCAAGTGTGTCTTAAGGTGTAAGAAGGTGAACAACGAAGCTTGGTGCTCTTGGAAGTTGAAGGACCATCTCTATTTGCTATTAACCACCTCATTTCATCACTTGAACTTCCCTAGCATTGAGCTAGTGGTAAGAACTTAGATCCTTTCATTTTTCATCTTATTTAAGTGGTTAATAGATGTATTATGAAGAAAACATATGAACACCATAAGATCTTACACTTAAAACTTGAACATAAGCTTAAACAAAATGATACATGAAGAAATGATGTTAGAATGATGTTATTTGGTATATGATGATTATGTGCTGATATGAAGGACTTATAACCTGCTGTAAGTATCGTTGTTGATCGCTAAATATGTTAACGGAATCGATCGAGCACGCTTTAGAATGTTAAAAGCTGAAAACAGGAGCCTGTTTGGTGATTACAGCCAACTTCAGTTGGCTGTAACAGGACCTTTTAAACGAAAAATATATTTTCTGAAGTCTAGATTTATGTATTAGGAAATACGGTTCTAATGGCAATGGAATCATAATTTTTTGACTTCGTTTGCTATTTTTAAAGGGTCGATTTTTAACAACAGCTAAAGCTGAGTTTTTTCAGCAGTAAATGGGTGTTATATTTTTTGTCATAACTTGAAACCTGAGTAGAACTAGGTCATGAAACTTGTACTATAAATGACCACTGATGTATTTGTAATCCTCCCATTGGAATTTCGTAAATCGGACTCTCGATAAATTTTAAATAAATTATTCCGTGGACTGCAGTCAGAAAAAGATGAATCTGATTGCAGTCCGGTAAATGAATTTTTACAAAATATTGATAATGAATTGGATCCCGATATTTTACACAATAATATTTGGATTGTTTAAGATATTCTGTAAAAATTTGGGAATTTTTGGAATAAGTTAACTATTTTATTAAAATGCCCGAAAACAACCCAGTTTTGGATATTTAAGTTGAAATGACATAAGTAGTAATTTGCGTGTCTAAATGTCGAGTATGTTATCTGAGGATGAATCTAACATGTTATATGTCGATGAAAGTAATATGTGCAATATCGTATGCTTGTTCTTGAGTAGCTATAGGTGGAATGTTTATATGAGCGTGAACTATTAAAGTGAATGCATGTTATGTAGTAGATACGTGTAGGAACTTTGTGCTCTATTTGAAACCACTAAATGACTAACTGGTAATCATATTAGGACGTGATTGACCGACCTTGACTGTTAGCTATATTTGAGAATCTAACCAAGCAAACCGAGGTGAGTTCACACTTTTCTACAAAGCATGGTAATTCTCGGTGGGAATGGGAATGGGTTCAGGAATAGGGATTCCTCGTCCTTTGGGACGTGTTCAGGAATGCAAATTCCTCGTCCTGTTGGGATGGATTAGACTTACTGGACTAGAACCCTATCAGCGAAGTCCCTCCCTTTTTGTATCGACTTAATCACCGAGGCTATGGCGAGCGGGTCATTAGTTAATAGCGCTATTAGGTTTAACAAACCTCACACCGTGCCAGTCGGACGGGCGTGTACTAATGGACTATGGCACGTCGGTGATGATAGACACCGACGCTAGGGCACAATTAATTTTCGTTAGTAGTCGATATGATAAACGAGTTTGGTAGTTTAAATAATGGGGTAGCCCCCACGGTCGGAATGCCGCGCTGGATAGCCAGGGAAGGTGGACATGGGATGGTTAACTGATAAATGTTTTCGAACTATGGGGTAACCCCCACGGCTGGATAGCTGAGTAAGATTAAACTACGTTTTTGGAAACAACTCTAAAATGGACAACCAACCGTGAACTCACTCAACTTTGTTGTTGACTCGTTGTTACATGCTCTGCAGGTCGCTAGATGCTTTTGGAGCTTACACGAGAAGGAGGTTGTTGTGGAATATGGATTGTTATGTTCCGTGCTAAACATCTAATCCTTATGAACTTATTAAACCTACGTTTTGAACTTTAAACTTATGAACTATGAACTTATGTTTTGAACTTACGTATTATGCTTCCGCTATTAACCTAAAGTCGGTTTACTTTCTTTTGGTCACCAATCATATTATGGTTGGTTTTAATTACTTAATTGTGCTGTTCAATATGATTGGTGGCTCGATCCTGGTCACGTCACGCCTCCAAGTGGTGATACTCCGCGTGGTGGATTTTGGGGGTGTGACAGATTGGTATCAGAGCCATTGGTTATAGTGAACTTGGTTTTAAAAAGGGAAAAGCTTTTTGACAAAACCAGACTATAACCTGTACAGTGCTCAACGATTCACAACGACGCTTCACTCCACGTGCAAGACTCGACACAATAGGTGGTATGATTTATGTTGTATTATCGGTTAGATAGTTCACACTGTGCATTAATTAACGTGATAATTGCAATTTGAACCTTGTGTGCTTACTCTCTACTATCGTCCCACACTTACGCACTTTCGCGACACTTTTCTCACTTACGTTGCTTCGTTGTGAAGATCATGAACGGACGCGGAGGACGTATCAACCTAACTCAGGCCCAGTTGACGACTTTGATCAACGAACGAGTTGCTGAGGCACTCGCAGCTATCCCTGCAGGAGGTCAACATGCTCAGCCTCCTGTGTGCACGTTCAAAACCATCATGGATTGCCGACCCAGTACCTTCAGCGGCACAGAAGGAGCGGTAGGCCTTCTTCACTGGTTCGAGAAGCTCGAATCTGTCTTCGAAATGTGTGAATGCCCTGAAGACCATAGGGTGAAATATGCTACCGGAACACTTGAAGGTGCTGCGTTAACCTGGTGGAAAGCACAGGTTCAACTGCTTGGGTTGGCGGTTGCTAATGCCACCCCATGGAATGACTTCAAGGAACTGATCAAGGAAGAGTACTGCAGTCGTGATGACATCCACAAGCTAGAGGTGGAATTTTTCAATCTGAAGATGACGGGGTCTGAGATTGAGGCATATACGAAGAGGTCAAACGAGCTGGCCATCTTGTGTCCTACTATGGTGGACCCTCCCATCAAACGTATCGAGCTGTACCTCAAGGGTCTTGTACCAGAGATTCAGAGTCACGTAACCTCAGCCAATCTGGGCACCATTCAACAAATCATCAAGTTGGCTCATCGTCTCACCGATCAAGCAGTTGAACAAAACAAACTGCCCAAGCGTATTAGTGCTGCTACTACTGACGCTCCCAATGATAACAAGCGAAAATGGGATGGGAATTCCAGTAAGGGTTCTACTTCAGCTCAGTCCCAGCAGCGAAAGACAGATGAGTACAGGAGCCCCAGTCAACAGTCTTCTGGGAATTACGGACAGGGTGGGTACAAGGGAAATCACCCCAAATGTAATTGCTGTAACTTGCACCACAGCGGGCCATGTAGTAAAGGCAATTGTCATCGATGCAACAAGCCTGGTCACATTGCAAGGGCTTGCAGGAGTCAGCGTCCGGCGAATCAGAACCGGCAGCAACAGCAAGCCCCACCAAATCAATGCCAACAGCAGCAAACAACAAGGTAACAACAAAGGGTGCTTTCAATGTGGTGCTGAGGGCCATTTCAAGAAAGACTGCCCCCAGCTAAATCAGAACCAGAACAACAACAATCAGGGGAATGGAAACGGCAATGGGGGAAACAACAATGGTAATGGGGCAAGGGGTCGTGTGTTCGTGATTGGTCAGGGTGATGCAAGGAACGATCCCAACGTTGTGATGGGTAAGTTTCTTCTGGATGATTTCTTTGTTACTGTTTTATTTGATTCGTGTGCCGATACTAGTTATGTGTCCTTAAAAGTTAGCCAAATGCTTAAGCACACTCCAACACTTTTGAACACCAAACACACGGTAGAACTAGCAAACGGTAAAAGTCTTGAAGCCACGCACGTAGTTAAAGGTTGTAACCTCGTCTTAGCTGGTCAGGCCTTCCCTATCGATCTTATTCCTATCACACTTGGTAGTTTCGACGTCGTTATTGGGATGGATTGGCTATCTCATCATCAAGCGGAGATTGTTTGCAAGGAGAAAATTGTCCGCATTCCTCGTTCTGGTAAAGAACCCCTCGTGATTCATGGCGACAAGAGTGGTGCTGTCGTAGGCATTATCTCTTTCCTTAAGGCCCAGAAGTGTTTGCGAAAGGGCCACACTGCCATTCTGGCACTCGTTACTGATGCATCAATGGAATAAAAGAAGATAGAAGACATTCCTATTGTGCGTGACTTTCCTGAGGTATTTCCTGAGGAATTACCTCGTCTTCCGCCTCATCGCCAAGTTGAGTTTCAAATCGAGCTAGCTCCTGGAGCAGTGCCCATAGCTCAAGCACCTTATCGTTTAGCTCCATCAGAACTTGAAGAACTGTCCACGCAATTATAAGAACTCTTGGAAAAGGGTTTTATACAACCTAGCTCTTCGCCCTGGGGAGCTCCAGTCTTGTTTGTGAAGAAGAAAGACGGTACTTTCAGAATGTGCATTGACTATCGCGAACTTAACAAGGTGATCGTGAAGAATCGTTATCCTCTTCCACGTATTGACGACTTGTTCGACCAGCTGCAAGGGTCGAGCTTTTACTCTAAAATTGATTTGAGATCGGGATACCATCAGCTGAGAGTTCGAGATGAGGACGTCTCCAAAATAGCATTCAGAACTCGTTACGGCCATTACGAGTTTCTGGTCATGCCCTTCGGGTTGACGAATGCACCAGCGGTCTTCATGGATCTCATGAACTGAGTATGCAAACCTTATCTGGATAAGTTCGTTATTGTTTTCATCAACGACATCCTGATCTATTCTAAGAGTTAGGAGGAACACGAGCAGCATCTACGACTTATGCTGGAACTTCTTCGAGCAGAGCAACTGTATGCTAAATTTTCGAAATGTGACTTCTGGCTTCGCGAAGTCCACTTTCTAGGCCATGTGGTAAACAAGGATGGGATTCATGTTGATCCATCCAAGGTTGACTCGATCAAGAACTGGCCTGCACCCCGTACACCAACAGAAATCCGCCAGTTCTTGGGTTTGGCAGGATATTATAGAAGGTTTATCAAAGATTTCTCCAAGATTGCGCAACCTCTCACTTCACTGACTCAGAAGGGTGTCACCTATCACTGGGGTGATGCACAGGAATCTGCGTTTCAGCACTTAAAAGATAGACTTTGTAGCACGCCTATCCTCTCATTGCCTGAAGGCACAGATGATTTTGTGGTTTATTGCGACGCTTCCATCCAAGGACTTGGTTGCGTGTTGATGCAACGTGACAAGGTCATTGCCTACGCATCGCGCCAACTTAAAGTTCACGAAAGGAACTACACTACGCACGACTTGGAGCTGGGAGCAGTTGTTTTCGCGCTTAAGATATGGAGACATTACCTGTACGGTACCAAGTGCACCATTTACACCGATCACAGGAGTCTCGAGCATATCTTTAAGCAAAAGGAGTTGAACATGCGATAACGCCGATGGGTCGAACTCTTGAATGATTACGAATGTGCTATCAAGTATCATCCGGGCAAGGCCAATGTTGTGGCCGACGCCCTCAGTCGAAAGGATACTATACATAAGCGTGTACGTGCTTTACAGCTTACCATCCAATCCAACCTTCCCGCTCAGATTCGCGATGCTCAGGTTGAAGCGTTGAAAGCAGAGAACATCAGGGCTGAGTCCTTACGAGGATCGAGCCAGCGGCTAGAATGAAAGGAAAACGGGCGCATCTGGGTTCCACTGTATGGAGACCTACGCGAGCTTGTGATGGATGAAGCACATAAGTCTCGTTATTCAGTAGATCCTGGTTCGGATAAGATGTACCACGCCCTAAAGACTACATACTGGTGGCCCGGTATGAAAGCCAGCATAGCAACCTACGTCAGTAAATGTTTGACTTGCGCTAGGGTCAAGGTCGAATACCAGAAACCATCAGGCCCACTTCAACAACCAGAGATACCTAAATGGAAATGGGAGCAAATTTCCATGGATTTCGTTACTGGCCTGCCCAGATCTCAACGCGGAAATGATACCATTTGGGTGATCGTGGATCGACTGACCAAGTCTGCACACTTTCTGGCCATAAAGGAAACATATAAGTTTTCTACCCTAGCAGACATCTACTTGAAGGAAGTAGTATCAAGGCACGGAGTGCCAACCTCCATCATTTCTGATCGTGACGCGCATTTTACTTCAGAACTGTGGCAAGCTATGCACAGGTCTTTTGGCTCACGTTTAGATATGAGCACCGCTTATCACCCACAGACGGATGGGCAATCTGAACGCACCATCCAGACCCTTGAAGACATGCTTAGGGCATGTGTAATCGATTTTGGTAATGGCTGGGAAAAGAACCTTCTGCTAGTGGAGTTTTCGTATAACAACAGCTACCACACCAGCATCCAGGCCGCTCCATTCGAGGCATTGTACGGACGGAAGTGCCCATCACCTCTCTGTTGGGCAGAAGTTGGTGACAGTCAAATCACTGGCCCAGAACTTGTAGTGGATACAACCGAGAAGATTGCACAGATACGACAATGAATGGCAGCAGCCCGGGACCGTCAGAAAAGCTATGCGGATAAGCGAAGGAAACCACTCGAGTTCCAGGTTGGGGATCGAGTGCTACTCAAAGTCACACCTTGGAAAGGTGTAGTTCGTTTTGGCAAACGAGGCAAGCTCAATCCGCGTTATGTCGGACCATTTGAATTCATTGAGAAAATTGGCAAGGTCGCCTACAGGTTGAATCTACCTGAAGAACTCAGCGGAGTTCACAATGTTTTCCATGTGTCGAATCTGAAGAAGTGTCTGTCAGATGAGACCCTCATAGTTCCCTTAAAGGAGCTCACTATCGATGACCAGCTGTGATTCGTCGAGGAACCAGTAGAGATTACTGATCGAGATGTTAAGATTCTCAAGCGTACCTGAATACCTCTCGTTCGAGTTCGTTGGAATTCCCGTCGTGGCCCAGAGTATACCTGGGAACGAGAAGACCAAATGAAACTCAAGTATCCCCAGCTGTTTAAGAAAAGTGCAACCACTACTGAGGCTGAAGCTACTGCAGAATTTCGGGACGAAATTCCAAATCAACGGGGGGATGATGTGACACCCCAGGAAAACCAGGAAACCAACGCAACATAACTAGCTTCCTCAGTAACCACGAGCTAAATTTCGGGACTAAATTTTCTTAACAGGGGGAGAATGTGATAACCCTCATAATTCCATGTATCCGTACAATTTATTAATGATAATTAAAGTGCTTCACAACTGTGTGGAATTACTTAACTGCTCTCTGATTACTCTGTTATACTTACATGTGCTTGTTAACATACTAGTAGTGTACAGAAAAGTTACTAAATAGTTCGGTATGCCTTCCTGAGTGTTGAAAATTAAAAACGTTACAAAAATATATATATAGGACACTTTACGGATTAATTAAGCACCTTAACGAAATGGTATCAAATCGAACAACCGGACATTACCCGAAACACCAAAATAATGCTAGAAGCATTGTTTTTATTTTTCTGAACTAGTTAGGGTCCCCGAACACCCTAACACACTATATATTATATAACCCACCATAACACACTAACTATATCATTTGAAATCTAACTAAACTAGTAACCACCCATTGAAACCCAACCCTATACCCCCCCCCCCCTTGGAGCCGGTTACCATGGGTGTCCCCACCCATGGATTTGTTTAATATTCTAAGTGATTATGTTGGAGATTAAGAAACACATTGCACAAAGGATAAAGGGTGACATTGGTTTATAAAAAGGCACAAGAGATCACACATTTCTTCATCACTTACAATCAACAAACTCCACTCTCTCTCTCCCTCCATAGAAGCTCGGCCGAACACCCCTCTTGCTACATCCACTATTTTCGATTTTTGTTCAATCCTTCCAAGTGTGTCTCAAGGTGTAAGAAGGTGAACAACGAAGCTTGGTGCTCTTGGAAGTTGAAGGACCATCTCTATTTGCTATTAACCACCTCATTTCATCACTTGAACTTCCCTAGCCTTGAGCTAGTGGTAAGAACTTAGATCCTTTCATTTTTCATCTTGTTTAAGTGGTTAATAGATGTATTATGATGAAAACATATGAACACCATAAGATTTTACACTTAAAACTTGAACATAAGCTTAAACAAAATGATACATGAAGAAATGATGTTAGAATGATGTTATTTGGTATATGATGATTATGTGCTGATATGAAGGACTTATAACCTGCTGTAAGTATCGTTGTTGATCGCTAAATATGTTAACGGAATCGATCGAGCACGCTTTAGAATGTTAAAAGCAGAAAACAGGAGCCTGTTTGGTGATTACAGTCAACTTCAGTTGGCTGTAACAGGACCTTAATAAAATGAAAAATGTATTTTCTGAAGTCTAGATTTATGTATTAGGAAATACGGTTCTAATGGCACTGGAATCATTATTTTTTGACTTCGTTTGCTATTTTTAAAGGGTCGATTTGTAACAACAGCTAAAGCTGAGTTTTTTCAGCAATAAATGGGTCTTATATTTTTAGTCATAACTTCAAACCTGAGTAGAACTAGGTCATGAAACTTGTACTGTAAATGATCACTGGTGTATTTGTAATCCTCCAACTGGAATTTCGTAAATCGGACTCTCGATAAATTTTAAATAAATTATTCCGTGGACTGCAGTCAGAAAAAGATGAATCTAATTGCAGTCCGTAAAATGAATTTTTACAAAATATTGGTAATCAATTAGATCCCGATATTTTTACACAATAATACTTGGATCGTTTAAGATATTCTGTAAAAAGTTGGGAATTTTTAGAATAAGTTAACTATTTTATTAAAATGCCCGAAAACAGCCTAGTTTTGGATATTTAAGTTGAAATGACATAAGTAGTAATTTGCGTGTCTAAATGTCGAGTATGTTATATGAGGATGAATCTAACATGTTATATGTCGATGAAAGTAATATCTACAATATCGTATGCTTGTTCTTGGGTAGCTATAGGTGGAATGTTTATATGAGCGTGAACTATTAAAGTGAATGCATGTTATGTAGTAGATACGTGTAGGAACTTTGTGCTCTATTTGAAACCACTAAATGACTAACTGGTAATCATATTAGGACGTGATTGACCGACCTTGACTGTTAGCTATATTTGAGAATCTAACCGAGCAAACCGAGGTGAGTTCACACTTTTCTACAAAGCATGGTAATTCCCGATGGGAATGGGTTCAAGAATAGGGATTCCTCGTCCTTTGGGACGTGTTCAGGAATGCAAATTCCTCGTCCTGTTGGGACGGATTAGACTTACTGGACTAGAACTCTATCAGCGAAGTCCCTCCCTTTTTGTATCGACTTAATCGCCGAGGCTATGGCGAGCGGGTCATTAGTTAATAGCGCTATTAGGTTTAACAAACCTCACACCGTGCCAGTCGAACGGGCGTGTACTAATGGACTATGGCACGTCGGTGATGATAGACACCGACGCTAGGGCATAATTAATTTTCGTTAGTAGTCGATATGATAAACGAGTCTGGTAGTTTAAATAATGGGGTAGCCCCCACGGCCGGAGTGCCGGGCTGGATAGCCAGGGAAGGTGGACATGGGATGGTTAACTGATAAATGTTTTCGAACTATGGGGTAACCCCCACGGCTGGATAGCTGAGTAAGATTAAACTACGTTTTTGGAAACAACTCTAAAATGGACAACCAACCGTGAACTCACTCAACTTTGTTGTTGACTCACTGTTACATGCTTTGCAGGTCACTAGATGCTTATGGAGCTTGCACGAGGAGGAGGTTGTTGTGGAATATGGATTGTTATGTTCTGTGCTAAACATCTAATCCTTATGAACTTATTAAACCTACGTTTTGAACTTTAAACTTATGAACTATGAACTTATGTTTTGAACTTACGTATTATGCTTCCGCTGTTAACCTAAAGTCGGTTTACTTTCTTTTGGTCACCAATCGTATTATGGTTGGTTTTAATTACTTAATTGTGTTGTTCAATATGATTGGTGGCTCGATCCTAGTCACGTCACGCCTCCAAGTGGTGATACTCCGCGTGGTGGATTTTGGGGGTGTGACAGGTAGAGTGTAAGTTTCAATGGTAAGTTAGTGATTAGCTAGAACTCCAAGTGTATTAGTTAGGTGTTTATGAGTATGATGTGTTACATAGTGTGTTAGGGTGTTCGGGGATCATGACTAGCTCAGAAACATTAAAACAATGCTTCTAGTATAATTTTAATGTTTTGGGTAGTGTCCGGTTGTTCGGTTAGATACCGGTTCGTTAAAGTGTCAAACTATTCCGTTTAGTGATCTTTAAGTACCCTTTTGTGACGCTTTTAATTCCCGAAACTTAGGAAAGCATTCAGGATAATAAAACATGAATTCTGCATGATATTTATGTGTTAAAAAGCTGATTATAGCTGACTTATTGCTGATTTGTGCAGAATTCTGCAATTTAGGTGCGTTTCGGGTGCTTTTTAGTGCATATTCTAGCTTCCGGAAAGTCTATATGTTAACCCTTGTATACATTCTTGGGTTTTAATGTATTTTAGACGTTGGACCTAGTCCTGGGCCCCAATTCTATTGTTTGGCTGCTTTCTGCAGAATTGCTGACACAATGTGTTTTACCGGTGAGTTTACTAGTCTTTTTGACGCAACGCTAACATTAATGCTTTAAGGCAATTTTTGAAGTATAAAACTTGCATGAATTCACAAGTATAGCATGTAATCAATCAATGTTGACATTTAAGCACATAACTGCAGATATTAAATAATAATTAAATTGTACGGAAATTACCGGTTTGGTGCCAGTTGTCACAGTCTCCCCCCGTTAAAAGAATTTCCTCCCGAAATTCAGGCTGAGCTAACTCTCGCAGGAGTTTTCTTGAACAGGTGGGGTACTTTTCTTTAAACTGGTCTTCACGTTCCCATGTATACTCGGGTCCGTGCTTAGAGTTCCAACGTACTTTGACAAATTTGACACTACTCCTTCGGGTCTTGTTGACTTTCCAGTCTGTAACCTCTACGAGTTTTTCTGTAAATCGGAGTGTGTCGTCGATGTGCACTTCATCCGCAGGGATGATCACTGATTCTTGGGTTGGACTCTTCTTGAGGTTGGACACATGAAACGTGTCATGTACTCCGTTAAGTTCTTCCGGTAATTCCAACTTGTATGCCACGGTACCAATTCTTTCCAAGATCTTGAATGGTCCGATGTATCGTGGATTCAGCGTCCCACATTTTCCGAATCTTGCTACGCCCTTCCAAGGTGAGACCTTCAACAAAACTTTGTCTCCCACCTCGAATTCTAAGGGTTTTCGTCTTCGATCAGCATAGCTCTTTTGTGGATCTCGAGCCGCCTTAATGCGTTCTCAGATCTGCATGATTTTGTCAGTTGTCTCTTGAACAAGTTCAGGACCAACCATACGTTTGTCTCCAGCGTCTGCCCAACATAATGGCGAGCGGCACTTGCAGCCATATAGAGCTTCGAACGGTGCGGTTTTTATGCTCGTATGATAACTGTTATTGTAGGAAAACTCAACTAAAGGTAGATGAGTATCCCAGCTGCCGCCTAGGTCCATGACACATGTGCAAAGCATATCTTCCAGCGTTTGAATGGTTCGTTCGCTCTGGCCGTCTGTTTGCGGATGGAAGGCCGTGCTTAGATCTAGTTGAGATCCAAAGGCCTCCTGGAAGGATTTCCAGATCCTCGAGACAAAACGTCCATCTCTGTCTGAAATAATTAAGATAGGCACTCCATGACGTGCCACGATTTCTTTCAAGTACAACTCAGCAAGCTTTCCAATGCTATCCTTCTCTCGGATCGGTAGGAAATGCGCAGATTTTGTTAATCGATCGACTATCACCCATATCATATCGTGCCCCCTAGGGGTCCTGGGTAATTTCGTTATGAAGTCCATTGAGATTTGCTCCCATTTCCACATGGGTATCTCTGGTTGTTGCAGTAGTCTGGACGGTTTCTGGTATTCAGCCTTAACCTTAGCACAGGTTAGACACTTTCTAACATAGATAGCAACATCGCTTTTAAGTCTCGGCCACCAATAGTAATCCTTCAAGTCTTGATACATTTTGTCCAATCTTGGATGGATCGAGTATCTCGACTTGTGAGCTTCATTAAGGATGACTTCTCGAATACCGCCATAGAGCGGAACCCAAATACGCTTCTTAAAGTATAAGGTTCCCTCTTTGTTTGGCACCAAATTCTTCAGCATACCTCAGAGGTATTCAGCTCTACGATTTTCCATCTTAAGGGCTTCTTGTTGTGCGTCATGAATGCGTGCAGTGAGATTCGCCTGAATAGTCATTTCCAATGCTCGAACCCTTAGGGTCTTAACCCTTTCTTTTCGGCTTAACACATCTGCTACAACATTTGCCTTTCCAGGATGGTACTTAATCTCACAGTCATAATCGTTTAGCAGCTCGACCCAACGTCGTTGACGCATATTTAATTCCTTCTGACCAAATATGTGTTGTAGGCTTTTGTGATCTGTGAATATTGTACATTGAGTACCATATAAATCGTGTCGCCAAATCTTCAAAGCGAATACCACCGCGCCTAGCTCCAAGTCGTGCGTGGTGTAATTTCTTTCATGCACCTTCAACTGCCTGGAAGCGTAAGCGATGACTTTTTGGCGTTGTATGAGCACGCAACCCAAACCTTGACGCGAAGAGTCGCAGTATACCACGAAGTCTTCAGTGCCTTCGGGTAAGGATAGTATCGGTGCATCACATAGTTTATTTTTGAGCAGTTGGAAGGCTTCTTCCAGCTTATCACCCCAGTCGTACTTCTTGTCTTTCTGCGTAAGGGTAGTCAGCGGTTGAGCTATCTTGGAGAAATTCTCGATAAATCGTCGGTAATAGCCTGCTAAGACCAAAAATTGTTGAACTTCAGTTGGGGTTTTGGGGGCTTCCCAATTCTTTATTGCTTCAATCTTGGATGGGTCTACATGAATGCCCTTCTCATTCACAACGTGACCAAGAAACTGTACTTCGCGAATCCATAATTCGCACTTGGAAAACTTTGCATAAAGTTTCTCCTTCTTCAGTAGTTCCAGAATGGTTCTGAGGTGTTGCTCGTGCTCTTCTCTCGTTTGTGAGTAAATCAGGATATCATCGATAAATACAATCATGAATTTATCGAGATATGGTTTGCATACGCGGTTCATCAGATCCATAAATACCGCTGGCGCGTTCGTTAGTCCGAATGGCATCACAAGGAACTCGTAATGCCCATAGCGTGTTCTGAATGCAGTCTTTGGTACGCTTTCCTCTTGGATTCTTAACTGATGGTATCCCGATCGATGGTCGATCTTGGAATAGTAGCTCGATCCTTGCAATTGATCAAACAAGTCATCAATCCTCGGTAGTGGGTACCGATTCTTGATAGTGAGCTTGTTCAGTTCTCTGTAGTCCATACACATCCGCAGAGTTCCATCCTTCTTCTTCACGAACAATACTGGAGCTCCCCAAGGTGAGAAGCTTGGCCTTATGAATCCTTTATCCAACAACTCCTGGAGTTGTGTAGATAATTCTTGCATCTCGGATGGTGCAAGCCGATAGGGTGCCTTGGCTAGAGGAGCGGCTCCTGGAACCAAGTCTATATGGAATTCGACTTGTCGTTGCAGAGGTAATCTTGGCAGATCTTCAGGAAAAACATCAGGGAATTCCTTCACCACAGGAATGTCTTCGAGTTTCGGCTCCTCAGCCTTCTTATCTACAACGTGTGCCAGGAATGCTACGCATCCTTTCCTCAAGCACTTCTGCGCCTTCATACAGCTGATGATTCGCAGAGGCGCGTCTCATTTTTCTCCATGCACGATGAGAGTTTCATCATTCGCCAGAGGGATGCGAATGATTTTCTCGTGACAAACAACTTCAGCCTTGTTCTTGGACAGCCAGTCCATTCCGACCACTACATCGAAGCTACCCAATTGAATAGGTAAGAGGTCGATGCTAAATCTTCGCTCACCAAGTTCTTATGTGCAACCCCTAACAACTTCGCCCGATTCAACGAGTTTACCATTGGCTAGTTCTATGGAATAAGGAATATCTAATCTACTAGATTCTATTCCAAGCATACGTTTAAATTCCACAGACATGAAGCTATAATCGGCACCAGTGTCAAATAGTATGGATGCAAAGTGATTGTCAACGAGAAACGTACCGGTGACCACATTAGGGTCCTCGCGTGCGTTCCTTGCTCCAATCACAAACGCTCGATCCTGAGCATTGTTCCCCCTTGGGCAATCTTTCATGAAATGATCCTTGCTTCCATAGCCAAAGCATCCTTGGTTCTGCCCAGCTCCATTACCATTCCGGTTACCAATGCCATTGCCATTTCCACCATCGTTTCTATTACCAGCACCGTTGCGGTTTCCGTTCCCGTTCCTATTTCCTTTTCCCCAACAGTCCTCAGTATGGTGACCCAGTTTTCCACACTTGTCGCATTTTAGAACGCGAAAAACTCCTTCGTGATGATGCTTGCACTGGTTGCAAATGGGCAGAGTACCCATGTATCTTCTGGCAGGAGCGTCATTCATGGTTGCAAGAGTTTCGCCTCCTGAGGCAGGTTGGGGTCGCGCTTCTTGTTTTTGGAACCCTTGTTGTTACGTGTCGCTTGATTCAGGTTCGTATGCTTCCTTTTCTTGTCACCAGATGACTCAGCATGCGTCTCGGTCTTTTCAGTTGGGTTCAGTGATAACTTCTTCATACGAACAACATTTTCAGTAAGGCTGACAGCCAGAGTTACAGCCTGAGTGATCGTTGTAGGTTTAGCCGAAGTTACCATGCTACGAAATTTTGGAGCCAATCCCCAGATGTAGCGTTCAACGCGCTTAAATTCGGGAGTCACCATATAGGGGATCACTCTTGACAAATCGTGGAACCTTCAGGTATAACCAGTAATGTCAGCACCTTCCATGGTTAAGTGCCAGAACTCAGTCTCCAACCTTTGGAGTTCAGCACGAGAGCAATACTTCTCTCTCATTCGATCCTTCAATTCATCCCACGTCATGCCGTACGCAGCATCATCACCCAGATTCTGGACTTGCAAATTCCACCAAGTCAAAGCTTCATCAACAAACAACCCCGTAGCAAAAGTGACTTGCTGATCCGCGGTACACTTGCTCATACGGATAGTGGCATCAGTCTTCTCCGTCCAGCGTACAAACGCCACTGCACCTCCAGTGCCGTCGTAGTTCAGCGGCTTGCAGTCAAGAAACTGCTTGAAAGTGCAGCCTTGAGCTGTGTTTCCTCCAGATGTATCTCCCTGTCCATTACGTCTAGCATTGATTGGTCCTCCACTTTATTCGGTGCGGTTTGCCTCGTATTGAGCGATAGCTGCGGAGATCCTTTCTTCCAGTAGGGCGTTCAGTTCTTCAGCAGTCCTTGGCAGAAGAGAAGGAGGGGGTTGATCAGAATCTTGGTTGTTCACAGCACTCCTAGGTGCCATGTTCTGTCGGAACATAACACAACAGGGTTAGACATTTGTTTGATATCGTCCTACGAGACAGTAGTAGTATATATACACAGACATATACCCAAATAAGTGACATCAAACAATCCGCCAAACGTATAAATCAATTCATACAGCAACAAGCATGCATAAATAGATAAATACTGATGTGTCTTAAGATATTCACCGAGTCTTTACACATATCAGGGCAACTTGTTACGTTATTGTTTGTGAAGTAAGCAAAATGCATAAGGGTTACATCACCCCCATAGTATAAGTTTAGCATATGTAAAGAACAAAATATCTTTCCTCACATTGGCGGTCCTTGTCATTATACCCTAAATTATTACTCCAATAGAGTATTTAATAGGCTGGGGGAAGGGTGTTCACGTTTGACCTTCTCTTGTATTTGAAGGATTTTTGTTTGATACGTGACAAGACTTGCTGTGGTTTCTGTGCACTGAATTCCATAATTATGTATGCATCCATAATTACGTAAGTCCTTGCACAGTCCGCACAGTTCGTTTCATCGTCGGATCACTTCCTTCAGATAGGCCACTGTTTTCAGACGAAGTCACGTATACCTGTGATATTCTACTTCTAGTATATGTATATCAATTATTACACAAAGTTGCAAGTAATTTTTAGTCAAAGACAAGTGCTACTCTAGTGCACCCTAAGTTTCGTAGTGTCCTTACTTGACTCTTTGAAAACAGCTTCAGGTAGTGGATGTCGCGGAAAGTTTTATGCAATGAAAACTTTTGAAAAATTGTTTTCGTGAGAGGATCCTAAAGATTGTAGTCTAGACTCGAGAAGGAATCCTGGTTCACTACAATCGCAGCTCTGATACCAATCTGTCACACCCCTTTCTAAGGCGGAAGCACGAGGTGTGATCATGAAAGGTTCTCATTGCATACGAATGGTAAACATACTACATGCTCGTAAAAATAACTTCAAATGCCAATAACATTACGTAATTGAAAACATAGGTTAAGTTTGGAGTTTACATCACAGCATAAAACGTTGTCTGAAAAGTTACAACATTATTCAAAGATAAACATAAACAACATCCAAGAGCAAGAGTAAGACCGCGCGCACATCCACTTTAGTTACCTGAAATACATGTGAGTTTTTGGAAAATCGTCAACATAATGTTGGTGTGAATTCATGCAGTTTTTGTATTGAACGTTTGTATACTTCGTATGAAAACATGGTATGTAATTTGTATAAATCAAGTATTTCTGTAAGTATAAGGAAATCGAGATCGCTAATGGTTTGCAAGGCCATTAACATGTGACACGACATAGGAAGCATCCAAACCATAGGCATTTTTAGTAGTCGATTCACGACTGAGACACAAAAGCACTGCTTGGTACTAGTTATCACCAAGAGTGTGGCTGCCTGAAACCCATTAGATCTAACCTTTTGTTTTGCGGTCTTAGTATGTACACGATTAATGGTGCTTCTGGTACCCTATTCGTGACATGATCTAAAGTATCATTCCTTAGTTTTTGTATCAATCATACCATAACACATGTATTTTCCCCAAGTTTAAAAAGCATGTAAAAGATTAAAAGTGGGGACATGAACTCACAACTTTGCGTTTCTTGCGCCGTAAACTTCACCGGGTTTGCTTATATAGCGTCGTGACCTATACGTGTTTTATTAACGTTAGTCACTAGACTTGTATCGCACAAGTACAAGTCACCACCTTTTATGTATGTGTTCTTTGTTGTTAAAAAAATATTTTATATTTTTAACTATGTATCTTACTTATATAATTTTCTCAAAAATAAATATAAGTATCTTGTATTTTTCACCCGAGTTATGTATTTTCGTGCAAAACTTCATTTTAAGTTCGTAACTCGTCCAAGTTACATAATCTATTAAGAAATATATTTTCATAAATATATTCTCTTGTGTTTGTCTATCCATGTTGTATGTGTATTTTGTATTTTTACTCCTTAGGAGTATTTAGTGTATTTTCAAGTCCTAATACACTATTACATATAATACATACTACATACACTTAGCACAAAATTTGGTGATCAATAAATATATATATTTTCCTCAAAAATATACATACTTAATATCAATTTTTATCTTGAAGAAATCATCATTTCTTAACTTGTAGTTTACATAAAAATTAGGGAAACCTTGGTAAATATTTTTAGATGAATTTTTAGGGAATAAGTTTCACCAAAACTTATATTTTTTTCTAAGTGTCAAAATTTTATAGAAATTTTGACATGGTTTCCCCTAAAAATGGAGGTTTCCCATGTTTTCAAAACATGTGTTTATTTTCTTTTAAAATCATCACAAACAATCATCAACTCATTCAACACTTACCGAGTGTCAAAATCAAGTAAATTACACTACATCATGAACTTGAAGTTTTTGTAAAAACTTGTAGTAACTTACCATGTTATATAGTAGGTTTAGTTACCCTTTAAAAAATTGTTATTTTCTTGTAAATCACATTCTTGAAAGATTTAGTCATTTACAACTTGTAAGACGATTTTTCTAAAAATATTTCTTTTGTATTTTTCTTGTTACAAACATGTTTCTAGTCTTGTTTAAACATTAAAAATATGGTTAGTTTACTTAGAAACCATGACTTTGTAAATCTTATAAATAAACTTGGTTTCTTGAGAAAATCATTTTGGTAATCATCTATTTACGAGATTTGTATTTTGTTTAAATCATCTTTACATATGAAAATCAATTTCATCATTCAAGTTCATGAAGACATAAAGCATGATGATCTTGGTCTTTCACAAGATTTCCACATCAACTTACTAGATCATGTGTTTAATCACAATCTAGTAGGTTTCTTTTGATGTCTAACATCACTAACACAAACCATCAATCATCAAGAAGCAAATCAACACAATCAACATGTATTCTTATGTTATTATGCTTATGTTAAAGTATCATGATCATGTTCTTTAGTATTCATCAAGTTTATCAATGTTCATCATCTTTTAACCAACTAAATATGAAATAACAAGGGATTATTAGGGTCTTACTACTAGCATAAGGCTAGGGAAGAACACAAGAGGTTGAAGATGACAAATGGGTTGGATAAAAGCGAATGGAAGAGGTCCTTCAATCTCCAAGAGCACCAAGCTTCATAAGGCACCTTCTTACACCTTTGTGAGTGTATGGAATGGATAAAGATTGTAGGAAAGTGGTGGTGGTGTTGTGCTTGTTTGCGGCCGAGAATGGGCAAGAGGGAGGAAGGAAGATGGTGTGTGTGTTAGTGGGTGAAAGATGGTGAAGTCTTGATCCTTCATGCTTCTTTATAACCCCACTTTAGAGTATTATCCAAGGGATCATGTGTCTTCCAAGTACAATACATATCTCTAACAAATCTCTTAAGATTATATAGTATCTAATAAGATCAAGTAAGGATCTTTGATGGGGGCCACCTTGTGACCGTCCCAACCAAGGGGCGGGGGGTAGAGTGTAAGTTTCAATGGTAAGTTAGTGATTAGCTAGAAATCCAAGTGTATTAGTTAGGTGTTTATGTGTATGATCTGTTATATAGTGTGTTAGGGTGTTCGGGGATCATGACTAGCTCAGAAACATTAAAACAATGCTTCTAGTATAATTTTAATGTTTCGGGTAGTGTCCGGTTGTTCGGTTAGATACCGGTTCGTTAAAGTGTCAAACTATTCCGTTTAGTGATCTTTAAGTACCCTTTTGTGACGCTTTTAATTCCTGACACTTAGGAAAGCACTCAGGATAATAAAACATGAATTCTGCATGATATTTATGAGCTAAAAAGCTGATTATAGCTGATTTGTGCAGAATTCTGCATTTAAGGTACGTTTCGGGTGCTTTTTAGTGCATATTCTAGCTTCCGGAAAGTCTATATGTTAACCCTTGTATACATTCTTGGGTTTTAATGTATTTTAGACGTTGGACCTACTCCTGGGCCCCAATTCTATTGTCTGGCTGCTTTCTATAGAATTGCTTACACAATGTGTCTTACCGGTGAGTTTACTAGTCTTTCTGACGCAACGCTAACATTAATGCATTAAGGCAATTTTTGAAGTATAAAACGTGCATTAATTCACAAGTATAGCATGTAATCAATCAATGTTGACATTTAAGCACATAACTACAGTTGTCACACTTTGCAGATATCTAAGGACCTTCTTAGCTGCTTTCCAGTGATCTAGGCCAGGATTAGTCTGATAACGGCCTAGCATTCCAGCAATATCTGGGCGAGTACTGACTTGAGCATACATCAGGCTCCCGACTACTGACGCGTAAGGTATCTAGCTCATTTGCTCCTTTTAAACCTCTATTGTCGGACACTGGAATGAACCGAAAACATCTCCCTTAACTACTAGAGTGACTGAGGGTTTGCACTGTTACATGTTGTAACGTGTAAGGACACGATCTATGTAAGTCTTCTGAGACAATCCTAAGATCCCTTTGTGTCTATCTCGGTGAATTTTGATGCCAATGACGTAAGAAGCATCTCCGAGATCCTTCATGTCGAAGTTATGCGAGAGTAACAGCTTCGACTCATGCAACATGTTTAAACTATTACTTGCCAATAGAATATCATCTACGTAAAGGACAAGTATAGTAAAGTTACTCCCACTCATCTTGACGTAGGTGCATTGATCCACTTGATTCTTCATGAAACCTTGTCTCTTCATGACTTCATCAAACTTGGGGTACCATTGATGTGATGCTTGTTTTAACCCGTAAATGGATTTCTTCAACTTACAGACCAGATGCTCTTGACCTTCAGGTTTAAAGCCTTCTGGTTGTTTCATGTAAACATCTTCGTCTAAGTCTCCGTTAAGGAAAGTAGTTTTGACGTCCATCTGATGCAGCTCTAAATCAAAATGAGCTACTAGGGCCATAACGATCCTTAATGAATCTTTACGAGAGACAGGTGAAAACGTCTCTTGATAATCAATTCCCTCTTTCTGAGTGTAGCCCTTTGCAACCAATCTCGCTTTGTAGCGTTCAACGTTCCCATTCGGATCTAGTTTTGTTTTGAACACCCATTTACATACTACAGGTTTGACACCGTTGGGTAATTCTACCAAATCCCAAACGTCATTTTTCTTCATGGATTCAAGCTCATCAATCATTGCTTTGTTTCATTCAGAAGACTGATCACTGCTAATGGCTTCATTATAAGAGGTAGGATCATTGAGCTTTCCAGCATCCATTTCAGTTAGGTAGGTAACATAATCATCCCAATTAGTAGGCCTTCTTTGCCTAGATGACCTCCTGAGTTGATTATCGGGTTCAGCGTTGTCTTGGTTTTGAGCGTTTGATGTGCCTTCGTTATGAGGTATAATGGGTTCTTATTGTGGAGATGGAGTTGGTGCAGTAGCTTCAGGTGCAGTTGTTGCATTGTGTACAAGAGGAGTAAACAGAGTAATGGTAAGCGACGAGTCTCCCCCCCCCCCCCCGCATCTTGTACTTCTTGCAATTCTTCGTAAGGGTTGGTACTGCTCCCACTGACCTTGAAATCCTCCAGGAACGCAGCACGCTTGGTTTCAACAATACGGGTGACATGGGAAGGACAATAGAAACGATAACCCTTCGAATGATCAGGATACCCGATAAAGAAACAGGTAACTGTTTTAGGGTCAAGTTTCCTTAGGAAAGGATTATAGAGTTTTGCTTCAGCAATGCAGCCCCATACTTTCATATATTTAAGACTCGGTTTCCTTCCTGTCCAAAGTTCATAACGAGTTTTAGGGACAGACTTAGAAGGAACTCTATTGAGTATATGAACAGATGCTTTTAACGCTTCAGTCCAGAGGAATAATGGTAAATTAGTGTTGGCTAACATACTGCGCACCATGTTCATAAGGGTACGATTTCTTCGTTCAGCAACACCATTCTGCTGAGGTGTACCAGGCATGGTGTATTGGTTTACAATCCCCTGGCCCTTACAAAACTCATAAAATGGACCAGGAGTTTGACCCACATCAGTATGTCTTCCATAATATTCACCGCCTCTATCTGATCTCACAACTTTAATCTGACGATCTAATTGCTTTTCAACTTCAGCTTTATAATCTTTAAAAGTTGTAAGAGATTCAGATTTTTCCTTAATGAGATACAAGTTCATGTAACGAGAATAATCATTAATGAAAGTGATAAATGAAGTATGTCCTGTTATGCCAGCGATTTGGTAGGGACCACTAATGTCAGTGTGAATGAGTTCTAATAAATTAGAGCTCCTAGTGGCACCTTTCTTATTTGCTGATGTCATTTTGCCTTTGAGATATTT
Organism: Helianthus tuberosus; assembly: GCA_030545235.1. NCBI lineage: Eukaryota > Viridiplantae > Streptophyta > Magnoliopsida > Asterales > Asteraceae > Helianthus > Helianthus tuberosus. Next base: position 88,778,549 of record CM060447.1, read on the forward strand.
GACACATGTTCCAAAATCAGTGAAATCGAGAGGAGGCAAGACTTCATCTTTTACTAGACGATTTAAGCGTTCTCTTGAGATGTGGCCTAAACGTTGATGCCACAACATAGATGAAGTTTCTAAGTCTCGATTCTGTTTCATCTTTGTGAGTGATTCATTAATATTATATGACAACAAAGATTTGGAAAAATTATCATCTAGTTCTAATCTATAGAGACCACCATCCAGAATGCCAGTACCATAAACAACGGAATCATAGAGAATAGAGAGTTTGCGATGACCATGGGAAACAACAAAACCGTCCATGTCTAACTTTGGTCCTGATACAAGGTTCCGAGTTACCTCAGGAACATATAAGGTATCATAAAGTTTAATACATAAACCAATTTTCAAAAATAATTGTAATGTTCCTATGGCCTTCACTTCTAATTCCCGATCATCCCCAACTTTAAGTGTTCTTTGGTTTCTTCCCAGCTTCCGGATTGAAAGGAATCACTGAGTAGAGTTGGTTACATGAACCATAGAACCAGAATCAAACCACCAATAATTAGCAGGAACATTTAAATTAAAGGACTCAAGTATCATGAAAAAATCGTTACCTTTCTTAGCCAGCCACTCCTTGAAGTCAGGGCATTCTTTTTGCTTATGTCCTGTTTTCTTACAGAACTTGCAATAGGTGTTTGCCTAAGGAGTTCTTAGAGCTGGAAGGTGCACTTGTATTAGGATTTGGCTTTTGAACTTTAGAAGCATCTTTCCTTTGATGATTGTTCTTCCTCTTCTTTGAGTTGGAGGTGATAAAGTTAGCAACATCAGTAGTGCGATCCATCTTCATACGCTCTTCCTCCTGTACGCACACAGCGACCAGCTCACTCATCGTCCATTTGTCCTTCCGAGTGTTGTAATTGATCTTGAATGCTTCACAGGACGAAGGACGCAAAGTGATGATGAAGTGAACAAGAAAACCATCACTGATTTCCATCTCTAGCCCTTTCAGCTTATTAGCCATGTCATGCATCATCATGATGTGTTCACGAATGCCGCTCCTCCCATCATACTTAGTTGTCACCAGCTTGAGGATGAGAGTGCTAGCGTGTGCGTTTGATGTTCCCTTAAATTGTGCCTCCACAGAAGCCAGGTAGGTTTTAGCGTCTTCAGAATCAGGAATGGCTCCTCTAATTGCATTATGAATGGACTGCTTCATGAACATGAGAGACATGCGGTTACACCTAGTCCATTTTTCATGAACTATCTGCTCAGCAGCAGTACTTTGAGTGGTAAGGTCCGCTGGCTTATTCTCTCTTAAAGCATAATCGAAGTCTAGCAATCCTAGTGTAAGCATGAGGGCATCCTTCCATTCAGCAAAGTTATCACCAGTCAAAGGTGGAATCCCGCAATTGGGTGCTGATAGTGGAAATAAGATAAGCAAGTTATGATACTAAGAAAGAAGTCCTAGTGTGATCTAAGGGCATGTTATACTAAGGCAGGAATAAATAATGACCATTTTAATTATGAAGCTGTGATGTTGTCTATTACTAACATCAAAATAATAGACTTAGTTAAAATTCTACTTAAACGAAGACAAATCAGCTTTGGCCAGAAGTGTAATCATTTAAGTATGTGTGCAAAGTATTCGTGACAAATCAGCTTTGGCCAGAAATGAGACAATCACTTTAGTTATGCACTTGTCAAGTATACTAGACATAAATTAATTAAAATCAGCTTTAGCCAGAAACTAAAACATTTCACGTTTGTAATGCATACTCAACATAGCTTTTCTAATACTTGAACAATAAATAGATGTATTAAATCAGCTTTGGCCAGAAATGATACATCAGAAGCTCATTCAAGTTAAGCTATTTTGGTTTTATAAAAAAGTTATTTGATTCTGATTATGTAATTAAGTGTTTACAAAACCAAGTATTTAATAGCAAAACACCTGTTAGCGCGGATCGAACTCCGCGGTGAGTTCGCTGGGGGGTGCAGGGGGACAGCGTGTTTGAAGACCAACAAATGTCCAAACTGCTGCTTCTTTGGAAGCATCTAGGAAGCATTATTTGAGAATACCCCTGAATTTATCGAAGCTATAGAATGAGATCCTCCACTCTTGGCTTATCATCTTTCAACCTCATTTTCCCTAAATTTATCGATTCTGTTTTTCAACAGGGATGTAATGCAATGTTTCCTCTCAATTAAATAGACCGACACTTGCTTCCTCTCAAAGGGTTATGGAGTGGTTATAACATCTGACCATGCTAAGGACTGTTATAACTAACCACTACTCCTTGTAAAGACTGATGGACTTAAAGACTGATGAGGCCTATCCACTGTTGAAGACAAAGCCCTGTTAAAGACAAGCACTTATATACATAAAGCCTGATCAACCAAAGGAAAACCACTGCTTAGTAACAGCAGTGGTTCCACATCTACAGTGGATTCAAGTTTAGTATTTATGTATCAGTGTTTCTTATGTAACAGTGTTTAGATTTTCTTACAGGTTCGATGATGGTTGTTAGATTTATGAAAATGTCTAACAATTTCGGATTGGGTATATTCATTCATTGTTTTATGATACTTCAGTGTTTATGATGAAAATTGTGTTGGTTCCATGATTGACTGTTCCCCATGTTGATTCGCTTAATTGTATGTTGATTCTACCTTTGTTTATGTTAACAGTGTTTATATGTAACAGTATTTATCACATCAGTGTTTTATACTCTGTTAGATTGTTAGATGTCATATAACTTCAGTGTTTATATCTAACAGTATTTATCTCATCACCTCAGTGGTTTGATTTGTACTATAAATAGAACAGTGGTTTGATCTTTATGGGCAAACTTGTGTTTAAGGTCAATCATTTGTTTAAGGCCAAATATCTGTTTATGTCCAAACATCTGTTTAAGGTCAAACATCTTCAAAATAGTTAAAAATGATAGTTTTCATTAATCCTTAAAAGTCTGTTACAACCACTGTTTTGGTTCAAACATCGGATTGTTAAATGTTATCCACTGCTGAAAGACAACCTCTGCTTCTTCATTCTTCATGTTGACCACCGACTGACCAAACATCAGTGTATCAATCACTGTTGGCTATCCACTGATAGTTAAAAAATAGCCACTGCTCACATTTTTATTATTGACATCCACTGATATTGATCATAAGTGGTTTTCCTAAAAAACATCCACTGCTCACATTTTTATTGTTGATGTGGTTAATTAATTATAGAATGAAACAATCAAATGAAAAGTAGAATTACAATGAAATTACCATTTTACCTAATTGTTACATTCCAATGAGATAAGAGTTCCTCTAACATTGTTTTGGTGATAAAAATTAAAGTTAAAATAAAAAATAAAAAAACCTGTTGATGACATTTTGTTGCATATCAAATCAGTAATTAATGCTAATTTCTTGAGCTTTGGACATTGAAAATATGCAAAATGGGAATTTCAAATTGATGGTTATTTTCTCTTAATTAAAGTTGAAAGAAAAATTAGAAAAGTCATGATGACAATTGCTTTCAAATCAAATCAGTAATTACTGATAATATCAATAACTTTTGAAATTCAAAATATGCAAAATGGTAATTTAAAATTGACGTTCTCTCTTTTTTTTTTCCTACAAACGCAACATAGATTCATAAGATTAAAATTTTTCATTTATTCATGACATTAAAAGTCTAATTATTACATAACAGACTGAACAAGTAAACTTTTAAATCTAACAATAACCATAAGAATTAAGAAAGGTTAGCTTCAACTCCATCGATTGCTAAACCTCTCGATGTATATCCTTCAGCATCGCCATGAACTCAACGTCTCTATCACCGCACTCTATATTGCTGACAACACAAAGCTCACGAACGGAAGTTGAAGGCATCCATATAAGATTTCTGGAAACCTGCTCTCTCGTGAACAGGCCAACTTGCAATCCATCAAAACATCTCTTCAGCTCGTGAAGAGTAGCCCTATCTTCATACACCTGTTCCTCTATATGCTTGACAAAACGCTGCTTTAAATCATCTGATTTTACAGAACTGAATGACGCCATTTCAATAAACTATATTACTCGACTTTCCTGAAAGTATGATATCTCCGTAGGAAATCGTGATGAAAAACAGGTGAAGTGGCTATGAGTTTATATACTTAATCAATCCAAACGTGTAGATTTAGGGGCTGTTTGGCTAAGCTTTTCAAAACTACTTATTTGCTTATTTGCTTTTCTGAAAAGCAAATAAGTCAATAAGCTGTTTTGAAAAGCTTTAAAATGGAGCTTTTCAAAATGACTTATTTGCTTATTTGCTTTTCAGAAAGCAAATAAGCAAATAAGTCATTTTGAAAAGCTTAGCCAAACAGCCCCTTAATATGAACATATTAATGTATATTTCAAAACAACAGTCTTTTAATGCAAAAACCTTTTCAAACCCCAACTTTTATGAGAAAACTTTAAAATTAAATACCAAGAAACCCAAGGGACAAATTTTTGAAGTTCAAAGAACAAAAGCAGATTATCATAATTACAATTAACCTTTTCATTTGCCATGTAGACGCGTTTTTAAACTCTATAAAAGACCGATAATTACTTTTAATTCAAAACATCAACAAATTGTCCTACAAATCACTGTCTGTGAAAGATTGTTCCACATCAGAAAATCCAACAAAAATCTAGATGGCAAATTTCAGCTTCTACCACTTTTCAGACACCAACGATGTTAAAACCCAATTCTCGATGTGGTCACTCAAAGAAAAAAGAACAGACGAAGAACTAAACAGTAAATTCAACATAATCAATGACACTAATTAAAAGAAAACCTTGAACAGCATAGCATTGCTCGATGAAGTCCTCCACTCTCCTCCATCGGATTTCCAGAAGAATGCAGAAGAGTTTCTCACGCAACTTCTAAAACAGGATCAGAAAATCAGCAACATGCTAACTGACCTGAAAAACAAAAGAGAGAATGAAATCACATGGAGAAAGGCCAGAGTCTACGAAATCCTAGCAAGTGTTAACTCTAGCGTGTAATAGTTTATAAATATTTCATTAAATTTCTATTTTTCTATGTAATAGTTTATTTTAATAATATCAACATGCATCTTAACATATTCTAAAATGTTAGTGTCAATAAAAACTCTCAACATCATCAACAGTTAATCAAAATAAAAAAACAAACCTAAAATGCAAAGGTTTCCTCATTTTCGAAGCTGTAGAATGATATCCTCCACTGTTGGGTTATCATCTTTCAACCCCATATTCCTTAAATTTATCGATTCTTTTTTTCAACAGGGATGTAATGCAATGATTCCTCTCAATTGAATAGACCGACACTTGCTTCCTCTCAAAGGGTTATGGAGTGCTTATAATAGCTGATCATGCTAAGGACTGTTATAACTAACCACTGTTCCTTATAAAGACTTATGGACTTAAAGACTGATGAGGCCTATCCACTGTTGAAGACAAAGACCGGTTAAAGACAAGCACTGATGTACCTAATGGCTGATCAACCAAAGGAAAACCACTAGTCAGTAACAGCAGTGGTTCAGCATCTACAGCGGATTCAACATCAGTATTTATGTATCAGTATTTCTTATGTAACAGTGTTTAGTGTATCAGTGTCTAGAGTTTGTTATAGGTTCGATGATGGTTGTTAGATTTATGAAAATGTGCAACAATTTCGGATCGGGTATATTCATTCACAATTTTATGTTACTTCAGTGTTTATTCATTCACACTGTTCAATCTAACATGGGTTTCCATTCAACTGTTAAGCAAAAGTCAAACAGATGTTCAAACTACTGATTGAGTTATTGAAATTTCCGTTGAATACTAAATGAGATGTCTGTCCAAAACTCAAACAGATGTTGATCAAAAGTCAAACAGTTGTTCACCGATAGTCAAACAGATCTTGACCTTAAACAGATGTTTGGTTTAAGGCTAAACATCTGTTTATGGGCAATCATCTGTTTATGTCCAAAATCAGTGTTTCAATCACTGTTGGCTATCCACTGATAGTTAAAAAACAGGCACTGCTCACATTTTTATTGTTGACATCCACTTGTATTGACCATCAGTGCTTTCCCTAAACAACTGTCATCCATTTTCATCAGTTGTTGTCACGTGTACAGTTCCTAGCCGTCCGATCTTTGTAACCGCTGCCATGTCAGCGTTCACTTTTCACTTTTATAAAACCCTGATCAAAACCCAAAACAGGGTTTTAACTGCCATTTCGAATTCCAAAATTTTTTCAAAAGCTATTTCCATCAAATTCTTTCAAACGCTTCATCTTCTTCTTATTCTCACAAATTCCTTCGAATCACCATGGCTCTTGCTCTCAAAAACTCTCATAACTATTTGTGTACACTTGAGAAAACAAGTAAAAACACAGCTTTTCACTCAATCATCGATGCTCTTTCATCCTCAAAGTACAAAACTTTGTTGACCTGCAACGCACCTATTTACCAAGAAACCCTACGAGATTTTTGGAAAAATGCAAAATTAGAAGTTCAAGACAACAAGCCTTGGGCTATTACATCAACAGTAGGTGGGATTCAGGTTGTCATTACTCCACAAACCATATCTGAGGTTTTTGAGATGAACGATCATACAGGTAAAAACTCTTTCCCTAAAGAAGAGTATCAATGAGATTTGATTGAAAGGGGGTATGAAGAGCAATGCCCCAAAGCTACTATGCAAAAAGGAGCATTCCCACCTCCTATGAAATTTTTATTTCATACTTTACTTATGTGTGTTTCAAACAAAACAACAGCTTTAAATGAAATTCCATTGAAAATTCAATACTATGCTATTATGGCTAAACAAAATTTCAATTACTCCTAGGATATTTTCAATTATTTGGTTAAAAATGTCAATAATATAAAAGTTAAGAAAAAACCATTCCTGTTGTTTCCAAGGTTTTTAAGCTACTATTTACAGCAGAAAGTACCAAATGACAGTGCACAAGTGCTTGTCTAAGGTGCTCCTTGTGAAATAAATAGTTTGTCTACTGAAACTTTTACAAGGTTGTCTGAGTCAAAAGCTTTAGAAACACAAACAGAGGAGCCTGAGCAAACTTTAGATGTGTCCACATCTGCTCCTCAGGTTTCTGTTGTTGAGCCCACTGCTCTTGGTGACCTCAGCAGCACAACCACTGTTGTGCAACCCCCACCAAAAATCACCAAAAAGACCATCAAGAAAAAATCAAAAAAGCCCCCCAAACCCTCCAAAAAGGACCTTCTGGAAGATGAGATCCCAGAAGTAACTCCTGTGACAACACAAAAGTCACCAACACCCATTGTTGCTACTTCCTCACAACAGTTGGAAAGATCTCCACCACATGCCTCAACTCCTCCTGCTTCCTCACAAAAGGAACAGGTTGTAAGCACAGGGACACCCAACCAAGATACATTACCCTCACTTGAGAGTATGTTCAATAGCCCTGCTCCCGGGGCAAATTCTCTTTCAACTCCTATCCCTACAACCACATTACCATCCAGCATTTTACCTCTGTTGAAAGCATTGGATATGGATCAGACACTAATCAGTTCTTCTCAACAACCCATCATTGAGAATATACTCCAACAAGTGACTGAGTCTGATGCCTCTACCTTTGCTAACCCATTAACAGTTCAGGAGGTTACACCCCTAGAGTTAAATGTATCTCTTCGTGGTAGTTCAAGTGGAGCAGCTACTACAGGTGTTAAATCCACTGATTTACACCTGGACAATAGTTTCATAAGTCAGACTCCCTTGAAGGCAATTTCTTCCTTGGGAACCAAGGTATCCACTTATGTATTCAAGCTAAGCACTGGTGTGCTTACTAAGGTAACTACTGCTGAAGAAAGAAGTCCCCAGTACCAAGAAAAAGGGGCATCAGTGGATGAACCATTGGAGACTTCTCCTGGTCCAACTGCTGATACAACTACTGCTGGTGGGAAATCAGATGATCCCATTAAATTGGGTGAGGGTTTAAAATAACAGGATTTGACGGAGAGAGTTACCAATCTTGAAACATCTGTGGCAGATATCAAAAATATGTTGCAATAGTTGTTACAATCCTCAAATTCTCAATCCACTGTTTCATCATTTGCTATCACAACAAGTGAGCTATGGCAACTTCTACAACCTCTGTTTCATCAACAAAGGAAATATGCTGATCAACAACATGAAATTCAGCTACAAATGTTTAGAAATGTGATGGAAGCAAGGTATAAGGATACTCAAGCTGACATTAAAGCCATCAAAGCTCATTTACTTCAAACCACTGGTACCTCTCCTCCTACAATTCTCTATGTAGAAATCCCTAATGATGCTAAAAAGGGGGGAGAAAGGAAAGAAAGGAAAGGATGGTTTGTATCTAAAACCTGATCCAAAGGCTAAATCTATTGTAGAAATTCCAAGGCCAGATGGTACAAAGAAGGTTGATGTGACTCTCAATGCCTTTGCTGAACAAAAAGCAAATAGAAAAGAGAAAATGGAACGAAAGGGTTCTAAAAGATTTGAAAAAGAAAAGGAAGTTCTGATGGCAAAGGATAAGCAGGGTACTTAAAAAAGAATAAGAACTACCAGAAAGGTCAGCGGACCCACTTCCACACCTGTTATATCAACAGCTGTTGATACATTAGTAGTTGATACATCAGTGGTTGATACATCAAATTCTTAAATCCACAAAAGTTCCTCACTTCAAACCACAAAGCCAACAGATGTTGAGACACCTGTTATATCAACAGCTGTTGATACATCAGTGGTTGATACATCAGCTTCTGAAATCCCCAAAAGTTCCTCACCTCAAACCACAAAGCCAACAGATGTTGAGACACCTGTTATATCAACAGCTGTTGATACATCAGTGGTTTCAACAGTTGTTGTCACAACAAATGCTGTTGTCACTTTACCAACCTCCACTCAATGCACAAATCCAACTCCAAGTTCAACACCTCCAACCACACCAAAAATCAAAAGAAGGAGAATAACAAATGTCATACTTGAAGATGACTCTGTACTTTCTCCACTTCCAATATCTTCACAACCTCTGATCCTATTAACTGTGCAAAAATCTACTTCAACTACTTCAATTCTAACCCCTGACCAAACTACTTCCTTTGTTCCTTTGAGTGTGAAATTTCCTCTGGATCTTCCAGCAGTTTGGGTGGAGATCAAATCCTTCTATTCTGAAGATGATCCTGAAAAGAGGAATATTCCATCTCTTCAAGGGTATCCTTTGCCAAAGAACATTCATGAATACCTTCAATTGAAAGGCAAACAAGCAGAGGATATCTCAAAAAGAGTCACAAAAGGAAAATCTGATAAAGAAATACAGAGAAATCTGCAATATCTTCTCAGCCAAGTCAGAACATTAGAGCACTTTTTAAAAGATCTTTGTCAGCAGTTATCAGAAAGAGATGATGAAAGCCTAAGGAATGATTACATTGAGCTCATCATACAAAACAAGAAATACAAGGCAGAAAGGTATCAATTCAAAGAGTGGACCATAAGTTAGCTCAAGCAAGAAATTGCAAGAATACAAAAGATGCTTGAAGATTCAACAATAAAACCAACCCCACTAGTCTGGTCCCAGTATAAAAAGAATATACCTGAAAGGGCTTTGAAATTGAAGAAAATGAAGGAAGAGCATATAACTGCAAATTATGGCTCAAGGAATCAAATCACAAGGTGGACAGAGATTAAAGTGATAGAGACGTACAAAAAATTGGAAGAAAGAAGAAAGAAAGATCCCTCTGTTCCTAAAAAGCCAGTTTATCCAACATAAGAGGTTTCAATCAAACAGACCATACCAACTAAGAGATCTGCTAAAGCGACTGTTCCATCTGCTGTTGTTGTCTATCAAACAAAGAGGCAAAAACATATGGATGAAGTAGAACAGGCGCAACAAGAATCCGAATATTTTAAATTGGCCATCAAGCAGATGTTGATAGAAAATCCTGACTCAGCAAAGCTACAACAAATAGCCAAAGGTCTGAACAACCAAAGGTGAACCACTGCCCAACAACAATAGTAGTTTAGCATCAACAACAGATATTGCATCAGTGTTTATGTTAACCGTGTTTGTATGTAACAGTATTTATGCAGTAAAATACACTTTGAGCATTTTTGACCCGTTTAATATATTATCCTTTTATTGAATTTTCTTTTCGAGTTGTCCCATCTAAGATAAAACACATGATTAAATCATATGGTCAAATTGTTAAGGGTCTTGATGTTTTAAGATGCTAAATGTGTGCCGTCTATTAGCTAATTATTTGTAATTTATGTTAACAGTGTTTATATGTTAACAGATGTTGACCAAAAGTCAAACATATGTTGACCAATAGTCAAATAGATGCTCACCTTAAACAGATGTTTGGTTTAAGGCCAAATATCTGTTTATGGGCAAACATCTGTTTAAGGTCAAACATTTATTTAAGGCCAAACATCTGTTTATGGCCAAACATCTGTTTATGGCTAAACATCTGTTTAAGTCCAAACAACTGATATAGAAGGCCAAACATCTGTTTAAGCTCCAACATCTGTATAATTCTAAACAGATTTTTAAACATATGTTCAAAACCCTGTTCAATCTAACATGGGTTTCCATCCAACTGTTAACCAAAAGTCAAACAGATGTTCAAACCCCTGATTGAGTTATTCAAATTTTGTTGAATACTAAATGAGATGTTGACCAAAACTCAAACAGTTGTTGACCAAAAGTCAAACAGATGGTGACCAAAACTAAATGGGATGATCCGACCCGGTTACATCGGATATATTTAAACCTTCTAACTTTTTCAACATCCTCACAAAATATTAGTTCCTTTCTCTCTCCACGTATCTTTGTACACTTTCTCCAAGAAACTCTCTCATCTTCTTCGATTTTTTCCGACCTTCATCATTATCATCTTGCATAATAACAAAGGTATTGTTAAATAATCTGATTTGTTTTGTACTTTTTCATGTTTATTCTTTTAGTTTGAATTCCATAGCCGATTATGGTTCTTGCTGTTTTAATGAAGAAGTTGTAATCGACGGTTGTGTATTCATGTATCTCCCTGTTTTTTTTTCAATCCATTGTTTGTTATGATTGCGTTTATTGTGGCGGCTTATACTCAAACAACTTCTGATAGTCCTGATTTTTTTATATCCGATTACTATGTAGTTATAATGCATGTTATGATAGACATATATGATTCTAAAAAAAGTGATCTGCATTTGGTGTATCTACCATATGTCTTATCCATTGTTGATTTTATTGGATTTCACTTTGCTCATGTATTTATCTTATTCTGATGTATGATATAAAATTTCGATCTTTACTGATGTATTCTCATTTGTATTTGTAAAGTTATTTATAAAGTTGTTCATGTGATTCTATTTTTTTTAAAGTTGTTCATGTAACGATGTTATTCTGAAGTATGATATAAATTTCCGATTTTAACTGATGTATTCTCACGTGTATTTGTAAAGCTGAACTTATTTTGATTAGTAGTTGCTATACTGTTTTTAAGTTTTTGTTTGATACAGACACAAGTCACTATCCTATCTTTCTATACAATTTATTCAGCTGATGATCTTCGATGTCTATTTGTGATACTTAATCGGAAAAGTAGGTTTTAAGTCTTAATTATATGATTTGTTGTAAAAATATATATATATATATATATATCGATATGATAAGAAAATACATGTATTCTCACCTTTTCGATGTTGTCTATTGATATTTTGATATATATTAGTTGTATCATCTTTTATTTAGATGTATTGCATATCTTAATGGATTGTATTCATTTGTTTCTTAATGTTATTGATTTTGATTCTATATAATTGATATTGTTACAGTTTTACGTGACAATGATTTATGGATTTCCATATTACCTTGGAGACAGTAAAAGGAAATATTTGGTTAGAAATTTTATCCGATCTTACTTTAACACTTAATTTTATCTTTTTCGTATGATATCTAGCAATAAAACTGTTTTATTTATTTATGCTTAGATTTTGCCCAAACAGTATGAAAATTGGATTCAACAGTTTAATTATCCAATTGGAAATACAAACATCCGGACCACAACTGGAAATGTTTTTAAAGTCAAGATCTATTCTCTAAGCAATAGCAGATATTATTTCTATAATGGTTGGTATCAGTTGGTAGACAGTTTGAAAATACCTTCAGATTCATGGTTGATATTTCACTATGAGGAAGCATTGGAAAGTTTCCGAATTTTATATTTTTATCAAGACATTTCTCTTGCTCCTTGTGATCATTTTTACTACAAAATGTGGGGTAACGAAGATTATATGATATGTAACTTCAAACAATATTCATCATGTAATTTTTTTGGAGATACAGTTGTTTAATTGTTGTTTTTTTATTTATTTACTTAATTTTCTAATATATTTTTACTAACGTACTATATAATGTGTTTTTTCGGATTGTAGAGTGTTAATCGTTCTTTTGTTCATCACAAGATGTTAAACATTATTCCTTCATATCCGGTTGTTATTAAAGGATCTGGAAAGAAGAGCTTGTCTGTACAGATGGAAGATTTCAACAATGAACTTTACATAACTACCGGATGCAAGCAGATAATGAATGACTTGTCAATAACTGCTGATCATCTGATTGTCTTTGAGATGAAAGATCTTCAGACTTTTCAAATCACAGTTTTCAGTTGTGCGACCTGCAATTTAGTGCTTCCACCGGAGGTCTGTGCTGGTGTTAAAGAAAAGGTGATAGAAGATATTATCTTGAGTTCAGATAGTGAAGCTGTACAGGACATCGTTAATGTCAATGAAGGTGGTATGGCTGTTGTGAATGAAGATAATCAGATCGTACCTATTTCTTTCCGTGTGGACGGTCATTTTGTAAGTTTGTCATGATGAGTTTACTAATATATAATACTTCAGTCATATTTTAAAGATGTGTTAATTCTTTATTTATTGAATTGTTCGTTGTTTGTCACAGCGACTTTTTAAAAGACAGGCTGGAGATCTTGGACTGAATCGTAAGATGGGTTTGAAGATTGTGGACGTGGCAGGTGATGTTTGGAATGTTCAAGCTGCTATAGGTTCATCTCGAGGTCAACCAAGATATTATCTGCAAGGAATGAGAAAGTTTGTGAAGGATTAAGGCATGGCTCCAGGTCAAGCATTTACACTTAACTTTATGAAAGGTAAAAATCTTTTTATGTTCGGATGAATGTTCATGTGATTGAAGAAGGTAAATGCAGAAGGATACTTGGAACCAAGTTTTTGGGTTGTAGTTCTTTGCTTTTAGAAACTGATGGCAGACTTGTTTGTTTAGTTTTGAAGTTGTGGTTGTAAACTATATATGTAGATGTAATTTATTGGTTCCATGTCTAACGGAAACAATGTGGCGATGTAAGCTAAAGACAGTATATTCAGTTACTTGCTTGAAACAATTCCTTGATGAAAAATATAGTAGAAACTAATAGCAAAATCATGTTCAAAGTTATAAGCCCTATTCTTTGACAATGATAAGCTGGTTAATTATGCCATTAAAGGAATAAAAACATCGAGTTCTATTCTCTGATAATCATTTCAAGCAAATAGAAACACATACAGTTTCGATTATATTAAGAAACATATCGCCATTTGCTGGGACTGCTGTCCACAATTTCCAAACTAAAACTAAAATTGATCAAAAGAGACATGTTAAATATGTATTAGAAATCATGTATGGGTCACTTCGTTTGACTTTTGGTCAACATCTGATTGACTTTTGGTCAACATCTCATTTAGTATTCAACCGACGTTTGAATAACTCAAACAGTGGTTTTAACATCTGTATGACTTTTGGTCAACAGTTGATGGAAACCTATGTTAGGTTGAATAGTGTTTTGAAGAGGAAAACAGTGCTAAAATATAAGAAGACAGTGGATCTGGTTAAACATCTGTTTCACTTTTGGTCAACAACTGTTTGACTTTTGGTCAACATCTGTTTGCCCGATCAGATTGGGTGTTAAATTATAATTCTTTAAGTCATTGTTTTGTTTTCTTGAATTCTATGTAATTTTGTTAAGAATTACAAGAACAAACATTTTTACAAAATCCCAAATCACCCGATCACGTAACTGCATTGAAGTAAAAGTGGAAATGATGTTATTCATGTGGTCCTGTTGCGCTTTTGCTTGACCTCTAATATGTGTTTATGATCTAATCCGGTGATGTGAAGACATTGTTGTTGATGACGGGGGTAGCCCAAGACTAAATAAAATGACTAAATGTGTAAACGCTCAAATGGTTAAACGGTTCAATGGTTAAACGGTTCAAGGGTTGAAAAGCTGTGAGATGGGAGAATGAATATGGAAACAGTGGCCAGTCACATCCGGAGATCACCTCACCAACTCACAGCCGCAAAAGCAAAGCAGGTCTGCACAGTGCACGCTATTATCCAGGGGTCAAAAGGCTTTAACCCCCGAAAGGGCAAGCCCTCCACTGCAAGCAAGGTTACTAGTCTAATACATTCTACTTCGGGAGATGTCTTCTCTTATAAATTGACACTTCATTTACTTCAGAAAACATCTCCTGACCAACTCTGATTCTCTAATCTCTGGTCATTCACATTGAGTGCTGGTTTCATACAAGCCACTCCCTTTCACATCCAACACACACATTCCCTTTGCTACCACTTCCGAATCTGAGTGTACTTCAGAGGAGGATCCATAGCAAAGAACAACAATAAACTAGTGAACCTCCTTCCACGTCTTGCAAACGTGGGGGGACCCCACGACCTGCGTTAGGCAAGGTTGAACCCTTCAACCCTTTTGCCTAACCAGCCCGGCTACTACCGTTGGTCTTGTATTTGTTGCATCAACAAGTTGGCACCCACCGTGGGGCTACGCCGCTATTTCTTCTCAAAAAGACCTAGTAGTGTAGCTCTCTTCACTTAAAACCACCATGTCTGAAAGTGGATCCCCGGGAGAAGTAAATCAGATCCCAAACACTTCTACTCCGGGTAGTAGCCAAGCTCACGTGGCTATACCAACTTCTTTTTCAACTCCGGGGAGCACACCCGAGTTCCTCACCTTCAACACACCAACTCCGTCCAGATCCGGAGTTCCTTCACCCAATGTCGGTGTCTCTGACGCCCCGGCACGTGTTGAACTTACCCCTGAAGGGGTTGCCAACAATTTCCTTGAGTTGAGGTCCCTTCTCAACCAACATGTGAGTAAAGAAAGAGAAAAAGGAGTGAGGATCCGTTTAGATTATGATGAGCCTGAACCAACATTGTCTCCTGGGCCACCTCCCCTTCCTTTCACAACTAGAAATGAGGCTGGTCCCAGCAATGCTCCTAACCCTCACCCGTATCTGTCCACGATGACAAATCCCACGGTACATCCTTTCTTCTCGTCCCAACCAATTACTAGTGGTGCTCCTTTGGGACATGAGCTAACTCTTGACCAGCTCCTACAATCCCCAGCAACAAGCTTTCCAGCATCCACAACAACCACATGGGAGCAAGCTCTGTCCGTGCTCCCTTTGGCACGAAGCGCTGTCATGAGCACTCCCCTTGGAGTGAGCTGCTCAGCTGTACCCGGAAGCCTTCAAGGCTTCAACCTTACGCCAAACATGATGACCCAGATGATGGCCAACTTCCCATGGCAACACTTCATCAATCAAGTGCTAGCCACTCAGGGAAATAACGGCAATAACAATAATGTGGGTGCAAGGGCTGAAGAAGACTTGGCTAAACCATACAAGCCAAGTAACCTTTCATTCTTTTCAAGACAGATAGCCGATTATGATTTCCAATCAAAGATTAAGATGCCACCCCACATCAGGACGTATGATGGGACTGAAGATCCTGAGGACCATCTTCAGATCTTCACCGGTGCAACCCGAATAGAGAAATGGTCAAACGCTGAATGTTGCCTAATGTTCATGCAAACTCTTGTTGGATCCGCTAGAATTTGGTTCAACGACTTGCCTGCTCAAAGCGTTCGAAGCTTTGACGACCTTAGCAAGGGTTTTCTGGCCAATTTCTCCCAACAAAGGCGGTATGTTAAAGACGCAACAGCAATCTTCCAGATAAAACAGCGTGATGATGAAAGTCTACGTGCTTTCATTGAACGATACAAGAAGGAAGGTCTGACTTATGTAGGGGCAGACGAGAAAATGAGATTGGCCGGTTTCATGAATGCCATCACCTCTAAATACCTCACAAGGGATTTCAACAAGTCCTTGCCCAAGACCTTGGAAGAAGCCCTCGAAAGGGCTGAAGCCCACATTCGGGGAGAGGAAGCGGTAGACATTAAAGAGCAAAGAAAAAGGGGATCCGGCTGGCGAAGCAATAGCCCGGCTAGAAAAAGGGGAAACTTTAGTTCCTATGACAGGTGGTCAAAGGGTCCGGACCTTCGAAGGTCTGAAGGTCGGAACCCTTCAAGCAGAGAAAAAGGCATGAGTTTCACCCCCCTCACAAAGACCCCTCAAGAAATCCTTGGAACGGAAGAAGTTAAGCAAAACTTTCGGCCTCCTAGGCCTCTCCCCAAGAGCAGGAAGAACGAGAACTCCACTCAATACTGCGAGTTTCACGAAGAAAAAGGTCACCACCAATGATTGCTTCCAACTCAAGAAAAGAATAGAAGAGGCTGTTAAGTCCGGAGAACTCGCTCATTTGGTAAAGGGAGTCCGGGACAAAATGGCTGAAGGAAAGGGGAAGGAAGTCAATATGGTGGACTTCGATGGAAAGGTTCCTCATAAAAGACAGTGGTTGGAAGCTTGGGAGCTTCAGTGTGTCTGTTTCCCCCCTACGGAGAAAGACCCTCTCTCTAGCCCTCTTGTGGTAGAAGCTACCGTGGGAACGTTGCAAACATGCAGGGCATACATAGACACTGGGGCTGCCACTGAAATCATGTTCGAGAAATTCTTCAATCGTTTGAGTAATGAAGAACGATCAAGGCTTCAACCCTCTGGAACATCCATAAAGGGTATAGCCGACATACCCCTCAAGCCTTTAGGGCAACTGACACTTAATGTTCGTTTCAGTGAAGGTTTAAGAGAAAGAACTCAACCACTCACCTTTGTGGTTATCAACATCCCCTCAAGCTATGATGTGATCATCGGAAGACAAGGACAGTGTGCATTTTACATGGCCGTGTCTGTCGGCCATGGCACAGTCAAGTTTCCTACCGAGAGGGGCATAGCAACCCTTCAACCCTCTCAGGAGGCCTACATGGTTGAAGGTGAAAGCTCAAACAGTGAAGAAGACAGGCAAAGGTTGGTCATAAACCCTAAGTACCCTGAACAAAGAATAAGGGTCAATCCAGACCTTTCTCAAGAGACCCTTTCATACCTTAAGAAATTGCTAACACACTACAGCGATGTATTCGCTTGGTGTCCAGAAGATATGACCGGGATACCCCGGGACATTGCCGAGCATGAGTTGAGAATACCACCGGATGTCAAGCCTGTGGTCCAAAAGAAAAGAAGCTTGGCACCCGAAAGAAGTCTGGCAGCCTGCCAAGAAGTTGAAAAGCTTGTGTCGGCCAGTATTCTCCGAGAAGTCAAGTACCAGTCATGGGTTGCAAACCCGGTTATGGTCAAGAAGCCAGACAACTCTTGGAGGATGTGCATAGACTTTAAGGATCTTAACAAAGCTTGTCCTAAGGATTGCTATCCACTATCGGAAATTGATCTCAAGGTTGACTCCCTCACAGGTTACTCGTTCAAATGCTTTCTTGACGCATACAAAGGTTATCACCAGATCCTCATGAAGAAAGAGGATGAGGAAAAGACAGCCTTTCACACGGACAAAGGGATCTTTTGTTATCAAAAGATGCCTTTTGGCCTCAAAAATGCCGGAGCAACCTATCAACGACTCGTTGACAAAGCCTTTGAAGGCCAAATCGGCAAAAACATGGAGGCATATGTCGATGACTTGGTTATTAAAAGCAAGACGGAACATCAAATGCTCGATGATATTCAAGAAACTTTCAAGAACCTCAGAAAGGTCAACATGAAGCTTAATCCGGAAAAGTGTTCATTTGGATTCGAGGAGGGAAAATTCTTGGGTCACATTGTTGGAAAACAAAGCATCAAGGCCAACCCTAACAAAGTGAAAGCCGTCCTTGAAACCAAGCCACCGAAGACCAAGAAGGAGGTTGAAAGCTTGAACGGGAAGCTTGCAGCCTTGAAGCGTTTTACCTCAAAGTTGGCCGAAAGATCTCTACCCTTCTACAAAACGCTCAAGAACTGCTCAGATAAGAAGGACTTCAAATGGACTAAAGAAGCTGAAGAAGCTTTCAACCAGATGAAGCAACATCTAGCTTCCCTACCAGACATTGCGGCACCAAAAACCGGGGAGTTAATATCGGTGTACCTCTCAATCACGGACGAGGCTATCAGTGCAGTCCTCACCATTGAGCGAGACAAGGCAGGTACCCGTTTATTTTTTCAGCAAAACTTTAAAATTAGCTGAAACGAAATATCCTCCCCTTGAAAAACTTGCCCTAGCCCTAGTTCAAACAGCTAGAAGGCTTCGAAGGTACTTCCAAGCACACCCCATGCAAGTGGTCACCGACCAACCTATTAAGAGTGTGCTTGAAAAACCAGAAAACTCGGGGCGATTAGCCAAATGGGCCATAGAACTGGGTGAACATAACATCACCTATGTCCCAAGAAAGGCTATCAAAGCCCAAGTCTTGGCTGATTTCATTGTGGAAGTCCCAAACCAAACAGCCACTAAAGTAAACACTACCACCACTGAACCTTCCAACCCTGAAGCCTGGAAGCTTTTTACCGACGGGGCTTCAAGCGTTGAAGGGTCAGGGGCTGGGTTAATTTTAATCAACCCAAAAGGTTTGGAATTCACATATGCTCTCCGTTTTGATTTTCAGACCACCAATAACGAGGCTGAATACGAAGCACTAATAGCTGGCCTAAGGCTGGCCAAAGAAATGAAGGTTGAAAAGCTTGAAGTGTTCACGGATTCGTTGCTGGTCTCAAGCCAAGTGAATGATAGCTACATAGCTAAAGAGCCCAACATGAAAAAATACAGAGAAAAATCCAAGGAACTGATGAGTACCTTCCAAACGTGTAACATCAAACAAATCCCCAGATCTCAAAACAAAAAGGCTGATGCCCTAAGTAAGCTTGCATCTCTCACTTTCGCCCACCTCACCAAGAAGGTACTGGTAGAAGTGTTAAAGGCCCCATCCATTAATGAATTGGAGGTTCAAGACGTGGTTACCGAAGAAGATCCAAACTGGATGACTCCCATAAAAAAGTTCCTCAAAAATGGCGAATTACCCAATGATCAAGTGGAAGCTAAAAGGGTTGAAATCAAGGCAAGGCAATACATACTACAAGGAGAAACCCTTTACAAAAAGGGTTACCTTGCTCCCTTGCTAAGATGTGTCGGTCCCGAGCAAAGTAAGTATTTGATCAAGGAAATTCATGAAGGTGTATGCGGAGCTCACTTTGGAGCGAGGTCGGTAGTTGCAAAGCTCATGAACCTCAGATATTTTTGGCCTTCAATGCATCGCGATACAGCCGAAGAATTGAAGAAATGTGATGCTTGCCAGATCCATGCACGATCCCAAAAAGTCCCAAGCATGATTTAGTCCTAATAACCTCGGCATGGCCATTCCACAAATGGGGAATGGACATCGTTGGTCCATTTCCCCCAAGCAAAGGAGGGGTAAAATTCTTGTTGGTGGCAGTAGATTATTTCACCAAGTGGCCCGAGGTCAAACCACTCGCCAAAATCACGGGAAAACAGGTCATTGACTTTGTTTGGGAGAACATCATTTACCGTTATGGATTGCCGGGAGTACTTGTCACTGATAACGGAAGACAATTTGCTGAGAAACCTTTCAGCGTTTGGTGCAAGGAATACAAAATCGATCAGGTTTTTAGCTCAGTGGCTTATCCGCAATCAAACGGTCAGGTTGAAAGAACAAATAGAAGCATAGTAGAAGGCATCAAGACAAGATTGGGGAGATACGAAAGCAACTGGCTTGAAGAATTGCCTAGTGTCCTATGGGCAATTAGAACAACCGAAAAAACAAGCCATAAGAAAACACCGTACAGCTTGGTATTTGGATCCGAAGCTGTGATCCCTGCCGAGATAGGAGTTGTAACCCAAAGAATTGTCAACATGGATCCTGAAACAAACCAAAAAGAGACTATGTTGAATTTACAACTCCTAGAGGAAGCAAGAGATCAAGCAGCAATTCAAGAGGCCAAATACAAACAACAGATGGAAGCTTACTACAACAAAAAAGTCAAGTACGAACGTTTCAAGCCAGGGGACCTGGTCCTCAGAAACAACGAAGCCAGCAAGAAAGAAAACCAAGGAAAGCTTGGCCCAAAATGGGAAGGCCCATACACCATCCTTGAAGCACACAAAGGTGGATCCTACAAGCTGGCTGACTCAGAAGGCAAAAGGCTTCCAAGGCATTGGAACGGCAAAACCTTGAAAAGGTTTCACGTTTAAACAAAAAGTTTGGTTTGTATCAAAATGTATTTCAAGCAAGATTATGAATACCTTTTGTAAAAAGCAAGTATTGCTTAAATGAATGAAGTTGTTTTATCAAACTTGTCTTTCTATCCTAAGATCAGGTTGAGAACCTAGCAAAAAACTCCATGGCAAGGGCCATGTAAGGGGATGAGCTCCCAGGCCACATCGCTCAATAGGTTCAAGGGTTGAACGAGCCTATATAAGGGGTGAGTTCCTAAATCAATACAACTCCATGAGACTTGTTAAGAAAACATAAAATTGTCTCATAGACGGGTATGAGCAGCCTACACCAAATGTTCCCTAAGCCTTAAAAATATAATCCACAAAGAGGCTAAAAAACAAAGAAATAATAAAAAGGATAGGTGCCATATCCTCTTGTTAAAAATGCCAAGGCTAAGTGTCTGCAGCACTGACCCCTTTTAGGCATAAAAAACATAAGGGCAGCACAAACTCGACAAAGACAAAGTTACAAAAAGAACGAAGAAAATCTATAAGAACAAAATCACTCAGACAAGAATCACAAAGATACAAACCAAGCCAGGACGCAGAACTAAGAAGCCTTCAAGGCTTCAAGCCAGCCGGGTAATATCTCGAAACCTTAAAGGCTTCAACCTAATAACAGACAGCCAAAAGGCTTGGAAGGTTAAAAGCCAAATAAACTGCCTTGACCAAAAAGGCACAAGCATAAAACCATAATACAAGGAAAATAGTTAAAACATAACATCATATAAAAGAAAGCCCCAAACATAAGTTAGAGCAAGTCCTAATAACTTGCAAGCTTAAACTACTGTTCCAGCGGCCACAAAGGCCTTAAAACACAACCAACAGGAACCTTAAGGGTTCCTAAAAACCTAATATTGTTCAAGTTAACATTACAAAACATAAATTGTTTTCAGTGCTAAGAAAGCTACGAATCAAGCATCAACAGGCTTGGAAACTCCAGAACCCTCGCCCTTGGCCTTCTTCGTCTTCTTCAACTTTTTAGTCTTCACACCTCCATCACCACCCACTGCTGAAGCCTCCAAGCTTGCATCCTTGGGAACATCCGGCTAACTTGACAGGGTATCATCACTATCCCCCGAGTAGGATCTCTTCCTCGAAAGAGATCCCAAGATTTCAGCACAGACCTTCTCATTTAGGCCCTCCGGTTTCAAGTCCTGCAATACAGCAAGAGGCTTACCAAAACAACCAGAAACTTGATGGATGAAAGGATAGGACAGCTTCTCCATTTGCTCAACGGAGCCTTTGAAGACATCAGAAGCCTCGGGACGAAACAAAGGCGACTTCTCCAAAGGATGACCAGATTCATGGAGTTTATAACCTGCAATAAGACCTTGGTGTTTTCCTAAATTGAGTAGTTTAGTATAAACATCACCAAGAGCAGAGTTAAACTCTTTGGAGTGCAACAGATAGGTAACCACTTGATGGAAACCCTGCTCAATGAGCCATTGGTTATCCCCAGTAGCCTGGGCAACCGAAGCCTTCAACCCATCCTTCTCTTTAGCAAATGCCTTCTGTTGCACAGCCAAAGTCTCCCGGTCAGCTTTCAACTTCAACTAGTTAGCCTCAAAACTCTTTTTCAAATCACCCATCTCAATCTCATGCATCCTCTTCAAGTCACTAACCTTCTTATCCCACGCCGCTTCTTTCTCGGCAAAACTAGCTATCTCCTTTTTCATCCCAGACATGGAGGATTTCATTTTATCCCTCTTCTTGGAGAATTCTTCATATTCCTACATTCTTTGACGAAAACGGGCAATGCCTTGAGGAAGCATAGCAGCAAGGTTGCAAGTACTCAAAATCATGCGGGACAACATCAAGTCATCATCCATCCCAGCAATGGTCTTGTGCACCGAAGGAGGAGCAATGTGACTCAGAGCATCCTCACAGACAGCAGCATCTTTGAAACTGTCATCATTCTTCACCGACCAAGTAGGCACATAAATCCCTT
Organism: Helianthus tuberosus; assembly: GCA_030545235.1. Lineage (NCBI taxonomy): Eukaryota > Viridiplantae > Streptophyta > Magnoliopsida > Asterales > Asteraceae > Helianthus > Helianthus tuberosus. Next base: position 88,800,967 of record CM060447.1, read on the forward strand.
CCGGATCCAACCCTTCAACGTCCCTGCTTGAAGATTCCTGAACAGGGATGGCAACAACCTTCTTACCTGAAACCTTTTTACCATGAACAACCAATTCTTTATCCTTCTCAGCACCTGCTTCAACACCTTGATCTTCCGAAACTTCAATATCATCACTCAAGTCCACTGGTTCAGCAGAAGTGGATTGAGGACCAGCCTTCAACAACCGACGAGAAGACCGGCGGGTTGAAGACTTGGGGGCATTAGACTTGGAAAAACCTTTGACAGTGGCAGCACTAACATAACCTGAGCCCTCAAACCTTTGATCAACAGTTCTAACCACAACATTCTCACCAGGAACAGACGGAGCATCCCCAAATACAACATCAGAAGTATCGTCGCTCTTAATAAAATCCAAAGCAGACATGACTGCAAAAAGCAACAGCACATAAGTCATAAGTTAAGAAAAACTTAAAGAGGGCAAAAAAGGAAAGTGCATACCCATGCCACTCCTCATAAGAACCGGATCCCGATCAACATTCCCCCAAATTTTACTAACCCCTAAAAGAACTAGTAAGTGTTCAGGAAAGGGACGAACCCTCGAAGGGCACTCCCGAATGGCATTGAGAAAAACATCATTCAATTCAGACTCGGAAGGTTCCGGATCATTAAGAACGGCATCCGGTTGCCTCCACACCATCTTAAATGGGAGAATAGCATCGGAAACCCAGAAAAAGCGATCCTTCCAAGCCCCAAGCGTAGTAACCATGGACGAAATAAGGCAGGTATCAACTTTGGATGTTTCAAAAGTAAACCAATCGCCATTCTTAGCCAAACGAAAAAACCGGCGAAAGAGTAAAAGGGAAGGATCATATCCAAGAGCGCGACATAAAACCTCAAAATGCAAAACCCTAGCCATCCCCTTCAGATGAACTTGCCCAAAAGAAACACGATAATACTCCAACAAGTTCAAAACAAAAAACGAAAAGGGATAACGAAGATTCGAGAACTCAAAATGACGACAATAAAGGGCAATCGAACCAGGGGTCGGTTTATCAACGGAAACATCACAAGCAGGAGCAGTTGGGTTAAACTTCCTATCAATACCATATTCCAAACAAAATAAATCTACCTCCTCTTGTGTTAACTGGGAAAAGGATTTTGCTAAGTCCTTACGAGCACCCATTTTTGAAAAACAGAAAATGAAGAATGCAAGGTGTAAAGAAACCGAAACTAACCTTAGAGGAGGAAGGAAATGGCAAGAAACTTGGAAGAATTATGAAGAAAATGGATAAGAATTGTAAATATAAAACAAATATAAACCTACAATAGGGGTAATAATGGCAAACAGTAACTTCTGCAAAACCGCCACCCTATCAACTGCCATATATCAATCAAATCAATTGTCAGTTATTTAAAATTCAAATTCAAAAATTAACTGCCTTCATCCTTTCAAGCCTTCAAGCAACGAACCCTTGAAACCTTCAGGCAATAAAATATACGCATAAAAGTCAGAAGTCTTTGAGCTCACTACCCAAAAACCTCTGACTTGGGGGGCTGATGACGGGGGTAGCCCAAGACTAAATAAAATGACTAAATGTGTAAACGCTCAAATGGTTAAACGGTTCAATGGTTAAACGGTTCAAGGGTTGAAAAGCTGTGAGATGGGAAAAGCAATATGGAAACAATGGCCAGTCACATCCGGAGATCACCTCACCAACTCACAGCCGCAAAAGCAAAGCAGGTCTGCACAGTGCACGCTATTATCCAGGGGTCAAAAGGCTTTAACCCCCGAAAGGGCAAGCCCTCCACTGCAAGCAAGGTTACTAGTCTAATACATTCTACTTCGGGAGATGTCTTCTCTTATAAATTGACACTTCATTTACTTCAGAAAACATCTCCTGACCAACTCTGATTCTCTAATCTCTGGTCATTCACATTGAGTGCTGGTTTCATACAAGCCACTCCCTTTCACATCCAACACACACATTCCCTTTGCTACCACTTCCGAATCTGAGTGTACTTCAGAGGAGGATCCATAGCAAAGAACAACAATAAACTAGTGAACCTCCTTCCACGTCTTGCAAACGTGGGGGGACCCCACGACCTGCGTTAGGCAAGGTTGAACCCTTCAACCCTTTTGCCTAACCAGCCCGGCTACTACCGTTGGTCTTGTATTTGTTGCATCAACAGTTGTTGAATCCAATGAGATGGTTGATGTAATGAGGTCGTATTAATAACAAATAATAATTAATATAACTAAGTTTCCCGAGCCCGGGAAGCAATCTCGTGTAATAACCTAGTCAATATATAAACAAAACATTAAAATTTTAATATAAAAAACCCTTCAAAGAGAAACGTAAAAGCCGAACAATTATCAAACATAGGAAATAAATCAATAAGATGTATGAGAAGTATCACCTAACATAACCTAGTCATGTCTACACCAAGAAATCGCAAGCTCAGAATCTCCAAAATTTCAAAACTCATCTCCATCGTCCCAAATGTAGAACCAAATACTAAGAATTTTCTTTAAAAAAAAATCACGATATTCCAATAGTTAAATCTCCAAGAATATATTACCATTATTGGGTACTCAAATTAATTTTCGTTTATAGGTTGGCCTAATTTATTTTATTCGACATGTATACATCTCTACGCGTATATACATATTAATAAATAACGAATGACTTTTATTAACGGATATTCATAGAAAATCCGTCAATAAAGGTGGTAACGACGGTAATCTAGTTGTGATACTTCGTAGGAAATCAGGGTGTGGATAGTGTGATTTCCAACGGATATTAGTGAGCAACCGATATGATAGCGATGACACTTCTAGTTTTGCACTTAGAAGTTATTTTTCCAGCTAACTACTGACATAATTTTTACGGATGAATTGTCGACAGTTTCACTGAAAATTTAACGGTAGTCATTTCCTTGTTAATCCATCAATATTGTCCTTTCGAAAAATAATACTAAATATTTTTGAAAACAAATTATAAAACTACGATAATTAAAATTAAATTATAAATGATGTAAGTAACAAGTTACAAAACTACAATAATAATTAAAAATAAATTTTAATTAAATAAACAGGAAATTACAAAAACTACAGTAATATGTCTATTGGTGAATTTGTGTTGGGTTAGATTTAGCTTATATCTTGTGACGTAATTAGTCAATTCTATAGTTTAACAAAAGACAAGAGAATTAGCTTGTTATTAAAAAAAATTGGCAGCACAAAGATTGTAAACCAAACAGTTCATTACCTGTTTTAAACATTTGTTGTTTCATAAATACAATTTCGTTTACAATGTCAGCCAATCCTAAGTTCTATACAAGATTAAGTCGCAACCCATAATAGCGCATAAATACCAATCCTGTTTTAAACATTTGTTGTTTCATAAATACCATTTCAATGATTTGAAAGAAATATAATTCATCTAAGTTACCATCATTGGTTTACTCCGGCTTTCGTCTTGACAACCCAACAATGTTTCAAATCATTATATAGTGTATAATGGAGGGTTATTTTATTTTATTTTATTTATTTATTATTTTATTTTTTTATTTTTTGTGTAAAGACTTAAAAGGCATAATAAGGTAACAACTAACACTGTAAGCTATAATCTTCAAGGTTTGCGCCCCCAATATTTGAAGAATATCCGTTAGGATATTTCAACCTTTAATTTAATGATTCATAGACGAACTTTTGGAGAAGTCTTCTTATTTAATTTAATTAATTTTATTGGTATGGAAGATACTTAAATCTTCTTAGTTATTTTTTATTAAAACTGGAAGATGCACCTGTTAAAGTTACAATCTTTCCGTCAATTTTGTCACAACATATTGATAGCCTGGTTTGAAGTTCCCGGCTTTATAGGTTTTTTATTCGACCATCCCTAGTCTCTCCACTAGTAACCGATGTCCCACAACAAAACTGTTTTAAGGCCATCTTGGTTTTATCATCTTTATATAACCTAGTTTTTTTTTTTTTTTTGCAATAGCAATATATCATTTTTATTCCATTCCAATCATCAGGGCAAATTACATAAGGATAGCAGGTAGACGAGCAACAAACTGCGCCGCCATCCCTTTCTGAATAGAAAACCCTAATCTACTAAAAACAACGCCTCGCCCCTGAGGGGTCGAAAAGTTGCTATGGACCACACGCTGAACTCTTGACAAGAACCGAACTGCCTCCGGCGCCAAGGAGCCGAACGTGTCAAACGCCAGGGGGACAAAGGCATGCTGATTATCCTCACAAGCTTTCAAGTGCTTTTCCACCTTCTTTGACTCTGCTTTCAGTACCGCTTGCCCCGCCACAAACCCATTTTCCCGGAACCCGGCTAGTGGGGATACACCTGTGAGATCGACACAAGCATGTTTCCCGCCCTCCCAACCAAAAACTAGCACGTCAGCTGGGCGTAGGGTGGATCTCCCCTCCGACGGATCTGTAAGAAAATTAACCGGCGCCTCTTTCTTCGCCGAGATCCCTGCTCGTCTGAGAATATCCATTAACGCGTCTCGCACAAAGTCATGGCGATACTTAAACCCTGGCAACTCTCTACAGTGTAACGCATGCTCCCCGTATTTATCCAGGCATGCTTTACGGCAGACTGGGCAAGTTTCATCATTCGGGAACATGGGGATCATCAAACGGTACTTAAGGATTGACTGGTACTCCACCGCTGACATACGTTGACCCAAACCTTCAATAGGAATAACAGTTAAGAAATCCTGAGTGTGAGGCCTCTGTAGGCATTCAATGACGGCTTTCTGGCGGGGTGACAAATGGAAATCTTCTCCCAAACTTTGTGCGATTCGACAACAAAGGGCATTCGCCAAAGTTTTCTGTGGCTTTTTGGGGGCGGTGTCCTTGTTAGAGAAACCGCCGAGATCAAAGTCAGGTAGAGATTCATGCAAGCGTTCCAAGGCGCTGGCATAATCCGGATCAGTGTTAGTAACCCCACTGTTACGTAAGATGTGGTCCTGCAACTCCCAAGATTGAGACCTGGAAGCCACAAAGGCATAGGCAGCCACATCCCGGGCCGAGAGAAGGCCCAACCCACCAAGCCTCATTGGCAAGGTCACGATTCGCCACTATAGATCACCAAAAAAAGGACCCCCACATACGACAATGTCTTCTATCTATTATTTACCTAGGTGATTAACTTCCAAATTATAAAAATTATCGAATAAACAATGTAAGGTCACCTAGACCTATCTAGATTAGGATCTCACTCGAAAAACACAATTACAAGGTGTGCGGAATCCACTAGGTGATCACCATTGTATAGATTTGATCAAGAACGAGAAGAACAAGAATGATCTGAGAATACACAAAGTATTCTGAGATGATGATGAATGATGTGACACACAGTCGCCACCAACAAACACAAACAAATGATTAGGGTTTCTTAGCAGACAAACTTTCCACAAAAGAATTCACTATCTTGTTATTATCCACTTAAGGGTTATATACAAGACACATATGGACACACATGTCCAGATACAAAATAGGCCCAAAGCCCAAATACAAAACAAACTCGGACTGAGACACAAGAGTCTCAAATCCGGACAACTAACACCTTAACATAAACTCGGACTTAGGGCATACCCTATGTCCGGACACATACAAGAAACAATAAACTCCGACATAAGTAACATAAAGTCGGACACAAGGGGAACTACATACCCCTTGTTCCGAACTTGTCATAAACTCGGACAATCATAAAAATTCGGACTAGACTTTAAGTTTATTACAAGTTACACTCTAAAACCCAAATAAATGGAAATCCATCACTTATCACACAAGTGCATTTACAGACTCCCGCTTGATCAGTGAGGGATCTTCAATGTTGAACTTGTAATCTTCTCTTCATTTAAGCTTCGAGTACTCGCTGCCTACACAAACTTGGTTTTTCACATAGAACTGCACAACTTTGATGTATTGATCAGCTAACGGTCGATCTTCTTCAAGGTAATGCAAAGGAAGACGTCTTAGCTTCTTCAGATCTTCCATCTTGAGATTAACGAGCCAGACCGGATCCACAATCCGAATAATCTCGCCAGTCACTTTCTTTCGCGTGATGACCATTTCACCTGTCTTCCCATCCACATACCAACAACCAATCCCCTGAATCTTATCAAGATCAAACTTACGCATGGGAATCTTACACAAGCATCTAGCTTGCTTGTAAACCATCTTCAAAACTTGTTTTCTAGTAAACTTATCTTTGGACTTGACAGCTCGTCCAACTGTAGGTTTGAATTTTTTTCCATTTACTGTTGCGGTTTTTAGCTTCTAGATGAGGGATTAGACCTCTGATGCTGCCTACGGTGGTATGGTTGTTCAGATCCAACTGTGCTAGATGATGAAGATCGTGAGCAGGTAAGGTCTGCAGGTACTTAACCCTTGGCCTGAAGTATTGTACACCGTTCATGTGTTTGATCATAACCAAGCTATGCTGCTCATCAAAATCCCAACTCCTGATCTGACCCGAGTACTCCCCTTTGGTATTCGTATACCACTTCTTTTGAGTTTGATCAGGGAGAGGTTTGAGCCATTTTTGAGGCGCCATACGAACCTCTTCAGGAACTCTTACGGGATTCGAAATTTCATCGGGAATCCAATCCTACATGCTTAAATACGTGATACTTGATTTGTATACTTGGATGATTCTTTTGTGCAATTTACTTGTCATTAACTTCGTACGAGCCTCCCCTTAACATGAATAACGCTATAGGAGTAACGCATCGCCCGTATTATTAAGGTCATTTTAAGTCTTTTAAACTTGCGGTAATCAGAGAGTTGAGTTGTTCAATTGCATTCCATGTTTACATTAATCTCGTTAACTATTTTTGTCATGTGGATTGTTCAAATTATTATACATACATGCTAGTACTCAAAACTTGTATACTTGCCAATAATTTTGTATTGAACTATACTTTAAAACGTATTGCAGGATTTTTGATGATAATGATGATGCACAGAATCTAGTAGGATACCTAGAAACGCACCAAACTTTAATTCAAGTTTATTAGTTTAGTCATTTAATAACAGATGTAATTTGTTCGTTTCAAACTTGTTGTACTTCTATTTTTAAACAATATACTTGATATTAGCAATGAAATGAAATTATTTATTAAAAACTTGTCACAATTAGTGTTATGAAATCTCGAGCAATCTCATTCCCCTCACTCCAATGTTTCCGCCATCGGCTGGGGTGTGACAGATTGGTATCAGAGCCATAACTATAGAGAATTAGGAAAATTGTCATGCTTTTGACCTAGTCTGTAGTTAAGCACCATACTTGACCATACTTGGTTTATTTGCTAATTCTTGAAACGTCTTTTACGTTTTCGTATTTGTTTTCCTATTTCAAAACATATGCCTTTCCTAAGGAAACTTTACACGATTATGTTAAAAATGAAAACATTCGTATTATACAAATGAGAAGACTTCACCAAAAAAAGGCGTGAAACACACAATTTGGTGAACGACTCTCAATCCGCTTATTCGTTTTGCGTGAAATTCGCCATCAAGTTAGGAGTGAAATCCTCACCTTGATGGAGAATTTCCATTTCAAATCTAGTGGACACTCATCAATGTGTCGGAATTGACTTTCTTGACCCGACGAGTACTAACCACACTTAGGGTACGATGTTGTCAAGTTATGAGTGAAACCCGCATCTTGTCAACTAGTCCCACTCCTCGATTTTCAAAATCCCACCAAGTCTTTAATTTTTGATTGATTTGGGACATGTAGTAACCGGAAGGGTGAATACCGTTAACCGAAATTTCGGCGAGATTATCCTACATATATGAGGCCAAAGCATGCTTCCCAAACTCAAAAGAACTTTCGACCACTTTGGTTTAGTTCAAGTTCCGTTTCGGAACAATCCAAGTTTTAACCAAACCTCCATTTTACTAGTATCAATTTTATGTTTAACACGATTCAAACTTTTCCTTTCAAAATTCAATTTATTTTCGCAATGGTTACATACACATCATACTAATCCTTTTCACATACATATACATTATTTATATGCATGATTTCAAATAGTCACCAACAAGATTTACACTACTCGTAATCCCAAAATGGAGGCATATCATCAAGATAGGAGTGATTCCCTTACATTGACGATTAGTTCTTTTCCTTCTTAAAACGACCTCACCAACGGGCTACGGGTGATTTCCTTACCTTAGTGATCGTTACCAACTCTCCTTTTTTTCAAAGAAACTTTGTCATGCCAACCACACGATCAAGTCTTATACTTAAATCTTTTACCATTTTGTCAAAATTTCTACTTATGCGAAAATCTCAAATCTCATTATTTTATCAAACGTATTTCTTACCCTACAACCTATTTTAAGTAAATCATATGCATGAAATTCATAATCACACCTTAAACGCTTTATTACCCGATTTTCAAAATTTTATGAAATGCTACCTATCAACCTAACCGGTCTAATGAATGTCTTGCCCACGAACTTCCTACTCGACCTAATCACTAAAACACACTCACGTTATACTAAAGACATTTTGTTCCCAATAGGGAACCTAACAAAAATTTCTCTCACATATGTATAAAACCTAATAGATGTTGCTTCATTAACCTCGCTTAGTTGGTAAAACCTAATTACGTCATAGACAACCTAACCAACAAATGCAAATGGCCTATCCATACACCCTTGAGACTTCGATTTCAATAGTAAATCTGAATTTAGAACTACCTCACTAATATGCGTAAAATGCAACATATAAATTATATCAAATACGACGTAAAATCAACTCTTTTTCGATACTAATGTTGGTAAAAACATGTTTCTTTGTTTCTTTTTAATTTACAGGGTCAAAAGAGATTAAATGCACAAAAGAAGAAAAATAATGGCAAAAACCAACATAAATACAAAAGAAGAGAAGTTGAAACTTCATACCGACCCTCTGAGCTTCGCCCCAAAACCAAAAACAACAAGTCAGAAGGCTGACATGGGGCTGTGCCAGCTCAACACGGGGTCGTGCCAGTTCAGCACGGGGCTGTGCCCAACTCCAGATTACCTGCAGAAAAAGACAACAAGAATACACAACCCAACACGGGGCCATGTCAACTCAACATGGGGTTGTGGTTAACTCCTAGATTTGTAGAATCTTGGATAGTACAGCAAGTACAATAGGCACAGGGCCGTGCCGTTAACACACGGGGTCATGTTAGTATAAGACCTGACACTACAGTTAGTGAAGAAGAGAGAGAATGACCAACACGGGGCCGTGTCAGGTGGGCACAGGGCCATGTTGACAGTCTATTTTTAGCTATAAATAGGGGTGCTTGGTTTCATTTCAACTCATCCCTTGGCAAACCACTTCTCTCTCACTTGCCACCACTCCACCACCACTACAACACCATCATCGACCACCATCATCCATCTTCCATCATTTAGAGTGTGTGTAGTAGTCTCGGTATCCAAGATCGATAGTAAGAGTCTTTGTCAAACAAATGCCATGCTTGGCTAAACTCTTACATCACTTGGTGAAGACAAATCTTTATTGTATTTCTTTTATGATTTCCAATCTTTGGCAACTTTTTAATTGGGTATGTATTAATAACTTTTATAACTAGCTTTTTATATTGAAGGCAAATTTATCTAACCATTCTTCATATGTTGTTGATTCAAATATTTGTGTCTTTACGATCTATATAAAGCGCGTTAATTTCCTGGAAGGGGGTTAGAAGGGTGGTTGGGTAAATTTTATGTCTCGATCAGTGTATAGATCCTGCGAGAACCTGGTTCAAGCTTAGTAACACTTTATGAGTAAGGAATAGATGTTGCATAATGCAAGTAGGCCTGGATTTTTGACTGGCAATGTGTGCCTTTGTACTCCCGTCGGGTGGTGTGCTACTCCAATAGCGCTTGAAATCTATCGAAAACATGGCTCCATGATGGGGGTACCTCATACACGTATTTTCGTAAGTTTAGCAAACTTTTAGAAATTCTGCCGTAAGAACAGACAGAGAATGTTATCTTGACCCCAACCCGAAAAGTCATAATTTTCAATGTTAACGCTTTAACCCCATGCAGTACTTGGAACCTTGAGGCATGAGAAGTTGTACGCTAGGGTGCTGATTCTCAAGAAACAAGGTTTGACCCGTTTTGGTCAAGTTATGCAAACTAGTCACATAACCCTGGCGCGGCGCGCGGACTGGCAGGCCAGTTCAAGCGCATGGAGGAGGTGTAAGCGGTAGTGGTAGCTCAACATCTCCATTTGAACAAAGGTTTTCGACCTCGCGGTCGGAAATCTCACTAAAATTACTCATATTAAGTTACTCTTTTACCCTTAATGAACCTTAGCGGTTATAAAGTACAAGGACCAAAGTTAGCAAATTTCCAGATTTGTTTGAATGAGATGAACTAAACATAACAAGACATTGAAAAACTCAACTCTCTCTCCCTCCTCTCTTACCTATACGCTGGTACAGATTTGGTACCGACTTTTGACATGTTGTGTTTGTTGAACAATGTCATTAGGATGTGTTTCTGTTGAGACAAGAAAAGGAAATAAAACAAAACTGGTGGGGAGTTAGTTTCTTTGTCATGGCTATCATCACAAGATTGAGAAGATTTTAATTCGTAATGGGTAAAGTCCGGTTGTTCGGTTGGATAGAGATCCGTTACTTGATGTGCCAATCAAAACATACATCCATCTATGCATCAATACTTATCCGATTCATATGCATGTTTCCGATTATAACAGCGGTTAGAAATGGTTTGAATGAAGGCATGGATTGGCTTCGTAAGAACCATGCAGAAATCGCTTGTACCCCCTCATCCTCAAAGCTTCAAAAAACGAGGATTGTATTATTTTTTTCCATACAAATACTCTTGTCGATGACCAGTAAAGGCCACACCATCTGTTTAATACTGTTTATCGTATACATCCAAGCCTTGCGACTGACGGACACGCGTCTTATTTAACCATAAACCATGGGAGCAACGATATTTTCGATATCTTGCCTAGGAGAGTACCCTTCCCAAATTGGAGGCGGCCCGGAAAGGCGGAGGCACGGGGAACTGTGAGAGGAACAATGTCCTATTAAAATTTGTCACACGCCGAATTTCTTATTCTTCTTCAGGATATCTCCAAGCACCTCAGATATGGTCCTGCCAAGGGAATCGACTCTATGCCAAGTTCTCCAAGGGCGAGTGTGCCTAACTTGTTACTTTCATGCTTTCCTGATGGGAGAGGTGCACCCCCTATAGCGCTTCGTCCTCCCATTCACGTTGCACCTTTTCTAAGGGTAAGCGCATTCAGTTGCTGAGGCCTGCCCGGTACTTTAAAATTTACTATTGACCCTTAGCTTCACACGGCCTGTATTTACCGCCACAGGTTAGTACTAACTGAAATCGAAATGGTTAAATGAGGGTGACATTCTTATTGTAGGCTCCAGCCATCCTTTGTGCGGATTCTCAAACGAGTGCACTGATGCGGTGATGATTATCACTGTTAGGGCTTATTTGCCTAGTTTTGAGATGTACAAAATGAGATATGAATATCAGACATAATCATGTCAACACGTATAGCCAAGGTACATTTTCATTTACGATAATCTCATCTCTAATTTATCGTAATCGATTAGTTAACATCCAGGGGTCGTAATTTGGGTCTAGAGGGTTTAAGAGACTTCAATGGCGAAAAAGGGGCCATTTAAGGATACCTTTCTTCAATCTCATATCATTATGAGCTCGGACCATTTCAATTTTCTCATGGATTTGGATAATTAGGGCATGAAGATTTGTTCATTTATGTTGGCCACGTGGCATCATCCCAAGCTCTCTCAAAGTCACAGGAAATTATCAGTAAATCACCTTGGGAGGACGCATATGTATAAAGATACTAGTGGGAAACCCGCGCGTTTGACAGGTTCGTCGCAACACGCATATCCTAAGTCATTTCACCTAAATAAACCTACACGACTCATGACTTAGAATTATGAGCTATAATTTTTGCCCAATAGAAAATTCATGTGCTAACCCTCGGTTTACTTAAAAGATAACCCAATGTCTGACTAAGTCAGCTCATTTCTTACCCAAGATCCTCTAAAGGGGACATTCCGTAAAGTCGAAGCTACCAAACCAAACCAAACAAGTCAAAGAAGTCAAAACAGTAGTTGAGCTGGGGCTTGATTCGAGCTCCAATTTGGTGAATTTGTTGACAAAGCTTCAAATTGATGTTACCAAAAAGCATTTGAACGAGATAATTAGGAGGTGCCCCTTTTAAGGTTGTGCACGATAAAGCCTTCTAGAAGGATACAGCTGTAATCCTATGTGGTCGAAGTTGGGGGATGGTAAAACAACTTCAGCTGTTTTAACCAGTTGTGACTCGTTGTCGGTAATTCAATTTGCTTTTCTTTAAACTTTCTTCGTTGGACGGTAATAACAACAGAAATGAGATGATTTCAGCGCCGGCCCCCCACACCGCCCCAATCAACAACAAAGTTGAGCGAGTTCACAGTTGGGTGTTTCAAATCCCAAGCAAAGTAGAGCTAAGGAAGAAGAACTAAAATCGCCACAGGGGGACATAATACCCCACTCTTGGGAAGCGTGGGAAGTTGAACCCCAGATACATCGGGCCAGCTCGACGTTTTGGTCCGGTCAACAGACCCTCCAACGTACCTCCAACATCTCTTTGATCAATCCTATGATGAGGATCTCATCTGACAGACACTTCTTCAGATTCGACAGATATGAGTTGCTTTTTAATCTATCATGCTATTATTCAAACTTGTATAAGTGTCGACGGCAACTAGAGCCGACGCACGGCGGCAGCCGCGAGTGCTATCAGTGGTGAAAGTACACAAATTTGTGGAGCCGACACTAAAAGTAACGAAAACTGTACAACAAAATCCATTGTTATTAATTCCCATCCATAATCATTCAGCGATCACCTACCAACCCAACTTAAAGGGTTTCCATTGTTTATATTGTCGCGGGGTTTGCCGCAGGCACATTTTCTCCTAATCATGTACTCTCGGCTCACTTCACCCACAAACACCGGTGGAGTGGTTAACCACCGGTAGGATCATGAATGTTCCCACCGGAAATTTACAATCATTTGATTTCACAAAGAAACCTTTAAAATAAAGTTCAATGCAAAAGCAAAGGCGAGTAGCGTCACCATTGGACAACGGGTTAGCCAAAAACTAAAAGTTCAAAGGAGTGTATCATCTGTTTGTGGGACTAACTTGAGGTGTTTGCTTGTTTGTGAGCAAAATTAATTTTTTTTAGTGCTCGTGTGAGTGCCCTGAGAAATTGTTACATAATCATCTTACGTAGCCACCTCCACCACGTCCATCCACCCTAAGAGAAGATTGGACATAGGATGTGCCGACCGCACATCAGCAACCCTGACTCCTGATCCTTCAAGAGCCACATCCAAGCTGCAGCTCAATCTTAGTAGGTATCCGATGCGCCTCCGGAATTCTTGAATAGATCTATTGGGTTGACACCCCCACCGTTTTTTTTTTTTGAACGGCCAAATGTTAAATGTTAGAAACCACGTGTAAGAATGAAGTGGATGCATTTTTTTTCATCTACTTTCAGGTAACTGGTCAGCTATGTTCAAACCCCCCGGCGGCCCCTTCATAGCTACGCCCCTGCACCGACTGAATGCAGGTACTAAACGAAATTGTAGAAATCTCATTCTAAAAGAAGCTAGGTGTTTACAACTTGATGGTCCCCCTGAGGATGTCCAGGGTGTTGGAGCGGTGGATCATGCAAGAGAATGGTGTAGCCTTAAGCCTCACTTTAAATTGTTCAGTTGGTGGTTCAGGACAAGTTTATCTTAGTTGCTCCCACTCATTTTGAGTAGGCGGTGCGTTGGTCATAGGTGCTGTGCTAATTTGCCATCGGCAGGATTTGTGGTATTTTGGAAACTCTTTGATGAAAGTGTGGCAGTGTACGTAAAATGTGAAACTGCAATCGATATGAGTGTGATTCGAGTCAACAAGTGTTAGGTCAGGGCCGGTCGAAGCTTTTTGGTGGCCGCGTGTTTCATTTCCACATTTGTAATCCGAGACTTCGCACGAACTGGACTTTCCACTTCGTGATGTTAACCAGAAAAATTTAACGGTGTTTGTGTTCGCGGGTTTAAATGAAGATGATGGATCGTGGGCCCTATGGGAAAATGGATTGAAGCAAACCAGCCTGTATGACATTAAATTGAATACTGTATTCTTATGCTTAGCAAGAAAGGAAGGAAGAGTGAATGATTACCCGGGATATATTCATGCAGATGTATAGAACAGTGAAGATCTGCCCATTTTTCGTCTAACTTGTCTTCCCGGTCGGGTTCGGGTATAAAAAACCCGATTCTCGCAGGGACCTAATACATAAATAAAAATGTCCACGCAGAGTTGCTATTTTTGTGCCTCCAAGCAGACTCAATTTTACACAGAGGATGATCCATCTCATGGACCCAACCCACAACCACAATCCCACCTAAGGGTCGCTGACAAAAGAAAGGTGGTGTACGCCATCACCTATCCTTAGGTGAGTACCAAAACAAATCCACAAGTCACAAATAATCCCTTATTGTGGAACGGAGGTCGTAGTAAAATTGTGCCTTAAAGACTTGTACCTTAGCAACGTGGATCAATCCTAGCCACATATAACAGTTTCCTGGGAAATACACATTCGCATAACTGTAACATCGCTTTCCCTTCAAACGAGTGTCCGCACCGGCTTGACTTCCCGACGCCCCGCTTATCCTGTTGTTGGTATGCCCCCCCCCCCCGACGTGGGTGTGTGAATCTAAGGTAGTGGATGGATCGTACTCCCCGTACAAACCCCGAGGGAGGGGTCCCCCTGGTGTTAGTTTGATTCTCCATCTGTGTGTTTGGTTGACTCATACAATATGGTTCTTATAAATATAACTTCGAAATAGTGTATTTCGTAAAGTATACAAGGCCGACTCCTACCTAACTTCTAGAAAAATAAACGGGGAAATAGGGTCACCCGCCAAACTGAGTAAAACTTCCGAGTCCGGAAGTTATAGTCATTTGGAATGAAAGCTGCAATAAAATAAACACTTCTTGAACTTGGTTGGTTTAGAAAAGTCATTTGTAAATCTCGGGGCTGGGATGAACAACTGGTTCTCCTTAGGCTTCCCATCTTTGTCCAATATTAGCAATTTAACACCGACAGTGCATTTGTTCGAAAGGGCTGAGACCATCTCAAAAATTTTCCCAGTTAAGATTCCTTCGCATTTCAAAGTCACAAAACTAAGAAGCCTTCAAGGCTTCAAGCTTCCTCTCTTTACATTACTGATCTGGAATTGGAGAACCGTTGGTGGTGGAGGCAAAGGTGGAACGCCCTGTGAACGACCATTTGTAAAAACTCACGAAGCTTTGAAAAGCCGCATCAGCATCAACACACATCCATAACCTAGTTATTTTTCAAAATCCGTTTTGATAACACTTGTTTGACCGGGAATACCTCAGGAAAGTCGTGCACGATCGGGGGTGGTGGGTGAAGTGTGAGAGAGGTGGTGTGCCAAGGGATGGTTACCCCAAAACATTTTAAAAACGTAAAAGAGGAGACTGTGTACTCCGGTCCCGTGCCCGTGCCCGTGCCCGGGCGTGTGTCCAATGAAGGCTTATATACATCGTAATGAATTTGAGTTCCAACACGTGCCGCAAGAGTTGACTTTGCCGCCACGGAAAGGATTGCCCAGATCAGGCAACGCCAGCCACGTTCCACATGAACAGATCCTGATCCGACTCATTTCGGGTCCAAACATGATCCTTCATGTGGTAGCCGGTTGTTATGTGCTGAAACCTGGATTCAAAATTCCTGCTCCGTGCAACTATAAACAGTTTAACTCAGCTAAGCCACGCCGCGCGTTGCGGCGGCGCAAAATCACAGCCAAAAAGAGACACGAATTTTGGAGTTCTAAACCAACTGATCCGAAGTGGGCCCATCAAAGGAAAAACCACCCTTTTGAACCAGGTAATTCTTTCTGATCAGAGGATTATATCAATTTTTGTGAGTTCTTCGACCAAAAGTCAATTATTACACGGTTTGAATAAATGTAATTTTCTGTCTGAAAAGAAAGATTTTGATGTTGAAAAAGCCTTTAATCCCGATCTTGTTTTTACTAAAATGATAAACTCCTAGACTTCATTGTCTATTGTGATGCCTCAAACCTGAGGATTTGGATATGAATCTGTTCAAGGCTGGCATTATGTTGACGGCACACATCGTGGATAAAGAAGCCGCGGCCTAAAGGACAAAACGTGCACGCATCTTATTATGTTTTCGGTCATGTATCGGGGTTTGCTGATGTGTATTTTTTTCAATATCGGCCGCTGGTGGTGATTCGGCTCGTTGGCGATGAGGGTAACGTCACCTTCAAGAAGTAGCGGGTATTCAGGATCCTGGAGCGGGTTCCACCCCCCATACGGGAGAAGTGCCAAATGCTTGAATCCCTTATCTATAAACTACTATTAAAACTTTAAACCAACCCTGCGAGGACTGTATCCCTGCTGACTCAGACCAAAGGGTTGAGGGTGATCGCTGCCTGGAAGGGGGCCCACCACTTTTCGCATTAATAACTTACTTAATTATCTTTCAATAATCGGATCTAGTGGGACTGTGTCCTTGCTGACTCAGACCACTAGGTTGAGGGTAACGTCGCCTTCACAAGAGGGGCCTACTATTATAACTAAGATAATCTCTTAAAATGCCCAAAGTGCGGAAATCATCAAAGGATACATGAAAGAGGAGTCGGAACCAAGTGATTCCTTCTTTTGTCTATCTGTTTTTCCTTTATTTTATTTTCTATTTTTATCTTTTTTATAGTTTAAAAATCTTTTATTCAAAGTTTGGTTCGATTAGACGTTGACAATAAGCTGGTATTAAAAGCTCTTGTGTCCTTGGATGACCTCGGTATCTTGCAATCACTCTACTACATCTGCGATGGGTGCACTTGCCCTAACGTGTGTGTCGAGTGATAGTAGAATATCTTGTTTTATAAATTTAAAACTTGAATTGGCGAGTAAAAAGAGCTAAAAATATACTAAAAATATATACACACCCGCACACGTCAAGTTTTTGGCGCCGTTTTCGGGGACACAAGGATTTTAAAAAAGCTTAAAATTAGCGGCCTAATCAAATTCTAACATTTTTTTTTCAAAACCACGCGCTCGTTTTTAAAATTTTTCTGTTTACAGTAGGTTTAACACGGGGCCGTGTTACTGGGACACGCCCCCGTGCTGCAAAATTTTCTTAAAAAATTTTTAAACGCCCAGATACAGAACTGCCCACGTGTCACGGCCCCCGACCCGGTTTGACCCGTTTCAGGAGCCGCGGGACAGAAATCCCGTGGTATTTATTTAATTGAGTTTAACAGCGGGAGTTTATCATCAGGATCTTTTTAAAGCTAAAATTTTCCCGATTATTTTATTTCACAATTCGGGATAAAACCCGGTAATTTACAATCATATGATTTCACTGAGAAATCTTTATTTTACAAAACATATTTCTTTATTTTATAATGAGCCACTTTCTTAAGCTTGAAATGCTCCACAGCACTTTTCCTGAATTACAATAGATCACCTGAAACATGTTTGAAAAATGTTTTGTCAGCGGGAAATACTGAGTGAATCATTCTATTTACTAAAACGATCTTGTTTGTTATAATTTACAGTATTAAGGAAGATTACAATGTTACTGATATCAACCAAATACCCACAATATTTTGTCACTCGACCCATTGGCCCATTCGTCCAATGGTGTCTGTGACTATGGTCATATCACCCCTTGGCTGCCCCAATGGTGAAGATTATCAAGTAATGTATACAAAACCCCACATACCGGCTGTAAATTGGTGATTACATAAACTTAATCCCTGTAATTATAACTTTGAAAAACATTTAAGAATTCGTAAAGCATTTTGATAAAAAGAGAATGACTCACATTGCAGATTTAACACGGAGAGAGTCTAGTCTATGGATTAGCCTTGTTAACCTAATTTAAATAACAATGCACACAAAACTGGGTTAGTAATCAATACAGCATTTACGATAACTCACGAGATCAACCCCTCACAACGAATGACAAAGTGCGATACTTAAACATCCATCGAATTAACGACTAATGACAAAGTATCACCCTAATGTGGGCAGCACTTAAACATCCATTGGATATATTGATCGATCGGACAATGAATCGTAATAGCGATCGAGTTATTACCCTGTTTTGTGGCAGCAAGTCGAGATTCGTGTGTGTTTTTGTAGTATTCTGATCGTAATTCAGTGTATAGTGCGAGTTTGTTCGTCGTTTTAATTCCAGAAATCAATTGCCAAACCCTGCTATTTATACACGAAAATTGGCTAGCTTACGGACCGTAAGACTCAACCCTTACGGTCCGTAAGGGACACGAATTTCTTATAGAGTAGCCACGTCTGGGACTAGCTTTGCTGACTTGACTGTTTTGTAAATTCGATTTTTGACAACGAAATTTTAAGATAATCGTCACTAGGGTTTACCCCCCTGAGTTTTAGGGGCCCTGATCCTGATTCCGATTGTCTTGAAAATTTTAGGGTTTGTGCAGAATCACTTGGGTGTCTCAATTGGGGTTTCCTATTGGACAAATTAATTTAATAAATATGACTTTCGATGAGAGTTGTTACATTCTCCCCACCTTAATAAAAATCTCGTCCTCGAGATTTACTGGAATAAGTGTGGATACTTTCGCTTCATTTCTGATTCCAGCTCCCAAGTGTATTCAGCTCCTCTATTTGAATCCCACTTTACTTTAACTAGCACTAGTCGTTTGTGCTTGAGAAACTTTACTATTCTGTCTTCTATCTGAAGAGGTTTCTCAATAAATTTTAATTTTTCGCTTACCTCTATGTCTTGAAGAGGTACTACTAGAGATTCGTCTGCTAGACATTTCTTGAGATTGGATACATGAAATACGTCATGTACTCCAGCTAACTCTTCTGGTAGTTGTAAACGATAAGCAACTGGTCCTATACGTTGGATCACTGGAAATGGTCCTACATACCTTGTACTTAGCTTTCCTTTCTTACCGAATCTAACAACTCCTTTCCAAGGGGAAACTTTCAACAGTACTCTGTCTCCAACTTGGAATTCTAACGGCTTGCATCTATTGTCTGCATAACTCTTCTGGCGATCTCGAGCCGTCTTCAGCCTTTCTTTAATTTGAGTAATCTTGTCAGTCGTCTCTTGCACAATCTCAGGACCTGACAATTGACTTTCTCCTATTTCTGCCCAACAAACTGGAGTTCTGCACTTTCTTCCATATAGTGCTTCGAATGGGGCAGTTTCAATACTTGAATGATAACTATTGTTATAGGAGAATTCAATTAATGGTAAGTGATCATCCCAGTTTCCACCAAAATCTATCACACACGCTCGGAGCATGTCTTCTAGAGTTTGGATCGTCCTTTCACTTTGCCCATCTGTTTGTGGATGATATGCCGTGCTTAGGTTTAGTCGAGTTCCCATAGCTTCTTGGAAACTTTTCCAGAAATGAGAAGTGAAACGACTATCTCTATCTGATACAATGGAGAGTGGAACTCCATGTAGAGATACGACTTCATCTACATACAACTTTGCCAATCTTTCCATGCTAAAGGTTTCTTTCATAGGCAGAAAGTGAGCAGATTTGGTTAATCGATCCACAATTACCCAAATCGCATCATTACCTTTTCTGGTCTTGGGTAACTTAGTAACAAAATCCATTGTTATGAGTTCCCATTTCCATACCGCCATTTCTAATTGTTGTAGTAGACCTGAAGGTTTCTGATGTTCTGCCTTAACTTGTAAACAAGTAAGACATTTAGAAACATATCTAGCTATATCCTTCTTCATGCCTATCCACCAGAAATTCTGTCTTAAATCTTGGTACATCTTATTGTTTCCTGGGTGTATGGTATACCTAGATTTATGAGCTTCCTCCAAGATCTTATTTCTTAATTCTCCCTGTTTTGGTACCCAGATCCTTTTCTTATGGAATCTCCAAATTCCATCCTTTCCTTGCTCTAATTCTTTTATTCGTCCTTTCATTCCTTCAGCAACATCCACTATTGCTGTTTCTTGAAAATGCTTCAGTTGTTCCATTAAATCTAATTGTAGATTTAATCTGAGAGCACGAACCCGTCGTTGTTTCTCATGGTACTTACGACTTAAGGCATCTGCAACTACATTTGCCTTTCCTTCGTGATATTGAATATCACAGTCGTAGTCACTTAAGATTTCCATCCACCTCCTTTGCCTCATATTTAACTCTTTTTGCCCAAATATATATCTTAAACTTTTGTGATCGGTATAGATAGTAAATTTACTTCCGTAAAGATAATGTCTCCAAATCTTAATGGCAAAAATTATGGAGCCTAATTCTAAGTCATGAGTTGTATAATTTTCCTCGTGCTTTTTCAACTGTCTTGAAGCATACGCAATTACCTTCTTGCGTTGCATTAGCACACATCCTAATCCTAGTTTTGAAGCATCACAGTAGATTTCAAAATCTTCAGTCCCCTCTGGTAAAGCTAGGATTAGAGCATTTGTTAATTTCTACTTCAAGATTCTAAAGGCTTCTTCTTGCTTAGGTCCCCATTCAAACTTAATGGCTTTACAGGTTAGCTTAGTTAATGGTACAGCTATTTTGGAAAAATCCTTAATAAATCGTCTATAATACCCAGCTAAACCTATAAAACTTCTAATTTCCATTGCGGTTTGCGGAACCTTCCATTTAGTAATGGCCTCTATCTTAGCAGGATCTACATGAATACCTTCATGATTTTCCATGTGACCTAAAAATTGCACCTCTTGTAACCAAAATGCACACTTCGAGAATTTGGCATAAAGTTTTTCTTTTCTTAACAAACTTAAGAGTGCATGCAAATGCTCACAATGTTCTGTCAGACTTTTGGAATAAATAAGTATATCGTCTATAAAAACAATTACAAATTTATCCAAATACGGTTTACAGATTCTATTCATCATGTCCATGAATGCAGCAGGAGCATTCGTTAATCCAAAGGGCATGACTGTAAACTCGTAATGACCATACCTAGTCCTGAAAGCAGTCTTAGGTATGTCTTCTTCTTGTACCTTCAATTGATGATATCCGGAGCGTAAATCGATCTTAGAAAAATATCTAGCTCCTTGAAGTTGATCGAATAGATCATCAATCCTAGGTAATGGGTATCGATTCTTAATTGTAACCTTATTCAGTTCTCTATAATCAATACACATTCTCATCTAA
This sequence comes from Helianthus tuberosus, assembly GCA_030545235.1. Lineage (NCBI taxonomy): Eukaryota > Viridiplantae > Streptophyta > Magnoliopsida > Asterales > Asteraceae > Helianthus > Helianthus tuberosus. The sequence goes on from CM060447.1 coordinate 88,822,245, forward strand.
CCATCCTTCTTCTTTACAAACAACACTGGCGCTCCCCAAGGAGATGAGCTAGGTTGTATGAATCCTTTACTTAGTAATTCATCTAATTGTGTTTTTAGTTCTAACATTTCGGTAGGAGCTAACCGATAAGGTGCCTTAGCTATCGGTGTAGTTCCAGGAATTAGATGAATCCGAAATTCTACCTCCCTATCTGGAGGTAACCCTGGTAACTCTTCTGGGAATATATCTGGGTATTCTGAGACTATAGGAATTTCCTTAAGTTCTTTATTCTTAGTATTAATGATTACTGAAATCATATATACTATTCCTTGTTTTCGTTCATAACTAGCAACTTTCATTACTGATATGAATTTCATGGGTTTACGCGGTTTATCTCCTGTAATTATGATTATTTCACCTGTAGGTGCCTGAATTTCTATGGAATTCTTATCACAAAGAATTCGAGCATGGTTGGCTATTAACCAATCCATTCCTAACACAACATCGAATTCAGCTAATTTCATAGGTAACAGATTTGCAGAAAATTTATGACCTGAAAGTTCTACTTCTACTTTTTGCAAAACCTGATCTATTTTAACTGAATTCCCATCTGCAGTTTCGACTGTAAAAATCTGCTTAATTTGGGTTAAAGGTACTTTAAGAGTTTGGCAGAATAAAGTATTTATAAAACTTTGGTTTGCACCAGAGTCAAATAATACTTTTGCATATACGTTGTGAACTAAGAACGTACCAGCTATCACATCTGGAATGAGTTCTGCTTCTTGAGTGGTTAGCTGGAATGCTCTGACATTCTTCTTAGTAGCTCCATCTGTCGCCTTGGTTTTGTTGTCTGCTGGTTTGGCCAATTTAGGACATTCTGTTTTATAATGCCCTGCTTCTCCACAGTTAAAACAGATTATGGTTTTCTTTCTGCAGTTTTCTTCACGATGTCCTACAGCTTTGCAAAGGTTGCAGGTTACATTACATCTTCCATAATGTTTCCTTTTGCAATTCCTACAGAAAGGTGGATTTGAAGATTGCCCTGCTCCTCTTTTCTTGAAGTTATTACTATTACCCACACGAAATCCTTGGGTAATTTTCTGAGCCAGTTCCTTTTTCCTGTTTTCATCTCTTGTGCATACCAGTTCATCAGTTAGGGTGTTGGCTAGTTCCACTGCATCGTCAATAGTGCGAGGTCTCACAGCTTTAACGATATTGCGGATTTCGCTAATTAATCCCCAAATATAGCGAGAAATGAGTACCGGTTCTGGCGAAGCCAGCGTTGGTACCACTCTAGCATATTCGAAAAATGTCGAAGTATAACCGCGACAATCTACACCCGTCATCCGATGATTTAGGAATTTATTTGCCATTTGATCTTTTTCATATTCGGGACAGAATTTTCTTTCTACAAGAATCTTAAATTCTTCCCAGTTCATGGCGTAAGCCCTATTTCTTCCTTTAGCTTGTAACACCGTGTTCCACCATTCGAGCGCCCCTTCTTTGAAAAGATTTGACGCGTACATGACTTGATCGTTTTTGTCACATTTACTTATTGCAATTACTGCCTCAGTTTTTTCTAACCAACGCAGTGATGCAGTTGCTCCTTCATTGCCTGTAAATTCAATGGGTTTACAGGCAAGAAATTCTTTGAAAGTGCAACCAGGTGTTGCGGCTTTCATTTTCTTAGGGAGCGGAGCTTGCCGTGGTTCATTATTGTGATTAATATGATTATTGCCTCCATTTACGCTATTACTGAAATTATCTTCAGAAATGCGTTTACTAGGAATAATTTGTTGAGGTTCGGCAGGTTTTTGAACAGCAGCAACGATTGCTGGAATAGCATTGGTTATTCCTTGTGCAACGATATCTTCGATATCTTGCCTAGTTAATAATTGTTCTTCCTGAATTTGCTCGGATTGATTTACTTCATTTACTGGTTCATTACCAATGTTTGCCATCTGATAATTAATTTATAGATAAATAATTAGTAAATAAGAAACAATTCAATGTCACAATTAATTGCACATAATCACGTAAACGAATATACAAACAAAATTGTAATTTTCTAGAATTTCATTTATAGATTATATCATGCTTCTATATACAACCGTTTTATTATTTATTTTACATACTGATTTTTCTATTACTATTACACAACCACAGTTTCAAAAACCTCCTATCTTTCATCATTTGTTTTTTCTAAAAACGAAGCTCCCTTTCATCATATTTCCAGGCAATTTGTCCCCCTATCTCCCGGATTCTATTTCCCGCATCCATCAGCTCTTCACTAAAATGGCGGAGTTCAGCCATATTCTCGTTACTCATTGGTGGATTGGGTAGAGGTTCTGGATCAAACTGGGGAAGAGAAGAATAAGGATCGTTGACAATGTTTTGGAATTGCCAATCATTCGTCCACCATTCATCCATTCCTAAAGGTTGGGTATGGATTATTGGTTCTGGGACGCTGGTTCAAAATTCATTGGAATGTGAGTTTCAAGAGGCTGAGTAAAAACATTTCTATTGACAGGCTGAACAGTATCACAGCTTGCCAATATAAAATTTATTTCCTCCTGAAATGTCATTCCCTGGGTTTGTTTGGAGTTCTCTCCAATTTCCATCTGGGTTGGTCTAGAAGCTTTTCCAACCTCCATTTCTATTTCCTTAGAATATTCCTCAAACTGTGTTCCCATTTGCCTAGAATCTTCTTTGACTTCAGTCTCCAATTCCTTTTGTTTAGAACTTTCCCTGGTTTCAATTTCTTTTCCTTTTTCTAAGGGATTATTTATTTTAGGAAGTCTCTTAGCTGGCTTTTTCCTACGTATACGACTTCCCCATACGTATCTCCTTTTTTTCTTTGGTTTTGGCTTTTCCAGAGGTGGAGCGTTGAATTCTATCGGTTGTTCCACATCAGGAAAATACCCAGTAAACTCTTTAGAAACTTCTAGGTTTACAGGGTATAGGTTGAGATTCTCTAGGGCTTTCGATAACTCATTCATGCTGTTTAACATACAAATAAAATACACAAAAATGCTAAGTTAAAATTTATAACAAATTTTTAGAAATAACCTTTAAATTTTATTGCATACCCTGTGACTAATTTATAAAAAGGAAAATGGACACTTTAAACATGCTAGGTTTTATTTATTTACTAGATGATATTTCGGGCTTGTAAGTGATAAGGTTACTATTACGGAGTCATGGTATTTTAAATATTAGCATTTACTGCTACAGTGGCTAGCATATAAAGATCCGCCCACTTTTCATCTAATTTGTCCTCCCAAGGTGTTTTACTGGTTAATTCCTGGGTTTCCTGTTTAACTTTCTTCTCTCGGGCTTTCTTTATTTTCTCCTGACTTTTCTTAAGAATTAAACTTCTTTTATCCGGAGAAAGTGGTTTCTCGTATTGGGCTTTTCGAACAAATATTCCTTCTTCAGGAATTGCAGGGAGTTTTGAGGATTTGGTTTGGGATGAACTTCCCTTCTCATTGGATGACCTATCTAATTTAAGATAGATGTTTGAAAGCTTTTGCTTACCCATACTGTAACTAACAAATAGTCAGTTAATAAAACACATAATCACATAATAGTAATCAGGAAAATTAAGTATTTCTAAATACTTAATTAGCTTAACTCAGTGGCTCTGATACCACCTTTTTCTGTCATGGCCCCCGACCCGGTTTGACCCGTTTCAGGAGCCGCGGGACAGAAATCCCGTGGTATTTATTTAATTGAGTTTAACAGCGGAAGTTTATCATCTGGATCTTTTTAAAGCTAAAATTTTCCCGATTATTTTATTTCACAATTCGGGATAAAACTCGGTAATTTACAATCATATGATTTCACTGAGAAATCTTTATTTTATAAAACATATTTCTTTATTTTATAATGAGCCACTTTCTTAAGCTTGAAATGCTCCACAGCACTTTTCCTGAATTACAACAGATCACCTGAAACATGTTTGAAAAAGGTTTTGTCAGCGGGAAATACTGAGTGAATCATTCTATTTACTAAAACGATCTTGTTTGTTATAATTTACAGTATTAAGGAAGATTACAATGTTTCTGATATCAACCAAATACCCACAATATTTTGTCACTTGACCCATTGGCCCATTCGTCCAATGGTGTCTGTGACTATGGTCATATCACCCCTTGGCTGCCCCAATGGTGAAGATTATCAAGTAATGTATACAAAAACCCACATACCGGCTGTAAATTGGTGATTACATAAACTTAATCCCTGTAATTATAACTTTGAAAAACATTTAAGAATTCGTAAAGCATTTTGATAAAAAGAGAATGACTCACATTGCAGATTTAACACGGACAGAGTCTAGTCTATGGATTAGCCTTGTTAACCTAATTTAAATAACAATGCACACAAAACTGGGTTAGTAATCAATACAGCATTTACGATAACTCACGAGATCAACCCCTCACAACGAATGACAAAGTGCGATACTTAAACATCCATCGAATTAACGACTAATGACAAAGTATCACCCTAATGTGGGCAGCACTTAAACATCCATTGGATATATTGATCGATCGGACAATGAATCGTAATAGCGATCGAGTTATTACCCTGTTTTGTGGCAGCAATTCGAGATTCGTGTGTGTTTTTGTAGTATTCTGATCGTAATTCAGTGTATAGTGCGAGTTTGTTCGTCGTTTTAATTCCAGAAATCAATTGCCAAACCCTGCTATTTATACACGAAAATTGGCTAGCTTACGGACCGTAAGACTCAACCCTTACGGTCCGTAAGGGACACGAATTTCTTATAGAGTAGCCACGTCTGGGACTAGCTTTGCTGACTTGACTGTTTTGTAAATTCGATTTTTGACAACGAAATTTTAAGATAATCGTCACTAAGGTTTACCCCCCCGTGAGTTTTAGGGGCCCTGATCCTGATTCCGATTGTCTTGAAAATTTTAGGGTTTGTGCAGAATCACTTGGGTGTCTCAATTGGGGTTTCCTATTGAACAAATTAATTTAATAAATATGACTTTCGATGAGAGTTGACCACGGGGCCGTGCCAGTTCAGCACGGGGCCGTGGTCAACATTCTGTTAAATTTTTAACTTATGTTTTCTAATCCCGAGGCTCGTTATTCTTCTAGGTATCTTCCAATACAATGGATTATTACTCAGAAGACTGCACCTACTATATTGAGGATGATTATGAGGAACCTTATTGTACCATTTGCAGAGAATCTCATTCGGTACAACATTGTTACCTTTTCAAACCACCAACCTCATACACCACACCAAGTTCTTCATATACCACTTATGAAGAACCAAGGTTTGAGCTCCCAAATTCAAACTTTAGTTGGGATACCAATCCGTTTGAAACCTAAGACACACCACCAACGATCACTCCCGAAGCCGAAAGAGTCATACAAAGTCTCAAAAATCTAGAACTCTTAATTAAGAGATCTCGTGAAAAAGAAGAGACTATTTGTAGTAAAGAGGTAATCATCGAGGAGGTAATAATCGAAGAAGTAAAAATAGAAGAACAAAATGAAAACTCACGCATGAACCAAACCAAGAAGAAGGTAACTCTAAAATGAACGATCCTAAACTAGAACAAACTTTTTCAGAAATTCACGTTTTACAACCTTCTTTTGAAAATCATTGTTTGGTTTCTTCACATGCTAAGTTTTTAAAAGAGTTAAACACTGTTGGCCTATGTAATCATTCCTTGAAGAACAGATGATACAGAAAGCCAAAACTGGTTCTCAACAGTTGATCCACAATAAGCAGTGTCTGAACTTAATTCCCTCCAATGGTAGTGTCTTCTAACATCTGATGATTCTAAAGACTGTTATGAACAAAAACTGTTATGCCAAAGCCCTGATGATAAAAAGACTGATGAAGACCTAGCAATTGCTGATATCAAAGTATTGTTGTTTGTCAAAGGACTGCTGAATCAAAGGCCTGATCAACCTTAGAGGAAAGCACTCAACATCATCAGTGCTTAAGCATCAACAACATATAGAAGCACCAGTGTTTAGCTTATCAGTATTTCAATGTAACAGTGTTTGTATTACATCAGTGTTTAGAGTTTGTTATGATAGTTAGATGTCACTGTCTAGGTGATGTCAGCCTAGATGCTCAGTGGTTAGGATTTGTACTATAAATAGACAGTGCATGTACTGTTCTATTCAGCTCTTGCACACACTCATCTTGTACGAACAACTAGTGAGCTCAGGCTGAGGGGGATTTTAGTGTTCATGCATGCATAAGTTGAATCTTTTGCACTTTGTTCAATCTTTCGACTAATGAAAGCATGCATGATGAAAACTATTTTTCCTTGATTGTGTTATAAAGTTTTACTTTCATTTCCGCTGCAATTGTTCTCTGATTTATCTTCTTCCATTTACCAACTTAATTAAAACAACACAATCAAGTCAAACTCAGATCCTAACAATTGGTATCAGAGCTTAGGACAGTCAAATTCGATCTAACAATCAATTTGACATAAAAGTTCAGCTCAAATTCATTGATACTAAAGTTGTTCGTATCAGTTGAAAAACAGAGTAGAAGTGTAATCATGTCTAAAGTTGATTATTCGAAAACTTCTGTAAAACAACCAAGATGACTTCACACTCACAGGGCCCTCACAACACCGGAACACTATTCAAGCCACTTATGCTTGTCAGATCTGAATACAATATCTGGCAACGTAGGATGGGCCATGTGTTAGCTCAGCAAAACACCGGCTGCTGGAAGTCTGTCATCTTTAGACCTCATGTTCCAATGGTGCCAAGCACAGAAGATCCCAAGGCCCAAGTGCCTAAAATCCTAGAAAATCACTCAGATCAGGATTTTCAAAAAATTGAATTAGATGCAATGGCTTTTAGCATTCTGGCTTCAGCTCTTCCAAATGACATATATGCTGGACTATTACATTGTAATAGTGCCAAAGAGCTTTGGGATGCACTGAAAGAGCAATTTGGTGGAACAGAAGAGGTTATAGAAAACAATAGGGAGGTTTTAAACCAACAATACGAAACGTTCTGTCATGTTAAAGGAGAGTCACTAACTCAACAGTTTGAAAGATTTAGCTGTCTCATTAGTGAACTTAAACTGGTTAATGTTGAATTTGCAAAGTCCACTTTAAATAGTAGGTTTCTTAGATCATTACCAGATAAGTGGGACACTATAGCTTTTGTGACCAGAAATTCTGTGGGATTCAAAGAGTTAAGTGTAACAACCCGCTTTTTTTGGAAAGTCAAAGTACAAGTCAAAGTCAAAGGAAGAAAAGATTGCTAATTGCGATCTGTCACTCCTTGATTGACTAGTAGATTGTGCATCTCGACTTGTAATCGAATTCTATTATTTAATTGCTTTAGTTGTATTATGTGGAGTATCTAGTAATAATCGAGGTTTAATCGATGTTTATCGTTAATCGACTTATCGCTAATTGCATCGCTATCACATTCACAACTCGAATTATGTGCTCTGGATATTTTTTTTACGTGTGTGTTCTATTATGTGTTACTTGTGCATGTTATGTTTATGTTGAGGTGTTTAATCACAATCGCAATTCTATCGCAATCGCAATCTAATCGCAAATGCTAAACGCAAGTTACTTGTAGTGATTGTATGTTAGATATAGTAGTTAGGTTATTTGTGTAACTAATGGTTAATACTATCACATCGCTCACTCGAATCGCATCGCAACGCAACACTCAACATGCAAAACAAAACGCCAAAACTCAACTCGTCGGACACTTGGATCGAATGGCCAATCGATCGAATGGCCGTCCGATCGGATTGCCATCCGATCGGTGCACCATCCGACCCTTACTCCCCCTTTCTCTTCTTGGCAACCTATAAATACCCCTCCTGTCATATCACAAGTGATGTGACAGCTCTCTCACTCGACCAGCTCGTTCAAGGCCCTCTTTCTCTTGTTTTTTCACGATTCTTGTAAGTTTTCAACTCAAATCTTGTACTTCTATGATCTATACGCACTCCTTCATCATTTTCACCCTTGAATCTTAACTTTTAACCGTGAAATCAACGGATTTGAGGTGTTTTAGGATGACATCATCATGGAGTTCTTATGAACTTCAAGATTTGGCTTCATTCCACCAAGAACAACTCAGATCTGAATGATTTCCACATGATTTCACAATGATTTCGCATAGATCTAAACATTTTCAAAGTTAAAAGGATTGAAAGATGGTTTCTAACTTTCTTTCAACTCTTTTACACTCAATGCACTCAAAACCGATAGAATCGGAGCTCATTCATGCCTTCTACTCTTCTCTAGTGATGTGCCGGTTTGAGATCCGAATCCTATCAACGAGACATCTGATTTCTGGTTGAACATGAAATCACCTGTCATGAACCGTTAACCGATCGGATTGGAGTGATTCCCGTTCGATCGGATAGTCTGGGTCTGATGGAGTTTCCATTGTTTGACACGTTGTCATACCGTCTCGAGCAAACCGCAAAACTTTTCACCATCCGATTGGATCATTATCCAATCGAGTGACCGTCCTGCTGTGAACTTGTTCTCAACTGAGAAGCCTCGCCAATCGGATCACCATCTGATCGAGCGACAGTTCGATTGATGAACCTGAAGGGTAGAGTCACTTATCTGTTTTCAAAATGCTTCAACGAAAACTTCGAAGCCATCATACACAAACAAATCCTTACCAGACGAATGTCAATCCGACCGAATGACCATCCGATCGGATTACCATTCAACATTTGGCTCACTTTTCACCGATTTACGCACCGCTCTATGCTTATGCTATCATTAACTGTTCAGGCTAATCACCCTAGCCCTCCCTTCAATCCATTTCCATCACTGTGAGTATACTCGATCCCCTTTTGCTTTACGCACTTTGGGTGTTACATACGTTACTTATTCTAAATCACATCGATACACAAGATCCACGAGAAGAACTATACCACACACGACCTCGAGCTTGGCGCAGTTGTTTTTGCGTTAAAGATTTGGCGACACTACCTTTATGGTACCAAGTGTACGATCTTCACCGATCATAGGAGCCTACAACACATCTTTGACCAGAAAGAACTAAACATGCGCCAACGGTATGGGTAGAACTCCTCAACGATTACGACTGTGAGATTCACTACCATCCAGGCAAAGCAAACGTCGTTGCCGATGCTCTCAGTCGACGAAGCTATTTGCATAGCGTTTGTAATTCTCAAGCCCAGTTTAATCTCGAAGCTCTCATCCGCGATGCTCAGCATGCTTGTTTTACCGAACGTACTTTGAAGAAAGAAAGGATTCTAAACGATGGCGCCCAACTCGAGAATAAATTGAATGGTATCTTTCACTACTTAGATCGAATTTGGATGTGACAACCGGTGATTTACGGCTCTTAATTACGTGATTAACAGGCGATTAACGCGACAATAAATAGTGTTTAAGATGTAAATTAACTTAATTAGGCCTTTGGAGTGCCTAGAAACGGCTAACTGGCTTTACAGGGCGTGAACGGTGGTTTACGAAAAAATCTGGTGAATATTAAGCGATAACGAATTGAAACCAAACAGAATACTGACAACGCCGACAAGTATGAATGTTACACCAAATTTTTGTGCTTATGAAATTAATTTTGTGAATTTATTGGGCGTCCGTGCGACATAAATGCAAACGTGGACTAAAAACGCGACTGTAGTAAACGCATCGGCAACGAAACGGAAGCGACGGAGACGCCTGTCACCTTCAAAACTTACATTTTTCACTATATTTAGTTCCGTAATAAAATTTTAGTAATTACAGTCGAAACCGGATCGAAAAACGGATTTAAACGGCAAACAACGCGTTTTACGCGATGTAACGCAACGACGAACGAGCACGTCAAAAACCGACTACAAGCATACATTTTACGTGATTTCGGTTCTAAAAATATATTTCATTATATTTTACAAGGCTCGGATACGAAAATGGGGCTCGTAGGTATGATCGGACCTCTTAAAAACACTAAAAGTGGGCTTGTGGGCCTTAGGCTCAAACCCACTCAAAACCCTTGCTTTAAATAGCACTCAAACCTTTCCACAACTCATTTTCCTCTAACAAAAATCAGTCCCACACACACACCTGATCTCTCTCTCCCTCTCGGCGAACACCTGGCGGAGCCGGCACCGACCGGCGGCGGAGACGCGGCGGCGCCGCCGTCCGTGGCGGCGATGGCGACCTTTTCCGGCGAACTTTTTCGATTCGACACCCTACCCCCACTAAACCAAACATTCCCGACACGATGGCGGTGTCCGTTTTCAAAGATTCTGAGCCGTTTGGGCTCACGCGCAACTCCGGTGAAGTTCCGGTCAAGATTCCGGCGAGCATGTTTTTAAATTTTAACTCCGTGCATGCGTAGATCGGCTCTCAAGGGGGTGTTTCTGCTCATTTTCAGGACTTTTACTTTTCCGACGAAGGTTACCGGCGTCGCTGCCGGTGATGTTGATGAAGATGATGTTGATGAAGATGATGTTGATAACGACGTGATTCTCCGGTAAATATCTAATATTCTTCGATTTCTGATCGGAAAGCATGATTCCCTCACATTTCTCCTTGTTTTCCCGAGTGATGGTGGTCGACAGCGTCATACAGCCGCCGTAATTAATGGCGGTGGCAGTATGGTGGTTAACTTGGCTCAGGTTCGGGTCAACGGTTCAAGTTCGGGAGGCGGTTCAGATTTAAAGATCAGTTTGATGTTCGAGTCAACTCAGTTCGAGTTTCGCGGCAACTCGGTCCGGGTTTAAACGGGTCAATTCTGGTTCAACTCGGTTTGACTCGGTCAAACCAAGTCAACTCAGGCAATAGGGGTCAACTCAGTTCTAGTCCCGGTTGACTCGGTTAACTCCGGGTCAACTCAGACAAATTTGGTCAAAGGCAGTCGACTGGCTTCGTTTCGGGTCAGCGCAAGTTGAGATCAGTCAAAGGCAACTAAAACCCGGTCAACTCAGGACCCGGTAAAGTTTAAGGTAGCGACTTATTCTTTTTAGAAGTTTTTAGATGTATAGGCTACGCGAATCGAACTCGACCCAATTAAAACACTTATACATTAGTAACATGCTTTTATTTTGGTATATTAGACGAAACTTTCTTATGCATACAGTGGTTATATTTTGATACTTGACCAAAACTATATATATTTGAATACATTGAGTTGGATTATTGGTTGAATTTTGAAAAATATACGACGACTTTTATTGTCGAGTTATTCGAAAAATAGAGGAAACTCTGCCCGTTTTTCGAGAAAATCCATAAAACTAAAACATGTTTTATTCAAACGACATTTAGAAAGCAAGATACACATAGAATTAATTTCGACGACTTCCTTTTTTATAAAAATAAATATAGTTATATATTTATTCCGAATAGCAAACAATACGACTTCTTTTTATGGAAATAAATATAGATTATATATTTATTTTGAACATCAAATAACTTGGATCTATTTTATAAAATAAATATAGTTTTATATTTATTTCAAACATCAAGCGACTTGTATTCGTTTATAAAAATAAATATAGTATATATTTATTTTTAAACATCCAACAACTCGATAATAATTTTATAAAATAAATATAACTTTTTATATTTATTTCAAAACGCCTAAACGGCACACCATAAATCATATATATCGCATACGAGTTTGTTACATGTTATCTTCTTACAAATATTCGTTACATACACAAACGACTTCTCGGGACGACGAGCGATCTTAACGATATATTTATATACCTTGATATAAATATTTACTTATTTTTAAATATCTCGAGAATCAAGTCTTTTCAAGGCTTATTGGTTATTATCGACAATAAATGATACTTATCAAATATGACCTAATCATTTCCGATAAGTTAACTACTTACCGTTGAATCGTTCGACTAACGATTCAGTAGAGCTCGGTGACACGTAGACTAGTTACCGCTTTTATTTAGAAACTTATAAGATATTCCGTGTTAGGAATATTGTAGAATGCACACTAGCAAGCCACGTCTTGGAAACGACACCACGAAGTCGTATTTAGCTAGCTTTGCACATGGAAATCCAGGTGAGTTCATAACCCCACCTTTTTACAATTTTACATTTTTATAAATGTTTTCGGGGTGGAAAGACATGCACGTTTTGCAAAAAACACACAAAGTTCTCGATGAACAAAGATTGCATATTTTAGACAAAGCACGTTTTGCAAGAACATACAAAGTTTTTGAACGAACGAAAACTCATATTTCTAAATCATGTTACGAATGGATTTCGAGGAACTCAAATGGTTTACGAATGGATTATACTAAATATACCGGTTTTTACAAAACAAATGCGTATTATCGAAATGTGAATGATTTTCATGTCTAGGGATGGGATCGTCTGGTGATAATATTGGGACTGGGTTGGTCTGAGAGACTGGGGAGTTAGTCTGAGAGACTAGCTGGGTAATTCAGTCTGAGAGACTGGGGAGTTGGTCTGAGAGACTGGGGAGTTAGTCTAAGAGACTAGCTGGGTAATTCAGTCTGAGAGACTGTGGAGTTAGTCTGAGAGACTGGGGTAAAATACATGTTACAAAAGGATTACTTACAATACAATTGGTATGGTTAGCTAAGAAAGAGTACACTTAGATCATGTGAGTGGTGGGCACAGCACTTAAGGCCATTAATCCTCATTGTAGGACCGAGGGACATGAGTGATAGATCTATTTGGGTGTAGCGAGCCCACACCCATGGGGACCAGGGTGGCCCATAGTGGTGACTATGTCTTCATCCCGGAGACAAATTTGCTAGGTTTTAGTCTTCCTGCATCACTTCACACATACCATTGGCCTTGCAAACCATTGGTGATTTTTTTTCCTTGTTGCTTTCATACCGGGGTTTTACAAATTACATACCATGTTTTATACAAATTCAAGGCATAGGATTATGCGGGCATGAAGTCAAAGTCAGGGTGGGCATTGACGGTTATACGAACACTACAAATACAAGAGTTTACAAATACATGGTTTTACGAACATAATGCGTTATAAACACAAAGTTTCCATATAACTTGACAAGAAAATGATTTTTAAATTCGTTTTCTCAATAATACTTCACAAACCGGCTATCAAAAAGATTTGTTTTAAATCTTTTCCAAAACAAACTATGAACTCGCTCAACTTTATGTTGACTTTTTCGCATGTTTCTTTCTCAGGTTACCTTTCAGAAACTATGGCACGGTTGGAATAGGGGAACCATGTGGAGTCGAATACTTAGTGGGCGTTCGTTTTCTAGAAGTCTTAGCTTTTTGCTTCCACTGTGCAATGAAGATACCAGTCCAGTCACGCCAGCTCTGATAATTTCGGGGTGTGACATTGGATTCCCAAGCGTACCAAATTACGACAACTACTAATGGACGAAGCCTACAAATATCGGTATTCTATTCATCCCGGTGCCGACAAAATGTACCAGGACATGCGCTACAAGTACTGGTGGCCAGGCATGAAAAAGGATATCGCTCTCTATGTTTCGAAATGCCTGACTTGTTCCAAATTCAAGGCTGAGCATCAACGCCCCTCTGGCTTACTCGTACAACCCGAGATCCCGATGTGGAAATGGGAGAGTATAGCTATGGACTTTATAACGAAACTCCCACGCACGACGTCACGTCACGACAGCATCTGGGTTGTCGTTGACCGTTTGAATAAATCAGCTCATTTCCTGCCGATACGAGAAGGCTTTAAGGTACAAAAATTAGCCCGAATCTACACCGATGAGATCATTTGTCGACACGGGACGCCTCGTGACAACATCTCTAACCGCGATGGTCAGTTTACCTCGCATCTTTGGGAAACGTTTCAATATGCTCTCGGTACTACTCTAAATCTAAGTACCGCTTTCCATCCCCAAACCGACGGTCGGACTAAAAGAACGATTCGCACCCTTGAAGACATGCTTCGCTCCTGTGTCATAGATTTCGGTGGTAATTGGGACGCGCACCTACCTTTAGTCGAATTCTCGTACAATAACAGTTATCATTCTAGCATCCAAATGGCACCATTTGATGCATGATACGGAAGAAAATGTTGATCGCCCATTGTATGGCACGAGATCGGAGACTCGCAAATTACCGGTCCGGAGCTATTGCAAGAAACGACTGACAAAATCCTCCAAATTAGAGGCAATCTGTTGAAAGCTCGGAGCCGTCAGAAAAGTTACGCCGATAGACGTCATAAGCCCCTTGAATTTGACGTTGGCGATCGCGTACTCCTAAAGGTTGCACCTTGGAAGGGGGTGATCAGATTCGGCAAGAAAGGAAAGCTCGCGCCTCGATATGTTGGACCCTTTAGAATTTTGGAAAGGATTGGGAAAGTGGCCTACAGACTCGAACTACCGGAGGAACTTAGTAATATCCACCTGACTTTCCACGTTTCGAACCTCAGAAAGTGCTTATCCGACCAGGAATTACATGTCCCTCTCGAAGAGTTACAAGTGGACGAAACATTACACTTCGTGGAAAAACCTTTCGAGATCATGGGACGAGAAACCAAGGTGCTCAGACGCTCACGCATTCTCATGGTGAAGGTTCGCTGGGAAGGCAAACACGGTGCGGAGTTCACCTGGGAACTCGAAAGTGACATGAAGGCGAAGTACCCGCAACTGTTTGTTACGCCTACTTCTTAAATTTCGGGACGAAATTTCCTAAAGGAGGGGAGGCTGTAACAACCCGTTTTTTTTTAAGTCAAAGTCAAAGGAAGAAAAGATTGCTAATTGCGATATGCCACTCCTTGCTTGACTAGTAGATTATGCTTCTCAACTTGTAATCGAATTCTATTATTTAATTGCTTTGGTTGTATTATGTGGAGTATCTTGTAATAATCGAGGTTTAATCGATGTTTATCGTTAATCGACTTATCGCTAATCGCAACGCTATCGCATTCGCAACTCGAATTATGTGTTCTGGATATTGTTTTACATGTATGTGCTATTATGTGTTACTTGTGCATGTTATGTTTATGTTGAGGTGTTTAATCGCAATCGCAATTCTATCGCAATCGCAATCTAATCGCAAACACTAAACGCAAGTTACTTGTAGTGATTGTATGTTAGATATAGTAGTTAGGTTATTTGTGTAACTAATGGTTAATACTATCGCATCGCTCACTCGAATCGCATCGCAACGCTCAACACGCAAAACGAAATGCCAAAACTCAACTCGTCGGACACTTGGATCGAATGGCCAATCGGTCGAATGGCCGTCTGATCAGATTGCCATCCAATCGGTGCACCATCTGACCCTTACTCCTCCTTTCTATTTTTGGCAACCTATAAATACCCCTCCTATCACATCACAAGTGATGTGATAGCTCTCTCACTTGACTAGCTTGTTCAAGGCCCTCTTTCTCTCGATTTCTCGCAATTCTTGTAAGTTTTCAACTCAAATCTTGTACTTCTATGATCTACACGCACTCCTTCATCATTTTCACCCTTGAATCTTAACTTTTAACCGTTAAATCAACGGATTTGAGGTGTTTTAGGATGACATCATCATGGAGTTCTTATGAACTTCAAGTTTTGGCTTCATTCCACCAAGAACAACTCAGATCTGAAGGATTTCCACATGATTTCACAACGATTTCGCATAGATCTAAACATTTTCAAAGTTAAAAGGATTGAAAGATGGTTTCTAACTTTCTTTCAACTCTTTTACATTCAATGCACTCAAAACCGATAGAATCAGAGCTCATTCATGCCTTCTACTCTTCTCTAGTGATGTGCCGGTTTGAGATCCGAATCCTATCAACGAGACATCTGATTTTTGGTTGAACATGAAACCACCCATTACGAACAGTTAACCGATCGGATTGGGGTGATTCCCGTTCGATCGGATAGTCTGGATCTGATGGAGTTTCCGTTGTTTGACACGTTGTCAAACCGTCTCGAGCAAACCGCAAAACTTTTTAAACTTAGCAAATAATCAAGCTCAAGATGATCAGGTTCGTTGGGACGGATTGCCATCCGATCTAACTGTAATCCGATCAGATTGCACTTGAGCCCCAATACTTAATCATTTTCATAATTTCCAAAGAACATCAGTTCTAACGGATTGCCATCCGATTGAGTGACTGTCCTGCTGTGAACTTGTTCTAAACTGAGAACCCCGCCAATCAGATCACCATCCAATCGAGCGACAGTTCGATCGATCGACCTGAAGGGTAGAGACACTTCTCTGTTTTCAAAATGCTTTAACGAAAACTTCAAATCCATCATACACAAACACATCCTTAGCAAACGAATGTCAATCCGACCGAATGGCCATCAGATCGGATGACCATCCGAACAGATTGACATCCGATCGAATGACCATCCGATCGGATTGGCATTCGATCGGATTGCCATCCGATCGGATTACCGTTCAACACTTGGTTCACTTTTCACCGATTTACGCACCGCTCTTCGCTTATGCTATCGTTAACTGTTCAGGCTAATCAACCTAGCGCTCCCTTCAATCCATTTACATCCCTGCGAGCATACTCGATCCTTTTTTGCTTTACGCACTTTGGGTGTTACATACGTTACTTATTCTAAATCACATCGACACACAACGCAATCACGATTTATAGGCTGACCGTTATTGCATGTTACTTGTTACTAGATGAATGCTTGTATGTTATGTTAACACAGTGATTGTTGCCTGATGCCTTGGCAATGATAGTACTATTTGTTTGGACTCAGCACCTGTCATGGACAGGGGTTGTTAAGGTTACCTCTTCACGTGTCACAGTGGTGATAAGTGTTGCGCATTCTACAACTCGCAGTCTAGTCTGTGCATATTTCATTGTCGATAACCTACTAGCTTCACATTATATATGTTACATGCTGGTTATGCGTAAACGCTTTCGAACTCTACTATTATTATTAAACTTGTATGCTCACCTTTACACTATGTGTATTCACCTCTATTTTAACGTATGTGACAGGTGTTTGATTGCTTAGGATGTTGTGCTTTACCTGCTTTATGGAATCTAGTAGGAATGAGAGTCTAGAAACAAACAAAGACAATTTATTTATTTAAATCTGAGTTGTCGGAACTTGTTTGTTTTGAGATATCTATGTCTGTAATAATTGGTTACTTGATGGGTTATGGTATGGGACATAATATTAACTATCCGGTAATTTAGTTGTTATGGAATTTTTCTTGACAATCTGTTTCGCTCAGTGTCGCGCCCCGATGTTTCCATCATCGGTTGGGGTGTGACAGATTGGTATCAGATCCATAACTATAGGGAATTAGGCAAGACTCAACCTAGTCCGGGTCGATGTCTTAGAAACGACCTAGTCTATAGTCTAAGTACCAACAAACTGACTTGTGCATAACCAGTGTGGGCTTTGCACGAGCTTACTCGCTGTTTCTCGCTCGAACTCGCTGTACACTACACTCTTGCGTGAACATCTCATACTACAGTTCTGCACAAGATCAATCTTTCCTAAGGCTGGATACACACACAAACGGATGATCTAGTTAAGATTAGGTGTGAGAATCGCAAACTCTCGACCGGATCACTCGTTCGACTCGCTATTTTTACTATAAACAAGAGAATTTGCGTTGAATTAGGAGTGAAATCCATACTTTGACGCAAATTTCCTTATCTATCTCATGATTTTATCATATAAACAGGGATGTAGTCGTTAAGTCAGGGGTGAAACCCGAACCTTGATGACTCGTTCCGCTTTATACTTTTGGTTTTACAAAACTCTCACCAAAGTCTCGACGGACTCCAACGACTTAAAGTCACACTGTAACTGGAAGGATGCATGCCGATCGCTCAAATTAAAGCGAGAGCACAGTCCCGAAGGCCAAGGCGTGCACTTAAGGTCTTTGTGAATAGTCGAATCACTTTGGGTAGTCGATGTCTACACACACCCAAGACAATCTCTCTTCGATTTTATGTGTTTGATTCTGGATTTGCCGCCGCTAACTCTGTGACTTATCAATTTTATGTGAATTTTATTTGATTTTATGTGTTTTATGTGTTTCGATTTTTGGTGAATTACTCGCTTTTTTCGCTTTGATCAACACACACGACTCGCAGTGCTCATCTATCTCAAAATGTTAGCAAACCGCGTGCTATACTACTCGCTATGCTACTCGTTGTGTACTCGCTATTCGCAATCGCTATACCTAATCGCTATACGCTGCTGTGAAGGATAGGTAAATACGTGCAAAATATGTGTTTAGGTTAGCTTATGTGCTTATGTGCTTATGTGTTTATGTACTTATGTGATTCTGTGTCTGTGTGCCTAAGTGATTTTGAGAATTGATGTGTTCCTAAGCTTTATGGTGAATCGCTAGCCTATACTAGGATTAATCGAAATTGTTTTTGAGTCCTATGGTGATGTCTGTTGCAGACAATGTCGTCGTTTGGATCATTCCACTCACGCGTGGCTCGCCGAAACAATGATGACAAATGAATCGCGGCTCTCGTCTCTAAGCAAATGGCGAAAGTCATCCCACAAATCATCAGTGAGCTGAATGAGAATGCTAGCAAATCTTCAGAGGAGTCCAGGACCGATGCTCCGAAAACAACTTTTAGCTTCAAGCAGTTCAAATCCTGTGGACCAAAGGAATTTACCGGTGAGGATGGTCCCGCGGCCATGTTTCAATGGTTTGATTCTATCGAAGTCATCCTGTGCCAGAGTGGCTGTCCAGAAAACCTACGCACTGTCAATGCTACCGGCTTCTTCTAATCCCGCGCTCTTGATTGGTGGACGGGGAGAGGAACAAACGGGGAAACGATGCAGCTTTCGGATTGTCGTGGGACGAGTTGAAGAACATCATGATGCAAGAGTTCTGCCCTCCCCATGAACTCCAAAATATTGAGGATGAATTCTGGCACATTAAGAAGGATGGCAGAGATAACGCTGGTTTAACTGCTCGCTTCAAGCAGTTGAGTATTATCTGCCCTAGTCAAGTCACTACCCCTGATATTACAATCATGAATTATATCCGTGCTCTTTCGGATTGCGTTGCAGACTTTGTTCAGGCTATAAATATGACATCGATCGAGGAAACCTACCTGCTCGCCGCTGAGATCAACGATAAGCGAGTCTGGGTTGGTTATTTCGACAAGGTCTCCAAGAACCTGCACCAAGTTACCGCTGCTTCAACCGCTGAAACCACCACCGTACCACAATCTTCAAAGCTCTCACGTCGCAAGAGGAAGAACAACAGCAGTTCCAGCAACAAGAACTATGCAGTTACTGCTGCCCCGCTTCAAACAGTACCTGCCTAACCGCAATCTCAACATCGCCAAGTAGCGGCACCTGTGGTCAATGCACCGCCCGCCAAGCGTGCATACACTGGGCCACACCCGCTTTGCCCTACTTGTACTTATCATCACCCGGTCGGTATCACATGCCGGTTCTACGCTCAATGGAATATGTACGGCCACTTTACTGCAAATTGCCGTACAGGTCCACGTCAAGCTCCAGCTCCAACTCAAGGTCAAGCTCCTGCCCAACAAGCTCTACTTCCTGCTCCTCAGGGCCAACAAGCGGCTCCTGCGCCCGCGATCCATGCTAGAGCTTGCTTTGCCTGTGGTGATCCCAACCACTTCGCAAACATGTGCCCTAATCGAGTGGTGAAGCAAGAGCCACAACAGCAGCAGCCCCAACAGTAGCCTCAGCAGCAGCAACAACCAGCAGCCCGCGGACGTGCTTTCAATATCAACGCCCACCAGGCTCAAGCAGACAACAATGTGGTTAATGGTACGTTCCTTGTGAATGGTATATATACTTTGTGTTTGTTTGATACTGGAGCCGATAACTGTTTTGTATCGTTTGAATTTGAAAAGCTCCTTAATCGTAAGCGCACCCAACTCCCCTTAACGTTTGATGTTGAAGTTGCCCCTGGAAGAACCGTCAGTGTAAATTCTGTTCTACATGATTGTACGCTTGAACTCAACAACCACGTCTTCCCTATTGACCTTATTCTGATGCAGCTCGGTAGTTTTGACATCATAGTAGGCATGGATTATCTTCGTGAAAATCGTGCTGAAGTTGTTTGCTTCGAAAAGATGATTCGTTTCTCGCTCGCTAATGGTGATTAACTTTGTGTGTATGGCGAAACTCCTTCGAAAGGTCTCAAGCTCATGTCATGTATCCAAGCAAGTAAGTATCTCCGCAAGGAATACAGAGCTTTCTTGGCTAACATTGTAGTAGCGGAGAAGGAAAAGAAAGGAAACACAGGAGTGAAAGATGTTCCCATTGTTTGTGAATTCCCTAACGTATTTCCTGATGATTTACCTGGTTTACCTCCCACTCGTGATATCGATTTCCGAATCGACCTCATTTTTGGAGCAAATCCTGTTGCTAAAGCGCCTTATCGTCTCGCTCTTTCTGAAATGCGTGAACTCTCGAGTCAGCTCCAGGAACTACTTGATAAGGCTTCATTCGCCCTAGCACCTCTCCATGGGGCGCGCCTGTCCTTTTCGTCAAAAACAAAGGATGGATCGTTCCAGATGTGCATCGACTATAGGGAGTTGAATAAGCTGACAATCAAGAATCGCTATCCCTTACCTTGAATCGATGATTTGTTTGATCAGTTACAAGGTTCTACGTGTTTCTCGAAGATCGATCTACGCTCAGGCTATCACCAATTACGCATCCAAGAGGAGGATATACCTAAAACCGCTTTTCGAACCCGCTATGGTCATTACGAGTTGTCATGCCTTTTGGTTTGACTAACGCTCCCGCAGTTTTCATGGACCTAATGAATTGAGTGTGCAAACCCTTTTTTGACTGCTTCGTCATCGTGTTCATTGATGATATCCTGATCTATTCCAAGTCAAAAGCCGAACACTCACAGCACCTACGTTTGGTTATTGAACTACTCCAGGGAAACCGTCTCTATGCCAAGTTCTCCAAGTGTGAATTTTGGCTGGAGGAGGTCCAATTCCTGGGTCACATTGTCAATAGTCAAGGTATTCAGGTCAACCCCATGAAGATCGAAGCTGTTAAGAGTTGGGTTACACCCAAGAACCCATCTGAAGTCCGTTCTTTTCTCGGACTAGCGGGCTATTATCGCTGATTTATCGAAGGTTTCTCTAAAAGCGCTGTACCGCTTACCTCTCTTACGCATAAGGATAAACCTTTTGTTTGGGGAACTAGACAAGATGAGGCCTTTCAAACTCTCAAGGCTATGCTTTGCAATGCTCCCGTGCTCTCACTGCCCGACGGAAACAATGATTTTGTAGTCTATTGCGATGCCTCTAACCTCAGTCTTGGTTGCGTTCTCATGCAACGGGACAAGGTTATCGCGTACGCCTCTCGACAGCTCAAGATCCACGAGAAGAACTATACCACACACGACCTCGAGCTTGGCGCAGTTGTTTTTGTGTTAAAGATTTGGTGACACTACCTTTATGGTACCAAGTGTATGACCTTCACCGATCATAGGAGCCTACAATACATCTTTGACCAGAAAGAACTAAACATGCGCCAACGCCGGTGGGTAGAACTCCTCAATGATTATGACTGTGAGATTCGCTACCATCCAGGCAAAGAAAACGTCGTTGCCGATGCTCTCAGTCGACGAAGCTATTTGCATAGCGTTCGTAATTCTCAAGCCCAGTTTAATCTCGAAGCTCTCATCCGCGACGCTCAGCATGCTTGTTTTACCGAACGTACTTTGAAGAAAGAAAGGATTCTAAACGATGGCGCCCAACTCGAGAATAAATTGAATGGTATCTTTCACTACTTAGATCGAATTTGGATTCCCAAGCGTACCAAATTATGACAACTACTGATGGACGAAGCCCACAAATCTCGGTATTCTATTCATCCCGGTGCCGACAAAATGTACCAGGACATGCGCTACAAGTACTGGTGGCCAGGCATGAAAAAGGATATCGCTCTCTATGTTTCGAAATGCCTGACTTGTTCCAAAGTCAAGGCTGAGCATCAATGCCCCTCTGGCTTACTCGTACAACCCGAGATCCCGATGTGGAAATGGGAAAGTATAGCTATGGACTTTATAATGAAACTCCCACGCATGACGTCAGGTCATGACAGCATCTGGGTTGTCGTTGACCGTTTGACTAAATCAGCTCATTTCCTGCCGATACGAGAAGACTTTAAGGTAGAAAAATTAGCCCGAATCTACACCGATGAGATCATTTATCGACACGGGATGCCTCGTGACATCATCTCTGACCACGATGGTCAGTTTACCTCGCATCTTTGGGAAACATTTCAATCTGCTCTCGGTACTACTCTTAATCTAAGTACTGCTTTCCATCCCCAAACCGACGGTCAGACTAAAAGAACGATTCGCACCCTTGAAGACATGCTTCGCTCATGTGTCATAGATTTCGGTGGTAATTGGGACGCGCACTTACCTTTAGTCGAATTCTCGTACAATAACAGTTATCATTCTAGCATCCAAATGGCACCATTTGATGCATTATACGGAAGAAAATGTCGATCGTCCATTGTATGGCACGAGATCGGAGACTCGCAAATTACCGGTCCTGAGCTATTGCTAGAAACGACTGACAAAATCCTCCAAATTCGAGGAAATCTGTTGAAAGCTCGGAGCCGTCAGAAAAGTTACGCCGATTGACGCCGCAAGCCCCTTGAATTTGACGTTGGCGATCACGTACTCCTAAAGGTTGCACCTTGGAAGGGGGTGATCAGATTCGGCAATAAAGGAAAGCTCGCGCCTCGATATGTTAGACCCTTTAGAATTCTGGAAAGGATTGGAAAAGTGGCCTACAGACTCGAACTACCGGAGGAACTTAGTAATGTCCACCTGACTTTCCAAGTTTCGAACCTCAGAAAGTGCTTATCCGACCAGGAATTACATGTCCCTCTCGAAGAGTTACAAGTGGACGAAACATTACACTTCGTGGAAAAACCTTTCGAGATCATGGGACGAGAAACCAAGGTGCTCAGACGCTCACGCATTCCCATTGTGAAGGTTCGCTGGGAAGGCAAACGTGGTGCGGAGTTCACCTGGGAACTCGAAAGTGACATGAAGGCGAAGTACCCGCAACTGTTTGTTACGCCTACTTCCTAAATTTCGGGACGAAATTTCCTAAAGGAGGGGAGGCTGTAACAACCCGCTTTTTTTGGAAAGTCAAAGTACAAGTCAAAGTTAAAGGAAGAAAAGATTGCTAATTGCGATCTATCACTCCTTGCTTGACTAGTAGATTATGCTTCTTGACTTGTAATTGAATTCTATTATTTAATTGCTTTAGTTGTATTATGTGGAGTATCTAGCAATAATCGAGGTTTAATCGATGTTTATCGTTAATCGACTTATTGCTAATCGCAACGCTATCGTATTCGCAACTCGAATTATGTGTTCTGGATATTGTTTTACGTGTGTGTGCAATTATGTGTTACTTGTGCATGTTATGTTTATGTTTAGGTGTTTAATCGCAATCGCATTTCTATCGCAATCGCAAACACTAAACGCAAGTTGCTTGTAGTGATTATATGTTAGATATAGTAGTTAGGTTATTTGTGTAACTAATGGTTAATACTATCGCATCGCTCACTCGAATCGCATCGCAACGCTTAACACGCAAAACGAAACGCCAAAACTCAACTCATCGGACACTTGGATCGAATGGCCGTCCGATCGGATTACCATCCGATCGGTGCACCATCCTACCCTTACTCCTCCTTTCTATTTTTGGCAACCTATAAATACCCCTCCTGTCACATCACAAGTGATGTGACAGCTCTCTCACTCGACCAGCTCGTTCAAGGCCCTATTTCTCTCGATTTCTCGCGATTCTTGTAAGTTTTCAACTCAAATCTTGTACTTCTATGATCTACACGCACTCCTTCATCATTAACCGTGAAATCAATGGATTTGAGGTGTTTTAGGATGACGTCATCATGGAGTTCTTATGAACTTCAAGATTTGGCTTCATTCCACCAAGAACAACTCAGATCTGAAGGATTTCCACATGATTTCACAACGATTTCGCATAGATCTAAACATTTTCAAAGTTAAAAGGATTGAAA
Organism: Helianthus tuberosus; assembly: GCA_030545235.1. Classification (NCBI taxonomy): domain Eukaryota; kingdom Viridiplantae; phylum Streptophyta; class Magnoliopsida; order Asterales; family Asteraceae; genus Helianthus; species Helianthus tuberosus. The sequence goes on from CM060447.1 coordinate 88,846,222, forward strand.
GATGGTTTCTAACTTTCTTTCAACACTTTTACACTCAATGCACTCAAAACCGATAGAATCAGAGCTCATTCATGCCTTCTACTCTTCTCTAGTGATGTGCCGGTTTGAGATCCGAATCCTATCAACGAGACATCTGATTTCTGGTTGAACATGAAACCACCCCTCACGAACAGCTAACCAATCGGATTGGGGTGATTCCCGTTCGATCGGATAGTCTGGGTCTGATGGAGTTTCCGTTGTTTAACACGTTGTCAAACCGTCTCGAGCAAACCGCAAAACTTTTTAAACTTAGCAAATAATCAAGTTCAAGACGATCAGGTTCGTTGGGACAGATTGCCATCCGATCTTACTGCAATCCGATCGGATTGCACTTGAGCCCCAATACTTAATCATTTTCATAATTTCCAAAGAACATCAGTTCTAACGGATTGCCAACCGATCGAGTGACCGTCCTGCTGTGAACTTGTTCTAAACTGAGAACCCTCGCCAATCGGATCACCATCCGATCGAGCGACAATTCGATCGATCGACCTAAAGGGTAGAGACACTTCCCTGTTTTCAAAATGCTTCAACGAAAACTTCAAAGCCATCATACACAAACACATCCTTACCAAACGAATGTCAATCCGACCGATTGGCCATCCGATCGGATGACCATCCGAACGGATTGACATCCGATCGAATGACCATCCGATCGGATTGCCATCTGATCGGATTACCGTTCAACACTTGGTTCACTTTTCACCGATTTACGCACCGCTCTTCGCTTATGCTATCGTTAACTGTTCAGGCTAATCAACCTAGCGCTCCCTTCAATCCATTTACATCGCTGTGAGTATACTCGATCCCTTTTTGCTTTACGCACTTTGGGTGTTACATACGTTACTTATTCTAAATCACATCGACACACAACGCAATTACTATTTATACGCTGACCGTTATTGCATGTTACTTGTTACTCGATGAATGCTTGTATGTTATGTTAACACAGTGATTGTTTCCTGACGCCTTAGCAATGATAATACTATTTGTTTGGACTCAGCACCTGTCATGGACAGGGGTTGTTAAGGTTACATCTTCACGTGTCACAGTGGTGATATGTGTTGCGCATTCTACAACTCGCAGTCTAGTCTGTGCATATTTCATTGTCGATAACCTACTAGCTTCACATTATATATGTTACATGCTGGTTATGCATAAACACTTTCGAACTCTACTATTATTATTAAACTTGTATGCTCACCTTTACACTATGTGTATTCACCTCTATTTTAACGTATGTGACAGGTGTTTGATTGCTTAGGATGCTGTGCTTTACCTGGTTTATGGAATCTAGTAGGAATGAGAGTCTAGAAACAAACAAAGACAATTTATTTATTCAAATCTGAGTTGTCGGAACATGTTTGTTTTGAGAAATCTATGTCTGTAATAATTGGTTACTTGATGGGTTATGGTACGGGACATAATATTAACTATCCGATAATTTAGTTGTTATGGAATTTCTCTTGACAATCTGTTTCGCTCAGTGCCGCGCCCCGATGTTTCCGTCATCGGTTGGGGTGTGACATTAAGTCTGGCCCAACTTCATGGTAGGCTCTTCACCTATGAGAGAGAGCTGAACCAGAAAAAGAAGTTGCAGGAATTTGGAAAAGTTGTTGATGATTGCACCTTTGGTAACACAACACTTTTGGATCAAGAAGAGTCTTCTAGTGGTAGTAAGGACCAGAGTTTTTTTTTGGGTAAAAGTAAGGACCAGAGTTATGATCGTTACATTGGCATAAGTGCAGGTGGAGCCTTCAACAGCTCTGAGCCTTACTCACCTAATTATGCTTTCACAGCAAATGGGGAAAACCAAAACTCTGAAAACTTATCCTTTGAACTCAATGACCTCCAACATTTTGATCCCACTGACCTAGAAGATATGGACATTTTGCACCAATTGGCCTTGTTAAGTGTAAGAACTAGCAAGTTTTATAAGAGAACATGTAGAAAGTTTCCAGGACTACATGGGAATTTAAAAGTGGGGTTGGATAAGTCCAAAATTAAGTGCTCTAAGTGTAAAAGGCTTGGTCACTTTGCTAGGGAATGTAGGAGTCAAAATAGTGGTCCAATCATAACTCATCCTAGCCCAAGACCTCAAAACACTGTGCACTATTCCTAATATACCCCTGCTCCTCATATGCAAAACACTGCCCGTTTTGCACATCCTGTAAACACTGTTCCAGTGCAATATGTTCAAACCTCTGTTCCACAAATTCAGCATGTCCAAGCCCATGTCTCTCAGGTCCAAGTGCAACAACCTGCACCACAACATACTGCACAAACATCTGCTCCAGCAAAGGCCAATCAACAGAGTTTCTTTACTCAGGGCTTTGTTGATTGGAGTAGTATGCCTGAAGATTTGAATGATGATAATTTTGCTCTATTTGCCAATTCTGATTTTTCTAGTGATGAATTTTGTTTTATGGCATTAGAGTCAATAACAGAAGGGCAGGAATCTGATAAAGTGGAACCCAGTGCTAAAACAGTGGATGAAGTTGCTGAAGCAGTGGTTACTGCTGTTATTGGTGAACAGTTGTTAGAGAAGAAAGAATCTGAACCACTGTTGGAACATCTTGCTGACCCATGGGATGGTAGAGTGTGTGAGGATGAATGTGACTGTGCCATGATGGTTGCATCTAAGGTATCACCTCAGGTCTTGAAAAATTTATGCACAGATAAATGCATTATTGCATTTGCAAATATAAAAGAGGTGAATGAAAACCTTAGGGATAAAATTTTAAAAGATGAATTACAATTTGAAAAAAACTCTCAAAGAGTTTAAAAACAAATTGTTTGAAAAGAAAAATGAAATCTGCAGTCTGAAACATGAACACAACATAACCAAAGACCAATGTCACACCCCGACCACGTAAAACAACAAAACGTGGCGGAAACATCGAGGCGCGTTGCAACAGAATCATTGTTTCATAACCATGGATACCAAAAAGTGTTTCGTTTTATTAAACATTGAATAATTACATCGTCTGGAAATCTAAATACACAATTTAAACATAGTCTATCATTGTTATTGAGTCACTAAGGCCTTGTCCAGTCCTATGTGAGCATGCATCCTATTAAATCGATATCTTTCAACAATACCTGAAACACATGTGAAAACGAGGTCAGCAAAGAAATGCTGGCGAGTACATAGGTTTTGTGAAAATAAGATTCATGACTTCTGTTTAAGAAAATGTTTAGTCATGAACCTTGTAATTTGCTTTGTCTTTGTAAATCATTTGAAGAATAATAAGTTCAGATGATATGTATAAATAAGAGAATAATGCATGATTAAATGAATAACCATGTAAAATGAGTTTGTATAAGTTAAGTTGTTTGTACAACAATGTATTGTGAAAAGCACGTTATTTGTATAAAATGTTATATGTTTAAATTGAAATGATTTAAACAATGCTACGATATGTAATACCATATAAGCACTTATATATAGGAAGTACCAGCGGCGTATCCACCATGTTTATATCATATTACACACGCCTCGTTACTTAAATCACTTACTCAAACCAAACCAACAATGTAAGATGTCTATGTGTAAACCAACTGCTAAATGTATTGGAATAATATGTCAAAATGTTCATGTCAAGATGCAAATCATGTTATGTATAACCAATGTCAAAAGTGTTTGTGTCAAATGTAAACCATGTAATGTGTAAGCAAAATGATATGTATGGCTAGTGAAATGCATCAACTAAACCATAGGTGAAACGCACAAAATAAAGTATTGAAGTAAAACTTGGTTTAAATCAATACTATGTTTCGTGGAAATGCATGATCAAATGTAAATCATGTCCAAATGTTTACCCAATCGTTAAAACATTTTGTGAAATCGTTCAAATTGTCCTTGTTGTTTTAATCGTTCAAATCGTTCTTGTTTTAATTGTGAAACTACTTTATGGTCGATTTTCTAATAACACTCAAACCTTCTTGACTCGTTCATCATTCCAACTCGTTCTCTTTCTTAACAAACCCTTACCAAAGGGTAAATTAATAATTACAGATTCAGTCATTACCCAAAATACCCACACATAACCATGGGTATAGAGAATAACGGGATTTGTCAGATCCTATGGTACCATAACCTAATACTGGTCGGCTTGATCATTGCTAATGAATGTCATTGGTTATGTAACTACAACCAACAAGTTTGTTCACTTTATTGAAATCGTTCTTGAAACCATTGTAATTGTTTTTGAAACCATTGTAATCGTTCTTGAAATCATTGTTAAGACATTTAGCACATATGAGTCACCCCAAAACAGTTGAAAACAGTAAAAGAGGGGAATAATGTACTCGCCTGAGAATGCTTAGAGGTCTTGAACAACAACCAAACAAAGCTAGAGGGAGCACGGAATCAGTCGGCAATCTAAAACTATATAAATAAACCGGACTTAAATCGGGAGATCGGATAGGATGAGGTTTCGTAAACCAAACGAGTATGGAAAATCGTGTAATATGGTTTAACAAACCCTACATACTAAAACGAAACTTAACCTAAGTGCTTTCGACCCTTCGCGACCCATTAAGGTAACATACGCTACTTTAACGCGTCGTGCGCGCAAAGCGCGTTCGAGACGTCTAACTAGTCCTATGACAAGTATTATATGCCTAAACGTGTTTAATCATGTTGTATAATCAGTTATGTATAAAAGTTTAGGTTACATAAGCTTAATTACCAATTATACATGAAAAGGGTATTCTGGTAATTTACCTAAGGCATATAAACTACCTATCAAACAACTACTTAAACGATGTGACCATAAGGTATAACCTCGGAAGGTTATTCCCTATATACTATGGTCACCTAATGTATTTGGTTGGATCCTAATGATCGACCAAACTGGGTCGGGTTCGAAGGTATAAGCGATTTATCAGATCGCTTACCCTTACGACCCTAGACAACGTGGTAATCAGTAGGCATAGTCACAAGGGACTATAACCATCGTGATTACAATCACGTTGCGAAGTTCAAACGAACTTCGCATTGACCATAAGCTGGTCAACGCTGAAAGTCAAACAAATTTTGACTTTCGGACTCGAAAAGCAATAAAAGAACGAAGGAACACTTACAAAGGGTCCCCGAATGCTAATCTAGATCGAAATAACTCAGGTATGAAACAATGGTTCCAACTTAGAGTCTTTAAGATCAGATTCTAGTGATTTTGAAGCAATGGGGGGTGGGGTATTTATAGTTTTTGGGTAACCGTTAAGATCGTTTCATGGAAACCGTGCTTGAATCTTGTACGTACACTTGTCGGAACCTTATGGTAGCTAAAAATGGTCCTAAATGAGCTGAAAGGTCAAGTGTGGGTTTGTGGTTGTGGTTAAAACAGCTGGAATCTGCTGACTAATCAGTCTGATCTGATCTGGGGAACCCTTGCGCATCGTAGGGGAAGAATGCTTACGCATCGTAAGCATGTAAATTTGGCAGATTTACCATTTTAGTCCCTGTCATGCATTCAGCCCATTTTCGACACGTTTAAGGCCCGTTAACCCCATTTTAAGGCCCTAAAATGATGCCTAAACATTGTGGACATGAAACATGCTCAAAAATATGTCGGATGTTGGTTCGTTTGGTCGTACGAACGCGATGTTCGCTTAATTACGACGGAATGCGCACAAGCGCGAAAAACGATTCAAAATGCGTGACGAATGGATTTTTCTTATGCCAAACACTAAAATAAAATATTTTAGTGCTTACATAAAATTTTGGATGTCCAGATGTATTCAGAACGTAAGTTATGCGCGAAAATGCAAACTTGTGCACTTTTGACACTTTTAGTCCCTGAATGACCCAAAAGTTTGTTTTAGCATACCGAACCCCTCAAAGCCTATTTCTAAGCTATGTGAAGGATATTTATGGTATGTTTAACTTATGGTCATGTTCCGGAATGTTCCTCACAGTTCAAATTGGCATACTTTCGCAGTTTGTCAAGTTTAGTCCCTGTAAGCGAATTAACTTGTTTTTGCCATACCAAAGCCTTCAAAACTTATTTCTAAGTTATGTAAAGGTTATTTAAGGTATGTTAAGCCTATTTCACTATTCTGGAGTGTTCGTTGAATTAAACTGGTTATATTTACGCATCGGTGCGCGTATAACCTTCCAGAAAGCGATTTAGAGTTTGGAATCGAACAAGAATTGATATGTGCAAATGATACACATATTTTTTACAAATCCCAAGTATGAAACACAAAATTTCATTGGTTTGGCATTTGTTTGATGGTCGTAGTGACACAGGTGTCACAGTCTCCCCTACTTTAGGAAATTTCGTCCCGAAATTTAATTAGAGGAAACCTGTGAGAGCTTGAAAGCATGAAGTTGAAAAGATCGAACAACATTGGTTAGGGTTATGAACTTCTAGTAACCTTAATAACATTATGCTTGCAATGTAAGAGGGATACTTATATACAAGTATATGAAGCGTCATTGGTGCGTCCACCATACCTTCATTACATCGTTCTCATTTTGTTATTGTTGTCGCTATCGGTTCTTACACATAATAAATCTTACTGGGTTTCTGTGCACTAAATTTCATAATTATGTACGCATCCATAATTAGACAATTCCTTGCACAGTTTACACAGTCTATTTTATAACGTGTAGGGTAAAACTAAATGAACAATCCTGTGATGCGTGTGACTAGACCGCCATAGAGTCCTTTTAATTAAATCAATAAATGATCTAAATAGACTATCAAGGAGTCTGTTCAGCTACATCACTAGATGTCGTTCTTTAACCAAATTGTGAATCAATCTTTTTTTTGACTAGACCACTAAAAGGTCTCTCTTCGAGTCATGAAATGGTACTATATAATCCCAAGGGTCTTAACTACCACGTAGAAGCCCATTAAGGATTTAAGGTAGTACCTTTTGAATATCCTACTATGAATCCCTTATATATAAAAGATTCTATGAGGATTTTGAAAATCGGATCACACAAAAACATAAAGGAGAACACATAACACGTAATCACATAATCGCATAATCGTTTAATTTGTTATCTTTGGACACGGGTATTTAAAGCATACTGGGAACCAAATCCTTAATTGCAGCAATTTGGATGGATCCACAAGAATACCCTGCTTGTTGACTAGATGACCCAAAAAAAAAACTGAACTTCTTTAAGCCAAAATTTCCTCTTGGAGGATTTAGCGAAAAGTTTGTTCCTTCTTTAGGGGTTCCAATGTCAACGAAGGTGTTGATCGTGATCGGCTCGGGATATGAATAGATCAAGATGTCATTAACAACAATGACGAACTGATCCAAATAAGGCTTGCAGACTCTATTTATTAAGTCCTTGAAGATGGCTGGAGCATTTGTCAACCCAAAAGGCATGACTGTAAACTCGTAATGGCCATACTTCATGCAGAAAACCGTTTTGGGAATATCTTCTTCGAGAATACAAAGTTGATGATACCCAAAACGCAAATCGATCTTGGAAAAGCATGAAACGCTATGCAGTTGATCGGAGAAATCGTTGATTTAAGGTAGGGGATATCGATTCTTGATGGTAAGCTTACCAGGCTTACGTTAATCGATATACATTCGAAAAGATCCATTTTTCTTTTCACAAAGAGGACAGCAGTTTCTCCAAGGTGAAAAGTTCGGACGGATGAATCCTTTATCAGACAACTCTTGAAGCTGTTTTGATAATTCTTGCATCTCGAACGGTGCAAGACGATAAGATACTTTAGATTTAAAAGAAACAAGTGTTTGAGGTTCTTAGGGAGATCACAAGTGATCATAAAAATGACAGAACCACACGAGTAGTTTTGTCTTTGTGTTGACATCATAAGGTTAGATCAAACATTCATACAATTGCATTAGTTAAAAAATAAAACCACAAATTTTTATTTATATAACAACCGCATTGTCTTTAAATGTTACAAGATAACAACCAGAGGAAATACAAAATGCTAATTGTTCACTCCTTCATCATTGAGTGCCTCATTGATGTTAAACACTCGACCACGTGCTGGATTCACATTGACGTTGACATTCGCATTTGGGTTTGCGTTAGCATTTGCATTCACCAGTCTCGGACAGTTGTGGCGGAAGTGACCAATCTCTCCGCAGTTGAAACATGACCCCAGTGGGAATCTCGCAGCATTCCCTTGAACCGGAGCTTGAACCTGAGCAGCCTGATTTTGTCCCAAACGACAAACATTGGCCAAATGCCCAAGTTTACCACACGTCGTGCATTGCCAGCAAGCTTGTTGTACCGCGTGATGACCGTTGCAGCGTGCACAATGAGGTGCGGTACCGGCATATGCTTTCTTTGCAGGTGGCTGAGCTGGTGGGTTCCGCGGGTTCTGAGCAGTCTGTGCTGTAACAGCAAAGTTCTGAACACCCTTTCGCTTTCTTGATTTCTTTGACGTCTCACCTTCCATACCCTTCTTGTTTTGACCTTTCTTGCTATCCTCCTTGTCAGACCCCTGCTTCTTACCCTTGTCACCCTTTCTGTGTAACTTATTCTTCCGAATCTGCGACTCAGTCAATGTCGCAGCTAACTTGATCGCCTGACGGAGTGTGGTAGGGCTACTACCAGTAAGGATGTCTTGTACCGAGTCAGGTAGGCCGTCGATGTACCTTTCGATAGCCTTGTCGAGTGGGGTAACCATTATCGGGCAAAGCAGACTCAACTCCTCAAACCTATTAGTATACGCCCTGTGCTCACCACTATCTTGCTTCAACTCATCAAATTCCTTCTCCAAAGCTCGCTGCTCATGACGAGGACAGAATTCCCTCATCATAAGAGCCCTAAGTTCAGCCCATGTCTGTGCTAGAGCAACTTCTGCACCACGATCCCTCATAACCCCGTTCCACCATGTGAGAGCCCTCTTCTGAAACACACTTGAAGAAAACTCGACCTTGCGATTGTCAGGACACTGCACGTGGCGGAAAGTATTCTCAATGCTCTCGAACCATTGAAGTAGCCCAGTCGCTCCTTCAGAACCACTAAACTTGAGTGGTTTAGCCTGGTTAAAATCCTTGTATTTGCATGGAACATTGTTGTTGTTGTTGGCTTGGTTCCATTGAGCAAAGAGGTTTGGGAATTGAGCAGCCATTTGCTGCGCAATGATTTCTGCCAATTCGGCAGTCTCTATCTGGCTTTCGCGTCGAGGAGGCATTCTAAAAGAGGAAACATGAAAGGAAACGAGTGAGAGAATTAGATGAAAAGAATGAGATGAAACAAATCTGATGAAAGCAAGGATAGTGGTCATTTGTTTGTTACTACAAAGCAACAACCGACACACAGTCACTAACCAAAGTAAATGGATCAAAAATAATGTATCGCAAAGACATGCTCGCCTATAAGTGAACACTCATCCCAAGAATTCCCAGGTAAGCACAACTGGTCTCGCGTCTGATGAGATATATACGAAGTGCTTGCCTAGACAGAAAACCCAGAATACAGGCATTCACCCTTCCAGTTTGCACGTGTTCACATTATTAAAAACCCAAAACCTTGACGAGATTTTGAAAACTCAAAGGGGTTCAAAACCATATAACAGAGGGTTAAAAACCTTACAATAGAGGGTTCAAAACCTAGTAATCAATCATCCTAGAACAGATGATTAGTTTTCAAAGCGGTTTTGAAATTTATGTTCTTGTTGTGGTCGTCGCCTAAGGATAGGTGACGGTATTGTTTTATGACTAAACGCAAGTAAACTCGCGTTAGGGTCCTAGAAAGGTTATAGACTAGGTCAAAGCATTATTAATAACCTAATTCCCTATAACCATTGGCTCTGATACCAACTTTTCTGTCACACCCCGACCACGTAAAACAACAAAACGTGGTGGAAACATCGAGGCGCGTTGCAACAGAATCATTGTTTCATAACCATGGATACCAAAAAGTGTTTCGTTTTATTAAACATTGAATAATTACATCGTCTGGAAATCTAAATACACAATTTAAACATAGTCTATCATTGTTATTGAGTCACTAAGGCCTTGTCCAGTCCTATGTGAGCATGCATCCTATTAAATCGATATCTTTCAACAATACCTGAAACACATGTGAAAACGAGGTCAGCAAAGAAATGCTGGCGAGTACATAGGTTTTGTGAAAATAAGATTCATGACTTCTGTTTAAGAAAATGTTTAGTCATGAACCTTGTAATTTGCTTTGTCTTTGTAAATCATTTGAAGAATAATAAGTTCAGATAATATGTATAAATAAGAGAATAATGCATGATTAAATGAATAACCATGTAAAATGAGTTTGTATAAGTTAAGTTGTTTGTACAACAATGTATTGTGAAAAGCACGTTATTTGTATAAAATGTTATATGTTTAAATTGAAATGATTTAAACAACGCTACGATATGTAATACCATATAAGCACTTATATATAGGAAGTACCAGCGGCGTATCCACCATGTTTATATCATATTACACACGCCTCGTTACTTAAATCACTTACTCAAACCAAACCAACAATGTAAGATGTCTATGTGTAAACCAACTGCTAAATGTATTGGAATAATATGTCAAAATGTTCATGTCAAGATGCAAATCATGTTATGTATAACCAATGTCAAAAGTGTTTGTGTCAAATGTAAACCATGTAATGTGTAAGAAAAATTATATGTATGGCTAGTGAAATGCATCAACTAAACCATAGGTGAAACGCACAAAACAAAGTATTGAAGTAAAACTTGGTTTAAATCAATACTATGTTTCGTGGAAATGCATGATCAAATGTAAATCATGTCCAAATGTTTACCCAATCGTTAAAACATTTTGTGAAATCGTTCTAATTGTTCTTGTTGTTTTAATCGTTCAAATCGTTCTTGTTTTAATTGTGAAACTACTTTATGGTCGATTTTCTAATAACATTCAAACCTTCTTGACTCGTTCATCGTTCCAACTCGTTCTCGTTCTTAACAAACCTTTACCAAAGGGTAAATTAATAATTACAGATTCAGTCATTACCCAAAATACCCACACATAACCATGGGTATAGAGAATAACGGGATTTGTCAGATCCTATGGTACCATAACCTAATACTGGTCGGCTTGATCATTGCTAATGAATGTCATTGGTTATGTAACTACAACCAACAAGTTTGTTCACTTTATTGAAATCGTTCTTGAAACCATTGTAATTGTTTTTGAAACCATTGTAATCGTTCTTGAAATCATTGTTGAGACATTTAGCACATATAAGTCACCCCAAAACAGTTGAAAACAGTAAAAGAGGGGAATAATGTACTCGCCTGAGAATGCTTAGAGGTCTTGAACAACAACCAAACAAAGCTAGAGGGAGCACGGAATCAGTCGGCAATCTAAAACTATATAAATAAACCGGACTTAAATCGGGAGATCGGATAGGATGAGGTTTCGTAAACCAAACGAGTATGGAAACTCGTGTAATATGGTTTAACAAACCCTACATACTAAAACGAAACTTAACCTAAGTGCTTTCGACCCATCGCGACCCATTAAGGTAACATACGCTACTTTAACGCGTCGTGCGCGCAAAGCGCGTTCGAGACGTCTAACTAGTCCTATGACAAGTATTATATGCCTAAACGTGTTTAATCATGTTGTATAATCAGTTATGTACAAAAGTGTAGGTTACATAAGCTTAATTACCAATTATACATGAAAAGGGTATTCTGGTAATTTACCTAAGGCATATAAACTACCTATCATACAACTACTTAAACGATGTGACCATAAGGTATAACCTCGGAAGGTTATTCCCTATATACTATGGTCACCTAATGTATTTGGTCGGATCCTAATGATCGACCAAACTGGGTCGGGTTCGAAGGTATAAGCGATTTATCAGATCGCTTACCCTTACGACCCTAGACAACGTGGTAATCAGTAGGCATAGTCACAAGGGACTATAACCATCGTGATTACAATCACGTTGTGAAGTTTAAACGAACTTCGCATTGACCATAAGCTGGTCAACGCTGAAAGTCAAACAAAGTTTGACTTTCGGACTCGAAAAGCAATAAAAGAACGAAGGAACACTTACAAAGGGTCCCCGAATGCTAATCTAGATCGAAATAACTCAGGTATGAAACAATGGTTCCAACTTAGAGTCTTTAAGATCAGATTCTAGTGATTTTGAAGCAATGGGGGGTGGGGTATTTATAGTTTTCGGGTAATCGTTAAGATCGTTTCATGGAAACCGTGCTTGAATCTTGTACGTACACTTGTCGGAACCTTATGGTAGCTAAAAATGGTCCTAAATGAGCTGAAAGGTCAAGTGTGGGCTTGTGGTTGTGGTTAAAACAGCTGGAATCTGCTGACTAATCAGTCTGATCTGATCTGGGGAACCCTTGCGCATCGTAGGGGAAGAATGCTTACGCATCGTAAGCATGTAAATTTGGCAGATTTACCATTTTAGTCCCTGTCATGCATTCAGCCCATTTTCGACACGGTTAAGGCCCGTTAACCCCATTTTAAGGCCCTAAAATGATGCCTAAACATTGTGGACATGAAACATGCTCAAAAATATGTCGGATGTTGGTTCGTTTGGTCGTACGAACGCGATGTTCGCTTAATTACGACGGAATGCGCACAAGCGCGAAAAACGATTCAAAATGCGTGACGAATGGATTTTTCTTATGCCAAACACTAAAATAAAATATTTTAGTGCTTACATAAATTTTTGGATGTCCAGATGTATTCAGAACGTAAGTTATGCGTGAAAATGCAAACTTGTGCACTTTTTGACACTTTTAGTCCCTGAATGACCCAAAAGTTTGTTTTAGCATACCGAACCCCTCAAAGCCTATTTCTAAGCTATGTGAAGGATATTTATGGTATGTTTAACTTATGGTCATGTTCCGGAATGTTCGTCACAGTTCAAACTGACATACTTTCGCAGTTTGTCAAGTTTAGTCCCTGTAAGCGAATTAACTTGTTTTTGCCATACCAAAGCCTTTAAAACTTATTTCTAAGTTATGTAAAGGTTATTTAAGGTATGTTAAGCCTATTTCACTATTCTGGAGTGTTCGTTGAATTAAACTGGTTATATTTACGCATCGGTGCGCGTATAACCTTCCAGAAAGCGATTTAGAGTTTGGAATCGAACAAGAATTGATATGTGCAAATGATACACATATTTTTTACAAATCCCAAGTATGAAACACAAAATTTCATTGGTTTGGCATTTGTTTGATGGTCGCAGTGACACAGGTGTCACAACCAACTCCAAGCTATGGTAGAAAAATACCAAGCTTGTAAAAAGGAGCTTGAATCCACCCAATCACTTGTGAGAAATGGGTGGAGTCTTATAAAGGTTATGAGCTGATGTTAGAAAAGCATATCAAGAGCAATGTAAAGGTTATGACCAAACTGAAAATACTGCTGAAATTGATTATGACTTAATTGAAGTAAAACCAACAAATCTGGCTGGTCAAGAGATTAAAGTCACAGATAAAAATGGAAACAAAATTATTTTGGAAAAACCAGAGGGGTCATTAACCTTTGAAGAGATAGAAAAATATCAATTCAAACCCACATGGTCAGATGGATGTGACATCCTTGAAAATTTCAAGCCAATAGATTTTTCCACAGTTGAGGGTGTCAAAGCACCTAAGGCTAAGGTCATTCCTCTTAAAGACATCCCAACAGAGGTTAAAAACTCTGTTGAAAAGGAAGTTGAAAAGAGGAAGAGAAGAGAAAAAGTTAAAAATTTGTTTTGTGACTTTTGTGAAAAGAGAAACCATTCTACAAAGGACTGGTTTCATCTGAAAGCTTTTGATATAAACAAAACAAGTGTAATTGAGCCTGCACCTAAGTGCACCATCTGTGGAAAAACCAATCATCTCACTAAACAGTGTGTGTACCTCAAAACTTTTGAGGTTAAAAGAAAAGAGTACACTTCAAAAACACTCGAGAGTCCTCAAAAATCATCCATCAAGAACAAACAACCTTTTGTGCCTGTTGAAACAGTTGTTACAAAATAGTTGAACAAAACCTCTGCTCCCAGAGAGGTACAAGTGACAGATGCACCACCATCAAACCAATTCCCAAGAGGAAAATGTCAACCACCATACAAAAGGGTCCCACATATTTATGAAGCTTACAAAAAGCCTTCTAAACCCAAAGTGAATAGGCATCCTTTTGGTTTTCAACATCTGACAGGAAATGGTCCACAACAGTGGTTAGAGAAAAATGTTCAAAAACCTGTTCAAAACCCTGACCTAACCACTGTCCGTGTTCTTAGACTTGAGGTTGATCTATCTGTGACCCCATCCAAAGCCTTGTTTGCTTTGGAGACCCTCCTGAACTAATTGTTTACTTGATGTGCAGGGAGCTTCTGCATGCTTAGATAGTTTATGGTATATAGATAGTGGAGGCTCCAGGCACATGACTAGATGTAGAACCCTACTAAAAAATTTCAAAAAACATGGAGGGGGTGATATATCCTTTGGTAACAATTCTAAAGGAAAGGTTTTGGGGTTAGGGATAGTTCAGAATGGGAATCTCAAGTTTGAGAATGTCAATCTTATCGATAATCTGAAGTTTAACCTCCTTAGTGTCTCACAAATGAGTGACAAAGGCTATGGATCATTCTTCACTGTAGGATCGTTTTACCGACCAAACGAGTCGATCAGAAGAATTCTTAGACTGAATCAGAGGTGAAATTCATTGATTAAGTCTTCGTTTAGCTTGTATAACACTAGAATCACTATTAACTGTCTTGTTTATTGATCAAATAACAGTTTACAGGCCAGAGACACTTCGACAGCACTTCGGCGTCGGAACCAAGAAGCAATACAAACGAAATCAGATCAAGGGTATTTATAGGCATGGTGATTTCGCTTGAACATGCTCAAGCGGAATCACTTTCAAGCGGAATCACCCAAACGAAATCAACAACTTGATTTCGTTTGAAATGACCCTGTGTCATTTCAAGCGAAATTACCTATAAAAACACATTTCCTCGTTTTCCGTGCCCTAATCTATACAATCTCATACAAGACTCGATACAAGACGAAGTCGACAGACGTATGCACTAACAGACTCCCCCTCGGATGTTGACGAGTCTGAAGTATCGAGTCTTCAGCATATCATCTCTTCAGTCTTGATCAGTCTTCTCAACTTCAGGAACTTCTCCTGGCTTTCCATAGCAACATGATCAGAAACCTGGCTTCTTTGTCTTCAGACTCCCCCTTTCACTCAGCTGGGATCGCAGTCTGGAATTCTTTATCTTATAGCATGTAACGAAAACCTGGAATTCAACATCAGGAATCGAAACTTTGATTTGTTCAACATTTCCCGCACAAACTTTCTCACAACCACATAAATTTTTATAATAGTTATATCAAGTTCAAATTAATGATCTTGATTAACTAATCAAAATTTCTTTCTCAAAACAAATTTCTTCATTTAAACACACACTCCCAACCTTGTTCATCATGTTCAGCACTTGAAATTTTGAAATTCAGCTCTTCAACATCAGTTGTCGAAAATCCTTTTGAATTTTCAAATAAAGCTAAAACTTCTAAACAGAAACAATATTGAAATGCAGTAAAGAAATATTTACAGACAATATTTTTGTGAGTTTATGTAAGAGGATCATATCAGTTTATGTGACCAATCACTAGCACCGTTAGACTTTAAACATTTTCAGTTCTAAACGATTCACATAGATTGACGATATTGTTGTCCACTTAAACTCAATCTAAAAACTTTCGACAGGCTTACCGATACATTAAGGTATATTAATTTTGCACTAAATTCTTATGGACCCCACGATCTCAGCATATCCCCTCATCATGCAATACACTGACTCAAGTAATGCTTTTAAACTTTCATCAACTGTAATATGTGCGAAAACAAAGCAGAATGTTTAAACATTAACAATCAGGTCGATACTTCCGTATACGCAGAGAAAGTCCAATTTTTAAACAAAATAAGAAAAATAAAACAATTTGAAGTTGTTTAAGCTTTAACCACCAGGTCGATACTCACGTATACGCAGAGGTGATCCAAAGCTTAAACGAAACACCAAAGAAAATAAAGTAGAACGTTTAGGCACTAACATCCAGGTCGATACTCACGTATACGCAGAGGATGTCCAATGCTTAAACAAAATAAAGAAATAAAACAAGTTTAAATCTTTGTAAAATAAAATGCACAAACACAGCGACTTTTTCAGTAAAGTTGTGAAAGTTCACAGACTTGACCGGTTTTATATCTTTTGACAATCAGCGATTACCGAGTAGGTACACACTCACGAAGGACAAAACTAAGTACTATGCTTTCAATCATGTTTCCCACTAGAACTAGGCTTTTTCATTTATGTTTGTATCGTTATCGCAAATCTACTAGTCTAGCTGAGCCTACCGTCACATCTTTAGAGAGACCGTTTATCACATTTTATCTCTCCATTTCTTTAGCATGCTGTGACAGTCTAACTGACCTACTATCATTTCCTCTTTTTACAACAAAACTCATTTTTGCATTTTTCAATGTTTTTGGAATTTTTAAATTTTCTAATTTTTTAAAATTTTACTCCGCCTAAAATCAAAATATGTTTCAATTTTGATTTTCTGAGAAAATTTGAAACCAAACTGTACAAAGTAAAGTGACAACATGATGAGAATTACTTCAATTCTCCATTCACTTGGCATAAACAATCAGAACTCCCCCTCACAACAAACTATTTTCCCATTGTGATTTCAAAACACTTAAGTTTGTTTTAATCAAATGGTTTTTCCGGAAAATTAGTTTTGTGAATCATTTATCAAACATGGGGATCATTCATCACCTTGTTTTCTTCAACCATATGTAAGAATTTAACATTTCCCAATTTAATCAACAATACCACATGTAGAAAATCAAGTACAACTTAATGTCCCTGATTTACTACTTGTAAGACGAAATATCACCAGAGTGAATTTCTCAAGAAAGATACCGATTCCTGCTCCACTCTTACCAACCTGGAAGCTCCGGCAAGTCAGATTTTTCATTTAAAAAGATTTACCCAAGCCTGACAATTCTTGGGTTTTTCAACTTTTTGTTTTAAATTTCCGTTTGACAATGATGGAAAGTTTGCATCATCAATTGTCGACACAGAAACATCACCTTTTACCTCAACAAATGGCTCTTCTGGCTTTGATGAATCAGATTCATCGCCCAAACGTGGCTCCTTTGACTTTGACAAGTCAAATTCATTGCCTGATCGTGGCTTGTCTGACTTTGATGAGCCAGATTCATTGCCAACACATGGCTCTTTTGTTTCCAAAGAAACAAACTCATCGCCAGAAAGTGAAATTTTCACTTTCTTTGATTTGTTAATCTCTTGATTAACCATTTTTTCTTTCTTTAAGATCCCTTTCGTCCTCAGATTTGTATCTGATGAATTCGTTTCACTTGACTGATCGGTCTTTGAAGAGTAAAACGATTTATCAAAACTTTTATCTGATTTTCCGGTTGTATCCGAGGACAAAATCCTTTCGAGATATTCCCTCGCTTTCTTCCTTTTCTTTCTCAGTCTGTCTTTCTGCCCTTGTGAAAGCTTCACTTTCTTTTCTAGAACTTTCTGTTCTTTGGGCTTTTCTTCAACTTTAACTGATTTCTTTGCAATTTTCTGAGATTCAGCCCTCGATCTTCCCTTTGATCTCATTGGACAATCTCTTGCAATGTGGCCTTTGATTTGACAATCATAACATCTTCTCGTCTCAAAACTCTGACTCTGGCAGTTAACAGCAATGTGTCCTCTAAAACCACAGTTATAACACACTCTGTTATCATACCATTCACCACTTTCATACCAAACATTCAGATCATAACATTGTTTGGCCTTGTGGTAGTCTTGTCGTCTCGTGTCAAATTGATTTGGCTTTTGAGCACTGTGGTCAATCCTGCACCACTTATTACCAACTGTTTTTGAGTTTTGATTTTCAAACTTTTGTGATTTTTTTATCACGATTGGATGATTGAAATGATGACCTTTTATTTTGTTTCTGAAAATTTTTCAAATTTTTACCTTTTTGTTTTTGTTCTACATTCTTCTTTACAGGTTTTTGCATTGAGCATTCACCTTTTTCAGTAGAATGTAAAACAACTTTTGAAATTTTTCTTTTAATTTCAAAAATGTTTTCTTTCTTTCATTTTCATCATCAGATCTATCATCACAATCTTCAATTATGACATTGTCATAATTTGTGACATTTTCACTTATTGGAACTGAATTGATCGGTTTTGGACAAATATAGTCTGGTACTGATGACGAAGTCTCAAAACTTTTCAATTTATTCTCTAACTCTTTGATTTTATTTAAAGCAATTTCAGCTTCATTTTCAAGCCGAATGATTTTCTGGAGATGAGAATTTATTGCAATCTGTTTTTCAATATTATTTTTAAAAATAACAGATTTTTCATCTTCTAAAATCTTTATTTGACTTTGAAAATCTTTTTCAATTTTTAATTTTTAATTTTCAAACATTTTTATTTTATTTTCAAAATCTTTTTCTTTTTCTTTCAAAATTTTGTTTTCCAATGTCAAACTCTCAATATCTTTCAAGAGTTTAACATTATCTGATTTTGATTTATCACAAATTGAGCACATCTCAAGAATCTGTTTATCATCAGCTTTCTTTTCAACCTTCAAAGCTGGAATTTTTTCAATCTGTTTCTTCTCAACTTGAACATTTTCATCATCACTCTCTTCATCTGATGAATGATCAAAGATAGGTGCATTTGCATCAATCTCTTTCTTTGATACTGGTTAAGAATTCGAAGATACAAGTTTCTCAGATTCTTCTTTCTTTGGAATTTCTTTTGTCTCCGTCTTGAATGTACCTGCACAAAAAATTTTAACGAAATCAAGAGGATTCATATTTTCGTCAATATAACAACCCCTCTTAATGTCATATTTCATGACATTTTTTGCTGCAAGACATACACATACTCTTCTATCTATTTCAACAATTACATCCAAATTAATTTTTTGTAAATTCTTTTCCATTTCATTTATCAATTCCTTCTTTTTCCAATATTCCTTACGTAACTCTGCTTTAACCTCATTGATGAACTGTTTTGGATAAAGTTCTGGAAAAATAGGCTTCTTTTTTTAATTCAATCAAAAATTCATTCCATTTAGCAGGTAATGCATCTGCCAACTTTCATATCTTTTCAACATTTGACACTCTTATATCCTTTTTCCTCAAATTGTTTATTAAACTTTCAAACCGATTTTCCAACTCATCCAATGTTTCATTCTTTAGACACAAAAAATGTTCAAATCTTTTAGTCCAAATATTTACATTTTCTTTTCTATAACTACTATCCAAATACCCCATATACCAATCATTTAACCTTTCAAGATAATCATTTTCTTGTTCATCAAACATTTTTACCAATTTTTGTTTTTCAACCAATCTTGACAAATTTCACACAAAACAAAACTTTCAAACGAAATTCCTTTTCAAGCGAAATAACAATCTGAAACAAAATTACACTCTCAAACGGTATACTTCTTCACACGGAATCACTTATTCAAATGGAATACCTTTTTCATACGGAATTACCTGATTTCGTGTGAAATAATACTCTTTCAAACGAAATAGCTGATTTCGTTTGAAATACTCAAACGGAATTACACTTTGATGCGAAATAAGGCTTTCAAACAGAATTACCCAAGCGAAATCTGATTTCGAGCGAAATTAACAGCAACTTCAAACGAAATTAGGTGCAATTTCAAACGAAATTATGCTGATGTCATCTTTTCGGTTAGTTTTTGGCAAAATTGATCAAGTTCTAGGCCGATTTTAGGTCTGATTCTTTCAAGGATTTGTTAAAACTATGTTTCGCACGTTATGTGTGAAAATCAGTCCATTTTAATCGTTAAATCTTGATTAATTTTGAAAAGAAGGTGTAGAAATCAGAATTTTCCAGCGAAAACAAGCTAAATGGTAAGAACTCTTCCTCCTGAGCTCTGATACCACTTGTAGGATCGTTTTACCGACCAAACGAGTCGATCAGAAGAATTCTTAGACTGAATCAGAGGCGGAATTAATTGATTAAGTCTTCGTTTAGCTTGTATAACACTAGAATCACTATTAACTGTCTTGTTTATTGATCAAATAACAGTTTACAGGCCAGAGACACTTTTAACAGCACTTCGTCGTCGGAACCAAGAAGCAATACAAACGAAATCAGATCAAGGGTATTTATAGGCATGGTGATTTCGCTTGAACATGCTCAAGCGGAATCACTTTCAAGCGGAATCACTCAAACAAAATCAACAACTTGATTTCAAGCGGAATTACCAACTTGATTTCGTTTGAAATGACCCTGTGTCATTTCAAGCGAAATTACCTATAAAAACCCATTTCCTCGTTTTCCGTGCCCTAATCTATACAATCTCGTACAAGACTCGATACAAGACGAAGTCGACAGACGTATGCACTAACATTCACTAAGGATAACTGCAAGATTGTTGGGCCAGAAATGGTGAAAAATATTGAAGATGACATATCCGGGGGTAAAACACAGCTTGTTGCTCAAAGGAGTGGCAATGTGTATGTAGTTGCTATGTCAAAAGATAACCCAATGACTGATGCTTGTCTGTTCTCAGCTGCCTCTTACAAAGAGACGGAATTATGGCACAAAAGACTTGGGCACACAAATGTCAAGACTATCACTACACTCTCAAAACAAGGCCTTGTAAGAGGTCTCCCACAAAAACTTTTTACTTGTCCTGAGCATTGTGTTTCCTGTCTAAAAGGTAAACAACATAAAATCTCATACAAGTCCATTGAAGAGTCCAAAACAACCAAGTGTTTGCAAATGCTCCACATGGCTTTGTTTGGCCCAGTAAAAATCATGAGTTTGAAAAAGAAAAGATACTGTTTGGTCATTGTAGATGATTTTTCTAGGTTTACATGGACTTACTTTTTACATTCTAAAGATGAGACTGTAGGTATCTTGCAAGACTTTGTCAAATAGGTTGAAAAGCAATTTGACTTGCCAGTAAAAATCTTTAGAAGTGACAATGGAACAGAGTTTAGAAACAAGGAGTTGGATGATTTCTGTGTGTCAAAAGGGATTGTAAGGCAGTACAGCATCCCAAGAACACCACAACAAAAGGAGTGGTTGAAAGGAAAAACAAAACTTTAATTGAAGTTGCCAAAACAATGCTTGCAGACTCAGGTTTACCCTTAACTTTTTGGTCAGAGGCTGTAAACACTGCTTGTTATGTGCAGAACATAGTTTTGATCAACCCCAGGCATCAAAAGACTGCCTATGAAATTTTGTTCAAGATCAAACCACTGATCTCATACTTTAAAATCTTTGGTTGCCCATGTTTTATTCTAAAGTTAAAAGGTTCAACTTCAAAATTTGCAGCTAAAGTAGGTTGTGGTTACCACCTGGGATACTCAACCACTGCCAAGGCCTACAAAGTGTTTAACACAAGGACTAGGTGTGTGGAAGAGACTTTGAATGTAAAGTTCAATGAACTTTCTTCACTGAAAATCCCAGCAAACCCTGCTGAACTGTTCGACCTTGATAAATTTACATTTGAAGATGTGTCTGTCAAGACTAACCCTGCAGGTACTTCACAATCTCCATCACAAGACTATGGATATGATGTTGTTATCCCACAATACAATACAATACAATACAATACAATACAATACAATACAATACAATACAATACAATACAATACAATACAATACAATACAATACAATACAATACAAAATCACATCCACCACCAGAGCAACAACTGTCAGAGCTCAACCACTGCTGCATCAACAATTGTTGACCAAAGTAGCCCTCTAACCTCTACCACCACATCATCTCTAACCACTGTTGATAAAAATCCATCAACAGTGGATAAAAATCAACATTGTGCCACACCCATTCCTCCCATTCCTCCACCTCCATTTCGAACAGCTGTTGGTTCATCAAAGTCTCCAACAGATGTTAGCTCAAATGATTCACATCTGCAGCCTTCACCTCTCAATACCATTGTTCCATACAAGGGGGATCTAATCTTCCTTAAATCTCATCCACCTGATCAAGTGATTGGCAACATCAATGAAGGGGTTCTCACAAGAAGTCAATCCCAAAACATTTGTCTTTTTGCTGGGTTTCTATCACTCCATCAACCAGTCAAGTACTAAGAGGCACTGAAAGACAATAGTTAGGTAGAAGCTATGCAAGAAGGGCTCCAACAGTTCAAGAGACAACAAGTATGGGTGTAACGCCCCGTATTTACGTATTTCCATGTTTAAAAAAATATAATGATAATAATAATAATAATAATAATAATAATAATAATAATAAATTACGACACTTTCAGCACTTATCGGGCCACTCAAACACGGGGATTGGGCTTGTGGGCCTTGGGCCCAAGCCCAAAACCCACTAATCAAACCCTATGTATTAAATAGTAGTAAACCCTAATCCTCTTGTCTCTTCAGCCGCTCATAATGTTTCTCCTTTTCTTCTTTTACTTGCTGCTAATACAAGAACCCGCACATCTGGAGCTTCTCTTACCTCACCTCTTTCCCTTTCACCTTCAACCCTAGTTCTTCTGTAATCTTATACACAGAGACTAATGGAGCTGGGTCTCCTTCTTTATCTCAAGCTCCTCCAACCCACACGCACCAGCTCCCCCCCCCTCTGCGCTCTCGTTCCCTCTGTGATGAAGACACCGGCGATGGCATTCCACTGCCGACACTCACCTGCACCTCACCTTCTCTCCCCGCCTTGAACCACCGCATAACCGACGACACAGATCAGAACCGAAGAGAGAGAGAATAGAGAGAAGGAGACGAAGAGAGAAGGAGATCGGAGGGCAGGCGGCGATGGTTGCTACGGTTTTATTCCGGCGACTCAATCTTCTGTAAACACCCCCCCCGTTCTTTTACTTTCTTTCTTAAAATCCTTTCATGAATCAAGCAACAGATGTTTCCTTTATTTATTTGTTTATCTGCCGATGAAGAGGATGACGAAGGGATTTTGATGATGACAGTGGTGGG
The DNA here is from genome assembly GCA_030545235.1 of Helianthus tuberosus. Lineage (NCBI taxonomy): Eukaryota > Viridiplantae > Streptophyta > Magnoliopsida > Asterales > Asteraceae > Helianthus > Helianthus tuberosus. The sequence continues at coordinate 88,869,254 of CM060447.1, forward strand.
TGTTTCTCGGGTATATCAGTTGGTTCAGCGGTTCAAAACTGGGTTTCAGCTCGGGTTCGGCTCAACATCAGTCTCGAGCTCTGTTCGTGAGTTCTGGGTCAGCGGTGGTGAGTTCAGTTCCACATAATTCCAGTTCGAACCTCGATTCAGGTAAGAGCCTTGCGCGTATTCAGTTCATTGTGGTTGAGTTTTGATTCTAGTCTCATTTTAATTATGGTTCGGAGATTTCGGGTCTGGTTCCTCAGATCCTGGTTACATTTGATTCGGTTCTATTTCGGGTGTTGTTCTGTCCATGAGTCGATTCACGGCTGTTGATTTTGTCATTTCAGGTTCGATGTTCGGGTTGGTCAAACCCCGGTCAACATCAATCTTGGGTGCAAGTTACGGTTCAGTTTTGGCTTGGTCGATGTTAGTTAAATCTGGTCAACGCTAGACTCGGTATGATAATGATGTGAATATTAAATTTTATTGTTTTGTATTTTGCATCATTTAAATCGCGGAACCGAACTAAATAATTTGTAAACATAATGAAATGGTATATAAATATATATTTATATTGTGTTATTATTGTTTATTGAATTTTGATCGTATAAACCGACAACTTGTGTTGTCGGGGTAGTAAAAAACAGAGGAAACTCTGCCCGTTTTACTAAAAAAAATCGTAAAACAAAACGGGTAAATTTTATAAAACGAAACCTATCAAATTCGACTAATTTTTATAAAATGAATATAAATGTATAATTATCTTATTTTTTTGGACTTCATTTCAACTATACTTTTGAAAGAATTAATTTAGAAATATTACTTAAACTATATAAAATATCAACTAGTTATACTTTATATTCCAATTCAAACTCTCCGTTATAATTTCGTTTACTCATGCGCCATCGTTTGCCCTGTAGGGTGACATCGGTGTTCCGTCCTCCTATCTCATCAACTCGTCATACTTGTATAATCGGAAGACTTAGCAATTACGTGAGTATACTCGCAACCCCCTTTTTATGTTTACCACTTTTGGGGTGTAACATGTTACATTATTAAACCACACTTAAACTTATTCTTTATGCTATGCACGAAAACAATCCTTATACATGAATACTATGTTATGATACTTGATGCTTACGCGGACCATACTTATGTGATATGTTTTAGTCATTAGCTTTCACGAGCCTCCATTTGACATGTATAGCGCTATAGGAGTAACGCACCGCCCGTAGACTTGTGGTCATGTTGAATTATATCATTGTTGCGTAAACAGAGGATTGGCTAGAAATATTGCATGCCATGTTAGGTTGATCTTGTATAAACTAAGTTGCCATGTGGATTCGTTTTAAACTTTTATACTTATACATATTCTTAAACTTGTATACTCGCCTTTGCTTTTGAATTGAATTGTATTTTAAACATGTTATAGGTTGATGATTGATGATTCTAGGAAAATGGATAGCAAAGATGCCTAGATACTTACTTAGACGTTTAGGTTTAAAGTGTTGTATCAATTTTGTTTATGTTATGTTGAACAATGTTGTTATTTGATTTCCTTGTAATGTTTTTGACAATTTATCTATGAAATGAAATCGGTTGAATTAAATATTGTCACAAATAGTGTTATGAAGTCTCTTGCAATCTTGAACAAGTCCCACTCCGATGATTCCGCCATTGGTTGGGGTGTGACAGATTGGTATCAGAGCCATAACTATAGGGAATTAGAAAAAGTAGGAATGCTTTAACCTAGTCTATAGTTTTGGAGCTTTATTCTTGTGTATTGCTTGAAACTACATGCATGCTACTTTACTCGCTTCTCATTTATTCGCTTTTACTTTTAAACATATAAGTCGCTGGTGTGTTAATACTTGAATTGCTATTCTTATGTATCAATACTTGTCTTACTATGTGTCGATAATTGATTTATTGATCTATTCTTTGTGTTATTCTCGACATGCCTTTTATGTGCTTATACTTGTTCGTTATTTCCATTAACATACGCCTTTTTCCAAGGCATTTTACTCGATTCTTCTTAAACTCGAAAACACTCATATTATACAAACGAGACGAGTTTACCAAAATAGGCGTGAAACCCACAATTTGGTGAACGACTTTCATTCCGTTTGATTCTATTTTTGCACGAAATTCACCATTAAGTTAGGAGTGAAATCCACATCTTAATGGAAATTTCAAATTTAAATTCGTCAAGTTAGGGCACGAAGTCGTCAAGTTAGGGGTGAAACTCACACCTCGTCGACTAGTTCCACTCCTTGATTTTCAAAAATCCCGCCAAGTCTCTAATTTTTTATGGATTCGGAACATGCAGTAACTGGAAGGGTGAATACCGTTAACCGAGATATCGGCGAGAGTATTCCACCTATTAGGCCAAAGCATGTTTCTCAATTTCAAAAGATCATTCGACCACTTTGGTTAGTCAATGTCTCGTTTGGAACCATCCAAGTTTTATTCGAGCTTACGCTTTATTATTTTCGATCTTTTGTCAATTTTGAATAATCTTTCGAGATTTCATTTTGCGCACACATCATACTCTTACTTTTCATACGATTATACATTATTAGCATGCATGATTTCACGTAATTTTATTTACACTTTTGTAACGAGTGGAGACAAACCATCAAGATATGAGTGATTTCCTTACCTTGACGATTAACTCCGTTTCTTTCCCATCTGACAATGACCTCACCAATGGATTAGGGGTGATTCCCTTACCTAGGTGATCGTTACCAACGCTTTCTTTTAAAAGACTATATTATGTAAATACGATCATAGTTATATCTAAATCATTTATCATTAGTCAAGTCCCTAATTATTTCAAAATGCATTGTGATATATACGAATTTCCTATCCTATAATCTATTTTCATATAGATCACACACACAAAATTCTTAACTTATGCCCTAAACGCTTATTCCTCAAATTTTCAAAATTTCACGAAATGCTACTTATCAACCTAGTCGGCCTAATAAATTCACTGCCCACGAAGTTGTATTCAACGTAACTATTGAAACAAGCTCATCACATATCATTAAACTAGAGATTTCTATTTTGATTGAGAATCAAACCAACTTTTCGCACACCTATATGAAATATTACCAAAATTATCCAATCATTTATTAAAGCTTCTTTCAAAATCAATAAAACATTTTGTTAAAAAGACGCTTTTCAACAAACACTAAAGTCCATATACTGAACTCCTTTTCTAAGGACCAATTTTTTTTTCACAAGAATCTGTAAACTTCGAAGTTTCTAATACAAAATTTCTTAAAACTTCCCAAAACCTCACTTGATACGTCAATTAAATTCAAAACACGTGGGCAAGGAAACTTCATAAGGACCGACAAATTTTCAACTTATGTAATCTCTTTTAAAACCATAGTAGCATTCCATCCTTTTTACAAAGTAACTTTTCACATAACAAATAAACGTTTTATACTCTCTTTACATTCACAACTAAAGTCTATACTTCGTGACAACTCAATCTATTTTAACTTCATGTTTTGCGTAAACAACTATATATGCATATCATTTTACACGTTTTAGTCACAACAATCTCACGCGCGTCAATCGTTCCTTTTTCTTTCATACTCAAAACTTTTAATCTTTTACGCGCATAGACTCGTGCATTTCGATTTATACTATAAACAAAATCATTATTTCCTACATCCATACCTATACATTCTATGCCTCTACTTATGTTCACACTTACACATTTATGTTATACTCAGGATTCAAAATTCATCGTTTTACGTTTATATATACACACACAATTATACACTTACGTTGTCCTTACATTCATGCCTATAATACATTTGTATTCATATTCATACGATTTATGTTTTCATTTGCACTTATACAACTTTGTTACACTTATATTCATACACATACATTTTATTCATACTTAACCTTCATATTTTACACCTATATTCACATTCATATCTATGCTCATGCATCTTATGATCACACTTATACTCATAGTCATACTCATACACTTGTGTTTAACTTATACTCATGTTGTACTCACGTTTACGCTCGTTTTTCATACACGTTATGCTTATGCTTTTACTTATACTCCTGTCATGCGTTTTGTGTTTATGTTCACGTGCGTGGCCATATTTAAACTTATACCATGCTGATGCTTTTTACCCAAAATTTATACTTTCGCACCTATACGCGGGCAAAACCCGAGAGATTCGCTCACGTTGGTCTTATACTATTTGGAACGCAAACATGCTTATATGCTACATTTCTATACACACGCAATCTTATTTTCAAAATTTATGCATACCTTAATTCATGCGCAACTAGTACAAGCTATGCGGATCATGCAATGCTTGGTATAATCACGGGTGCACACGGGATTATAGTGATGGGCGCATGAGAAACCATAGAGTGCACTACTGCGTATGGTAAGACACGGAACGTAACAGGACACCGAATAAGGGACGGACGTAATATGGTCAAAACACGGTGGATACGCCACTGGTACATTCTATATACAAGTGTTTTCACCATGTTACTAAACTTTCGTAAAACATGCCATGAGAAATCCAGTGTTTTGCATGCCTTTTTGGACTTAACACAACTTTAAACAACTCACAAACGCATTATATCCGATTACCCATGACGAGACCTCATTCTTAGCACACTACTTTTGTCTATCCGATACCTATGCTATCCTTATACTCATAATCGCTTATTAGATTAATCGTTCACCCTTATACATCCATTATTCGCCGTTGTCCTTTTTACAAGCCTCAACTTTTAAAACAATCCTCTTCGGTTGCCAAAACCCTTTCAAGTCCTCATTTTGAATAAATTTCGGGACGAAATTTCCTAAAGGAGGGGAGACTGTAATGCCCCGTATTTATGTATTTCCATGTTTAAAAAAATATAATGATAATAATAATAATAATAATAAATTACGACACTTTCAGCACTTATCGGGCCACTCAAACACGGGGATTGGGCTTGTGGGCCTTGGGCCCAAGCCCAAAACCCACTAATCAAACCCTATGTATTAAAGAGTAGTAAACCCTAATCCTCTTGTCTCTTCAGCCGCTCATAATGTTTCTCCTTTTCTTCTTTTATTTGCTGCTAATACAAGAACACGCACATCTGGAGCTTCTCTTACCTCACCTCTTTCCCTTTCACCTTCAACCCTAGTTCTTCTGTAATCTTATACACAGAGACTAATGGAGCTGGGTCTCCTTCTTTATCTCAAGCTCCTCCAACCCACACGCACCAGCTACCCCCCCCCCCCCCTCTGCGATCTCGTTCCCTCTTCGATGAAGACACCGGCGATGGCATTCCACTGCCGCCACTCACCTGCACCTCACCTTCTCTCCCCACCTTGAACCACCGCATAACCGACGACACAGATCAGAACCGAAGAGAGAGAGAGTAGAGAGAAAGAGACGAAGAGAGAAGGAGATCGGAGGACAGGCGGCGATGGTTGTTGCTGTTTTGTTCCGGTGACTCAATCTTTGGTAAACACCCCCCCCCCCCGTTCTTTTACTTTCTTTCTTAAAATCCTTTCATGAATCAAGCAACAGATGTTTCCTTTATTTATTTGTTTATCTGCCGATGAAGAGGATGAAGAAGGGATTTTGATGATGACAGTGGTGGGTGTTTCTCGGGTATATCAGTTGGTTCAGCGGTTCAATTCTGGGTTTCAGCTCGGGTTCGGCTCAACATCAGTCTCGAGCTCTGTTCGCGAGTTCTGGGTCAGCGGTGGTGAGTTCAGTTCCACATAATTCCAGTTCGAACCTCGATTCAGGTAAGAGCCTTGCGCGTATTCAGTTCATTGTGGTTGAGTTTTAATTCGAGTCTCGTTTTAATTATGGTTCGTAGATTTCGGGTCTGGTTCCTCAGATCCAGGTTACGTTTGATTCGGTTCTGTTTCGGGTGTTGTTCTGTCCATGAGTCGATTCACGGCTGATGATTTTGTCATTTCAGGTTCAATGTTCGGGTTGGTCAAACCCCGGTAAACATCAATCATGGGTGCACGTTACGGTTCAGTTTTGGCTTGGTCGATGTTAGTTAAATCTGGTCAACGCTAGACTCGGTATGATAATGATGTGAATATTAAATTTTATTGTTTCGTATTTTGCATCATTTAAATCGCGGAACCGAACTAAATAATTTGTAAACATAATGAAAGTGTATATAAATATATATTTATATTGTGTTATTATTGTTTATTGAATTTTGATCATATAAATTGACAACTTGTGTTGTCGGGGTAGTAAAAAAACAGAGGAAACTCTGCCCGTTTTTCTAAAAAAAATCGTAAAACAAAACGGGTAAATTTTTTAAAACGAAACCTATCAAATTCGACTATTTTTTATAAAATGAATATAAATGTATAATTATCTTATTTTTTTGGACTACATTTCAACTATACTTTTGAAAGAATTAATTTAGAAATATTACTTAAACTATATAAAATATCAACTAGTTATACTTTATATTCCAATTCAAACTCTCCGTTATAATTTCGTTTACTCATGCGCCATCGTTTGCCCTATAGGGTGACATCGGTGTTCCGTCCTCCTATCTCATCAACTCGTCATACTTGGATAATCGGAAGACTTAGCAATTACGTGAGTATACTCGCAACCCCCTTTTTATGTTTACTACTTTTGGGGTGTAACATGTTACATTATTAAACCACACTTAAACTTATTCTTTATGCTATGCACGAAAACAATCCTTATACATGAATACTATGTTATGATACTTGATGCTTACGTGGACCATACTTATGTGATATGTTTTAGTCATTAGCTTTCACGAGCCTCCATTTGACATGTATAGCGCTATAGGAGTAACCCACCGCCCGTAGACTTGTGGTCATGTTGAATTATATCATTGTTGCGTAAACAGAGGATTGGCTAGAAATATTGCATGCCATGTTAGGTTGATCTTGTATAAACTAAGTTGCCATGTGGATTCATTTTAAACTTTTATACTTATACATATTCTTAAACTTGTATACTCGCCTTTGCTTTTGCATTGAATTGTATTTTAAACATGTTACAGGTTGATGATTGATGATTCTATGAAAATGGATAGCAAAGATGCCTAGATACTCACTTAGACGTTTAGGTTTAAAATGTTGTATCAATTTTGTTTATGTTATGTTGAACAATGTTGTTATTTGATTTCCTTATAATGTTTTTGACAATTTATCTATGAAATGAAATCGGTTGAATTAAATATTGTCACAAATAGTGTTATGAATTCTCTTGCAATCTTGAACAAGTCCCACTCCGATGATTCCGCCATTGGTTGGGGTGTGACAATGGGAACTTCTACCACTGCCAGAGGAAGTTAGTCCAATTGGCACAAAGTGGGTCTTCAAGAACAAAACAGATTAAAGGGGCATTATTGTCAAGAACAAAGCTAGGCTTGTGGTTCAAGGTTATAGACAAGAAGAAGGCATTGATTATGTTGAGACATTTGCTCCTGTAGCAAGACTTGAAGCTATCAGATTGTTCTTAGCCTTTGCTGTCAACCACAACATCAATGTGTTTCAAATGGATATCAAATGTGTATTCCTTTATGACCAAATTCAGGAAGAGGTATATGTTTGCCAACCTCCTGATTTTGAAGATCCTTTTTATCCAGATCATGTCTACAAGCTAAACAAAGCTTTGTATGGCTTGAAATAAGCACCAAGAGCCTAGTATGAAACTCTTTCCACTTTTCTCATCTCTATTGGATTTACAAGAGGTAAGATTGATAAAACACTGATTTTAAAATGGAGAGAAAAAGATTTGATGATTGTCCAAATTTATGTGGATGACATCATTTTTGGAAGCACATGCAATGCAATGTGTGAAGAGTTCAGACAACTCATGACAGCAGAGTTTGAAATGAGTGCAATGGGTGAACTACAATGCTTTCTTGGTCTCCAAGTTAAGCAATTGCAAAATGGAACTTTCATTCATCAAAGCAAATATGTAAAAGATCTTTTAAATAAATTTAAGATGAATGACTGTAAACCATGTAGTACACCCATGGTAACCACAAAGCTTGTCATGTCTGATGAGAAAGATGACCTGGTTGATCAGACCTTATATAGAAGCATGATTGGGTCTTTATTGTACCTAACTGCATCTAGGCCAGACATCATGTTTGCAACATGTGTTTGTGCCAGATCCCAGTCATCACCTAGGAAGTCTAACCTCATTGCTGTAAAAAGGATATTCATATACATAAAATGTGCTCCCACACTTGGTATCTGGTACCCTGCTAATGGGAATGGTAAGCTTTCAGGTTTTTTAGATAGTGATTTTGCTGGATGTAACACCACCAGGAAGTCTACATCAGGAGGGTATCAATTCCTATGCAATTGCTTAGTGTCTTGGCAAAGCAAAAAGCAAGCAGCTGTTTCCACATACACTGCTGAAGCAGAATTATTGTTGCTGCAAGCTGTATAGCCCAACTGTTGTGGCTTCAAAATCAGTTACTGGATTTTGATATAACTGCTCTAAAGACTCCTCTCATGTTGGATAGTCAAGCAACTGAAAATGTCATCAAAAATCCAGTTTCCCACTCAACCACCAAACACATTGACATCAGACATCACTTTGTGAGGGATTGGTATGAAAAAGGTTTGATTTCTCTGCATCATGTTCCAACTAAAGATCAGCTGGCAGATGTGCTAACAAAAGCTTTAGAGACATCCACCTTTGAAAGCTTGATCTCTAGAATTGGAATGCATAACATGGATTAACATGCTAAACTTGGTTTTCCATAAATAAAAAGCATTAAAATGTTTTCAGAAAATCAAAAATCCATCCTTAAAAATAGTTAAAATGAAAATTTTTCATAAATCCTTAAAAGTATGTCCATATCCTCTGTTTGTTTCAAACCTCTGATCGTTGAAAATTCACCCACTACTGAAAGACAACCTCTGTTTCTTTATTTCCCTGTTGACCACTGTTGACTAAACATCAGTGCCTCAACCACTAATATTTTATGTACTGTTCCCAACCACTGTTGTTGCCCATCAGTGGTTTCCAAACAACAGTCATCCACTTTACCCATCAGAGCTTACCACGTGGGCAGATGTTAACCGTCATATCTTTGAAATCGCTGCCACGTCAGCATTCACTTTTTCCCCTTTACAACACCCTGATAAAAACCCCAAACAGAGCTTTTACTGCCGTATCGAATTCAAAAATTCTCCAAAGAGGTTACCATCTTCTTCTTCATTTCTGTCTCAACCATTCGCGATTTCTTTTTCGATCATGGCTCCTATCATCAAACACCCCCATAATTACTTCTGTACATTTGACAAGACTGATAAAAATACAGAATTTCATTCCATCATCGATACCCTGTCCGCCACAAAGTACAAAACTTTGCTTACCTGTGATGCACCTATCTATAAAGACACCCTACGTGATTTCTGGGCTAATGCTGAAATTCAGGAACAAGACAAAAAGGCATGGGGAATCACAACAAAAGTAGGAGGTGTTTTGGTCCCAATAACCACAGAAACCATTTCAGAGGTTTTTCAGATTAATGATTTAGCAGGTAAAACTTCCTTTCCTAAAAGTGAGTATCAACTCGATTTGATCGAAAGAGGGTATGATGGAGAGTTATCAAAAGCAACAATGCAAAAAGGTAATTTTCCACCACCAATGAAATTTTTGTTCCATACCCTGCTCACTTGTGTTTCAAACAAAATAACTGCTTTCAATGAAATTCCTTTAAAAATTCAATATTTGGGGTATGCTATTATGTCAAAAATAGATTTCAATTACACCCAAGCATTGTTTACTAATTTGGTCAATAATGTGAAGAATGTTAAAGAAAAGAAAACCACAGCTTTTCTTTTGTTTCCAAGGTTCCTAAGCTATTATTTACAAAAGAAAATCCCACAACAGGCTTTTGAACAAGGAACTTCCTTCAAAATAAACGGTCTAACTTCTGAAACATTTACTCGCCTTATGGCAAAAGAGTCAAAAGTTTCTAAAACACAAGCAAAGAGGTTTGAGCAAATTTTAGATGAGTCCACATCTGCTCCTCAAACCTCTGTTGCTGAGCCCACTGCTCATGGTGATCACAACATCACAACCACTGATGTGAAACCCCCACCAACAAAACCCAAAAAGACCAAAAAGAAAACCACCAAGCCCACCACACCAATAAATAAGGGTCCTCTAGAAGATGAGATCCCAGAGGTTGACCCTGTGACAACACCAATGTCCCTAGAAACCACTGTTGCTACTTCCTCACAAGAGATGGAAAGATCTCCACCCAAAACTTCAACTCCTCATGATTCCTCACAAAAGGACCATGTTGTAAGCACAGGGACACCACAATATGAAGCATTACAATCATTTGAGAGTATGCTTAACAGCCTTTCTCCCTGGGCGAATTCTCTTTCAACACCACTCCCCTCATCTCAAATTCCACCTACCATTATACCTCTGTTTGAGGCCATTGAAATTCAGACACAAAGCAGCCCCTCTCACCAACACATTACTGAGAGTACAACTTCTATATTGGCTTCGTCTGAACCCATTCAATTGGCTAACCCACAAACAGCTGAGGAGGCTACACCACTAGAATTCTCTATAATTCTAGTTGGTAGTTCAAGTGGAGCAGCTACTATAGATGTTGGATCCACTGATCTACATCTGGACAGTAGTTTCATAAGTAAGACTCCCTTGAAGGCAACCACTGTTGAGGCTACCAAGGTAACCACTGGTGTGTTTAAGTTAACCACTGGTGAGATTTCTAAAGTATCCACTGTAGTGGGAAGTCCCTAGTACCAAGAAAAAGGGGCATCTGTTGATGAAAACTTGGAGACTCCTCCTATTTCAAAAGTAGATACAACCACCACTGGTGGGAAATCAGATGATCCCATTAACATGGGTGATGGTTTAAGATATCAGGATTTGACGGAGAGGTTATCCCATTAGTTAAGTAGTTTCTTAGTATAACTTTTAAGCTTTTATTTTTGAGTTTTTCTTTTAGTAGGAATAAAATACACTCAAAAGGATGGTGAGAAGGCCAAAGGAAGTTGAAACAACATCTCATGCCTCAAAACAGACGACTCTCGACTGAAAATCTTCAATTCTGTAAGTGCAGCATGGGGTCGTGTCAGGTAAGCACGCCCCCGTGTTTGCTTTCTGGATAAATTTGGTATTGGCACTTTTGACACGGGGTCGGGTGTGATCTACACGGGGCCGTGCCAAGTGTCTGTTTTCCAAAAAAAATTAATTTTTTAACATACATTTTACACATTTAATCACTTTAACCTATTTTGGACACATTGAGGAGAATGTGTAATTAAGTGTAAGGGAAAACTCAATAACTTGAATTTGTTTGTTCTAAAATCAAGTCTTACATAAAACTCTACTTGGAACCGCTAAAACACCACAAATTTTTCAAAAATTTTCTTTATTTTGTCTTGTTTATAGTTTAAGTTAGAAACCAAGTTCTAAAATTTTCAAGTGTTTATAAAGTATACAACTGATAGCGCCATGATAAAAAGAACCATACAAGAAAAATTTATAAAAATGGCATGACAGTTCTTTGTAAAATTTGATTGTGTATATAATATCACACGTATACCCCTTTCCCACAAAAATGTGAGTTTTGAGCCTTTACCGAGCATTCAATCATATATATTTACTAAATGCTCATCTTCGTTTCATGTGTGAATAGCCGTATGGTTCTTATGAATCTAGAACTTTACTAGACAATACATTTCTAGTCCTTACCGACGAATCTAAGTAAGTAAATGATGGAGGCATTAGGATTTTAAACCATCTTTTTCATCTTCACCTTTATTTTCTCATTATCTCCCCACAATAAACAAAAAAAAAACCAACAAAAATATTCCCCTAGCTAAACCCCCTATGAGCCTAAACCTTTCGTTTCGAAACCCGCAAAATATCATTTTCCACAAACCACCCATCACCCCAAAACCAATTTTTATTTTCACACTCCTTGTTTTTAGTAAAATGCGGTTCTTTTGAAAATCATATAAAAAGAGGTGACTTAGTTTTATATCAAAAAAAAATCTCTAACTACTTGGAATACATAAGCAGAAATTATTGCTTATAAATATGTAGTTTATAACTAAGTCACAAACAAATAAATTTTCAAAAGAAAACCGACATTTTACGATTTAGCCACTTTTCAATAAAACTATCATACCTTTAGCCAAAACCTACCATTTCAAAGTCCTCTTGATATTTACAAAGATTATGTTAAAAAGGAGGTTTGATTACTTGTCAAGCATATGGTAGGAGTAAGTTCCATACTGGTATCGAGCGTTTCACCTATACATCTTCGGCCAAGTGTTGAGTGATCACTTATGAGCTGTGTCAATTTGTATATAGCTAAATGAAATTTTATAAATGCATGTTATGCCCAAAAACATTTATTTTTCTTTAAAAAATGTTCAAAATAGATCATGTCGAATGGGATTGTAAATGATATAAAAACAAGAATAAAGAACTTGGATTCCTGACACTCAACAAACAAGACCCGAAAACTTCTTCTCTGCCAATTCCATTTGGGTGTGTAAGAAACATTAAAAAGTGTTGCTTGAGGACAAGCAAAGATTCAAGTGTGGGGGTATTTGATATGCGTAAAATGCAACATATAAATAATATCAAATACGGTGTAAAGTCAACTCTTTTTCGGTACTAATGTTGGAAAAAGCATGTTTCTTTGTTTCTTTTTAATTTACAGGGTCAAAATGGCTTAAATGCACAAAAGAAGCAAAATAACGGCAAAAACCAACATAAATAGAAAAGAAGAGAAGTTGACACTTCATACCAACCCTCCGAGCTTCGCCCCAAGACCAAAAACAACAAGTTAGAAGGCTGACATGGGGCTGTGCCAGCTCAGCACGGGGCTGTGCCCAACTCCAGATTCGCTGCATAAAAAGACAACCGGAAAATACAACCCAACACGGGGCCGTATCAACTCAAGATGGGGTCGTGGTCAACTCCCAGATTTGTAGAATCTTGGATAGTACAGCAAGTACAAGCAAGTACAATGGGCATGGGGCCATGCCGTTGACACATGGGGCCGTGTTAGTATAAGACCTGACACTGCAGTTAATGAAGAAGAGAGAGAATGACCAATACGGGGTCGTGTCAGGTGGGCATGGGGCCGTGTTGACAGTCTGTTTTCAGCTATAAATAGGGGTGTTTGGTTTCATTTCAACTCATCCCTTGGCAAACCACTTCTCTCTCACTTGCCACACCACCACTACAACACCATCATCCACAACCATCATCCATCTTCCATCATTTAGATTGTGTGTAGTAGTCTCGGGATCCAAGATCGATAGTAATAGTCTTTGTCAAACAAAGGCCATGCTTGGCTAAACTCTTACATCACTTGGTGAAGACAAATCTTTTATGTATTTCTTTTATGATTTCCAATCTTTGGCAACTTTTTAATTGGGTATGTATTAATGAATTTAATAACTAGTTTTTTATACTGAAGGCAAATTTATCTAATCATTCTTCATATATTGTTGATTCACATATTTGTGTCTTTACGGTCTATATAAAGCGCGTTAATTTCCTGGAAGGGAGTTAGAAGGGTGGTTGGGTAAATTTTATGCCTCGTTCAGTGTATAGATCCTGCGAGAACCTGGTTCAAGCTTAGTAACACTTCACGAGTAGGGCGGGCTCCACCCCCATACGGGAGAAGTGCCAAATGCTTGAATCCCTTATCTATAAACTACTATTAAAACTTTAAACCAACCCTGCGAGGACTGTATCCCAGCTGACTCAGACCAAAGGGTTAAGGGTGATCGCTGCCTGGAAGGGGCCCAGTGAATGCATATGTCTGTAGCTTACTTCATGTATCGAGTCTTCGTTTATAGTTTTTTATATGTATTAGATAGTATTTCGTACTGAACTGAATGAAAGTTAATGTAATAGGTCCATTCGTACAGATGGAGTCCATCCGTGCGGATGGACATAATTGTCAGTTCGTACGGATCTGGTAGATCCGCACCTACAGGTTCGCACAGACCTGTGAGGTCTATAAATAGAGGTGCAGGGGTCTTCATTTATAACTTTTGACATGAAAGGTGAAGCTCTGTCAAAATCTTTTATTGGCTTTGTAAAGTAGTTTATATCAATGAAAAGATTGTTCAACGGTATCATTGTGTCTATGTTCACCTACTACAAGGATTCCGCATGTGATACTAGGATATAGCAAGCCGGTCGGAGCGTTCATGGAGCCGAAACGGTCCTCACAAGTGGTATCAGAGCTTGGAGACTGGTTTCGAGGACTGAGATCACTTGATACCAAAGATTTTAGAGAGATTCAAGCCGATTTGAATCTGATTTCTTCATTCTTCTACTCATTCTTCTTTTTCACATCTTTCTCAGACTTTAAACTCAAAATTAACGTCGGAGCCATGGACAAAATTGACTGAATTTTTTGACATGTTGTGCGAAATCAGTAGTTAATCAACCCTTAGAAAATTCAGATCAAAATTCGACTTAATTCACATAAAAATCTTGAAAAACCCATGAAAAACGCAAATTAGGTGTTCGCAGTGTGCATCCGCACGGATTGACAATCTCAACCCGCATAAACCTACGTTATAGATGTGATTTTTGAAAGCTTCAAGTGCATCCGCACGGATTGGCATTCCCAATCCGCACGAATTAACTAAAACAGTTTTTTTCAGAAAATTCAGTACATCCATACGGATCAACATTCTTGATCCGCACGAGCGCACAACTTAAAGTTACCAGTCAATCTTTCTTGATCCGCTCGAATCAGCATTCCTGGTTCGCACGAACAGAGTCCATTTGTATTTTTATCTTGATTTGACCGTGTGTTTGATTTTTGTAGGTATTCTTCGAAGATTTCAGAATTTGTAATCATGGAACATGAATTTTACAACGAGTTCTACGATGCATTAACGACTTCGACAACATCCGCTACAACTTCTACTTCTAAGAATGTGTCGAATGTTATTTCTGAAACTTTAAATGTTAACAACGCTTATGGCACCTATCAGAAACCACCAAAACTCATGAACAAAAAGCGATTGCACTAATCCCAAAAACAACTATAGATAGCGGTAAGTGGGTATCGAACACAGGGAGTTTGTGGAATATGTGTTATCTCAATGTATGCCTAACTAACTAGATTAATCTAAATTGCAAGAAATGTAAATTTCAATGTTTGGGTTGATTGGTTTTAATTAACAAAATTAAACTAAATTAGATTACAAATCAAGGTTAAGTTTTGTAACAAGATAAGAGGGTAGTAATCATCCCGAGTTTCAGGTTTTAAGTGACAATCAAGGTTTATGTTCAACTGGAAAGAACTACATAGACATAGCTCATGCAAGATCAATTATTTGTGATGAAAGGGAACTAAGTACTCGGATTCCTAGAACGCGAGGTTGTTACCCGATGACCAATTAACATATATCCAACCCTAATCCCTCCCATGATATCTCGATTGCCAACGGCACCAAGAACGTATGGTTTAGAACTATGATCAAACATACATCAACAATTTACAAACACCCAATCAAGCACCATAATAAACTAACAACATATGCACAGTTTAATATTCCAGAAATTCAAGAAAAAAACATAATTGTCACAAGTAAACCTTACATTCGGGATGATCACCAAGCAAACCTAGCCGCTCATAGTGTGGTGAATCATCATCACAATCAAACCTTTGTTTATTGGAATCAAAAACAAAGTATTCATGTTTTGACCACTCAAGAGCACAAGAGAAGAGCCAAAAATCGCCCCCCTGCTCCCAAAACCGTCCAATCCTGAGAATAGCTGAAAAGACCCAATAAAAACTGACTTAATGAGGCAGTTACATGTTTTCTCGCAGCCACCACCGTAATTTACGGTCATACCGTAAATTACGGTACACACATAAGTGTTACGGTACAGGTAGACTGATTTACGGTGAGGATCCGGCCTTTTTCAAGTCCACCGTAATTTACGGTCATACCATAAATTACGGTAACATCCTGAATTTTCTTTCTTTGTTCACGTGATGATGTCTGCCTCCCTCAGCCGATGTGAATCTCAAAGAAGCCCATGTGTTAGCGGCCCAATCAAAATAATCCAAGACTTCCTCATGTGTTAGCTAGCATGTGCCAATCTCACTTCCCCAAGGCTGCCTCCAAAAGTCTTCGTGACTTATGTGCCGCCCCTAATTAATAATGATGATGTTGGATTCTAGATGATTATGTTGTTGTTGACTTGCTGTTGACTGTTGTTATGTTGTCAGCCCATGTGCCCCAATCAAACAAATCCATAAGTCCTTCATGTTGGCTGACCCACTTGTATTGGCGGCCCAATCACAAGAGAATGGATCATGTGATGCCCTTCTTCACAAAAGTCCAACCACCAAAAACCTCACAACTCCTCTTTTCTATTCGGCCCAATCCCCCAAGTCAATGTCTTGTATGTGCACATGATATGGATGCCAAAGTCAGCTCACAAGTTTCGAACATATATGCGTGATGATGATGTTAATTGTGATGTGCCGCCCAATCAACATAATCCACAATCCACATAAAATAAATAATTCTTGGGCCCCCTTGCCGTTAAACATGATGATGCCCATGTGAATTGAAATGATGTGCTTGTTTGTGAATTCCCAATACCACGTGAATTAAAGCTGCCAATATGTTAATGTATGTGTGTCTTGGATCCTTTTGATGATGTGTGATGATGATTTGATGTTGTTTATAAAACCCCCATGTGCATCGTCTTATATTAGAGTGTTAGAACCCATCCAATACCTAGCAACGTGATATGCCCCGGTTAACATCCATGGGTGTTCCGCTTCATCACCAAGCATACGAAATTCACCGGTTTAAGCCGATTAACCTGTAACATCACACGAACACTCGTAGTTACTAAGTTCAAGCAAATAACCAAGTAAAGCATGGAATTTTAATCTTTTTAAACCATTTAAAGGTTGTCTAACGGACCACCCATCACATCCCCACACTTACCCGTTGCTTGTCCCAAGCAACCCATCAATTCAAATTCTCAACAAGTGATCAATGTAAGCCAAACAAAAACAAAAAATCCTTTTACTAACCCCTTTTTAACACCCAACTAATGCACCCCTCACTATGTCTCTCCTCTCGGTTACAAGTAAGCACTAGCAATATGAGCTAGACACACAAAGGCTAACGGGCGGTTGCACAACTATAGGCTTGTACCTAAATCGATCCTTCTCCTAAAATGTGTCAAACATGAATGCAAATCAAAGGGACTTTCAAGGTTGTAACGTGGCTAGGTGTATGGGTAGGAAATGGAATATATATGAAGTAACGAAAACTTAACCCGGTCTTTTATTACACAAAGAAACAAACAAACAACTACCAAACTTAACTACTATATACAAGATAACTAAACATCACTTCTTTTTTCATTTTTCATTGTTTTTTTTTTTTCTTTTTTCTTTCTTTCTGATTTTTTTTTTTCAAGACAAACATAATAACTTTCAACATAACATCAAATAAAATTACATACTACTAAACAATCACTAACACTATAAGACCGGGTCAAGTTGGGTAAATTTTTAGGTAAGTAGCTAAGGGTAACAAATGATAGGCTTTTAAGCACAAAATTGGGCAACTAAATGTCCAAACCCCCGCCCCTCTCGCAACCATGCTCATATATATAACTTATGAGGTCCAACCCCCCAAATCCCACACTCGCTCACACCAACGATGAGGCTACCTAAATGCCCTTATCCTTTCTACATTCATGTTCAACTAAGGCCTCGAACCGCATTCAAGCACAAGTTCTAGTACACCCCCACCCGTAGCCACTCTCATCAAAGACAATCATTATTTATATACAAACGTAGCTTCAACTCTCACCAAGAATGAAAGGGTATCAAGGGTTGCCGGTGCACCAATTTGGGGTTAATCTAGGGTGTTCAAATTTTCACATCGTTTCGCTTGATTTAAAATTTTCAAAATCTTCAAAAATTCCCCCCATCCCCACACTTGGGATACATTGACCCCAATGTATGGTTTTAGGAGGCTTTGATCACTAAATCCTTCAACCTCAACCAAAAGCTCATCATCTCAAACCACAACTTTCTTTTTGTTTTTTTTTTATATATAACTAAAAACACCACCAACTCCTTCACAACCCATAAACTAAACACATCAAAACACCACCCAACCGCCCAACCAAAAACTTAAACATGAATATATACAAAGGGGCACAAGATAAGAACAAGACACGACCTGATTAGTAAATCAGCAGTGTTGGTAGTGATGCAGCTGCGGTGATCGAACCGGTTCAAAAACATCTCTTAGATTCGCCGATATCTCAACAGGGATGTTGCCAAACATCCCCACAATTGAATCATTGCATCCGCGAGGGTTGAAACGTAATAACCTGCCAACACACAAACACAACACCAAAACAAAACCAAACAAAGCAAAACAAAATAAAACAAAACAAAACACAAATACAATACTCTACATCCTCGGGCTGCCTCCCGAGAGCGCTAAGTTTAAAGGTCTTCAGCCAGACCATACCTGATATGCGTTATGGTGGTCTTAATGCACACTTACCCGCAGCATTTCCAACAAATGCCCGGAAATTTACATGCCATCTCCATAGATTTGTCAGTCTATTTGGCATGTTAAAGCTGCTCCTGCGGGCTTTGCCAGTCCACTTCATGACATATACCTTAATGTCTGGTAGTTTCACCCTTCTCATCTTGTTTCTCGAACCCTCTTCCCCACACTTGTTAATTTGAATTATGGGAAGAGGTTCGGTACACATATCCATCCCATCAGCCTGCTCTACCTCATAATCTGCACACATCATCTGATCTACAAGTGATTCTTCATCAGATAAAGGACTCATTGGTGTGGTATTATCCTCCACAACCTCCTCCTTCATGTGAGAATAATCTCTAATATCGTCAGGTAATGGTGAGAGGCGTTCTTCTATCTCTATCTTCAATTTTAAAGTATGACACTTAGAGACTAAGCAGCTGATTCGGTCTTCATTGGACAGGTTGGGTGTTGCTAAATATTGCTCGAGTTTGGACAAAGTTACTTCCAATACAGCAAGCTCTTTTTCCTCCTCGGTCTCATAAACATACACACCCTCGGGCTCAGAATATTCTTCGGGATGATATTGTCGATATCCCTGATACGGTCTATAGATGCGCGCTTCCATCATCTTTTTATTCCAATACTTCGGGTTTTCCGAATACACCGGGCACACATCATAATCATAAGTGTGATCGCGACCGCAACAAAAATATAGACCATCCATCCTTGCCTCATAATAAACTTCCTCGTCCCGATCGTATCCATATGAAT
This sequence comes from Helianthus tuberosus, assembly GCA_030545235.1. NCBI lineage: Eukaryota > Viridiplantae > Streptophyta > Magnoliopsida > Asterales > Asteraceae > Helianthus > Helianthus tuberosus. The sequence continues at coordinate 88,888,617 of CM060447.1, forward strand.
AATAGTCATCCTCCATTTCTGATTCATAATCGTCAACGTATGATGGAGGTGGAAGCTGTGAAACATAAGACACCGGTTTTCCATGTGCCCTCCTGTAATGAGCCTCGTGGCAACCAATACATGGATGTCGTGGACCCCCGCACAATCTACACGTAAATAAGCTGAAATTTGTGTAATGCCCTGTCATCCTGCACAACACAACTCAACTACCAAGTGTAAATCATGAATATAAAAGAAATCTTTTTGGTTTTTTTTTTTTTTTTTTAATTTTTTTTTTTTTTATTTTTTTTTTCAAACTAATACACAAGATAACACACGTTGCGCACTACCCCCCGGCAACGGCACCAAAATTTGACGTGATTGTCGTGGGTCACGCAAATTTAATCCCAAAAACAACTATAGATAGCGGTAAGTGGGTATCGAACACAGGGAGTTTGTGGAATATGTGTTATCTCAATGTATGCCTAACTAACTAGATTAATCTAAATTGCAAGAAATGTAAATTTCAATGTTTGGGTTGATTGGTTTTAATTAACAAAATTAAACTAAATTAGATTACAAATCAAGGTTAAGTTTTGTAACAAGATAAGAGGGTAGTAATCATCCCGAGTTTCAGGTTTTAAGTGACAATCAAGGTTTATGTTCAACTGGAAAGAACTATATAGACATAGCTCATGCAAGATCAATTATTTGTGATGAAAGGGAACTAAGTACTCGGATTCCTAGAACGCGAGGTTGTTACCCGATGACCAATTAACATATATCCAACCCTAATCCCTCCCATGATATCTCGATTGCCAACGGCACCAAGAACGTATGGTTTAGAACTATGATCAAACATACATCAACAATTTACAAACACCCAATCAAGCACCATAATAAACTAACAACATATGCACAGTTTAATATTCCAGAAATTCAAGAAAAAAACATAATTGTCACAAGTAAACCTTACATTCGGGATGATCACCAAGCAAACCTAGCCGCTCATAGTGTGGTGAATCATCATCACAATCAAACCTTTGTTTATTGGAATCAAAAACAAAGTATTCATGTTTTGACCACTCAAGAACACAAGAGAAGAGCCAAAAATCGCCCCCCCTGCTCCCAAAACCGTCCAATCCTGAGAATAGCTGAAAAGACCCAATAAAAACTGACTTAATGAGGCAGTTACATGTTTTCTCGCAGCCACCACCGTAATTTACGGTCATACCGTAAATTACGGTACACACATAAGTGTTACGGTACAGGTAGACTGATTTACGGTGAGGATCTGGCCTTTTTCAAGTCCACCGTAATTTACGGTCATACCGTAAATTACGGTAACATCCTGAATTTTCTTTCTTTGTTCACGTGATGATGTCTGCCTCCCTCAGCCGATGTGAATCTCAAAGAAGCCCATGTGTTAGCGGCCCAACCAAAATAATCCAAGACTTCCTCATGTGTTAGCTAGCATGTGCCAATCTCACTTCCCCAAGGCTGCCTCCAAAAGTCTTCGTGACTTATGTGCCGCCCCTAATTAATAATGATGATGTTGGATTCTAGATGATTATGTTGTTGTTGGCTTGCTGTTGACTGTTGTTATGTTGTCAGCCCATGTGCCCCAATCAAACAAATCCATAAGTCCTTCATGTTGGCCCACCCACTTGTATTGGCGGCCCAATCACAAGAGAATGGATCATGTGATGCCCTTCTTCACAAAAGTCCAACCACCAAAAACCTCACAACTCCTCTTTTCTATTCGGCCCAATCCCCCAAGTCAATGTCTTGTATGTGCACATGATATGGATGCCAAAGTCAGCTCACAAGTTTCGAACATATATGCGTGATGATGATGTTAATTGTGATGTGCCGCCCAATCAACATAATCCACAATCCACATAAAATAAATAATTCTTGGGCCCCCTTGCCGTTAAACATGATGATGCCCATGTGAATTGAAATGATGTGCTTGTTTGTGAATTCCCAATACCACGTGAATTAAAGCTGCCAATATGTTAATGTATGTGTGTCTTGGATCCTTTTGATGATGTGTGATGATGATTTGATGTTGTTTATAAAACCCCCATGTGCATCGTCTTATATTAGAGTGTTAGAACCCATCCAATACCTAGCAACGTGATATGCCCCGGTTAACATCCATGGGTGTTCCGCTTCATCACCAAGCATACGAAATTCACCGGTTTAAGCCGATTAACCTGTAACATCACACGAACACTCGTAGTTACTAAGTTCAAGCAAATAACCAAGTAAAGCATGGAATTTTAATCTTTTTAAACCATTTAAAGGTTGTCCAACGGACCACCCGTCAACATATCAAAAGGTTTATGAGAAGCTTTGAAGAAAAAGTGTACAGGTGGGCAAGAGATAGTCAAAAACAAAAGATCTTTGCTGAAAAAAGAGTTCGATTTGTTAACTACATGAAGGGAGAAAATGTTAGCCAGATGATTAAACGGTTTTATCATTTGAGATTGGAATTAGAAAGGTTTGGTTTCAAAAAATACAACGAGGAAATCAATGATAAACTGATTAATGTGTTACCCAAAGAAGATTTGGTAGGGAAGCTTAAAGAAGACTATACATGAAGACTATAGCTACATCCAAGGGGGAGTCTATGAATGCATATGTCTGTAGCTTAAGTCATGTATCGAGTCTTAGTTTATAGTTTGTTATATGTACTAGATAATATTTTGTATTGAACTGAATGGAAGTTAATGTAATAGGTCCATTGGAACGGATGGAGTCCATCCGTGCGGATGGACATAATTGTCAGTTCGTACGGATCTGGTAGATTCGCACCTATGGGTTCGCACGAACCTGTGAGGTCTATAAATAGAGGTGCTGGGGTCTTCATTTGTAACTTTTGACACGAGAGGCGAAGCTCTGTCAAAATCTTTTCTTGGCTTTGTAAAGCAGTTTATATCAATGAAAAGATTGTTCAACGGTATCATTATGTCTATGTTCACCTACTACATGGCTTCCGCACGTGATACTAGGATATAGCAAGCCGGTCGGAGCGTTCATAGAGCTGAAACGGTCCTCACAGGCCCACCCCTTTTCGCATTAATAACTTACTTAATTATCTCTCAATAATCCGATCTAGTTGGACTGTATCCTTACTGACTCAGACCACTAGGTTGAGGGTAACGTCGCCTTCACAAGAGGGGCCTACTACTATAACTAAGATAATCTCTTAAAATGCCCAAAGTGCAGAAATCATCAAAGGATACATGAAAGAGGAGTCGAAACCAAGTGATTCCTTCTTGTCTATCTGTTTTTCCTTTATTTTATTTTCTGTTTTTATCTTTTTTATAGTTTAAAAATCTTTTCTTCAAAGTTTGGTTTGATTATACGTTGACAATATGCCGGTATTAAAAGCTCTTGTGTCCTTAGACGGCCTCGGTATCTTTCCATCACGATACTACGTCTGCGATGGGTGCACTTGCCCTAACGTGTGTGTAGAGTGATAGTAGAATATCGTTTTTTATAAATTTAAAACTTGAATTGGCGAGTAAAAAGAGCTAAAAATATACTAAAAAATATATACACACCCGCACACGTCACTCACCTACCATAAAATCCATTAATACCTTAGAACAATGATGAAACTCTTACAACCCTTGTCTATACTCATAACCCAAGAAAGTTGATACAAACCATACCTAGAGGAACTTTCGATACCCACGACGAGTAACTTGCTCATACACCATGCCGCGAGCACCAAGGAACCAAACCTATAAACTCTTAGTCGAAACTTAACATCTTATCATCAAACTACCATTCAATCAACATACCACAATCATCGCCCAAACGAACTCCCAATACATACGCTAGACATAGTAACCCTACACCTACATGACTATACCAACGACGTTCGATTATCTATAAGTTCATTTTGTCAAAATTCTATTCACAGCCAAAGTTTTCATGAGAATTTTCGAAATATAGTTTTTCTTATTTTTTTATACAAGATACTTTAAATAAAGCAAGCTCACTATTTTCAAAAATCTTGTCAGACACCGCTAATACACAATTCTAAATGCAAATATGTGGGCAAGGAGACTTCATGAGGGCAAACAATCTACGACATACATAAATCCCATTCTTTTTTGAGACAAAAGTAGCATTTTCTTCTTAAAAAACACATCTCGCATAACAAATGGATACTTTATATTCTCTTGACATTCACAAACTTAATTCTCCACTCCCGCCAAACTCAATCCATTTTGAATCAATAAACTCAACGATTTGCTCAAGCAACTACACATGCATATCATCGTATACGTTTTAATCAACATTTCATGGCAATCTCACACACATTATCATTACACTTCGTTTTCACATGCTCATAATTTCATGATCAATTTATACCCTTAAACACGTTATGATTCGATCTATACTATGTATGCAATTATCATCCTTCATACTCATACTCATACATTCGCACCTATACGTGAGCATAACTCGAGTGGTTCTCTTACGTTGGTCACAAACATACTTAAACATAATCATGCTTACATGCTAAATTTTTATACGCTATCACATGCACACATTCTCACTTTTAATGTTACCGCATACCCTGACCCATACACAACTAGTACAAACTATGCGGATCATGCAACGACCAATATAATCGCGAGTGCACACGAGATTATGATGGTAGGCCCTAGAAAACCATAGGGTGATCTACTGTGTATCATAAGACATGGAACGTAACGTGATACCGAATAACAAAACCGACGTAACATAGTTAGAACATGGTGGATACGCCACTGATACATCCTATATATAAGTGTTTTTACCATATTACCAAACTTTCGTAAAACGTGCCATGAGAAATTCGGTGTTTTCTAGACCTAATTTAAATGCGATTACACAAACTTTAGTGACTCACAAACGCATTACTAAACGCGCGATATCCGATTATCCATGACGAAACCTCATCCTCAACGCTTCATATTCACATTATATCCAAAAATCATACCATTCCTACTCTTGCATTCACCTATTGGATCGTTCGTTCACTCTCATACCATGATTGTTCCCAATCATTCTTTTGACATTTTATCCAAACCTTATTTACAATAAATCATCCTAAACGTTCAGTCCCTCAAACAAATATCCTCACTAGCATAGTTCTGTCAAAATTATTCTTTACTTTTAAAACAATCTTCCATTCTTTATTACGTACAAACTTTACTTAGTCGGCCCATTACCACCAAAACCTTTTGAAATCATAAATCCTACCATCCTAGTTTTTCCACAAATAAACAATTTTCTACAAACATGAGATTTTACTAATATGCCTTAAAATCGATAAAACTTTTCTTACAACCTACGGTGCGAGCCACACTTTTCATCGAAATACATTTTATTTTATACTAAAGTTTTTCTTCTTAGGTAACATCCTTTTTAAAGTACTTCTCCAATCGAGTTATTCAAACTTAGTTAAACTCACCTTGTCTACACACACATGCACGTTTTACTCATACTTACAATGGGTACCTCAAATCACCTTAGTTAAACGAACTACTTTTACAAACCTACCCTTTTCGTTCCTTAAAATTTCCATGCATTTTGAACACGCTTCAAACTTCAAAATTTCGATTTTAGCCAACCATTTTAGCCAAAATGCCTTTTTCCAAAGTCTTCCTCTTGAATAAATTTCGGGACAAAATTTCCTAAAGGAGGGGAGACTGTAACGCCTTGCTTTTTAGGACTTTCCTTATTTAGAAAGTTGGTCTTGTATTCTATTTCTGGAAACTCGTATTCTCTTGTAATCATATTTCTTTACTAATCATTGTAATCCGAGGCTTTAATTGTGTTGGTGCATCTACTGTCTGTTAACTACGTCTTAATCGAGTCTTATGTCTAGATAGGTTGAATGAGTGCACAACAGGGATTGAATTAGGGTTTGATTATGTTTTAGGAGGTAATTTCATTTGAAGGTGGTCCTGGACAAGTTCAAACGAAATCATCTAGGTAATTCCGTTTGAGCATGGTTCCGTTTGAACATGGTTGTGTCATTTTCAAACGGAACAACAACATCTATAAATAGGGTTGTGCTAGTCTCATTTCAAATGGATCTGATTGTATGTGAGCTGAGGTGCTGCCGGATTCTTTTCAAGATTTGATTGTAAAAGGCTCTACAAATCAGTAATAGAAAGAAAGTTAAAAGGAACAAGCTGTGTGACGTCGTTTACTTTGATTCCGCCTCTGTAAACGATGATGAACAGCCTTTACTGACTGTTTAGGGTCACGGAACCGATCCAACAAGTGGTATCAGAGCTCAGGACGAGGAGTTCATACCACTACAGCTTGATTATACCGGATTTTCTCACTTCTACCTTTCTTTTCCGATTTGAACAAGTTTTCATGGTTGAAATGGCCTAAAACTTTCACATATCAAACGAAATACAGTGTTAACTAATCCTTGAAAATTTGAGACCAAAATTCGACTTAAAACTGATCAAAAACACCTATTCCGTTTGAAAACTGTTCGTAATATGCTGACATCATAGGTTATTCCGTCTGAACGATCTGTTTGAAAACTGACACTTCGTTTGAAATTGGTGATATTTCCGTTTGAACATCACCATTTCGTTTGAAAGTGGTCCGTTTGAAAGTGGTCCGTTTGAAAGTGGTTCATTTGAAAGTTTCGTTTGAAAATGGTCCGTCTGAAAGTGGTTCATTTGAAAGTTTCGTTTGAAAGTGGTCCGTTTGAAAGTGGTTCATTTGAAACTTGATTAGTGTTGTCTCAAACGAAATAACAGATTTCGTTTGAGAAGAGCCATTTCGTTTGAAAAGAGCCATTTCCTATTTCGTTTGAACAGATTCCTTTTGAATCTGTCATTTTTCGATTTCAAAAACTTTTCTAAGTGTTTGTTAATCATTTCAGGTGATTGAAGATATACGAATTATGAATTTCAAGAAACTGTTTGAAGATGTCGAGCAGTAGTGAAGAAATTTTTGATCATGATAAATGGTGGAGAAGAGATTATGCGAGATGGGAAATTGAAAAATTCAGAGAACCATTCAAAGAAGCCCAGAGAGCCAAAAGATGGAATGATGAATTGGAATGTTACATGGATCCACGGGGTAATCCAGTTGTTGACCCATCAAAGGTGGATTTTGAAGCTGTAACAATTTTTTTTCCAAAACAGGCTACTTTCAACACAAGAAGGTTATCTGATAAAGAATATTTGCCGGATTTGTTGAACAAAATAAAAGAAATTTGTGAAGCAAGTCTACCAAAGGTGGTAGAAATGAAGAAAAGAAAAGAAGAAAAGGTGAAAAAGATGGTTGAAGATTTGAAGAAGAAAGCTTTAGAGGAAGTCAAAGTGGAAGCAGTAAAAACTGAGAAAGGGAAAGAAGCTGTTACTGAAAAACAGCAAGTTTTTGAAGAAGTAATTTCAAAGAAAGACGAATCTGAAAAGCCTGTATCTGTGAAATCTGAACCAGTGATTAAGAAAGAGGTTACAGAAGACACACCAGTCTTTGAGATTGTTCAGAAGGAGAAGAAACAGACTGAAGATATTCAAACTTTGAAAGATGAGAAGAAAGCTGATGATGAACAGATTTTGGAGTTACGTTTGAACTGCGAAAAACTAAAATCTGAAAATGACAAACTTTTGAAGAATATTGAGAGTTTATCATTAGAAAACAAAAATTTTTAAAAATTAGAAAATGAATTCAAAAGTCAAATAAAGATTTTAGAAGATGAGAGAGATATTTTTGGTAAAAATAATCTCGAAAAACAAAGTACAATAAACTCTCATCTTGATAAAATCATTCGACTTGAGCATGAAGCTGAAGATGCTCGAAATAAAATTGCTGAGTTAGAGAATAAATTGAAAGGTTTTGTGACTTCTGCACCATATGTGTGTCCAAAACCAATCAATGTTGTGCCAATAAGTGACAATGTCACAAATTTTGACAAAGTCAAAATTGAAGATTGCGATGACAAGCTGATGATGAAAAAGAAAAAGAAAAGAAAAATATTTTTAAAATTACAAGAAAAATTTCAAAATACTGTTTTGCAGTCTACTGAAATAGGTGAATGCTCAAAGCAAAAACCTGTTAAGAAGATTGTAGAACAGAAACAAAAAGTTAAAAATTTGAAAAATATTAAAAACAAAAATAAAAGCTCATCAGTTCAATCATCCAATCATTATGAAAAATCGCAAAAATTTGAAAATAAAAACTCACAAAATGTTGGTAATAAGTGGTGCAGGTTTGACCACAGTGCTCAAAGGACAAATCAAGGATACAAGAGGAGAAATGACTACCACAAGGCAAAACAATGTTTTGATCTAAGTGTGTGGTATGAAAGTGGTGAAAGGTATGATAACAGAGTGTGTTATACTTGTGGTTATCAAGGACACATTGCTGTTAACTGCCAAAGTTGAAGATGTGAAATGAGAAGATGTTTTGAATGCAATATCGAAGGTCACATTGCCAGAGATTGCCCAAGGAGATCAATGGGAAGATCGAGGGTTGAATCTCGGAGAATGGTAAAGAAATCAGTCAATGTCAAGCCCAAAGAACAAAAAGTGGAAGATAAGAAAGTAAAACTTTCAGAGGGGCAGAGAGACAGACTGAGGAAAAAGAGGAAGAAAGCGAGAGAATACCTTGAAAGGATTTTGTCTTCGGGTAAACCTGTTGGTTCAAATAAAAGTTCTGATAGATCGCTTCACTCGACAACGGAGTTAAGTAAAAAGAATTCTTCAGATACAAATCTGAGGACAAAAGGGAAAGAAAAAGAGAAGATAAAAATTGGCAATGAATCTGTTTCCCTGGAAACAAAGGAGCCATGTGTTGGTGATGAATCTGATTCCACAAAATCAGAGGAGCCACAAGTTGAGGTAAAAAAGGAAGAGACAGTTCCGTTAATGAATGATGAGAATTTTCCACCATTACGGGCTGCAAACCTAAAATCAAAAGGTGTTGATGCTGGAAAAATGTTTAATAGCAATGTTAAACATATTTTTAGTAAGATGACTGATGGAAAGGTAAAAGGGGTAAAAGAATTTTATGAAGCAAAAAGGAATGATCAAACCCCGAGTAAAACTGAAAAGGTCACACCCAAGACTGGTCAGGCTTGGGTACATAAATCTGTTGGTTGAATTTCTGACTTGCCGGAGCTTCCAGGTTGGTAAGCGTGAAGCAGGTATTGGCATCATTCTTGAGAAATTCACAGGATGGTAACTGTGATATTTCGTCTTACAAGTGGTTAATCAAGGACATTAAGTTGTACTTGATTTTCTACAAGTGATAGTGGTGTTTGACCTAATAATGTTAAATTTTCAAAATGGTTAAAAGAGAACAAGGTGATGTGATGACCCCGAACCTACAAGTGATGGGTAAACAAACTAATTTTTCCAGAAAAACCATTCTGATTAAAACAAATTTAAGTGTTTTGAAATCATTATGGGAAAACAGTTTGTTATAAGGGGGAGTTCTGATTGAATACGCCGAAACCCTCACGGCTAAACAAACATGATTACTTTCACAAGATTGAAAAACGGTTTTCAAACTGTCGAAAATCAATGGGTTGTAAATCATGGGGGTAATTATTGGTACTTTATATTAGATTTTCTGCAAAACAGAGCACAGTAAGCAGAAAATGGATGGCGAGACAAAGTTATCAGTATTGGGTGTCAAATTTTCTTTAAATGATTTTGCATTTTAGGGGGAGAAAAATTGTCAGAAAATCCAAAAACATTAGAAAATTTGAAAAAGCCAAAAACATGATAAAATTCAAAAATTGAGTTTTTGCGTAAAAAGAGGAAATGATAGTACATCAGTAGACAGTTACAGTACGCTAAAGAATTGGAAAGTTAAAATGTGTTAAACGATCTCACCGTGGATGTGTCGGTAGATTTTTACACATTTAGTAAACTTTTTCGGGATATAAACTTAAATTCAAACTTACTTATTTCGTGGGGAACACTACTTGGATATATAGGTAACCCCTGAAATCTTGTTTGAAAGGTCGCTCTTTCTGACATACTAGGTCTTTATACTCAGTGATATCTGGGGTATTATTCCGGGACTTCTGATTTTGTGGAAGCAATGGCCTAGTCCCCGTATAATACTTTCTGCATTACTTGAAATACAGCGTCACCCTCATCATAAAAAATGATGAAACATTGAAAAAATATGTAAATCATGTGCTGTTGTAAAAAAGATCCTCTAAAGGGGACACACCAAAAGTCGAAGCCGTCATCTCTCTGCTGAACGGAAGTTCTGACCTGAGCTCTCACGGTTTCGCATCTAACCCCTTACAGATATCATCTAGGTATACTCACCTGTAAGACTGAATATTGGGATCTGGATACGGGAGTATATTCAAGAGGTGGGACACATGAATGAGTTTAAGTTCTTAAAACACCTAATTCGTATCCTGAATCAGTTGAACTTTGTGTGAAAATTTAAGTGGATCAGTATATCGACAATCTAAGTGAATTGTTTAATTCTTATGGTGTTTAAAGCTCAACGGTACTTGTGACTTGTCAAAAACTGATATGATCCTCTGACGCATACTCAAACAAAAATATTGTCTGTAAATATGTTTGTACATATTTTGTTATTGCTTTATATTTTCAGAAAATACAAAAAGATTTTGATTCTGCTTTATTTTCGACAACCGATGTCTGAGATGCTAAGTGTCAAAATCTAAGAAAGCTGATTGTGTTTCTGAAAATAAAACAAGTTCATTAATTTGAAACTTGAAATTTTTTAAACAAAAATCAAAAACAGTTTGTGATATCTCCAAGGTCATTAGTTTGGACTTGGATGATTAACTGTGGGGGATTTGGATGCTTATATTATTATAGAGCTAGTTTCCAATTCGATTCGATGAAACTGCCAAAATCATGAAATTTGTTTAAGAGTGTTTTTAGAAAGTTTGAGTGAGTAAGCCAGGTTAAAATTCATGGATATTTGAAATTTGAAATGCTGTTACTTATAAATGTATGAGTGTTGCAGATAGTGTACCAGACTACGATCCCGGAAGCTGAGTCAACGGGGGAGTCTGAAGACGAGCTCGAAACAAGGGGGAGCTTGTAACCGGAAAGCAAGGTGACGATCCCTAAAGCACGGAAGCTTGACGAAAGGGGGAGCCTGAAGAAAGAAAGAGCCAGAGATAGATCCTGGTACAACATTTGAAGATTAAAGGTTGAACATAAAGATTGAAGGGAGCTTTACAATGTCAACACAAAATTGGGAAAGAGACAAAGACTAAAGACTCGACGCCAAAGACTTCGTCAACATCCAAGGGGGAGTCTGTTGGTCCATCTACTGTCTGTTAACTACGTCTTAATCGAGTCTTATGTCTAGATAGGTTGAATGAGTGCACAACAGGGATTGAATTAGGGTTTGATTATGTTTTAGGGGGTAATTTCGTTTGAAGGTGGTCCTGGACAAGTTCAAACGAAATCATCTAGGTAATTCCGTTTGAGCATGGTTCCATTTGAACATGGTTGTGTCATTTTCAAACGAAACAGCAACATCTATAAATAGGGTTGTGCTAGTCTCATTTCAAACGGATCTGATTGTATGTGAGCTGAGGTGCTGCCGGATTCTTGTCAAGATTTGATTGTAAAAGGCTCTACAAATCAGTAATAGAAAGAAAGTTAAAAGGAACAAGCTGTGTGACGTCGTTTACTTTGATTCCGCCTCTGTAAACGATGATGAACTGCCTTTACTGACTGTTTAGGGTCACGGAACCGATCCAACAAATTGTAATAAAACTTGATCATTTTACATGAATTATACTTTGATTATACATACTCGTTTTACATTCAAATTACATACATGTTTGATACGCATTCGTCCTTCAGGCAAACTCGTACCCGTTTTAGATACAAACAGACGTAAATACGTAGTTTATTACTATTTATACATGTAAATACTAATACGTACATTCACAATACTCGATTTATGGTTCTTACATACTCGATACTTAATAAAATGACGAAATACACAAGTATTAGCTTGAAATATACTAAATATTAAACATCAGGGGCTAAATTGAAAGACCTTGAAAGTTTCCCCGGAGTCAAGGCGTCGTGGCACGCGGAGAATCCCCTCCCTTTCTGTTGCGATGAACAAAGCCCCACAATCCGCAGTCTGGTCGATTTGGTTACGGGATTGGTCCCTTTTTCTCACCCAACTCCCCATCTAATTACCTTTAAAGCACCATTAAGACCCAAACCTACTCACCCACTATAAATACAAGCTCCCTAACACTCATTTGCACTTTCCTAACACCTCTAAGTCATCTAAACACTCTAAAAAATCCCTGGAAATTCAAGTTCAAGGCAGAAAACCTTCAAGTGCAAAAGTGAGTCAAACTCACTTTTCTCCAACTTTTCTTCACCATTTTTTATTCTACAAAGCTTGGAACACCTCTAGGAATGTTTCCACAGGTTTGCCATGGTAAACCAAGGAGGAACAACACCATTTTGAGGTCCAAACTTTCTGTTTTGGAAGATTTATGGTTAACTTTGGATGAACTCAACTTTTCTACTTGAATCTCATACCTAGCAACTTCCTAAACCATCTATGGTTGTGGAACTTGTTAGAGTTTGATTCTTACAAGTTTTGAGGTATAAACAACCTCTAAACTTTCTGTTTATTAAGGTTAAGGCATCCTACAACTGATGGAAACCATCCAAGTCTTCCATAGTTCATATGGCAAGACTTGTGCTTTGCTGAAAGTGTGAACCTTGGAAGCTTGGGTTATCCTAACTTGTTCCACACCTCACTTGATGTTTTACTTTGCTATTACAAGTAGCTTTCTAGTCTCAAAGTAACATAACCCTGTCTAGCCTCCAACACTTAGTTAACTCTTTCGATGTTGTGGTGGTTCACCCGGATTAGGTCTTACTTGGCTACTTGATGATGTATTAGTTAGTTGTCATTTCTTTTCATTCATGACCCTCTGAATCATCCTTATGATTTGTGTAGTGGTGAATCATACAACGAGGTAAATCCTCCATGCTTGACTTACATGATAATCTATGAAACTCATGATGAACTTAGCTTAGGATTATTATTATTATTATTATTATTATTATTATTATTATTATTATTATTATTATTATAATTATATGAATATGTATATATATGAACATGGCCATATTTATAATGATAATCGGTTTATGATTATTCGTCATGAACCTAGGCTAACTTTATCTATGATTCTAAGTCTCTCGTTGTTGATTCTAATGGGCAAACTAGGACCCATGAAATCACATACAACTTAGTGTCAAAACGAGTACTTAGACTAGATATACTTTTATGCATAAAACACTTCTGTACTTTAATTCTAAATACTGTATTTAACTACTCCATAAACGCCGTATGACCTTACCTTCGATTTCCCATTCTCAAACAACATGTCACTCACGGATAATCGGAAAAGTTTTGCAAACTTATGAGTATACATGACCCCTTTTTCCTTTTACACTCTTGGGTGCAATACGTTATACTATTTAAACACACGAAATCATACTTTACGCTTAAATCACAAACATAAACAATCCAATCATACATGCTTAAATACGTGATACTTGATTTGTATACTTGGATGATTCTTTTGTGCGATTTACTTGTCATTAACTTCGTACGAGCCTCCCCTTAACATGTATAGCGCTATAGGAGTAACGCACCGCCCGTATTCTTGAGGTCATGTTAATTCTTTTAAACTTACGGTAATCAGAGAATTGACTTGTCAAATTGCATGCCATGTTTACATTAATCTCGTTAACTATCTTTGTCATGTGGATTGTTCAAATTATTATACATATATGCTAGTACTCAAAACTTGTATACTCGCCAATACTTTTGTATTGAACTATACTTTAAAACGTATCGTAGGATTTTTGATGATGATGATGATGATGATGATGAATGGAATCTAGTAGGATGCCTAGAAATGCACCAAACTTTAATTCAAGTTTATTAGTTTAGTCATTCGATAATTGTAGTAATTTGTTCGTTTCAATCTTGTTGTACTTCTGTTTTCAAACAATGTACTTGATATTAGCATTGGAATGAAATTATTTATTAAATACTTGTCACAATTAGTGTTATGAAGTCTCGAGCAATCTCGTTCATCTCACTCCGATGTTTCCGCCATCGGTTGGGGTGTGACAATTTAGGTACTAGAAGTGATGCAATAAATTATCTGTATATACTTCTTATAATAAATTATTATACCTTACATGTAATAATGAAAATATATGATAACCGTTACAATTACAATTACAAATCTGTATATACCAATACAATTTGAAAACGATATAATTTTTTAAAGAGTAAATTACGTTTTTGGCCCCTGTGGTTATATCACTTTTACTATATTAGCCCAAAATAAGAATTTTAACATATTTGCCCCCATGGTCTCTATAACTAACCATTTTGGCCCCTAAGTCTAGATATCATGAGGGCCAAAATAGTTAGTTATAGAGACCGTGGGGGCCAAAATGGTTAGACTTAGGTGCTAAAATGGTTAGTTATAGAGACCATGGGGGCAGATATGTTAAAAATTCTTATTTGGGGCTAATATAGTGAAAGTGATATAACCACAGGTGCTAAAAACATAATTTACTCTTTTATAAATCAATACACAAGTCCAAATTATATTTTTGTATGATTGCAATGTCTCTTTGTTGTAACTAATTTATTCAAATATCATGCATAGACGCTAAAAGTAGGAAGAAAATATGCGTGGCCCAACCAAACTAATCAAAAGAGTTTACTTTGTAAATGATAGGTTATCACCCGTGAACTTCACATGTTATGTTATTTAAATTTTGTGAAAAAACAAATCTAATTTTTTTTTCATAAAAATGTACGCCGTGAAGATAAAAGTATATTAATTGGTTGAAGATAATAGTTTAATAACGTTTTTTTCTTTTCAAAATGTGTGTAAGTTGACTTTAGAAGTCAACTTCCGTATCAAAATTATATAGGGCAGTAGCTATATGTCAAAAGCTTACACCTTAATATTCTTAATATAAGCATTATCATCGTGTTGTATACTTTTTAACAAAGAACACTCAAATTTTTCGAAATAACAATACCAATTTTGAAATGTGAACGTAAGCATCCTACAATTGCTCAATATTCTAAAATCAGCAAAGTATCACCTGAACCATCCTTCTTTTTAATTGTTTCAAATGTTTCCTTGACATGTAATTTACAAAGATTACAACAATTATAGTAACATATCTTATTAGTGAGAATGGCAGAAATTATCACAAGAGTAAATTACATTTTTAACCCCTGTGGTTATATCACTTTTACTATATTAGCAAAAAATAAGAATTTTTAACATATCTGCCCCCATGGTCTCTATAACTAACCATTTTGGCCCCTAAGTCTAGAGATCATGGGGCCCAAAATGGTTAGTTATAGAGACCGTGGGAGCCAAAATGGTTAGACTTAGGGGCAAGTTGTGAGAACTTATCAGTTTCCTTGATCGCTAGGAAGTGCGCTGATTTCGTGAGACGGTCGACGATCACCCAATGGTATCGTTCCCGCTTTGAGTTCTAGGTAGCCCAGTGACAAAATCCATGGCGATTTGTTCCCATTTTCACATGGGTATCTCTGGTTGCTGGAGCAAACTAGAGGGTTTTTGATATTCCACCTTGACCTTCGCATAAGTCAAACATTTACTCACATACGTCACGACGTGGGCTTTCATCTTCGGCCACCAGTACAAAACTTTTAGATCTTGATACATCTTATCAGAACCTGGGTGAACAGAGTATCGAGACTTATGCGCTTCTTCCATCACGAGCTTTCTAGGATTACCATATAAATGAACCCATATCCATTCCATGAAGTAATAAATACCATCAGATCTCTTTACAAGTCGTTTCTCCATGCCCCGCAAATATTCAGCTTCCAGGTTTTCCTCTTTCAACGCTTCAGTTTGAGCAGAACGGATCTGGTCAGGAAGATTAGAGTGGATAGTGAGTTGCAGAGCGTGGACACGCTTGGGTTTTGTTTCCTTTCGACTAAGGGCAACAGCCACCACGTTAGCTTTACCTGGGTGATACTTGATTGCACAATCATAGTCGTTTAAGAGTTCTACCCAGCGACGCTGTCGCATATTCAATTCCTTCTGATAATAAATGTGCTGAAGGCTCTTTTGGTCGGTATAAATAGTGCATTTAGTACCGTACAAGTAGTGCCTCCAGATCTTTAACGCAAACAACACGGCCCCCAACTCCAAGTCATGAGTCGTGTAATTCTTTTCATGAATCTTCAATTGCCGAGAAGCGTAAGCTATCACCTTCTCGCGTTGCATTAGCACGCAATCGAGACCCTGGATAGAAGCATCGCAATACACCACGAAATCTTTAGTACCCTCGGGTAAGGATACAATTGGTGCACTGCAGAGTTTTTGTTTCAGAAGCTGGAAAGCATCCTCCTGCTTCGTTTCCCAAGAATATACAACGCCTTTTTGTGTTAGTGCCGTGAGAGGTTGAGCAATCTTCGAGAAGTCCTTAATAAATCTGCGACAATACCTAGCGAGACCAAGAAATTGTCGCACCTCCAAAGGGTTCTTTGGTGCCGCCCAATTTCTGATAGCATCAATCTTAGCAGGATCCACGTGTATTCCTGCTTCATTAACAATGTGACCAAGGAAGTGTACTTCTTGAATCCAGAAGTCACACTTAGATAATTTCGCGTAGAGTTGCTCCTTCCTCAAGTGCCGCTCATGGTCCTCCTTGCTCTTAGAATAGATCAGGATGTCATCGATAAACACGATGACAAAATCGTCGAGATACGGTTTGCACACTCGGTTCGTGAGATCCATGAATACCGCAGGTGCGTTGGTTAACCCGAATGGCATGACCAGGAACTCGTAATGGCCATACCGTGTCCGAAAGGCTGTTTTAGAAACATCCTCCTCTCGGACTCTCATCTGATGATAGCCCGATCTTAAGTCGATCTTCAAGTAGAAACTTGACCCTTGCAACTGGTCAAATAGATCATCGATGAGCAGTAAGGGATAACGGTTCTTGACAGTTACCTTGTTAAGTTCCCGATAGTCAATACACATACGAAAGGATCCGTCCTTCTTCTTCACGAATAGGACTGGGGAATCCCCAAGGCGAAGAACTAGGTTGGATAAAGCCCCTATCCAACAGTTCTTGGAGCTGATTAGACATTTCTTGCAACTCCCCCGGTGCAAGGCGATAAGGAGCACGAGCGATCGGGGTTGCTCCTGGCCTAAGGTCAATCTGAAATTCCACTTGACGATGTGGAGGTAAACCTGGAAGTTCTTCGGGGAACACGTCGAGAAATTCACGAACAACAGGTAAATCTTCGATCCTCCTTTCCTCAGATTGGGTGTCGGTGATGAGAGCTAGAATAGCAGGATAGCCCATCCGTAAGCATTGCCGGGCCTTCATAGCCGAAATGATGCTAACCAGTACCCCACTTCGATGACCTTGGACATACATAAATTCTCCACCAGGGAGAGGTATACGTACGATCTTCTCCTTACAAAGTATGTCAGCATGGTGCTTGGACAACCAGTCTATACCAATCACTACATCAAAACTATCGAGTGTAATAGGAAGAAGGTCAATGTCAAACGCTTGACCCACAAGATTGAGTTTGCATCCCCTAAGAACGTGTGAAGCTTCAATTGACTTGCCATCAACCAGTTCTACTACATGTTGGGTTTCTAGAGGTGTGGGGGTTAGCCCTAATCATCGACTGAACTCTAAGGACACATAACTCCAATTGGCACCGGAATCGAATAACACAGAAGCAAAGAGATTGTTCACAGAAAACGTACCAGTCACGACATTGCCATCATTCCTAGCATCACTAGCGCCGATCGTGAACACTCTTCCGCGAGCACCATTTCCCCCATTGTTGCCGTTATTGTTGTTCCCAGCATTGTTATTGTTGTTCTGGCGGTTGTTGTTGTCATTGGCGTTCAGATTCAACTGAGGACAATCCCGCTTAATATTACCCTCATCCCCACACTTGAAACATCCCATCCTATTGCCCTGGTTTTGGTAGGGTTTTTGCCTTTGCTGATGTTGCTGATGTTGTTGATTCTGCTGTTGTTGTTGCTTTGGAAAGGAGCTCTACAATCCTTCGCCATATGGCCCACCTTATCACACCTATGGCAGGCTCGGACACACGGTCCATGATGATGGTAGTTACATTTGTTGCACTTTGGCTGCCTTCCCGCGTAGGAGCCTTGGTTCGGATTGCTACTCTGACCTTGGATAACAGAGGACGACTGACTGAAACTACGACTGTTGCTGTTGTCGGGCTTTTTCTGCGATTGGCTTGCGCTGGTCACTTTGTCAGCATCGTTCCATTTACGTTTGTTATCACTAGCAGGCGTGGTAGCTGTAGCAGTAGGGGTTGTAGCAGAAACACGGGGTGGTAGCGAACCATGCTCGACCTCTTGGTCTGTAATCTTGTGCGCTAAATGAATGATTCGGGGCAGGTTGTCGAGGTTTGCAGCAGTAACTAAACTCTTGACTTGCGGCGCTAAGCCATTGATGTACAGCTCAATTCTTCGATGTGGTGGTCGAGATAAATTAGGCACATGTTTGCCAGTTCATTAGATCGTTTTGTGTAAGCCTCGATCTCAGATCCCACCATCTTCAAATTATAGTACTCGTTCTCTAATTTCTGAATCTCGTCACGAGGACAGTACACCTCTCGCATTAACTCTTTGAAATCATCCCATGTAATCGCATTAGCCATTTCGATGCCCAACATCTGTACCTGAGCATTCCACCAAGTTAAGGGACCATTCTCCAGTGTGCCCGTAGCATACTTCACTCGGTCCCCCACAGGACAGTTACACATAGCGAAAAAAGATTCGGCCTTCCCAAACCAACGAAGTAACCCCACTGCTCCTTCGGTTCCACTAAAAGTCTGTGGCTCACTATCGCAACCCCCGATCCCTATTTCCCGGGAACGGGCGGCCGCGAGCCAGTTTCGGTGGTATCGCGTGTTTATTCAATTTGGCAGCGGAAATCACATCAGGACCGTAGTAAGGAAATATTTTATCAGAGTAAAATACCACACTTTCATATATTAAACACATGGGATAAAACCCAAGTTTTAAGTACACACATTTTCATAGGAATAAATCCTATTTTTATTTAATAAAAACATCTATTTCGTTTAGGTAACTTTATTGCCACTTCTCCAAGCCTTCAGTGCTGTCCAGCTGGCTTCTATTTGGCTTTCACATTTTGTTACCTGAAACGCGCTTAAAACTGTTGATGCATAATGTGTATCGCCTACGTCATCAGTCTATGTCGTGTCATATATGTAATAGGTTAAAATGTAAAGTTTATGTGTTTTGAGCCAGTTCGCACGACCTGATAAGGTCAGGTCGCACGAGGTGAAGTTTGTCCAGTTCGTGCGGTCTGGGTAGTTTATCCCATGCGATCTGGTCAGCCTATAAATAGGCTAGTAGTGTTCTTCATTTGTAACTTTCTGGAGAATTTCGTAACGAAGTGCTGTCCAATTCTCTCTGTACCAAAACGTCTAAAATCAATGAAGAACATGTTTAAAGTGACTTTCTACTCTTCTACTCCTATTCTAACACTGATTGATGGTTTCTAGTCTGATTCCGCCTTTCTAGAAACAAGATATGACTCTGATTGACTCGTTTAGACGAATCCTCGATCCTACAAGTGGTATCAGAGCTCAGGATGAGTCAAATCTGTTGATATCAGTGTTTTGAACGGTTTAGAACCATATACTTCTACTCTTTCTTGGATTTTCATATGAATTCACGGATAAAATGGACTGAATTTTAGTTATTGTGTGTAAAACATCATTTTCAACAATCATACAAAGTTGTAGACCATAAATCACACTAAAACTGATCCAAAAATGTCAAAAACTTGAAATTTTGATAAACTAAGTCTTCAAACAAGGTGAAATTGTCCAAATCGTGTGAAAATGATGCTCAAATCATGTGAAACTAATCAGATCGTATGAGTTTTTGTCAAATCGTATGAAATTTTTGTCCAGATCGCACGGATTGGACCAAATCGTGTGAAACTGTGTGTCCAGATCGCACGAACTGATCAGATCGTGTGAAGATTGATTCAGATCGCACGAATTGAAATTTTTTTTAACTCACCTCGCACGGTTTGGATAGTCAGGTCATTTGAAACTGTCAGGTCATTTGAAAAGGTCCAGGTCGTCTGAAAGTCCAGATCGTTTGAAAGTCCAGGTCGCTTGTAATTGTAATTTTTCAAAACTTAGAAATTTTTTGAAACATTTTTCAAAGTATAAAATGGATAATCAAGAGTTTTACAATGCGTTTTTCGGAGGAGGTATGACTGCTCAAACTCCAGCAAGTATAGCCCAGAATGTGAATACGGAGAACGAGCTAGGAACCATGTAAAAACCACCGAAATTGCTCAACATTGAAGATTATTCGGGGTGGCAGGATAGATTTCGCACGTGGGTTCAGGCGAATCACCTCGAATGTTGGCTGAAAGTTGAAACGAAATATGTAGTTCCTATGAATGATGTTGGTCTTCCGAAAACACTTAACACATTAACTCCAGCTAAACAAGAAAACTTTAAAGCCGAGAAGAAGATGGTCAGTATATTGCAACAGGCAATTAAGGAAGACATTTTGGTACTATTACAGCATCAGGGTGACGCGCAATCTGTTTGGAACGCTCTTAAAATCAAATTTCTTGGGAGTGCTTCAATGATCAAAAGCAAAAAGGCGCTACTAAAAAAAGAATTCGACATATTTACTGGTATCAGTGGAGAATCAACAAAAGAGTTGATTGAGAGGTACTGTCACTTGGTAGTGGAGATGAAATGTTTGAATATAGATAAATCAGACGAAGAGTGGGTTGATAAGTTGGCTGACGCACTACCACAAGAAGAGTGGGGTACGTTCTTATTGGTTTTGAAGAACAATTTGGAATACGTGGGTTTCAATTTGAGTACGTTTATCGAGAGAATTGAAGCTCATGAGCTTGAACTTCGGAAGATGAGGAAAATGAAATCTGCAAATGTACAGCAAGATGTTCAACTTTATTACAAAGGAAGCTCATCTACCACATCTGCTCCAAGTCCAAAGATTCAAACAGCATTCAGTGCAGGTTCTTCATCGGGAGTACCTCAAAGCATGCCTAACAACAACGTTTCACCGTTTCCAAATTACGAACCAAATCCTAAGGTTCAAAATGTTCAAGAACAGGTTTCTTCTCAAAGTTCTTCAGGTTCGAACAATCAGAGTTGTAGTCATGGGATACTGTGCAATATCGCTGTTAATATCAAAAACTGTCAAGATTTTACCGAGACAGCAGCAAAGCAACATATATCACTTCTAGCTTCTGTACTTGAGTCTTACGAGAGTATAGTAGCCGGACGAATTGGTAACCCAGACATGACTAAAGAAGATTGCGATCAAATTGATCCCGAGGAACTAGAACTCATCGACATAAAATGGGGTATGGCGAGCATTGTGAGAAGAGCTCAGAGGTTCATGGAAATTACCGGAAGAAGTAGTCTCGCAGGTCCTGATCCTAAACTTGGATTCGACAAATCGAAGGTGACTTGCTTCAAGTGTAAAGAGAAGGGGCACTTCAAACGCGAATGTCCGAACAGAGAAGTTAATAACCACCAGAATCCATTTGCCAACGATTATTACCAATAGGCCATTTATCATAAAAACAGTCAACAACCATTCAATCCACGACCTCAAATCGAGAACAGTCAATCCAAACAAACAGAAAAAGCTCTTTTAGTGAATCAAGATGACGAAAAGATTCCAGAAGGATTCAGTTGGGATAAGTACGATCCAGGAGGTGGTCTTGCAATGATGGCTGAAATTATTGAAGAGCCGGAACTGGAAATCGAGGAATGTGTTCCTGAAATTGAAGAGTGAAGTGGTGAATGAAAAAGTTTTGCAGATCTAGAAGAG
Source organism: Helianthus tuberosus (assembly GCA_030545235.1). Taxonomy (NCBI): domain Eukaryota; kingdom Viridiplantae; phylum Streptophyta; class Magnoliopsida; order Asterales; family Asteraceae; genus Helianthus; species Helianthus tuberosus. The sequence goes on from CM060447.1 coordinate 88,910,584, forward strand.
GAGGCAGCAGCGGTCTACTATTATCAGTCTGAACAGGAAGTTATTACTAATGCATTTAAATCTATAATGCCAGCTAATGTGTTTGATTCTTTTGCAGTTTTCTTTAGTGAACCGACTACGGGTTTTTGCCCACAGTACGAAGTTGAACAAACTCCGATTCAAGAGATTATTGATGTCTCAAAGGAAATGAATGAAGAGACTTTGAAAGAAATAGCAGACAAAGCTCTTATGGTCAAGCTGCAAGAGGTAGAACAAACTAAAACACCTTCTGATAACAATGAGACCAAAGATGCAACTCAAGAGTCAGTGTCAGTTGAAAAGGAGTCAATTATCGAGACTTGTGATACGTAGGAGTCAGGAAAGAAGTCCGAGTCTGATGACAAATCAGAAAATGTGAAGTCCAAATTCGGAGAGAAATCTGAGTCTGAGTCTGGAAAGTTTGGTAACTCGGAAAGTAAAAATGATAAACAAGAAAATGTTTTTGAAAAAGGTGATCAAATTCTTGAAAAGCCATGCGAAAACTGTTTGAAACCATGCATGGATTGTCTTGAAAAAGACAAACAGTTTCAAGAGTTGAAAAAGTTTAACGACCAATTAAAATTTGATTTTAATGATGTTAAAGAAGCTTATGACACTCTGTCACGATCAATTAAAATGATTCACACTGAGAGTAAAGAAAATGATAAAATTGCTAATTTGCTCAAAGCTACGGTCATGGAAAAGCAAATGTCGATTAACATCCATCTGGACAAAATCGCATCTCTAAATAAGGAACTTGAACTGATGCGCATTGAGACAGAAAGAGTCGACGAAAAGTTGATCATTTATCTTTCATCTTCATATGTGATTGATCAGATCGTTCCTCAACAAACTGAAGTTAAATCAGCTTTCAAAAAAGTTCCACCCCCAATGTGGAATCATTATACTCAGAAATATCCAGACGGGGTGGAGGAGGAATTGAATCTTAAACTGAGAACAGAAGAGAAGGAGTTACCAGAAAACATAGATGTTACATTCTCTCTGTTTGACACCGACAACGAGTCACAACTGGTTAAAACAGTTGTAGACCAAGTGTTGGATGAAGAAAGTGATAACACTGATTTCGAAACGGTTAAAACTCATTTTGAAAATTCCAGTTCAGATTCTGAAGATGACGGAAACTTTCTTGATAAGTATATCCCAAAGTCAGATAAAGTTTTGGATGACGATTCGATCATTGTGGTTTACACGATGACCGGAAGTGACAAACTGTATACTGATTTTGAGTACCCGATTCAGAATGCGAACCTGGAAAAGGTTGAAAAAGTTTTTAAACTCGTGGAAATTGATATCTCAGAAGTTAACAACAATTCGTTTCTATCAAAACCGAAAAAATCTTTTGTTAAACAACCGACAAACAATCCGGGAAAGAAAAATGAATGGGTGGGTAACAATGGTAATAACAAGAGACATGGTAATAATTACAAAAAGAAAGGTGTTTGTTTTGAGAAGAAAATGGCTAAGAAAGAAGTTAAGCCAAAAGAAAAATTGAGTGAAGTGTTTGTGTCTGGTAATAATACAGAAGTCGAAAAGGATTATATCTTTAGTAAGCAAGCAATTGACGATTTTATTGCGGCCAAAAAGATAAGAGACGAGGCCAACATATCCACTTTTATTGAATATGACAAAAGAATCTGTTATCGATGCAATGAAATTGGTCACATGGCCAACAATGTATCAAAGAGATAATAAACCCAGTTTTCCATAAACCAAAACCAAAAATTTCAAAGGATGTTAAGGGAAAATCACCTATGGTATCCCCCGTGCGTATTCTTAAACGCGGTGAATCATTGAAGTCAGAGGACAAACCAAAATCAACTTTTGAAATTGGTGAATCTTCAAAATCACAAAAGACTTCAAAGATTTATTCTAAAACAAAGACTTCTCAAAGTCAATCATGGGTGGAGAAACCTAAACATTCTTTTGAGGAAAAGAAAATGGAAGAAGTTTTAAAATCTGAACCGAAAATCTTTGCAACCACTGATGAGAAAATTGAGTTTGAGTTAGATAAGATGATTGAAGAATTCCCACCTATCAAGGAAGGAGCTCTAAAATCAAAACCAGAATCTGATGTTCCAAATGTTGTTTTTAACATTCCAAAAGTTGACATAGTAGCTCATGATATTATCTTTGGTAGTGTAACAAATGTTGAAAAATCTTAGGTATCATTGTTTAAGTAAATGTCTTTTGATGTGTGTAGGGGCTTCCAAGGTCTATCATTTCTAAATGGATAATGGATAGTGGCGCCTCTCGACACATGACAGGGATGTTAGTACTGCTATATGACGTCAAATCAATCAATGGAGGTTATGTCGGGTTTGCTAGAACTCAAGGTGGAAGAATTGTTGGAGAAGGAATACTTACTAACGGGGTCGTAACATTCGATAAAGTGAACTACATTGCTGAGTTAGAAAACAATCTGTTGAGCATCTCTCAGATTTGTGATAAGTCATTTATTGTTCATTTTACAAAAAATGAATGTCTGATTCTTAAACCAGGGTTTAAAATACCCGCAGAAATGGTGTTGATGCGCGCTCCTCGTGAAAACGATCTTTATGTACTAGACATGAGCGTTGCAACAACGACAGATAAAAAGGCACAATGCTTTGTGAGTAAGATGAAGGCGACAGAAAAAGAATCCATCATGTGGCATCGTAAAATGGGCCATATTCACTTGCGAAAGATGAACTTTTTAGTTCATAATGATCTTGTAGAAGGTGTTAATTTGAAAAGCTTCCATCTTAACGATGATTGTATTGAATGTAAGAAAGGGAAGCAGACGAAGAAATCGCACCCAAAAAAGCTCTTGAACTCCATCAGATTACCGCTCGAAAGACTCCATATGGATCTTTTCGGACCGGTAAATGTGAAAAGCATAAGTGGAGATCTATATTGTTTAGTTGTTACTGACGACTTTACAAGATTCTCTTGGGTGTTGTTTCTAGAGAGAAAAGTGGAAACATTTGATTCTTTGATGAGGCTATTCAAAAAGATGGAGAATGTTTACAAACTGCCGATTAGACGTATTCGAAGCGACAATGGCACGGAATTCAAGAACAACCGTATGCTCGAATTCTGCAATGATAAGGGCATTCTTCATGAGTTCAGCGCACCGTATACCCCTCAACAAAATGGTGTCGCAGAAAGAAAGAATCGTACATTGATCGAAACGGCTCGTACCATGTTAGCATATTCTAAATTACCGGTATATTTTTGGAGTGAAGCGTTTGCCACGGCATGTTACACACTCAATCGAGTTCTTACGGTGAAGAGGTACAAGAAAACTTTTTTTGAATTACTTCATCTTTACAAACCAAATCTGAAATATTTAGAACCATTCGGATCACCATGCACATACATTGATCCAGACGGTAAATTTGGTGCGAAAGCTAATGAAAGTTTTTTATAGGATACGCTAGTCCGTTCAAGAGAGTTTTTGTTCCGAGTTTGTGGAAGACCATACAAGTTCAACACGTTGACAGTAAACAGTTTACCGCTCCAAATCAACTTCCCCGAAACAGGTTGCTATTTGATTACGACAATCTCTAGGAGTCATTCCATTTACCGACAGAGCCGAATGAGGAGGAACTGGCATTCTTATACCAACAACAGCAGTCTCTTTCACAAGAGTAAGTACTGAGACCGTTGGTGGTTTCTTCGCCCACCGTGGGTTCAAATGATCATGAGGCTGGTCCTAGTGGAACTGCACATGTACCCCCAGAAGAAACAGCTCCAATATTTGACCAATCTGACGACTCAGAATCGGAAACCGGTCCGATTTTTTACGAGGAACGAAATATTGCGACTTCAAATGATATTGATCACACGGGTGATCAGAATATAACAAATTTGCAATCGGAAGTGAGCGTACCGGATACGGTCATGCCAAGAACGCTATCTTACCATCCGTCGGAGCAAATCATTGGTGACTTTCAAAGCGGCGTGAAAACCCGTGAACAAATAAACAAAGGGCTTACATGTTTTTACTTATCTATAGCACCTTTACAAGTAGACTTCTCATTAAAATGTTTTATCTCGCAGGTAGAACCGAAAACGTACAAAGAAGCATTGACCGAAGAGAGTTGGGTAAATGCAATGCAAGAAGAGTTACAACAGTTTGAAAAGCTTGGAGTGTGGAGGTTGGTTGATCTCCTGGAAGATCAGAAGTTGATCAAGACCAAGTGGGTCTTCAAATGTAAGAGAGATGATAGAGGGGTTATAGTAAGAAACAAAGCACGGTTGGTAGTCCAAGGATTTAGTCAGCAAGAAGGGATTGACTTTACTGAAGTATATGCTCCCGTTGCTCGACTTGAGTCAATCAGAATCTTCTTGGCATTCGCGTCATGGAAGGGGTTCAAGGTCTACCAACTGGATGTCAAATTTGCATTCCTCTATGGAAAGATTAAAGAAGAAGTGTATGTCGATCAACCACCGGGTTTTACCGATCCTGTACACAAGGAAAAGGTGTATCTACTTGACAAGGCGTTATACGGATTACACCAGGCCCCGAGAGCCTGGTACGAGACGCTTTCCCAGCATCTGCTGACCAACGGGTTCACCAGAGAGACTGTCGATAGTACCCTGTTCACTAAAGAGGTTGCAGGACATCTACTGATCGTGCAAATATATGTTGATGATAAAATTTTCGGATCAACGAACGATGAGTTGTGTAAAGAGTTTGAAAAGGTCATAAAGAAGAAGTTTGAAATGAGTTCAATGGGGGAGATGAAGTTCTTTCTCGGGCTTCAAGTTGAGCAACTGCCTTATGGAATCTTCATACACCAGACCAAGTATGTGAATGATGTGTTGGACAAATTCAATATGTCCGAATCATCTCCCATATCAACCCCCTGGCTACCAATCATGGCATATGTCCGGATCAAAGTGGTGAGAAAGTGGATGAAATGCTTTATCGGTCAATCATAGGATCGCTAATGTATCTGACAGCATCACGACCGGACATCATGTATCCAACCTGCCTCTATGCCTGGTACCAGTCAAGTCCCGGAGCATCACACATGATGATAGTAAAGAGGATCTTACGGTATCTCAAAGGTTTCCAAAGCACCGGCTTCTGGTATCCCCGATCTGGTGACTTCTCTCTAACTGGATATTCTGACTCTGACTTCGGGTCCTGTAAGTTGAATGCTAAGTCCACAACTGCTGGTTGCCAGTTCTTCGGAACTCGGCTAATCACTTGGCAGTGTAAGAAACAGACCACAGTCGCTCTCTCGACTTGTGAGGCTGAATACGTTATGGCTTCCAGCTGTTGTTCCCAGATTCTCTGGATCCAACAGCAAATGAGGGACTATGGTCTGCAATTCTTAGACACACCAATTTTTGTGGACAACGAGGCAGCTATTAATATCACTAAAAATCCGGTTCAACACTCTAAAACAAAACATATTGAGATTCGACATCATTTTATTCATGATTGCTACGAGAAAAAATTGATTCGAATTGATTATATTCACACTGATGATCAGAGAGCTGATTTTTACACTAAACCCTTTGATAAAATAAGATTTAATTATCTTTTAAAATTGAACGGGTTAAAGAATTTGTTTTCTGGGAGGGTGGTAGAGTATGTGGCCGAGGCGGACGGCGATCAGAAGTGATCTGCGTCTTGTTGTCATATTTTCTGTATAGTTTCTTTACTGCTTTTGATAAAACCAAAAACACAAAAATATGTTTTTGATTTTAGGGGGAGAAAGTTTATAGAAAATACAAAAACATGATAAAATTTCTTAAATACAAAAAAATTGAAAAAAAGACAAAATGAGTTTTGTGTGAAAAAGAGGAAATGATAGTACATCAGTGGTCTATCACAACATACTAAAGAAATGAAAAGTCAAAATGTTTTTAAACAAGTCTCACTAATGATGTGCCAGAAGGCTTCACACGATTAGTAGATTGAGTTCGAGATATAAACATAACAAATACTTGCTTATCTCGTTGGGAACATCTCTCGGATATATGGGTAACCCTCGAAATCTTGTTTGAAAGGCTTTCTATTTCTAACATACTAGGTCTTTGTACGTGATGATATCTGGGGTATTATACCAGGACTTCTGATTTTGCAGGAGCAATAGCCTAGTCCTCGTATAATACTCTGCACTACTTTATTCTTAAAGCTCACCCTCAGCATAAAAAATGATGAAACATTGAAAAATGTTAATCATGTGTTGTTGAAAAGAAGATCCCCAAGGGGGACCCACCTAAAGTCGAGCCATCATCTCTCTGATTGAACGGAAGCTCTAGCCTGAGCTCTCATGGCCTCGCATTTACCCCTTACAGATATCATTAGTGTGCACTCACCTGTAAGACTGAATATAGAAGTCTGGATACGGGAGTATATTCTGAGGTGGGACACATGAATAAGTTTAGTTCTTAAAACACTAATTCGTATCTTGAATCAATTGAAACTTGTGTTGAAGTGTAAGTGGACAACAATACTGACAATCAGAAGTGAATTTGTTTAAAGACTTAAAGTTAAATCAAGATCAACGGTGTTAGTGATATGTCTCAAAAACTGATATGATCCTCTTACACAAACTCACAAAAAGATGTCAGTAAATATGTTTGTACAGTTTTCAGTTTCTTCAATTCCAAAAGATTTTATGTTTGTTTAGGCAAAATGTTGTAAAATTCAAAAAGATTTGTCATTTCATCTTATTTTCGACAACAGACGTTGGGGATCTGATGATCAAAGTCCAAAAGTGCTAAACAAGTTGGATCATTTGGGTTGGATAAGAAAAGTTTTGAGAAAAGAGATGGTAATTGCTCAAAATGTTTAAAAGTTCATTAATTTGAACGTAAAATGTTTCAAAATTGTCAGCGAGATTATAATTTGGTCAGCCAAGGTCATTAACTTGGACTTGGCAGGCTAAACAGTTGACCAGGGTCATTAACTTGGACTTGGTTAACTGAGTGTGTTGGTAAAAAGTTAAAAAAATTCAAAATTTAAAAAAAAATTAATAAAAGGTTCACACGAGGTGACCAACTCGCACGAACTGGCCAGATAGTTTTAACTTGGCCAGACCGTTCCAAAAAAGCCAACTCGTGCGAGATGGCCAAACTTCTTCAATATCCAACTCGTGCGACCTGGCATCCTCTATATAAGGGAGAGCCCAGATCGCATGAAACTATTTTTGCTCCCACACCACACCGCACCACACACACCTTCAGGCGATCTGAGCGATTTCAGTGATTTCAAGCCTTAAACTTGTGAAATTGTGTTCGGAATCCTTGTATAAGTTGGTTTACACAACTTATATCATGGGAAAGGTATAGATTGATGTTAATTTGAACCAGATCTCATGAACTCATATGAACTCGAATGTACAGATTCTTTGAACTTAGATCTAGGCTGATTCTGTGAATTAAATTGAATAAAAATTATATCAACGTGCTCGGATTTTGATGAAGAACGAAAGAAGTGGTTCAGGAAAGATACGGAAAGAAAATACAAAAGACCACTACAGTATTACAGAAGGGATAGAGATGTTTCTCTGAGTGATATCATAAGCTGGGGGTACTTGCCACAAGTCAACGCTTATGCTATTAGAAGAGAATTTGGTGTTCAATACTTCAAATATATTCAAGATATAATGTCTCTACCTTGGTGGGATGTTGAAGAGTTGTCCCAAGTCAGAACGTTATCATATCATGTCAGAGTTCATGACATGCCAACATGGGGCTTGATGAAATTTGAAGCATTCAGAGATTTTCGACACTAGAAACCACATTATCCTAAGAAAGTCAAGAGGATGGATCTAGTTACAGGTATTGAGGAAACAATTCTGAAGATCAAGAAGCCCAGGGTTATAAAGAATATTCCATTGCCAAAGATGGAACAGAATTTTCATGAAGGGTTTGTATGTTGGTTTATAGTTGCATGACGACCGAAGCAGTGATTGTGTACAGAGTTGAGAATGAAATCAGATATATTCACCTGTACGATCCGATGTGGATAGTAAATTGTTCTGCAAAGGATATTGAATGTCTGTTTGTGAACAAGATTGGATATAAGGCAGAAGATAGAGATCAAGCTCTTCAATTTCAGAAGGTTGCTACAGTATGTTTTCAGAAGTGTATAAATTCTGAAAATATGTGGTTATCAAGTTGGAGAGAGATTGAAAGAGAAGAGTTTATGAAAGCAGAGAAGGAAAGAGAAGAGCGTGAAGAGAAAGACAGGATTGCTCGAGCTACATGTTTGCAAAAGTTAGTTGAGGAAGAAAAGAGAGCTGCTAAAGAGAATGAACAGCTCAGGAAAGCGTTATTGAAAAAGCCGAAGCAAAGGGAAGAATTTTTCAAGTCTTTGTGAAGTATGTTTTGAAGACCGACTGACTGAAGACTGCGGCAATATCCAAGGGGGAGTTTGTTGATGCATAATGTCTATCGCCTACGTCATCAGTCTATGTCGTGTCATATATGTAATAGGTTAAAATGTAAAGTTTATGTGTTTTTAGCCAGTTTGCACGACCTGATAAGGTCAGGTCGCACGAGGTGAAGTTTGTCCAGTTCGTGCGGTCTGGGTAGTTTATCCCATGCGATCTGGTCAGCCTATAAATAGGCTAGTAGTGTTCTTCATTTGTAACTTTCTGGATAATTTTTTAACGAAGTGCTGTCCAATTATCTCTGTACCAAAACATCTAAAATCAATGAAGAACATCTTTAAAGTGACTTCCTACTCTTCTACTCCTATTCTAACACTGAATGACGGTTTCTAGTCTGATTCCGACTTTCTAAAAACTAGATCTGACTCTGATTGACTCATTTGGACGAATCCTCGATCCTACAAAAACATTTTGTCAGTGGGAAATACTGGTGAGTGAATCCCAGTTTAATCAAGTTTGAATAAAAACCATTGTTCAGTATTGAGGGCGGTCTCGCAATTACATTTGTTTCCAAGTCATACTAATTACCACCCACGGTACTGTCAACCCGACTTGTGGAAATGTTACCCCTCGCAAGGCAGTAACAAATTTTGTATACAAAACCCCAACATACCGACGATAATTGTATCCTTACAAATACTTAATAACTGTTTAATATATAATTAATCGTGTGAGGTTTTGTAAAAAAAAACAATTTACAAAAAGGAGATTACTCACGTTGTTGTCTTAGATTATCCTTTAGGGTTTCCTGGTGACAATCTATAATTTACACAAATGCACACGTGTTAGTATAATAACCCTTTATTTATATTAACGATACCCTCCCCGAGACGGTATTCCAATAACTACGTCGGGCAGAACCACGACAGTTATTACAGAACCCTGGATCAATCGGGCAGCGTATCTAATACGTAACTGGGGTTATAATACTTACAACGGAGCAAAACTTCATTAATTAGGGGGATATTATACCCGAGATTATGCCTACACTTCAGAAATCTAGAGAAAGAAAAGAAATTCGGACTATCTGGACTGAAGGTCGTTGCATGCAATTTATAGGGCTGATTTCTGTGTTCGTCGCGCCCCGCGTAAACTCAAGCCAAGGCCTTCGCGTCCCGCGGCGCTCCCTAGGGTAAGCCCTAGGGTTGCCGAGTCGGACCGTAGACTCCACACGTGACCCGACACGTGGCGGCACCGGGTGTCATCCTAATCCCATGCTGTCGCGGCCCGCGTAGGCAGTAGCCAAAGGCTACGCACCCCGCAAGGACCCTATTTTTCTTGTTTTTATTTAATTTTTATAAAAATAAAGGTAGTCGGGGTCTGTTTTCACGTACGGGGTGTATTTTAAGACATATAGGGGTATTTAAAATACATTAGGGCGTCGGGAAAAATATTTAGGAGGGTTGTTATATCCTCCTGACCTTGTTTTAGAACTCGTCCTCGAGATCTACTGGAACAAGTGTGGATGTTTCCTTTGCATTTCTGATTCAAGTTCCCATGTGTATTCTGGTCCTCTTTTGGAGTCCCACTTCACTTTGACCAGAACTAATCTCATATGCTTGAGATTCTTGACTTTCCTATCTTCAATCTGTAGTGGCCTTTCTACAAACTTGAGTTGTTCATTTACCTCTATATCCTTAAGAGGTACTACTAGTGATTCATCAGCTAAGCATTTCTTGAGATTAGATACATGAAATACATCATGTATTCCTGTCATTTCCTCTGGCAGTTGTAGCTGATAGGCTACAGGTCCTATTCTTTTAATAATCTCAAAAGGTCCAACATACCTGGGACTTAGCTTTCCCCTTTTGATGAATCTTACCACTCCTTTCCAAGGAGAGACTTTTAATAATACCTTATCTCCTACTTGAAATTCCAATGGTTTTCGCCTATTGTCAGTATAGCTTTTCTGTCGATCACGTGCTGCTTTCAGTCGTTCCTTGACTTGAATGATCTTGTCGGTTGTCTCCTGCACTATTTCAGGTCCAGATAGTTGCTTTTCCCCAATTTCTGCCCAACAGACTGGGGTTCTGCTCTTTCGTCCATAAAATGCTTCGAATGGTGCAGCATTGATACTTATGTGATAACTGTTATTGTAAGAAAATTCTATTAACGGTAAGTGATAGTCCCAATTACCTCCGAAATCAATTACACAAGCTCTAAGCATATCTTCCATTGTCTGAATTGTCCTTTCGCTTTGTCCGTCCGTTTGAGGATGATAGGCTGTGCTTAGATTTAGCTTGGTTCCCATGGCTTTTTGGAAACTTATCCAAAAATGAGAGGTAAAACGGCTATCTCTGTCAGAAACAATTGATAAAGGAATTCCATGTAATGAAACTATTTCATTTACATATAATTTAGCTAATTGTTCCATACTGAAAGTTTCCTTCATTGGTAGAAAATGAGCTGACTTAGTTAGTCTATCTACAATTACCCAGATTGTACCATTACCTTTCTTTGTTTTGGGTAATTTAGTAACAAAATCCATTGTTATCAATTCCCATTTCCACACTGGCATTTCTAACTGTTGTAACAACCCTGAGGGTTTCTGATGTTCAGCTTTAACTTGTGAGCTAGTTAAACATTTAGAAACATAGGCTGTTATGTCCTTTTTTATTCCTATCCACCAAAAATTCTTTCTTAAATCCTGGTACATTTTATCGCTTCCTGGATGCATCGTATACTTAGACTTATGGGCTTCTTCTAATATACGATGACGTAGGTTTCCTAATTTAGGTATCCACATTCTCTTCTTTTGGAATCTCCAAATTCCATCTGTTTCTTGTTCTAATTCCTTAATCATACCTTTTAGCTTTTCAGTATCATTCTTGATTACTGATTCTTGTGCTTTTTTAATTTGTTCATTTAAATCTACTTGTAGATTTAATTTAAGAGAACGTGCCCTTTTTGGCTTTTCGTGATACTTTCGGCTTAAAGCATCCGCCACTACATTTGCTTTTCCTGCATGATACTGGATATCACAATCATAATCACTAAGCATCTCCATCCAGCGTCTTTGTCTCATATTCAACTCTTTTTGTCCAAAAACATACCTTAAACTCTTATGATCAGTGAAAATGGTAAACTTGCTACCATAAAGGTAATGTCTCCAAATTTTCAATGAAAAAATTATTGCTCCTAATTCTAGATCATGGGTTGAATAATTCTCTTCATGGTTCTTAAGTTGTCTAGAGGCGTAAGCTATAACCTTTTGACGTTGCATTAACACACATCCATAACCTAATTTAGAAGCGTCACAATTAACTACAAAATCTTCAGTTCCTTCTGGTAATGCTAGTATGGGTGCATGGGTTAATCTTTGCTTAAGAATCCTAAAGGCTTCTTCTTGTTTTGTTCCCCATTAAAACTTAACAGATTTACAGGTTAACTTAGTTAAGGGAATGGCTATTCTAGAAAATTTTCAAATAAATCTTCTATAGTAACCAGCCAATCCTAAGAAACTTCTAACCTCGGTTGGTGACTCAGGGGTCTTCCACTTGGTAATTGCCTCGATTTTTGTGGGATCCACATGAATTCCTTCATGATTAACTAAGTGTCCCAGAAACTGTACCTGTTCAAACCAAAACTCGCACTTTGAAAACTTAGCATAAAGCTTTTCCTTTCTTAGTAAACTTAAAAGTGCATGCAAATGCCTTGCATGTTCTTCTTTACTCTTAGAGTAAATGAGAATATCATCTATAAAGACAATTATGAATTTATCCAAATATGGCTTACATATTCGGTTCATCATGTCCATAAATGCAGCTGGGGCATTGGTTAAACCAAATGGCATGACAATAAATTCATAATGCCCATACCTTGTTCTGAACGCGGTCTTAGGAATATCCTCTTCCTGTACCTTTTATTGATGATATCCTGACCTTAAATCGATTTTAGAGAAAAATCGAGCTCCTTGCAATTGATCGAACAGATCATCGATTCTTGGTAATGGATACCGATTCTTATTCGTAACCTTGTTCAGTTCATGGTAATCAATTGGCGCTCCCCATGGCGATGAGCTTGGCTGTATGAATCCTTTTTCCAACAATTCGTCTAATTGTTTCTTCAGTTCCTGCATTTCTGCGGGTGCCAAACGGTAAGGTGCTTTGGCAATTGGTGTTGTCCCTAGTAGCAGGTGGATTCTGAATTCAACTTCTCTATTTGGCGGTAGTCCTGGTAATTCTTCTGGGAATATATCTGAAAACTGAGACACTACTGGAATGTCTTTTAGTTCTTTTCCTTTAGTGTTAGTGATTATAGAAATCAAATACACTAATGATCCTTCTCTTATATAGCTTGCAGTTTTCATCACAGAGATGAATTTTGTGGACCTAGATGGTTTATCTCCTTTAATTGTGATCTTTTCACCCTTTTGTGAACTTACTTGAATTGACTTTTGATCACATAAAATACTGGCTTTATTGGCTATTAACCAATCCATTCCTAAAACGACATCGAATCCTGCTAGATTCATTGGGTAAAGATTTGCAATAAATTTTTGGTTTAAATTTTCTATTATTGCTCCCTGCAAGATTTCAGAAATCTTAACAGTTTCTCCATTAGCTGTCTCTACTAGACATTTTTGTGGAAGTTTAGTTAATGATTGATTAAGAAGTTTGTAAAACGAAGTATTAATAAAACTTTGGTTCGCACCAGAGTCAAATAATACTTTAGCAAAAATATCATTAACTAAAAACGTACCAGTTATCACGTCCGGAATCATCTTGGATTCATCTGCCGTCAGAACAAATGCTCTAGCATTTTTAACGTTCTTGTTGGTTGTAGCTGGAGCCAATTTTAGACAGTTTGGCTTGATATGACCTTTTTCTCCACAATTAAAGCACATCCCATTATTAGGTTTCCTTCTGCAATTTTCTTCCCTGTGTCCTGGTAACTTACAGAAATTGCAGTGAGTGGAGCATTTTCCCGAATGCTTCTTCTTGCAAGCCTTACAGTAAGGTGCAGAGGTAGAACCTATATTTCTACGGTTGAAATTTCCAGAACGGAATTCTTGGGTAAACCTTTGAGCTAGGTTTCTCCTCTGGTCTTCTTCTCTAGTACGGACTAATTCATCTGTCAAGGTATTTGCTAGTTCTACAACTTCTTCTATGGTTTGGGGTCTAGCTGCCTTGACTACATGCCTAATCTCTCCAATTAATCCCCAGATATAACGGGAGATTAATACTGGTTCAGGTGAAGCAAGGGTTGGCACTATTCTAGCATATTCAAAGAATAACTTAGTGTACCCCTTACTATCCACACCAGCCATTCTAAGGTTAAAGAACTTATTGGCTATCTGTTCCTTTTCATTGGGAGGGCAGAATTTCCTTTCTACCATATTTTTAAATTCCTCCCATTCCATATTATAAACCCTATCACTTCCTCTAGACTGGAGGATAGTGTTCCACCATTCTAAGGCTGAATTCTTAAATAGATTGGAAGCAAACATTATCTTGTCCTCTTTCGCACATTTGCTTATTTTTAAGACTGCCTCAGTCTTTTCTATCCAGCGTAGAGCTGCAATGGGTTCTTCATTGCCCGAGAATTATATTGGTTTACAAGACCAGAATTCTTTGTAAGAACAACCGCAAGACACGGTTCTCCTTCTTTTGGGAATGGGCACTTGAAGTACAGGTCCATTGTTCACGCTGTTTGCAGGTTCAGAGGGTCGCTTGCTATCATGTCTACTTTTATTATTAGCATCCTTTACCGTTTAAAGAATATATGGCATTGCATCTATTATTCCTTGTGCCACTATGTGTTGGATGGCACTGTTATCCACTTGGTTTCCATTATTGTTGTTTGGATTTTCGTTATCCGGGTTATTGTTACTCTGGTTATCGTTATTCAGATTTTCCTGATTCACTTCGTCGGCCATCTGAATTTTAAACAGTTACCACATATTAATATCTCAAAATAATATTTAATATAGCCAATCACATGACACGCATTTTGGTCAAAAGCGTCGATCATTACGACTTTATCTATTTTTATACAATATGCATCCACTGCAAACCAATGCTGGAAATTAAAATTACAATACCGACTGAAATTTAAAATTACACTACTAGTAGTAGGCATCCGTAGTTTTTTTATTTATTTATTTTTTTTACACACATATATATTATTATATTATGTTATTATTATTATTACTACCATCTCCACCATCACATTCAAGGATATAGATTCATCCAGAAATCCATATTGCGCTCATCGTACTTCCAGACGAGTCGCTCTCCCACCTGTCTCATCCTTTCACTACTCTCTAAAATTTCCTCACCAAATGTCCTGAGTTCTTGTACATTTTCTGCACTCATTGGGGGTGCAGGTTCTAGGACTGGGTTTGGAATTTGGGGTTCGGGTTCCTGGTATGGGGGTGTAGGTGCCTGGAATTGGTAAGGATTCTCTAAAATCTCCCTAATGTATACATCGTTATCGTAATAGGGATCTAGAGGGTCCAAACCTGGGTAGGCTCCTAAGTTCGGCATGGGCATGTCTTCGTGTATCGGGTAGCATTGAACATAGTCCATATTGTCGTCCCACCATGGGTCGTAATTTGGGTCTAAGGGGTTAGGTGCTGATACCCTAGGTATCTCTTCCGGGTTAAAATCATGCATTTCTACTTGATTTTCAGGGTTCTCTATTTCCATTAGTTTGTCGGGAAATGGTGGTTGTGGTTAGGGTGCTATCATTTGCTCCAGGTTAGAGTCAGCTGCAGTGGTTGCTAAGATATGGAAATTAGCTAAACTCCTATTAATCATGTCCAGGGCATGGGCATCGGTTTCTCTTTTGGCTGCTGCTAGTGCTCTCTGGTCTTGTAACTTTTTCATACGTTTCCTACGCTCATGTGCTCCCCTACTGAACCATCCTCTCTTTTTCTGAGGGAATGGCTCTTCAGACTCAGCCTTCGCTTCTAGGCGAACCAGACAATTGACGGTAGGCGTCAGATGGTCCTTGGTCGCTCATACTGTAAATTAACAAATAGTCAAATAACACATAACAATAAAATACAATTATGCACGTAATTCCGTAATTTATTTCCTAACAGATTGAATTTTGGTGTCAGCAGAACGCTTCCGTGGCTGAATGAGTGGCTTAGCTCTGATATCACCTTCTGTCGCAACCCACGATCCCTATTTCCCGGGAACGGGTGGCCGCGAGCCAGTTTCGTTGGTATCGTGTGTTTATTCAATCTGGCAGCGGAAATCACATCAGGACCGTAGTTAGGAAATATTTTATCAGAGTAAAATACCACACTTTCATATATTAAGCACATGGGATAAAACCCAAGTTTTAAGTACACACATTTTCATAGGAATAAATCCTATTTTTATTTAATAAAAACATCTATTTCATTTAGGTAACTTTATTGCCACTTCTCCAAGCCTTCAGTGCTGTCCAGCTGGCTTCTATTTGGCTTTCCAATTTTGTTAGCTGAAACGCGTTTAAAACATTTTGTCAGTGGGAAATACTGGTGAGTGAATCCCAGTTTAATCAAGTTTGAATAAAAACCATTGTTCAGTATTGAGGGCGGTCTAGCAATTACATTTGTTTCCAAGTCATACTAATTACCACCCACGGTACTGTCAACCTGACTTGTGGAAATGTTACCCCTCGCAAGGCAGTAACAAATTTTGTATACAAAACCCCAACATACCGACGATAATTGTATCCTTACAAATACTCAATAACTGTTTAATATATAATTAATCGTGTGAGGTTTTGTAAAAACACAATTTACAAAAAGGAGACTACTCACATTGCTGTCTTAGATTATCCTTTAGGGTTTCCTGGTGACAATCTATAATTTACACAAAAGCACACGTGTTAGTATAATAACCCTTTATTTATATTAACGATACCCTCCCCGAGACGGTATTCCAATAACTACGTCGGGCAGAACCACGACAGTTATTACTGTAGGATCGTTTTACCGACCGAAATGAGTCGTTCAGAGGCGTTCTACTCAATATGAAAGGCGGAAACAGACATATTGAGTTCGATTCAGCTAGATATACACTTTAACTGTCTTTCTGATTGATTTGACAAAGTTTTACAGCAAAACGACACTTCGGCAGCACTTCGGCTCTGGAATCACACATACACGAATACTTCAAACGAAATTACATGATCACTATTTATAGGCAGACTGATTTCGCATGAACATGCCCAAGCGGAATCAGTTTCACACGGAATTACCATTTCGAGCGGAATTAGCCATGTGATTTCGTTTGAAATGGCTATTGCCAATTTCAAGCGAAATTACCCTTCTAACCTATTTTCTCGTTTTCCATGCCATGTTCTATCTAATCACATACAAGACTCGATACAAGACGAAGTCGACAGACGCATGCACCAACAGACTCCCCCTCGAATGTTGACGAGTCTTCAGTGTCGAGTCTTCAACGTCTTCAGTCTTTATCAATATTTAACTCTTCCTGAAGTATCTGACACTGTAAAGCATCCTCAATCTTCTTTCTATTTCTTCCAGAATCACAACCTGGCTCTATACTCTTCTTGATCAGATCTCTTGATTCCTTAAGTTCATCAATATCATCAATTTGCATGAATTTCAGGTCCAAGATCATAACCTGTCTCTTAATCAACTCAGGATTATAACCTGACTAACCTGCACATTCTTAACCCAGAAATAAATTTCACAAATTTATAATTTGACAAAATTTATTCTCTGCTTACCACTTGTAGAAACAAATACTTCATCATTTGCAAATATCACACAAAACAATAAATGATTTTACAATTTTAAACTCTGATAAACCACTTGTAAGAAATATTTTTCTTTCAAAATCTTTTCATCTTTCAAACTGACTCCCCCTCACTGATTGTCATCATGTTTAGCACTTGGAATTTTGAAAATCAGCTCTCCAACATCAGTTGTCGAAAATCTTTTTGGATTTTTCAAAATTTATGCTAAAACACACTGAAAATCTTTTTGAAATTTTTAAAATGTATGAAAATGCAATAAAGAAATATTTACAAACAATATTTTTGTGAGTTTGTGTAAGAGGATCATATCAGTTTTTGAGACAAATCACCAACACCGTTAAGCTTTAAACATTTTAAGTTCTAAACGATTCACTTAGATTGTCAGTATACTGATCCATTTAAATTTTCACACAAAGTTCAACTGTTTCGAGATACGAGATTAACGTTTTAGAGACTTAAACTGATTCGCGTGTCCTACCTCAGAATATACTCCCGTATCCAGATCCCAATATTCAGTCTTACAGGTGAGTATACCACAGATGATATCTGTAAAGGGTTAAATTGCGAGGGCCGTGAGAGCTCAGGCTATTGCTTCCGCAAAATCAGAGAGATGACGGCTTCGACTTTTGGTGTGTTCCCTTTAGAGAATCTTTTCTTCAACAGCACATGATTAGCATTTTTCAATGTTTCATCATTTTTTGTACTGAGGGCGGTGCTATATTTCAAGAAAGCAGAAAGTATTATACGGGGACTAGGCCATTGCTTTCGCAAAATCAGAAGTCCCAGGATAATACCCCAGATATCACTGAGTATAAAGACCTAGTATCTCAGAAAGAGGGAGCTTTCAAAGAAGATTTCGGGGGTTACCCATATATCCGAGAGATGTTCCCCACGATATAAGTAAGTTTGAAATTTAGGTTTATATCTCATCACAATCTACTAAATGTGTAAAAACCTACTGGCACATCATCAGTGAGACCGTTTATCACATTTTGACTTTCCAATTTTTAGCATGCTGTGATAGTCCACTGATGTACTATCATTTCCTCTTTTCTACAACAAAACTCATTTTTGATTTTATCATGTTTTTGAATTTTTCAAATGTTTTTGGATTTTCAGAAATCACTTACTCCCCCTAAAATGCAAAATCATTTAAAGGAAATTTGAAAACAAACTGTACAGGTAAACTGACAACTGTTGTGAATTGCTTCAATTGGCCATTCACTTGGCATAAACAATCAGAACTCCCCCTTTCAACAAACTATTTTCCCATTGTGATTTCAAAACACTTAAGTTTGTTTTAATCAAATGGTTTTTCCGGAAAATAAGTTTTGTTGATTTTAATAAAACCACATGCAGGTTCGGGGATCAATTCATCACCTTGTTTCTCAACCACTTGAAAAATATAACAATTTTAAATTCAAACACCAAACACCTCTTGTAGAAAATCAAGTACAACTTAATGTCCCTGATTTACCACTTGTAAGTCGAAATAACTTTTGTGAATTTCTCAAGAAAGATGTCGATACCTGCTTCACACTTACCAACCTGGAAGCTCCGGTAAGTCATACTTTTTCACATATGAAAAACAGACATCCAAGTTTCACCAAACTTGGATGTTACCTCCTCATCTTCACCTGGGTAATAAGTTGCTTTCTTTGATTCATAAAAATCTTTTACCCCTTTTACTTTCCCATCGACCATCTTCCCAAAAATCTTTTTAACATTTCCATTAAAAACCTTTTCGACATCAAATTCTTTCTTCTCAGAATAGAATTGATTCGATATCTTAACCTTTCCAACTTTTTGTTTAAAATTTTCAGCCCGCAATGGTGGAAAATTGACACCATCCATTGGCGGTACTGAGGTTTCAATTTTTAGCTCAACTTGTGGCTCCTCTGACTTTGTGGAATCAGATTCATCGCCAGATTTCACATCTGTTTTCTTAACAATCCACTTCTGGTTGTCAAGATTCACTCTTCTCTTGTAAAATCTTTTCTTTGAACATTCACCAACTTCATATGTTGAATTTTTCAAAATTTTAAATTTTTCAGTTGGCGGTTCATTTTTCTCAACAATCTTTTCTTTCAATTTAGAAACAACTTCCTGTTTGATGTTGGTTGCCATAGGACAGTTCCAGGCAATGTGTCCAACTTCTTGACATCTGTAACAGGTTCTTGTTTCCTTTCTTTGATAAGCTCCATTCTTCTCAAACTTTTGTTTTTCTGCAAAGAACTCTTTGTCTGTTTGCTTCCAGAACGAGCTCTTTTGTTCTTCTTCCGAACTTGTCCCAGTATCCTTTTCTTCAAGCTTCTTGTCTTGAAATGCTTCAAAACCTGCAACAGTTGGATAAATTCGATCAATCAAATAATCAGAACTAGAATAACTTTGCAACAATCTTCTAATTCTTTCATTTTCAATCCTTTCTGTTTCCAACTCCTGCTTCAGCTTTGCACATTCTTCAATATAATGATTAATCACCTTCTGCTTTGTCATCATCACAGCACTCATAATAGTCAACGCATCTTCTCTTTCAGAGTTAGTCTTTTGCAGACCAGTTACCGTTCTATTCAACACGTCATACGATTCTTTCACATAGTTAAGATTGAACAATAAATTTTCTTTCATCTTATCTTGCTCTCTCAACTTCTCATTTTTTTCTTCACACTGTTTGCAATATTCCAAACACTTTAGACAAGGTTTTGTAACTTCAACAATCTTTTCAACTTCGATAATCTTTTCTACTTCAATCACTTTCTCAGCTTCAATTACTTGCTCAGCTTCAACCACTATCTCAGCAACTTTAACTTCTTCACTTTGTTCAGACTTCTCTTCTTGAACAAGACTTTCACATTTCACCTTGTTCTGTTCTTTTGCTGCTTGTCTCTCCTTCAGCTTCTTCACTCTATCTGCAAAATAAAATTCAAAACTTTCAGGAGATAAATGAGTTTTTGCAATATTAATATGTATTTCTTCCTCATCATAACTATCATCAGATGATGATTGATCAAACACTTGAGTACTTTCTGAATGATCATCTGAAGAACTAGATTCATCTTCTTGATTCTTCTCATCATCAGCAAATGTTTTCGTCCATTCTTTCATCAGATCTGGCTCTTGAACTATTTGTGCAATGAGAGCAGCTACTTTTGAATCAGGTGGAATGTATTTGTCCCAACTGCACCCTTCTGCTACTTTTTCATCATCTTGATCAATTATGCCATAATAAGCTTTCTTATTTGCTTCTACGATCATTTTGGCATGAGCAGTTTGTGGTTCCTTCTGTTGATACGGTTGAAGAGTAAATTGTTGATAAATGGCTTTCCGATAGTAATCATCTTTTCCAAACGGATTCTTTTCTCCACTTGCTTCTCGATTAGTACATTCCCTCTTGAAATGACCTTTCTCCCTGCATCGAAAACAAGTAACTTTAGATTTATCAAAACCCAAAGTTGAAACATTTGCATCCAAGAAATCATTTCTTCCTGTAATCATCTTGAATTTTTCTGCTCTCCTCAAAACATTAGCTAAACACCATTTAATGTCCATAAGTTCCATTTCCTCAGCATCAATCTGATCGTAATCCTCTGTTGTCAACATAGGATTTCCGATCCTTCCTACAACCAACCCTTCATATGATTCCAATACTATAACAAGTAATGACATATGACTTTTGACAACTTCTTCAGAAAAATTTTGACCATTCTGAAGATGCAATGCGATGTTGCAATTTAAGACATGACTATTGTTGCTGTTTGAGCTTTGAACTTGATCACTTGATATAGATTCTTTCGGATTAACACTTGGATATGATGAAAATCCACTACTAATGCTTGGACTTTGATTAACTGATCTCGATGAGTTTTCAACACTAAAAGCAGTTTGAATTTTCGGACTTGTTTCGACATTCTCAACATTCCCTTTGAAGTATATCTTAACATCTTGTTGTGCACTTGGATTATTCATTCTTGCAATCTTTTGTTGCTCAAGATCTTGTCCTTCAATCTTTTCAATGAACTGTGAAATTGTCAAACCATCATATTCACCAGTATTCTTTAGTATCATTAAAAATGTACCCCATTCTTTCTGAGGTAAAGCGTCAGCTAGTTTGTCAACCCATTCCTCACGATCTTTTTGATGTTTAACAATGACATTGACCGAACTAAGTGACAATATCTTTCAATCAACTTCTTTGTATCTTCTCCCGGCAAACTTGAAAACAAATTAAATTCTTTCTTTAGCAATGCTTTCTTGCTTTTGATCATCTTTTCACTTCCCTCAAACTTAATTCGAAGTGCTTCCCAGATTAAACGTGAAGTCTTATCATGTTGAAGCAATACAAATATGTCTTCTTTAATAGCTTGCTGAAGTAAACTAATCATCATCTTTTCTGCTTTGTATATGTCTCTCTCTTTGTCTGAAAATTCATAAATCTTCTTTTCAATTCCCAACTCTGTGCATGGTAAAACATACTTTTTCTCAACACATTCCCAAGATCTCAAATGGTTAGCTTGAACCCAGTTTTCAAAATGATCTTTCCAACCATAATACTCCTCAATGCCCATGAGTTTCGGGGGTTTTTGCATTGTTCCGGTTTCGTTTTCCATGTTCATGTTTTTAGCAATTTCAGCTGGAGTAGTCGGAGATGTAGCAAATGCGTTACAGAACTCTTCTTCCATGATTCGGGAAAAATTTTCAAAATCTGACACTTTCTAGCGAAATACCGTTCAAACGAAATACCAGTTGAAGCGAAATACCCTCTACAAACGAAATCAACTTCTTCACAAGGAATATCTTGTTCAAGCGGAATACCAACTTCACACGGAATCACTTGTAGAAACGAAATTACTGATTTCAAGCGGAATCACACTTTTCACATGAAATAATGCTTTCAAATGAAATCACCCAAGCGAAATACCAATTTGAAACGGAATAGTGATTTCAAACGGAATCACTCAAACAAAATAACACTTTGGAGCGGAATTAACTGCAACTTCAAGCGAGATTATAATTTCGTGCGGAATAATATGCAATTTCAAACGAAATTATGCTGATGTCGTCATTTCGGTCAAACTTTTGTCAAATTGATCAGGTTTTAGTCCGATTTTTTATCTGAAACTTTCAAGGGTTTGTTAAAACACAATTTCGCAGATAATGTGTGAAATTCAAACCATTTTAACCGTGAAATCTTGTTCAATTTTGAAAAGAAGGTGTAGAAGTAAAAAAATCCGATGAGATCAAGCTGAATACGGTAGAACTCCTCCTCCTGAGCTCTGATACCACATGTAGGATCGTTTTACCGACCGAAATGAGTCATTCAGAGGCGTTCTACTCAATATGAAAGGCGGAAACAGACATATTGAGTTCGATTCAGCTAGATATACACTTTAACTGTCTTTCTGATTGATTTGACAAAGTTTTACAGCAAAACGACACTTCGGCAGCACTTCGGCTCCGGAATCACACATACACGAATACTTCAAACGAAATTACATGATCACTATTTATAGGCAGACTGATTTCGCTTGAACATGCCCAAGCGGAATCAGTTTCACACGGAATTACCATTTCAAGCGGAATTAGCCATGTGATTTCGTTTGAAATGGCTATTGCCAATTTCAAGCGAAATTACCCTTCTAACCTATTTTCTCGTTTTCCGTGCCATGTTCTATCTAATCACATACAAGACGAAGTCGACAGATGCATGCACCAACAATTACGGAACCCTGGATCAATCGGGCAGCGTATCTAATACGTAACTGGGGTTATAATACTTACAACGGAGCAGAACTTCGTTAATTAGGGGGATATTATACCCGAGATTATCCCTACACTTCAGAAATCTAGAGAAAGAAAAGAAATTTGGACGATCTAGACTGAAGGCCGTTGCATGCAATTTATAAGGCGGATTTCTGTGTTCGTCACGCCCCGCGTAAACTCAGGTCAAGGCCTTCGCGGCCCGTGATGCTCCCTAGGGCAGGCCCTAGGGTTGCCGAGTCGGACCGTAGACTCCACACGTGACCCGACACGTGGCGGCACCGGGTGTCGTCCTAATCCCATGTTGTCGTGGCCCGCGTAGGCAGTAGCCAAAGGCTACGCGCCCCGCGAGAACCCTATTTTTCTTGTTTTTATTTAATTTTTATAAAAATAAAGGTATTCGGGGTCTGTTTTCGCATACGGGGTGTATTTTAAGACATATAGTGTCACACCCACAAAATACCACCTAGGAAATGTCCCTGTTAGGCGTGTGACGTACCAACAACGAGCCACTACTTACCTTGAACCCATACCAGTTCCAAAATAAAATCCTCAGTTATTAATGAAAAATACCATTAACGAGTTTAATGAAAACCACATGTTCAGCGAAAGTAAATAGTAACCAAAGTTAAACTGTTTTACTTATCGCATGGTATATCTGCGCGATGTATGGATAACCAATCCATACCAACTACTGCATCAATTTATCGAGGATAATAGGAAGAGGGTTGACATCGAACACTTGTCCCACAAGGTCGAGTTTACATCCCAACGAACATATGAGGTTTCATTTGACTTGCTATCAGTTGCTGCCACCACGGGTTCAGTTTCAAGAAGCATCAGGGTTGACCAAAACAGGGCTACTTATACAAGTTACCATGCTGCTATTATGCCTGGCATCACCTACGTCAATCCTAAATGCCCTTCCGCAAGCATCATTTCCAGTGTTGTTGTTTTCGTTGCGAGAATTTCTAGTACCGTCTTTGTTCCCTTGGATGTTGGCACTTTGACTTAACACAGTCAATCCTTGTCGAGGTCAACTTCGTTCCCATACTGTAAGCTATGATTACGAGTTCCTTGTGTTGCCGTGACCGTTGTCTCTACTGTCGTTGCTTAAAACGGGGCCCTACGATCTTTCAACAACAGGGTCCATCTTGTCCCATCCTGTGTCGCGTACTAAGACATTACTCACTGCGTGGGAAGTTACACATTCCGTGTCCCGATTGATTCGTAAGAGTCGACTCCCATAAGTCGCTTACTAGGGTTAAGGATTCAATTGTAGTCAATTCACTGGTGTTCGTTGCCGGTAATCAGAGTCGTCCAAATACTGGAACCGGTAAAGTACTACGCTTCTCCTCTTGTCTATCGATGTTGCAAGTTGACTGAGTAATACACGATACGTTTCCAGAGTGTTGCAGAGGTGGTCGCACTCCGGGGTCTAAGACGTTGGTACATTGAGTTCCAACCAATGGAAAAAAAAGAGTGAACAGGTATCGTCCAATCATTCGACGCTGCAACATCCAACTCAGGGATGTTCGTACAAGCACCTAACATTCTACACAGTTCGTTAGGCGTTCTGATGGGCGTTCAGGCAATACTCGATAGCATCGAGATTCGTAAGGATTCAGAGTAGAGTGAAAAGATCACGTTCAAGTAAGAGACAATCACTACTATGACTCTTATAGACTATTGTGTTTCACATCGATTAAATAACAGAACGGAACCCCTTTTTCACTTGTTAAGCCTCACTGGGACTCGTATGCACCCCACATTATTATTATGTGTGCACCCACAATAATATTGTGATTTGCATGCTCATCTCAGTTCCTCCTAACTTATGTCAAGTGGTTCTTCAAACTCAAATGTCAAGCGGAGGTTGTCAAGGTAATAAAATCGCAGGAATCCAAAGACTATGGCATACTAACAATGCACCATGATATTGTCCGCTTTGGTAACCAGCACGCACCCAGCGTGTCACACCCCGATATTTCCACGTATTACCGGTGGGCCCGGTGGGGAGTATCGTGACGTAGTTGATATCATCATAGTCAAACAACACAATTTAAATGCACAGCGGAAGCAAAAGATAAATATATTATAACCGAATGAGAATATCAAAGTATTACAACCGGTATATAAAGGATCCACAGGCGGATCAAAATAAAAGAAAACTGTTCAATAGACTTTAGGCATCTAGAACTTGTAAGATTCCCTATCGACGCCCTGAGCTCCCAGCCAATTACGTACAGTACCTGCCACTTAACCTTTTTGGGAAAATACGTCAGTTTACACTGGTAAATACAATTAACCGACTCATTTTGAAAATGTTTAAGAAAATTGATTTGAATGCACAAGGCACAAAAATTCTTTTATAACCTGGGACAATTTTATTAATAAAAATCTTGTATCTGATTTACATGTTTGTCAAACATTTAGGGCCGGTGATTATACAATACAAGCCGGTTAAGATTAATAGACACACCACAAATAAAATCTCACAAGAAGACACCCTTACGAGTGAGTATATCTTTTACATACGCAACAGGAGGTGTTATGCCTACACCTTGTGCTTAAGTTGTGGCCATTCACTTTTTAAATGAGCCAAGGATATCCATGACACGGTCATTAACCCCTAAAGTTATTTGTTATCAATCAATACAGATTAAAATGGGATTATGCAATTTAATCATCTCCGATTAAAAGGTTTCTACACCCGACCAAGCGGTATTTTTATAATACCGTATCCTAAGCCCGTATAAGGGAAAATAAGTTAAAAGTATTTACTTGAGCTAGCAATGCAATTTATACTCTGTCGTATATTCAAATCAGCAAGTACAAGTACTTCTACTGGGGCTATTAATCTGGAACGAAGGTTTTATTAACCTATTAGATTCCTAACGGGTCTTATTTAAGTTGAAACTTAGACCGGTTAGTTTTACGGAAGGGTTTACGGTTCAAAACGCAAGATTAAGCGCAGACCGGATCAGAATGTGATTTAGACCTGACAAGTTTGGAGACTTTTATAATATGGGCAAACTAAACACATTCTGGATTTTGAAGTGAAAATGATAAGGTTTGACCCGTTTCGGTTATTTTATGCAAACTAGTTACATAAACCGATCCTAACGCGAATCCTGCGTAACGGGTAGCCATGAGAGTCATATACATGTTTCCTAAGTTAATATGCCTTAAACATGTTGTGATATCAGTAAGATACCTTCCGTTATGCCCAAAACGAATTTGAAACCAATTTATGCCCCGTAGGGGTATTTTGGTCATTTAAAAGGTTATAAAAGAGTTTAAATATTAATCTGAGTTACAGGTCTAATGTAATAAGTAAAAATACTTAATTTAATAAATTATAACAGTAGGGTAATACACATATGTGAAATTTATCATTTAAAACCAAACTATGCACCTTAGGGGCATTTTGGTAATTTCACTTAGGCTAAAAAGGTCAAAACTGGAAATCTGAGTTTAAAACTTTTACTTACTATTAATAGATAAGGGTTTACTGAAAGTATCAGTAGGTATCAAACCTTATATGTTTAAAATAGTTTTTAGTACATACTATGCGTTAAAACGCTTAAAAAGGCGATTTGGGGCCATTTCCGGGTTTTCAAAGGAAAGCTGATATTTTTATTATTCCAGAAGGCTCAAAATATTTTATTTATCATATTAGATCAGTAGAAAAAGGTTTGGGGTCAAAATGATTTGTAAAACTCATTTTATAGCCCAAAAGGGCAAAACCGGCAATAACCAAATTAAAGGTATATCTCTATGTTATGCTCAGCCTAAAAATAAATAAAAATCTTCAAAAATGCCAAAATATTATTTTACATCAGTAGGTAAAAATTTTTGTATCAAAAATTGGGTCTAGGTAGGCTATATGCTAATTATGCCATTTAATTACTAAAAAGCTTCTTATTTACGCTAATGAGCATAACTCTTAATTTAGACCTCAAACTGATGTGAAACTTTAGGTACAATTTTATAAATCAGTAACTAAGGTTTCTATTCTTTTACATTTCCAAAATTCATGTTTTAAGGTGAAAAGGGCATAATAGTCAACATTTAGGCAATTAACGGAAACTTGCATAATTATCGGACAACTAACGAACCAAGCCGTATAATCACAGAGGGTTATACTAACATGAAACTAGGTCCAAAAGAAGCTCTAAGGCAATCCTAAACTAGGCTTAAACGGGTCAGAACTGAAAGTCAAAGTAGAAGTCAAACTATGCGACTTTCGGTCCCGAACCGGGCCTAAACTGAAAATTGTCGGGGTGAACATGTTCTTACATTAGTTACCAAGTTATATTAATGATAAAACAGGTTATATGGATCCTACATTGCTAATTATGCATTAATTTGAAATAAAGCTTTCTGTTGACTTTTTGCAATTAGCTTTGACCCGACAATTGACATAGTTAGAGTGGGAATCAGAGGGTACCCCTTTAAGGGTTTATTACCCACATAATTACCTACTTATAGGTACTTTTAATTCGAGATTTGACTGAACAAATATTAATTAATCTCGAAGTCAACCCTTAATTACGACGGTTTGACTTTTAGCTAATTAACTAAGCTAAACTGAATTAGGAAGGGTTAAGGACACTTACAAATGTCCTAAGAATGATTAGGGATCACTAAGAAGCTTGTTGCTGATCAGAGGAGCTCCAGAGACCAGCTTGAAAGGAGTTGCAAATGAAAGACCAAATGTTGCAACAAGAGGTTCTCTTATATATGCAATTTGATGCATCAAGATCACTCCAAATCAGTCTACAAAGGTTGTAAGATGTTCCCAAGTGTCCCTAGGATGCTAAAAACCAGTTATAGGGCCCCTGGTTTTCGAATACCACCATTTTAAGTCGGTGTAACCGTTTTAACAGGCAGCTGTCAAGTTTCTGTATCTGGGCATGGCTTACGGACCGTAAGGGTCCAGCCATACGGTCCGTAAGTACCTGGTCAGCAAAACAGAATTTTCAAAAGTTGACAGTTTGGCCCCTGAACTTCCAAACTTGATTTTTAACATGGTTTCTTGCACTTGTAATCCCCAAACTTGACTTTTAAGGACTCCAAGTCATAAACCAACTTTGTTAAGTCCCCGGTTATTCATACGATCACCGTAAAGTCTTAAATTTCAACGTCGACGCTTTTAATCCCTCGTATACGAATATTGTCATAACTTTCTCATACTTAATCGAACCCTTGTGAAATTTTTATCACTTATTCTAGTGAGCATAATTAATTGTTACAAAGCTTCGGGTTTGCTAAAAGGTCACTCAGAGGTATAATTTAAACATGTTGACACATTTAACCCCGGTAGTTCATAATCTCTCACTTTCTTCCACAGTTAGCTTCTTATGATCCATGATTTATTCGTTTAAGGTTATAAACATCATGTGGGGCTATTGTGAAGTATATTTATTCATTGTTGACACTTCAAACCCTTATACTCACGTGGTTTCTTTGTTTGCCAACTTTAGTCCCTCAAATCAATTCTTTACACGCTTTAAGTCCATGACACGTGTTGATATATTATTGGACATGAATTTTCGAGGTGTTACACAGCGTCTGTTCCTCACGGTTTTCAAAACGAGTCATAATATAAGCAAGTAATTCATGCAATCATGTTATAGTGATGAGTGTGTGCTCGTATGTTATGTCATAAGCAATTGTGTACTAATCATGTAATGTATGCAACAAGTGAGAAAGACGAACCTCGCAATCTGGAGCTGAGTGTCATGGTCGTATTCACTTATTCAGAACTGTTCGGTTATAGTCTGGTTTTACAAAAACGTTTTAAAACCAAGTTCACTATAACCAGTGGCTCTGATACCAAACTGTCACACCCCCAAAATACCACCTAGGAAATGTCCCTGTTAGGCGTGTGACGTACCAACAACGAGCCACTAATTACCTTGAACCCATACCTGTTCCAAAATAAAATCCTCAGTTATTAATGAAAAATACCATTAACGAGTTTAATGAAAACCACATATTCAGCGGAAGCAAATAGTAACCAAAGTTAAACTGTTTAAAACCAATGTATAGTATCAATAGGTTAAACACATGGATCCCTCCAGTCGATCCATGACCACTCCAGCATCCCAGACAGCAAGTTTCCCGATCCACATAACCTGCGAGCATGCACACACATGTATCAGACAACGCTGGTAAGTTCATAGTTTTACGAAAACGTTGGTTACCAAGTGTTTAGTTAATCCATTGAATTTAAATCCGAAAGTAATGTTGATAATATCTTGATACTGAACAAGACAGCTCCTGATGTATGTTTTGCCCGTTCCCCAGTGCTCCTATCAAGCACTAAGCCCGACTGGGTCATTAGTTCACACCCGCCCTCTCTCAGGAACGGGGTGAGGGTGCCAAACCTAAGTAGCGCTACCAACTAATACCCCGCTACCACCCACGATAGCAAAAGATGGGACTTAAGAGATAGAGAGTGAGAATATTATCCAACATCCTAGTTTTACCCAAAATATTTATCCCTCCCCGGGATACCCACTGACTGTCCCCAACCACCGGGACGCATGCTCAAGTAGTAATGAACTCACCTTAGATTGCTCGGTATGTTACGTTACATTACCCATTCCAAGTCGATCAACCAAACCCTACTGTGGTTACCAAAGACAATTAGTTTCTTATCCACTTAATGCGGGTTGCACAACATTTTACACAAGTAGCATACACAAATCATCACACAAGTTATAACATTTGATAATACAAATGAAGTAACCATAGCATACATCATAATATTATATAACAGGTGTCTTGGGTCCAATACTGTTCGTACACACAGTTATGTTTCAAGCATAGGTTGATCACCCTTAACATCTATCATGCAAACATATACTCCCGTTAGTTCGAAATCCAACCCGTGTGTGTGCAACATGTAATGTGTGGCCCAACATTAATCCACTAACCCAATCAATTGCCATAACATTACTCCACTAACCCAATCAATTGCCATAACATTACTCCACTAAAATTCCCATAACAGTTTCCTTTTTCCTTTGAAATCTTAATTGCCACATTCACCATGTGTTCATATTTTCATGCAATTTTACAAAATCACTAGTTAACAATTACATTAACACCCGAACCAAGTATCAATCATATTATCAGGTAACCATCATGATTCTACAGTTTTTATAGCTCACTTAAAACCCCTAATGATTACCGATTCATTAGTGTAAAGTCATAAATTAAACCGGATCATCACAATCTACTAGATAATAAAACTATTTCATGAATTATTCATCATCCTCTTTGTCGCACGACTTGATGCATGATCTTAATAACTTCTTATCACCATACAACGCCATATCACAAATCCATCAACACAATTTTAACACAACATCAGTAATTTATATGTGGTCTATATTAGATTTATTAGTGATTCTATGCACATACAACTCTAGCTGCGATTCGTTACACATGAATACACTTTAACACACATCAGATAGTTTATCATCATATTAGATCCAAGTACAATTATCATTTGTTAACACCTAATATTCAAGATCACAAGACAATCATCATTAGAATACACATGGCTTGATTCAATCAATACTACCCACATGGCCGCCATTTCTTTTCCAAAGTCATCCACTATGTCAGACCATTTTCCATCAATTGTATTGGACCCCTAGAAAGATACTTATATGACATAATCGGTTGCATGGATTTTTGGGAATTTAGTGGACACTTCAATTTGCATTAACCTAGGTATTGTAATATTATGTCGTCCTTACAATTCATGCAACACATAACAATCACATAAACAATTAATTAAAGATCATAATCATGCACAACAATCTAACATACCAACAACTGAGAGAACACGAGAGGTGGGGGTGCGTCTTCTGCCGTCGAGAATCGGGAGGGGGTATAGGTATTAGGGTTCGGTTTATTTGTGTTAACATATCATGAAACCAATTCATTCATAATCAGATTAGAGTGGGCCGAACCCACTAAGTTTCTGTTTGGTTTCCACACTTGTTTAGGCTTCCTAACAAAAGGGCCGGATATGATATTAAAACTATTGGGCTCGGGTAGATAAAGACTAGCAAGTTGGGCAGTTGGGCCGAGTGTATAACTAAGCGGTGGCGACCCCATGAATAATAGAGGCAGGTGCGGCCCAAGTACTAAACACATTAAGAACCCAATAACATACCACGTTAAACACTTTCATTACAGGCACGAACGTTAAACAGACTTCCTAAAGCGAAAGACGTGCAAATAAGAAGTAGTGAGGGGTCAGAATCGCAATGCCGAAAGATACTAACTTTGAAAGTTCGAGTTGTCACATCATCCTCAACTTGAAAGGAATTTCATCCCAAAATTTAACAAGTAAGCACAGAGAGGTGAAATGAGAAATCAAGATTGTTGCGGATTTTCCTCAGGTGCTACATCATCCCCAACTTGAAGAGGAATTTCGTCCCGAAATTTAGCAAGTTTTACCAGTATTTGATTGGTCGTCAGGAAAAAGTTGAGGTTACTTGAGTTTCATCTGAGCTTCACTCTCCCACGTGAACTCCGGTCCACGTCTTGAGTTCTAACGAACTCTCACAATCGTGATACGGCTATGTTAACGAACCTTGACTTCCTGGTCCATGTGTTCGATAAATTCTTCCAGTAAAGGTATCGCACGTGATTCATCAGTCAACCACTGCCTTAGATCCAAAACATAAATGACATCGCGTACGTTACCCGATTCGTCGGGCAACTCGAGTTTGTAGGTTACGCTACCGATTCTTCCCAGACTGTTGAATGGTCCATCATGACGTCAGTTAAGCTCGCCATGCTTCCCAAGC
Organism: Helianthus tuberosus; assembly: GCA_030545235.1. Taxonomy (NCBI): domain Eukaryota; kingdom Viridiplantae; phylum Streptophyta; class Magnoliopsida; order Asterales; family Asteraceae; genus Helianthus; species Helianthus tuberosus. The sequence goes on from CM060447.1 coordinate 88,942,346, forward strand.
ATTCCACACCCTCCTAGGGTGAGACTTTCAACATGATACGATCGCCTACAGCGATTTTTTCCAGCGTTTCCCAAGTTTATCAGCTTTCCTGACGGTCACGCGTTGCCGCCAATCGACTCCCGATCCAAACAACCTTCCCAAGAGTTTCAAGTACTAGTCCTGGACCAGTAATTAAGTTGTTAAACATCTCAATCTAACAAAATGGTTGGCATTATAGTCTATGTAATGCCTCAACAGGCTGTCTGGTTACCAAGATGGTAACTGCCACCGTAGTACTCAACCATCGGTAAGAGTCCTTCCAATTTGCACCAAGGCCAGGAGAGTTCGTTTTCTCTGATCGTTTGCCCAACGGCGATAAGTAATGCTCTGGTCCTGACATGAGCCAAGGGTGTTTTGTATTGCCTGACTTAAATCATGCATAGCTCAAAATCAAAGGTATCAGGGGTTGGCACCTCGTGCCTAAAAACCGCCTCTCTTAGAGGAATATCCACCAGCTGTGAAGACTCATCCGTCTCCTTGAGTGCAAGAAAGTGTGCTGGTTACATGAGACAATCAACGATCGCCCAGGTGATATTGTTTATGTTCCGAGTTTTTGGTAAAACAGTGACAAACTCCATGGCCATCTGTTCCAATCCCTAAATTGGTGTTTCTGATTACTGACACGAACCAGAAGGTTTCTGATGTTCCACCATGACCTTAGCACAAGTCAAACGTCGTTCACATGCTTCGCTGTGTAGGTCTTCAAGCCAAGTTTCCAGTACAAGATCCTCCGATCCTAACATATTCTATCAAATCAAGATGACCAGCATATCGAGGATGGTGTACTTTGCTCAACACAAGTTCCCTACAGTTGCCATATGATGAAATCCACATTCGTTCCGTGAGATAGCGAATATCGTCCGTCTTGCCAAGGGTTGCTTCTCCATGCCCCGCATGGGTTCAACTTGAAAATCCTCTTCCTTCAGCTCTCCAGTTTGAACAGAGCGAGTCCGATCAAGTAAGTTAGAGTTAATAGTGAGCTGCAAGGCTCGTGCACGTCCAGGTTTCACAGTCGTATTCATTCAAAAGTTCTACCAAACGTTGTCATCGCAGGTTTAGCTCTCTTGAAACAAGGGTACACGGGAGGCCCTTGTGATCGGTCTAAGTGGTGCATTCGGTACCGTCCAAGTAATGCCCCCAGTTTAAATCTAAAGACTACGGCTTCCACCGCAGGTCGTGACTCGTGTAGTTCTTCCTGTAAACCCACCGAGTAAGTTATTACTTTCTTCGTGTGGCGTCGGCGTGTAACTGGGACTCTGATTCGAACCGTCATGGTATACCACTAAGTCACCCGCACCCTTGGGTAAAGACAATGCTCAGTGCATTGTAGAGTTGAACTCCAAAAGCTAAAAGGACGTTCTCTTGTTTTGTCTTCCATGAACACAGCACCTTGCTGTGCTAACGAGGTTTAAACTGCGCGACCTTCGAAAATCTGGTGACGAATCTATGATAGTATCCAGCGAAACCAAGAAATCACTGCATCCCCGAAGGAATCCTTGGTGGCGATCAGTTTCTAACAAAATGGATCCTAGTAAGATCCACGTGTATTCCCACTTCGTTGGTTGCATGATCAAATAAATCTCTCGAATCTAGATGTTTTCGTTGCGAGAATTTCTAGTACCGTCTTTGTTCCCTTGGATGTTGGCACTTTGACTTAACACAGTCAATCCTTGTCGAGGTCAACTTCGTTCCCATACTGTAAGCTATGATTACGAGTTCCTTGTGTTGCCGTGACTGTTGTCTCTACTGTCGTTGCTTAAAACGAGGCCCTACGATCTTTCAACAACAGGGTCCATCTTGTCCCATCCTGTGTCGCATACTAAGACATTACTCACTGTGTGGGAAGTTACACATTCCGTGTCCTGATTGATTCGTAAGAGTCAACTCCCATAAGTCGCTTACTAGGGTTAAGGATTCAATTGTAGTCAATTCGCTGGTGTTCGTTGCCGGTAATCAGAGTCGTCCAAATACTGGAACCGGAAAAGTACTACGCTTCTCCTCTTGTCTATCGATGTTTCAAGTTGACTAAGTAATACACGATACGTTTCCAGAGTGTTGCAGAGGTGGCCGCACTCCGGGGTCTAAGACGTTGGTACATTGAGTTCCAACCAATGGAAAAAAAGAGTGAACAGGTATCGTCCAATCATTCGACGCTGCAACATCCAACTCAGGGATGTTCGTACAAGCACCTAACATTCTACACAGTTCGCTAGGCGTTCTGATGGGCGTTCAGGCAATACTCGATAGCATCGAGATTCGTAAGGATTCAGAGTAGAGTGAAAAGATCACGTTCAAGTAAGAGACAATCACTACAATGACTCTTATAGACTACTGTGTTTCACATCGATTAAATAACAGAACGGAACCCCTTTTCACTTGTTAAGCCTCACTGGGACTCGTATGCACCCCACATTATTATTATGTGTGCACCCACAATAATATTGTGATTTGCATGCTCATCTCAGTTCCTCCTAACTCATGTCAAGTGGTTCTTCAAACTCAAATGTCAAGCGGAGGTTGTCAAGGTAATAAAATCGCAGGAATCCAAAGACTATGGCATACTAACAATGCACCATGATATTGTCCGCTTTGGTAACCAGCACGCACCCAGCGTCTGTTCCTCACGGTTTTCAAAACGAGTCATAATATAAGCAAGTAATTCATGCAATCATGCTATAGTGACGAGTGTGTGTTCGTATGTTATGTCATAAGCAATTGTGTACTCATCATGTAATGTATGCAACAAGTGAGAAAGACGAACCTTGCAATCTGGAGCTGAGTGTCATGGTCGTATTCACTTATTCAGAACTGTTTGGCTATAGTCTGGTTTTAAAAAAACGTTTTAAAACCAAGTTCACTATAACCAATGGCTCTGATACCAAACTGTCACACCCCCAAAATACCACCTAGGAAATGTCCCTGTTAGGCGTGTGACGTACCGACAACAAGCCACTAATTACCTTGAACCCATACCAGTTCCAAAATAAAATCCTCAGTTATTAATGAAAAATACCATTAACGAGTTTAATGAAAACCACATGTTCAGCGGAAGCAAATAGTAAACAAAGTTAAACTGTTTAAAACCAATGTATAGTATCAATAGTTTAAACACATGGATCCCTCCAGTCGATCCATGACCACTCCAGCATCCCAGACAGCAAGTTTCCCGATCCACATAACCTATAACCTGCGAGCATGCACACACGTGTATCAGACAACGCTGGTGAGTTCATAGTTTTACGAAAACGTTGGTTACCAAGTGTTTAGTTAATCCATTGAATTTAAATCCGAAAGTAATTTTGATAATATCTCGATACTGAACAAGACGGCTCCTGATGTATGTTTTGCCCGTTCCCCAGTGCTCCTATCAAGCACTGGGCCCGACTGGGTCATTAGTTCACACCCGCCCTCTCTCAGGAACGGGGTGAGGGTGGCAAACCTAAGTAGCGCTACCAACTAATACCCCGCTACCACCCACGATAGCAAAAGATGGGACTTAAGAGATAGAGAGTGAGAATATTATCCAACATCCCAGTTTTACCCAAAAGATTTATCCCTCCCCGGGATACCCACTGACTGTCCCAAACCACCAGGATGCATACTCAAGTAGTAATGAACTCACCTTAGATTGCTCGGTATGTTACGTTACATTACCCATTCCAAGTTGATCAACCAAACCCTACTGTGGTTACCAAAAACAATTAGTTTCTTATCCACTTAATGCGGGTTGCACAACATTTTACACAAGTAGCATACACAAATCATCACACAAGTTGTAACATTTGATCATACAAATCAAGTAACCATAGCATACATCATAATATTATATAACAGGAGTCTTGGGTCCAATACTGTTCGTACACACATTTATGTTTCAAGCATAGGTTGATCACCCTTAACATCTATCATGCAAACATATACTCCCGTTAGTTCGAAATCCAACCCGTGTGTGTGCAACATGTAATGCGTGGCCCAACATTAATCCACTAACCCAATCAATTGCCATAACATTACTCCACTAACCCAATCAATTGCCATAACATTACTCCACTAAAATTCCCATAACAGTTTCCTTTTTCCTTTGAAATCTTAATTGCCACATTCACCATGTGTTCATATTTTCAAGCAATTTTACAAAATCACTAGTTAACAATTACATTAACACCCGAACCGAGTATCAATCATATTATCAGGTAACCATCATGATTCTATAGTTTTTATAGCTCACTTAAAACCCCTAATGATTACCGATTCATTAGTGTAAGGTCATAAATTAAACCGGATCATCACAATCTACTAGATAATAAAACTATTTCCTGAAATATTCATCATCCTCTTTGTCGCATGACTTGATGCATGATCTTAATAACTTCTTATCACCATACAACGCCATATCACAAATCCATCAACACAATTTTAACACAACATCAGTAATTTATATGTGGTCTATATTAGATTTATTAGTGATTCTATGCACATACAACTCTAGTTGCGATTCGTTACACATGAATACACTTTAACACACATCAGATAGTTTATCATCATATTAGATCCAAGTACAATTATCATTTGTTAACACCTAATATTCAAGATCACATGACAATCATCATTAGAATACACATGGCTTGATTCAATCAATACTACCCACATGGTCACCATTTCTTTTCCAAAGTCATCCACTATGTCAGACCATTTTCCATCAATTGTATTGGACCCCTAGAAAGATACTTATATGACATAATCGGTTGCATGGATTTTTGGGAATTTAGTGGACACTTCAATTTGCATTAACCTAGGTATTGTAATATTATGTCATCCTTACAATTCATGCAACACATAACAATCACATAAACAATTAATTAAAGATCATAATCATGCACAACAATCTAACATACCAACAACTGAGAGAACACGAGAGGTGGGGGTGCGTCTTCTGCCGTCGAGAATCGGGAGGGGGTATAGGTATTAGGGTTCGGTTTATTTGTGTTAACATATCATGAAACCAATTCATTCATAATCAGATTAGAGTGGGCCGAACCCACTAAGTTTCTGTTTGGTTTCCACACTTGTTTAGGCTTCCTAACAAAAGGGCCGGATATGATATTAAAACTATTGGGCTCGGGTAGATAAAGACTAGCAAGTTGGGCAGTTGGGCAGTTGGGCCGAGTGTATAACTAAGCGGTGGCGACCCCATGAATAATAGAGGCAGGTGCGGCCCAAGTACTAAACACATTAAGAACCCAATAACATACCACGTTAAACACTTTCATTACAGGCACGAACGTTAAACAGACTTCCTAAAGCGAAAGACGTGCAAATAAGAAGTAGTGAGGGGTCAGAATCGCAATGCCGAAAGATACTAACTTTGAAAGTTCGAGTTGTCACATCATCCTCAACTTGAAAGGAATTTCATCCCGAAATTTAACAAGTAAGCACAGAGAGGTGAAATGAGAAATCAAGATTGTTGCGGATTTTCCTCAGGTGCTACATCATCCCCAACTTGAAGAGGAATTTCGTCCCGAAATTTAGCAAGTTTTACCAGTATTTGATTGGTCGTCAGGAAAAAGTTGAGGTTACTTGAGTTTCATCTGAGCTTCACTCTCCCACGTGAACTCCGTTCCACGTCTTGAGTTCTAACGAACTCTCACAATCGTGATACGGCTATGTTAACGAACCTTGACTTCCTGGTCCATGTGTTCGATAAATTCCTCCAGTAAAGGTATCGCACGTGATTCATCAGTCAACCACTGCCTTAGATCCAAAACATAAATGACATCGCGTACGTTACCCGATTCGTCGGGCAACTTGAGTTTGTAGGTTACGCTACCGATTCTTCCCAGACTGTTGAATGGTCCATCATGACGTCAGTTAAGCTTGCCATGCTTCCCAAGCATTCCACACCCTCCCAGGGTGAGACTTTCAACATGATACGATCGCCTACAGCGATTTTTTCCAGCGTTTCCCAAGTTTATCAGCTTTCCTGACGGTCACGCGTTGCCGCCAATCGACTCCCGATCCAAACAACCTTCCCAAGAGTTTCAAGTACTAGTCCTGGACCAGTAATTAAGTTGTTAAACATCTCAATCTAACAAAATGGTTGGCATTATAGTCTATGTAATGCCTCAACAGGCTGTCTGGTTACCAAGATGGTAACTGCCACCGTAGTACTCAACCATCGGTAAGAGTCCTTCCAATTTGCACCAAGGCCAGGAGAGTTCGTTTTCTCTGATCGTTTGCCCAACGGCGATAAGTAATGCTCTGGTCCTGACATGAGCCAAGGGTGTTTTGTATTGCCTGACTTAAATCATGCATAGCTCAAAATCAAAGGTATCAGGGGTTGGCACCTCGTGCCTAAAAACCGCCTCTCTTAGAGGAATATCCACCAGCTGTGAAGACTCATCCGTCTCCTTGAGTGCAAGAAAGTGTGCTGGTTACATGAGACAATCAACGATCGCCCAGGTGATATTGTTTATGTTCCGAGTTTTTGGTAAACCAGTGACAAACTCCATGGCCATCTGTTCCAATCCCTAAATTGGTGTTTCTGATTACTGACACGAACCAGAAGGTTTCTGATGTTCCACCATGACCTTAGCACAAGTCAAACGTCGTTCACATGCTTCGCTGTGTAGGTCTTCAAGCCAAGTTTCCAGTACAAGATCCTCCGATCCTAACATATTCTATCAAATCAAGATGACCAGCATATCGAGGATGGTGTACTTTGCTCAACACAAGTTCCCTACAGTTGCCATATGATGAAATCCACATTCGTTCCGTGAGATAGCGAATATCGTCTGTCTTGCCAAGGGTTGCTTCTCCATGCCCCGCATGGGTTCAACTTGAAAATCCTCTTCCTTCAGCTCTCCAGTTTGAACAGAGCGAGTCCGATCAAGTAAGTTAGAGTTGATAGTGAGCTGCAAGGCTCGTGCACGTCCAGGTTTCACAGTCGTATTCATTCAAAAGTTCTACCAAACGTTGTCATCGCAGGTTTAGCTCTCTTGAAACAAGGGTACACGGGAGGCCCTTGTGATCGGTCTAAGTGGTGCATTCGGTACCGTCCAAGTAATGCCCCCAGTTTAAATCTAAAGACTACGGCTTCCACCGCAGGTCGTGACTCGTGTAGTTCTTCCTGTAAACCCACCGAGTAAGTTATTACTTTCTTCGTGTGGCGTCGGCGTGTAACTGGGACTCTGATTCGAACCGTCATGGTATACCACTAAGTCACCCGCACCCTTGGGTAAAGACGATGCTCAGTGCATTGTAGAGTTGAACTCCAAAAGCTAAAAGGACGTTCTCTTGTTTTGTCTTCCATGAACACAGCACCTTGCTGTGCTAACGAGGTTTAAACTGCGCGACCTTCGAAAATCTGGTGACGAATCTATGATAGTATCCAGCGAAACCAAGAAATCACTGCATCCCCGAAGGAATCCTTGGTGGCGATCAGTTTCTAACAAAATGGATCCTAGTAAGATCCACGTGTATTCCCACTTCGTTGGTTGCATGATCAAATGCATCTCTCGAATCTAGATGTTACACCAAACAAGACTTCGCACGTAATGGCTCCTCCCTCAGGAGCCCTAAGATACAGATGTCGTCTATGATGCTCCTTCCTCCTGGAAATGATTCAACACATTGTCAATAAGCATAGTCGATTCATGTGATCCATGCAGCTACCGGTGTGATGATTAGCCCGAAGGTTTTAGAATACAACATCGCAATGGCCACCCTGCGTCTGATATGCCGTTGTAGAAACATTCTCCCCTCTGGACTCCCATCTGATGATAGTTCATTCGTTAGTCATTCCTCGAATGGAAGCTTGACCCTCGCACTGGTAGACAGGTTGCTAATACATGATCGAGGCAAACGGTTCTTACTGTCTCCTTGTTAAGTTCTGGATAATCAGTAGGCATACGAAAAGGCTTATCTTCACGGATGTAACTGGGGCTCCCCAAAGAGAAAAGCTAGGTCTAACAAACTCCTGTCCAGTATTTCCTGTAGTTGATTAAATAGTTCTTGCAACCCTCCTGTGCAAAATGGTACAATGTACGAGTATTCAGAGCTGCCTCTGCCGTGAGATCAACTGAGATTCCAACTAACAGTTGCGCAAGTAAACCTGAAAGTTCCTCGAGTAGCACATCGAGAGGAGTCACGAACAATTGGTGGATCCCCGATCCTATTTTCCTTGGCCTGACAATCATAAACGGTTGCTAACATAGCGGTGTAATCCCTCCGTAGACACTTCTGGGCTTTTATTGCAGAATTGATGCTAACCTTTACACAACTCTGGTACTTTGGAACTGATGACGATTCTCCACTAGGGAGAGGGGTACACCAAGTTTTCTTCTTGCATGGTATATTTGCGCGATGTATGGATAACCAATCCATACCAACTACTGCATCAATTTATTGAGGATAATAGAAAGAGGGTTGACATCGAACACTTGTCCCACAAGGTCGAGTTTACATCCCAACGAACATATGAGGTTTCATTTGACTTGCTATCAGTTGCTGCCACCACGGGTTCGGTTTCAAGAAGCATCAGGGTTGACCAAAACATGGCTACTTATACAAGTTACCATGCTGCTATTATGCCTGGCATCACCTACGTCAATCCTAAATGCCCTTCCGCAAGCATCATTTCCAGTGTTGTTGTTTTCGTTGCGAGAATTTCTAGTACCGTCTTTGTTCCCTTGGATGTTGGCACTTTGACTTAATACAGTCAATCCTTGTCGAGGTCAACTTCGTTCCCATACTGTAAGCTATGATTACGAGTTCCTTGTGTTGCCGTGACTGTTGTCTCTACTGTCGTTGCTTAAAACGGGGCCCTACGATCTTTCAACAACAGGGTCCATCTTGTCCCATCCTGTGTCGCATACTAAGACATTACTCACTGTGTGGGAAGTTACACATTCCGTGTCCTGATTGATTCGTAAGAGTCAACTCCCATAAGTCGCTTACTAGGGTTAAGGATTCAATTGTAGTCAATTCGCTGGTGTTCGTTGCCGGTAATCAGAGTCGTCCAAATACTGGAACCGGAAAAGTACTACGCTTCTCCTCTTGTCTATCGATGTTTCAAGTTGACTAAGTAATACACGATACGTTTCCAGAGTGTTGCAGAGGTGGCCGCACTCCGGGGTCTAAGACGTTGGTACATTGAGTTCCAACCAATGGAAAAAAAGAGTGAACAGGTATCGTCCAATCATTCGACGCTGCAACATCCAACTCAGGGATGTTCGTACAAGCACCTAACATTCTACACAGTTCGCTAGGCGTTCTGATGGGCGTTCAGGCAATACTCGATAGCATCGAGATTCGTAAGGATTCAGAGTAGAGTGAAAAGATCACGTTCAAGTAAGAGACAATCACTACAATGACTCTTATAGACTACTGTGTTTCACATCGATTAAATAACAGAACGGAACCCCTTTTCACTTGTTAAGCCTCACTGGGACTCGTATGCACCCCACATTATTATTATGTGTGCACCCACAATAATATTGTGATTTGCATGCTCATCTCAGTTCCTCCTAACTCATGTCAAGTGGTTCTTCAAACTCAAATGTCAAGCGGAGGTTGTCAAGGTAATAAAATCGCAGGAATCCAAAGACTATGGCATACTAACAATGCACCATGATATTGTCCGCTTTGGTAACCAGCACGCACCCAGCGTCTGTTCCTCACGGTTTTCAAAACGAGTCATAATATAAGCAAGTAATTCATGCAATCATGCTATAGTGACGAGTGTGTGTTCGTATGTTATGTCATAAGCAATTGTGTACTCATCATGTAATGTATGCAACAAGTGAGAAAGACGAACCTTGCAATCTGGAGCTGAGTGTCATGGTCGTATTCACTTATTCAGAACTGTTTGGCTATAGTCTGGTTTTAAAAAAACGTTTTAAAACCAAGTTCACTATAACCAATGGCTCTGATACCAAACTGTCACACCCCCAAAATACCACCTAGGAAATGTCCCTGTTAGGCGTGTGACGTACCGACAACAAGCCACTAATTACCTTGAACCCATACCAGTTCCAAAATAAAATCCTCAGTTATTAATGAAAAATACCATTAACGAGTTTAATGAAAACCACATGTTCAGCGGAAGCAAATAGTAAACAAAGTTAAACTGTTTAAAACCAATGTATAGTATCAATAGTTTAAACACATGGATCCCTCCAGTCGATCCATGACCACTCCAGCATCCCAGACAGCAAGTTTCCCGATCCACATAACCTATAACCTGCGAGCATGCACACACGTGTATCAGACAACGCTGGTGAGTTCATAGTTTTACGAAAACGTTGGTTACCAAGTGTTTAGTTAATCCATTGAATTTAAATCCGAAAGTAATTTTGATAATATCTCGATACTGAACAAGACGGCTCCTGATGTATGTTTTGCCCGTTCCCCAGTGCTCCTATCAAGCACTGGGCCCGACTGGGTCATTAGTTCACACCCGCCCTCTCTCAGGAACGGGGTGAGGGTGGCAAACCTAAGTAGCGCTACCAACTAATACCCCGCTACCACCCAATAGCAAAAGATGGGACTTAAGAGATAGAGAGTGAGAATATTATCCAACATCCCAGTTTTACCCAAAAGATTTATCCCTCCCCGGGATACCCACTGACTGTCCCAAACCACCAGGATGCATACTCAAGTAGTAATGAACTCACCTTAGATTGCTCGGTATGTTACGTTACATTACCCATTCCAAGTTGATCAACCAAACCCTACTGTGGTTACCAAAAACAATTAGTTTCTTATCCACTTAATGCGGGTTGCACAACATTTTACACAAGTAGCATACACAAATCATCACACAAGTTATAACATTTGATCATACAAATCAAGTAACCATAGCATACATCATAATATTATATAACAGGAGTCTTGGGTCCAATACTGTTCGTACACACATTTATGTTTCAAGCATAGGTTGATCACCCTTAACATCTATCATGCAAACATATACTCCCGTTAGTTCGAAATCCAACCCGTGTGTGTGCAACATGTAATGCGTGGCCCAACATTAATCCACTAACCCAATCAATTGCCATAACATTACTCCACTAACCCAATCAATTGCCATAACATTACTCCACTAAAATTCCCATAACAGTTTCCTTTTTCCTTTGAAATTGTAACACCCGTGTCACTCCAACCATCAGACAAATGCCAAACCAATGAAATATAGTATTTCATACTTGGGATTTGTAAAAATATGTGTATCGTTTACACATATCAATTCCTGTTCGATTTCAAGCTTTAAATCGCTTTCTGGAGGGTTATACGCGCTCTGATGTGTAAATATAACCAGTTTAATCCAACGAACACTCCGGAATAGTGAAATAGGCTTAACATACCTTAAATAACCTTTACATAACTTAGATATAAGTTTTGAAAGGTTTGGTGTGGTGAAATCAAAGTTTAATCGCTTACAGGGACTAAAGTTGACAAACTGCGAAAGTATGCCAATTTGAACTGTAACAGACCTTCCGGAGCATGACCATAAGTTAAACATACCACAAATATCCTTTACATAGCTTAGAAATAGGCTTTGAGGTGTTCGGTATGCTAAAATAAACTTTTGTGTCATTCAGGGACTAAAAGCGTCAAAAAGTGCACAAGTTTGCAACTTGCTTAATCACTAAGATAAGAAGCATATGTGGCTCCATAACCTTTGTGACAAGTGTACGGCTCGGATCGTGGCACGATATTCAAGAAACGATCCTAGCGGCTCTACTTTATCTATAAATACCCACCAACATCACACCCAAAAACCCACACCTTTGAATCTGAACTTGCTCTCTAAGTTGTCGTGTTTAACACTTCATACCTGAGAGTGTTCGGGTTCAAACCTTCCATTCTTGGACCCTGGGTTAGTATTCTTTCGTTCTTTTCCTTATTTTTACTGCTTTTCGAGTCCGAAAGTCAAACTTTGTTTGACTTTCAGCGTTGACCAGTAATGGTCAATGCGAAGTTCGTTTGAACTTCGCAACGTGAGTGTAATCACGTTGGTCATAGTCCCTTGGGACTATGCCCACTGATTACCACGTTGTCTAGAGTCGTAGGGTAGGCGATCTAATAAATCGCCTATACCTTCGAACTCGACCCATTTGGTCGATCATTAGGATCCGACCAAACACATTAGGTGACCATAGTAGGTAGGGAATAACCTTCCGAGGTTATACCCTATGGTCACATCGTTTAAGTAGTTGTATGATAGGTAGTTTATATGCCTTAGGTAAATTACCAGAATGCCCTTTTCATGTATAATTGGTAATTAAGCATATGTAACCTAAACTTTTGTCACATAACTGATTATGTAACATGTTTAGGCATATAACACTTGTCATAGGGCTAGTTAGGCGGTCCGAACGCGTTTCACGCGAACGACGCGTTAAAGTAGCATCAGCTTCCTAAACGGGTCGTAATGGGTCGATAAGACTTAGGTTAAGTTTCATTTAGTATGTAGGCTTTGTTAAACCATATCATATGAGTTCCTACACTCATTTGGTTTACAAACCCTAATGCTACCCAATCTTCCGATTTAGGTCCGGTTTATTAATGTAGTTACCTATATTAGGTGCCGTTTGATATTCCGCGATCTCTAGCATTGCTTGGTGGTTATCCTAGGACTTCTGAACAATCTCAAGTGAGTACATAGACCCCTCTTTTACTGTTTTCCAAACTGTTTTGGGGTGGAACACATGTGCCTACTTGTTACTTTCATGCTTTCCGTTTTCACATCATATACTTCCTATGTTCATTAGTACATTATAGTACATGATTTCAATACATTTCATACTAGGTGTGGCATTGTGTGCATTACTTAGTACATTGTTTTACATTACATCACATGCTACGTATGTCTATTGTTGCATACTTAGTACAGGTCGCATGCTACGTATGTATGTTGTTGCATACTTAGTACAGTTCACATGCTATGTATGTTCAATCGTTGCATTGTTCTTCATACTTAGTACATTTGTTATTTATCACATTCTTACAGTTTGGACACATATTACATGATTTACATTGATCATGCATTTACTACACAAAACATAACTTTGATTTAAACCAAGTTTTACTTCAATACTTTGTTTTGTGCATATGGTTTAGTTGAGACATTTCGCTTGCCATACATGACATATTTGACATAGACATCTTACATTGTTTGGTTTGGTTTGATTAAGTGATTAAGTAACGATGCGTGTGTAATATGATACAAGCATGGTGGATACGCCGCTGGTACTTCCTATATATAAGTGTTTGTATGGTATTACATATCGTAGCGTTATTTGAATCATTTCAGTTTGATACATATGACATTTTATACAAATAACATATTTTTCACAAGACATTGTTTTACAACAACTTATCTTATACAAACTCAGTTACATGGTTATTCAGTTAACCATACATTTTTCATTATTTATACATATCATCTGATCTTATCGATTTTCAAATGATTTACAAAACAAAGCAAATAACAAGGTTCATGACTAAACATTTTCTCAAATATAAGTCATGAAACCTATTTTCACAAAACCTATGTATCTCACCGGCATTTTTATGCTGACGTACCATATTTTCACATGTGTTTTTCAGGAGCTGTTGCATAAGATGACCAAGATACACATAGACAGACTTGGGCTTTAGTGACAATAAAAGATGCAAGACTAGTTAATTATGTTGTATTCCTTTGTTTGTTAAGACATTGTAACACATTTAATCAATAAAACGAAACTTCAATTGCCATGGATTTGAAACAATTAATTCTGTTACAACACTCCCCGACATTTCCGCCACGTTTTGTATGTTCTACGTGGTCGGGGTGTGACAGAAAAGATGGTATCAGAGCCAATGGTTATAGGGAATTAGGTTATTAGTAATGCTTTGACCTAGTCTATAACTTTCTTAGGACCCTAACGTGAGTTTACTTGCGTTTAGTCATAAAACAATACCGTCACCTATCCTTAGGCGACAACCACAACAAGAACATAAATTTCAAAACCGCTTTGAAAACTAATCATCTGTTCTAGGATGATTGATTACTAGGTTTTGAACCCTCTATTGTAAGGTTTTGAACTCTCTGTTATATGGTTTTGAACCCCTATGAGTTTTCAAAATCTCATCAAGGTTTTGGGTTTTAAATAATGTGAACACGTGCAAACTGGAAGGGTGAATGCCTGTATTCTGGGTTTTCTGTCTAGGCAAGCACTTCGTATACATCTCATCAGACGCGAGACCAGTTGTGCTTACCTGGGAATTCTTGGGATGAGTGTTCACTTATAGGCGAGCATGTCTTCGCGATACATTATTTTTGATCCATTTACTTTAATTTAGTCACTGTGTGTCGTTTGTTGCTTTGTAGTAACAAACAAATGACCACTACCCTTGCTTTCATCAGATTTGTTTCATCTCATTCTTTTCGTCTAATTCTTTCACTCGTTTCCTTTCATGTTTCCTCTTTTTAGAATGCCTCCTCGACGCGAAAATCAGATGGCGCCTGCCGAGCTGGCGGAAATCATTGCGCAGCAAATGGCTGCTGCCTTCCCAAATCTTTGTGCTCAAATAATACAAGCCATCAACAACAATAATGCTCTCTGCAGCTTCAAGACGTTCAACTCGGCCAAGCCATCAAAGTTTTCTGGGTCTCAAGGAGCGACAACACTTCTGCAATGGTTCGAGAGTCTAGAGAGCACCTTCAGGCATGTACAATGTCCAAATGAGCGAAAGGTAGATTTCGCATCTAGTGTCTTTGAGAAACGAGCCTTGACATGGTGGAACGGTGTGGTGAGAGATAGGGGTGCTGAAGTGGCACTAGCCCAAACTTGGGAAGAACTTAGAGCACTGATGATGAAGGAATTCTGTCCTCGTCACGAGATCAGGACATTGGAAAGGGAATTCGACGATCTTAAGCAAGACAGCGGCGAGCATCGAGCCTACACGGACCGTTATGAGGAGTTGAGTCTGTTATGCCCAAACATGGTCACGCCTTTGGATAAGGCAATCGAAAAGTACATTGATGGTCTCCCTGACATAGTTCAAGACATTGTTACGGGTAGTAACCCCACTACGGTTAGGCAGGCCATTGAGCTATCTGCAACGTTGACTGAATCTCAGATCAGGAAACGTAAGCTTTTCCGAAATGGTGACAAGAAACCGCTAGAGGAATCAAAGACCATGGATGAGCAGACTGGATCCCTTGAGCGGTCAAAGAAGCAAAAGGCTTCTCAGAACTTCGCCATGGTCGCTCACAATGGTCAAGCCGCCCCCAACCAACCAGCTAAACTCCGTGCTAGGAAACCATACAATGGAACTTCACCCTTGTGCAACCAATGTGGCCTACATCATCATGCTAATATGAAGTGCCGCGAATGTCAAATTTGTGGACTTAAAGGTCATGTGGCAAAAGTTTGCGTTGCAGCAGTTGCACCGAATCAAGCTAACAACAAACCTGCCCGAGCTCACTTTCCACCGGGTTCGTGCAACAAGTGTGGTGAGATGGGACATTTCCGAAGAAATTGCCCAAAGCTTGCTAATGCTAATCCAGCACAGAGATGAGCATCTGATCGACTAGAAGACAACACTCTTTAGAAATAATCACATCTTATGTATTATTTTCTTTTGTTGTCGAGGTCCATGAAACAGTTGTTATCATTGTTAATAAATAAATCTTTTTATTTACATTGCAATGTATTTATGTGGTTGTATGCATAACAACATATCTCTTTCAATACCGACAATCAAGGAACTGTATTCCTTAAAGAACAGACTACCCCAAAATTCTTCCATTTTACAATCTCTTGCGTTTTCCACAAAGATCCTAAGTACCCGTCTCTTGCAAAGAGACGAAGTACAAGGTACAAGTTATAACTCTGTACGAATACCCCAAGTACCACTATGAATTCTTAATAGGGTACCTAAGGGTATTTCCGTATGTCCTAGATTATTGTGTACCTTAATTCGAATATTGTGTTTTCCTGAAAACGAAAATCAAATTTTTGGTAGATCATCCTATCTTCATGAATGGATTCTTGAAATGATTAAAGTGCCAAATGGAATCTACGAATTGGATTCCTGGTGTGCTTTAAGTATCCGCGTCCAAAGATAACAAATTAATAAACAAGTCAAACAACTATGTGATTATGTGCTTATGTGTTTCCTTTTATGTTTTTGTGTGATCCAAGTTTTGTCATCCAAATCCTCGTAGAATCTTCCATATCTTCGTATAAGGAATTCATAGTAGGATATCCAAAGGTACTATATTAGATCCTTAATGGGCTTCTACGTAGTAGTAAAGACCCTTGGATTATATTGTACCATTCCATAATTAGACCCCTGAGTGGTCTAGGTAATCAGATTGATCCAAAAATCTGGTTAGGAATATCAAGTGATGATATAGCTGAAAGGACTCCTTAGAGGTCTAATTAAAAAGATCATGTGTTGATCTGATTAAAAGGACCCTACGGTAGTCTAGTCACACTCATCACAGGTTTGATTTTCCTCCCCTTCACATTACAAACAAATTGTGCGGACTATGCAAGGAATTGCGTAATTATGGATGCATACATAATTATGAAATTCAGTGCACAGAAACCACAGCAAATTTTGTCATGTGTCTAGAGACTATTCCGTTCATTTTTGTTTCTGAAGATGTAAAATGACTATTCCGTTCATTTTTGTTTCTGAAGATGTAAAGTGACTATTCCGTTCATTTTTGTTTCTGAAGATGTAAAATGACTATTCCGTTCATTTTTGTTTCTGAAGATGTAAAATGACTATTCCGTTCATTTTTGTTTCTGAAGATGTAAAATGACCATTCCGTTCATTTTTGTTTCTGAAGATGTAAAATGACTATTCTGTTCATTTTTGTTTCTGAAGATATAAAATGACTATTCTGTTCATTTTTGTTTCTGAAGATGTAAAATGACCATTCTGTTCATTTTTGTTTCTGAAGATGTAAAATGACTATTCCGTTCATTTTTGTTTCTGAAGATGTAAAGTGACTATTCCGTTCATTTTTGTTTCTGAAGATGTAAAATGACTATTCCGTTCATTTTTGTTTCTGAAGATGTAAAATGACTATTCCGTTCATTTTTGTTTCTGAAGATGTAAAATGACCATTCCGTTCATTTTTGTTTCTGAAGATGTAAAATGACTATTCTGTTCATTTTTGTTTCTGAAGATATAAAATGACTATTCTGTTCATTTTTGTTTCTGAAGATGTAAAATGACCATTCTGTTCATTTTTGTTTCTGAAGATGTAAAATGACCATTCCGTTCATTTTTGTTTCTGAAGATGTAAAATGACTATTCTGTTCATTTTTGTTTCTGAAGATATAAAATGACTATTCTGTTCATTTTTGTTTCTGAATAATGCCTGTTGAAAATAACTCCGTTCATTTTTTCAATTCTGAAAAATGTCCGTTAAAGAGAAATAACAGGATTATGCCTTTCATATCTCTGGTGGTTATTTGACACAAAGCCACAGTTAGACTCCTACGAATTAATTTCGGGACGAAATTTCCTAAAGTAGGGGAGACTGTAACACCCGTGTCACTCCAACCATCAGACAAATGCCAAACCAATGAAATATAGTATTTCATACTTGGGATTTGTAAAAATATGTGTATCGTTTACACATATCAATTCCTGTTCGATTTCAAGCTTTAAATCGCTTTCTGGAGGGTTATACGCGCTCTGATGTGTAAATATAACCAGTTTAATCCAACGAACACTCCGGAATAGTGAAATAGGCTTAACATACCTTAAATAACCTTTACATAACTTAGATATAAGTTTTGAAAGGTTTGGTGTGGTGAAATCAAAGTTTAATCGCTTACAGGGACTAAAGTTGACAAACTGCGAAAGTATGCCAATTTGAACTGTAACAGACCTTCCGGAGCATGACCATAAGTTAAACATACCACAAATATCCTTTACATAGCTTAGAAATAGGCTTTGAGGTGTTCGGTATGCTAAAATAAACTTTTGTGTCATTCAGGGACTAAAAGCGTCAAAAAGTGCACAAGTTTGCAACTTGCTTAATCACTAAGATAAGAAGCATATGTGGCTCCATAACCTTTGTGACAAGTGTACGGCTCGGATCGTGGCACGATATTCAAGAAACGATCCTAGCGGCTCTACTTTATCTATAAATACCCACCAACATCACACCCAAAAACCCACACCTTTGAATCTGAACTTGCTCTCTAAGTTGTCGTGTTTAACACTTCATACCTGAGAGTGTTCGGGTTCAAACCTTCCATTCTTGGACCCTGGGTTAGTATTCTTTCGTTCTTTTCCTTATTTTTACTGCTTTTCGAGTCCGAAAGTCAAACTTTGTTTGACTTTCAGCGTTGACCAGTAATGGTCAATGCGAAGTTCGTTTGAACTTCGCAACGTGAGTGTAATCACGTTGGTCATAGTCCCTTGGGACTATGCCCACTGATTACCACGTTGTCTAGAGTCGTAGGGTAGGCGATCTAATAAATCGCCTATACCTTCGAACTCGACCCATTTGGTCGATCATTAGGATCCGACCAAACACATTAGGTGACCATAGTAGGTAGGGAATAACCTTCCGAGGTTATACCCTATGGTCACATCGTTTAAGTAGTTGTATGATAGGTAGTTTATATGCCTTAGGTAAATTACCAGAATGCCCTTTTCATGTATAATTGGTAATTAAGCATATGTAACCTAAACTTTTGTCACATAACTGATTATGTAACATGTTTAGGCATATAACACTTGTCATAGGGCTAGTTAGGCGGTCCGAACGCGTTTCACGCGAACGACGCGTTAAAGTAGCATCAGCTTCCTAAACGGGTCGTAATGGGTCGATAAGACTTAGGTTAAGTTTCATTTAGTATGTAGGCTTTGTTAAACCATATCATATGAGTTCCTACACTCATTTGGTTTACAAACCCTAATGCTACCCAATCTTCCGATTTAGGTCCGGTTTATTAATGTAGTTACCTATATTAGGTGCCGTTTGATATTCCGCGATCTCTAGCATTGCTTGGTGGTTATCCTAGGACTTCTGAACAATCTCAAGTGAGTACATAGACCCCTCTTTTACTGTTTTCCAAACTGTTTTGGGGTGGAACACATGTGCCTACTTGTTACTTTCATGCTTTCCGTTTTCACATCATATACTTCCTATGTTCATTAGTACATTATAGTACATGATTTCAATACATTTCATACTAGGTGTGGCATTGTGTGCATTACTTAGTACATTGTTTTACATTACATCACATGCTACGTATGTCTATTGTTGCATACTTAGTACAGGTCGCATGCTACGTATGTATGTTGTTGCATACTTAGTACAGTTCACATGCTATGTATGTTCAATCGTTGCATTGTTCTTCATACTTAGTACATTTGTTATTTATCACATTCTTACAGTTTGGACACATATTACATGATTTACATTGATCATGCATTTACTACACAAAACATAACTTTGATTTAAACCAAGTTTTACTTCAATACTTTGTTTTGTGCATATGGTTTAGTTGAGACATTTCGCTTGCCATACATGACATATTTGACATAGACATCTTACATTGTTTGGTTTGGTTTGATTAAGTGATTAAGTAACGATGCGTGTGTAATATGATACAAGCATGGTGGATACGCCGCTGGTACTTCCTATATATAAGTGTTTGTATGGTATTACATATCGTAGCGTTATTTGAATCATTTCAGTTTGATACATATGACATTTTATACAAATAACATATTTTTCACAAGACATTGTTTTACAACAACTTATCTTATACAAACTCAGTTACATGGTTATTCAGTTAACCATACATTTTTCATTATTTATACATATCATCTGATCTTATCGATTTTCAAATGATTTACAAAACAAAGCAAATAACAAGGTTCATGACTAAACATTTTCTCAAATATAAGTCATGAAACCTATTTTCACAAAACCTATGTATCTCACCGGCATTTTTATGCTGACGTACCATATTTTCACATGTGTTTTTCAGGAGCTGTTGCATAAGATGACCAAGATACACATAGACAGACTTGGGCTTTAGTGACAATAAAAGATGCAAGACTAGTTAATTATGTTGTATTCCTTTGTTTGTTAAGACATTGTAACACATTTAATCAATAAAACGAAACTTCAATTGCCATGGATTTGAAACAATTAATTCTGTTACAACACTCCCCGACATTTCCGCCACGTTTTGTATGTTCTACGTGGTCGGGGTGTGACAGAAATCTTAATTGCCACATTCACCATGTGTTCATATTTTCAAGCAATTTTACAAAATCACTAGTTAACAATTACATTAACACCCGAACCGAGTATCAATCATATTATCAGGTAACCATCATGATTCTACAGTTTTTATAGCTCACTTAAAACCCCTAATGATTACCGATTCATTAGTGTAAGGTCATAAATTAAACCGGATCATCACAATCTACTAGATAATAAAACTATTTCCTGAATTATTCATCATCCTCTTTGTCGCATGACTTGATGCATGATCTTAATAACTTCTTATCACCATACAACGCCATATCACAAATCCATCAACACAATTTTAACACAACATCAGTAATTTATATGTGGTCTATATTAGATTTATTAGTGATTCTATGCACATACAACTCTAGTTGCGATTCGTTACACATGAATACACTTTAACACACATCAGATAGTTTATCATCATATTAGATCCAAGTACAATTATCATTTGTTAACACCTAATATTCAAGATCACATGACAATCATCATTAGAATACACATGGCTTGATTCAATCAATACTACCCACATGGTCACCATTTCTTTTCCAAAGTCATCCACTATGTCAGACCATTTTCCATCAATTGTATTGGACCCCTAGAAAGATACTTATATGACATAATCGGTTGCATGGATTTTTGGGAATTTAGTGGACACTTCAATTTGCATTAACCTAGGTATTGTAATATTATGTCGTCCTTACAATTCATGCAACACATAACAATCACATAAACAATTAATTAAAGATCATAATCATGCACAACAATCTAACATACCAACAACTGAGAGAACACGAGAGGTGGGGGTGCGTCTTCTGCCGTCGAGAATCGGGAGGGGGTATAGGTATTAGGGTTCGGTTTATTTGTGTTAACATATCATGAAACCAATTCATTCATAATCAGATTAGAGTGGGCCGAACCCACTAAGTTTCTGTTTGGTTTCCACACTTGTTTAGGCTTCCTAACAAAAGGGCCGGATATGATATTAAAACTATTGGGCTCGGGTAGATAAAGACTAGCAAGTTGGGCAGTTGGGCCGAGTGTATAACTAAGCGGTGGCGACCCCATGAATAATAGAGGCAGGTGCGGCCCAAGTACTAAACACATTAAGAACCCAATAACATACCACGTTAAACACTTTCATTACAGGCACGAACGTTAAACAGACTTCCTAAAGCGAAAGACGTGCAAATAAGAAGTAGTGAGGGGTCAGAATCGCAATGCCGAAAGATACTAACTTTGAAAGTTCGAGTTGTCACATCATCCTCAACTTGAAAGGAATTTCATCCCGAAATTTAATAAGTAAGCACAGAGAGGTGAAATGAGAAATCAAGATTGTTGCGGATTTTCCTCAGGTGCTACATCATCCCCAACTTGAAGAGGAATTTCGTCCCGAAATTTAGCAAGTTTTACCAGTATTTGATTGGTCGTCAGGAAAAAGTTGAGGTTACTTGAGTTTCATCTGAGCTTCACTCTCCCACGTGAACTCCGGTCCACGTCTTGAGTTCTAACGAACTCTCACAATCGTGATACGGCTATGTTAACGAACCTTGACTTCCTGGCCCATGTGTTCAATAAATTCCTCCAGTAAAGGTATCGCACGTGATTCATCAGTCAACCACTGCCTTAGATCCAAAACATAAATGACATCGCGTACGTTACCCGATTCGTCGGGCAACTCGAGTTTGTAGGTTACGCTACCGATTCTTCCCAGACTGTTGAATGGTCCATCATGACGTCAGTTAAGCTTGCCATGCTTCCCAAGCATTCCACACCCTCCCAGGGTGAGACTTTCAACATGATACGATCGCCTACAGCGATTTTTTCCAGCGTTTCCCAAGTTTATCAGCTTTCCTGACGGTCACGCGTTGCCGCCAATCGACTCCCGATCCAAACAACCTTCCCAAGAGTTTCAAGTACTAGTCTTGGACCAATAATTAAGTTGTTAAACATCTCAATCTAACAAAATGGTTGGCATTATAGTCTATGTAATGCCTCAACAGGCTGTCTGGTTACCAAGATGGTAACTGCCACCGTAGTACTCAACCATCGGTAAGAGTCCTTCCAATTTGCACCAAGGCCAGGAGAGTTCGTTTTCTCTGATCGTTTGCCCAACGGCGATAAGTAATGCTCTGGTCCTGACATGAGCCAAGGGTGTTTTGTATTGCCTGACTTAAATCATGCATAGCTCAAAATCAAAGGTATCAGGGGTTGGCACCTCGTGCCTAAAAACCGCCTCTCTTAGAGGAATATCCACCAGCTGTGAAGACTCATCCGTCTCCTTGAGTGCAAGAAAGTGTGCTGGTTACATGAGACAATCAACGATCGCCCAGGTGATATTGTTTATGTTCCGAGTTTTTGGTAAACCAGTGACAAACTCCATGGCCATCTGTTCCAATCCCTAAATTGGTGTTTCTGATTACTGACATGAACCAGAAGGTTTCTGATGTTCCACCATGACCTTAGCACAAGTCAAACGTCGTTCACATGCTTCGCTGTGTAGGTCTTCAAGCCAAGTTGCCAGTACAAGATCCTCCGATCCTAACATATTCTATCAAATCAAGATGACCAGCATATCGAGGATGGTGTACTTTGCTCAACACAAGTTCCCTACAGTTGCCATATGATGAAATCCACATTCGTTCCGTGAGATAGCGAATATCGTCCGTCTTGCCAAGGGTTGCTTCTCCATGCCCCGCATGGGTTCAACTTGAAAATCCTCTTCCTTCAGCTCTCCAGTTTGAACAGAGCGAGTCCGATCAAGTAAGTTAGAGTTGATAGTGAGCTGCAAGGCTCGTGCACGTCCAGGTTTCACAGTCGTATTCATTCAAAAGTTCTACCAAACGTTGTCATCGCAGGTTTAGCTCTCTTGAAACAAGGGTACACGGGAGGCCCTTGTGATCGGTCTAAGTGGTGCATTCGGTACCGTCCAAGTAATGCCCCCAGTTTAAATCTAAAGACTACGGCTTCCACCGCAGGTCGTGACTCGTGTAGTTCTTCCTGTAAACCCACCGAGTAAGTTATTACTTTCTTCGTGTGGCGTCGGCGTGTAACTGGGACTCTGATTCGAACCGTCATGGTATACCACTAAGTCACCCGCACCCTTGGGTAAAGACGATGCTCAGTGCATTGTAGAGTTGAACTCCAAAAGCTAAAAGGACGTTCTCTTGTTTTGTCTTCCATGAACACAGCACCTTGCTGTGCTAACGAGGTTTAAACTGCGCGACCTTCGAAAATCTGGTGACGAATCTATGATAGTATCCAGCGAAACCAAGAAATCACTGCATCCCCGAAGGAATCCTTGGTGGCGATCAGTTTCTAACAAAATGGATCCTAGTAAGATCCACGTGTATTCCCACTTCGTTGGTTGCATGATCAAATGCATCTCTCGAATCTAGATGTTACACCAAACAAGACTTCGCACGTAATGGCTCCTCCCTCAGGAGCCCTAAGATACAGATGTCGTCTATGATGCTCCTTCCTCCTGGAAATGATTCAACACATTGTCAATAAGCATAGTCGATTCATGTGATCCATGCAGCTACCGGTGTGATGATTAGCCCGAAGGTTTTAGAATACAACATCGCAATGGCCACCCTGCGTCTGATATGCCGTTGTAGAAACATTCTCCCCTCTGGACTCCCATCTGATGATAGTTCATTCGTTAGTCATTCCTCGAATGGAAGCTTGACCCTCGCACTGGTAGACAGGTTGCTAATACATGATCGAGGCAAACGGTTCTTACTGTCTCCTTGTTAAGTTCTGGATAATCAGTAGGCATACGAAAAGGCTTATCTTCACGGATATAACTGGGGCTCCCCAAAGAGAAAAGCTAGGTCTAACAAACTCCTGTCCAGTATTTCCTGTAGTTGATTAAATAGTTCTTGCAACCCTCCTGTGCAAAATGGTACAATGTACGAGTATTCAGAGCTGCCTCTGCCGTGAGATCAACTGAGATTCCAACTAACAGTTGCGCAAGTAAACCTGAAAGTTCCTCGAGTAGCACATCGAGAGGAGTCACGAACAATTGGTGGATCCCCGATCCTATTTTCCTTGGCCTGACAATCATAAACGGTTGCTAACATAGCGGTGTAATCCCTCCGTAGACACTTCTGGGCTTTTATTGCAGAATTGATGCTAACCTTTACACAACTCTGGTACTTTGGAACTGATGACGATTCTCCACTAGGGAGAGGGGTACACCAAGTTTTCTTCTTGCATGGTATATTTGCGCGATGTATGGATAACCAATCCATACCAACTACTGCATCAATTTATTGAGGATAATAGAAAGAGGGTTGACATCGAACACTTGTCCCACAAGGTCGAGTTTACATCCCAACGAACATATGAGGTTTCATTTGACTTGCTATCAGTTGCTGCCACCACGGGTTCGGTTTCAAGAAGCATCAGGGTTGACCAAAACATGGCTACTTATACAAGTTACCATGCTGCTATTATGCCTGGCATCACCTACGTCAATCCTAAATGCCCTTCCGCAAGCATCATTTCCAGTGTTGTTGTTTTCGTTGCGAGAATTTCTAGTACCGTCTTTGTTCCCTTGGATGTTGGCACTTTGACTTAACACAGTCAATCCTTGTCGAGGTCAACTTCGTTCCCATACTGTAAGCTATGATTATGAGTTCCTTGTGTTGCCGTGACTGTTGTCTCTACTGTCGTTGCTTAAAACGGGGCCCTACGATCTTTCAACAACAGGGTCCATCTTGTCCCATCCTGTGTCGCATACTAAGACATTACTCACTGTGTGGGAAGTTACACATTCCGTGTCCTGATTGATTCGTAAGAGTCAACTCCCATAAGTCGCTTACTAGGGTTAAGGATTCAATTGTAGTCAATTCGCTGGTGTTCGTTGCCGGTAATCAGAGTCGTCCAAATACTGGAACCGGAAAAGTACTACGCTTCTCCTCTTGTCTATCGATGTTTCAAGTTGACTAAGTAATACACGATACGTTTCCAGAGTGTTGCAGAGGTGGCCGCACTCCGGGGTCTAAGACGTTGGTACATTGAGTTCCAACCAATGGAAAAAAAGAGTGAACAGGTATCGTCCAATCATTCGACGCTGCAACATCCAACTCAGGGATGTTCGTACAAGCACCTAACATTCTACACAGTTCGCTAGGCGTTCTGATGGGCGTTCAGGCAATACTCGATAGCATCGAGATTCGTAAGGATTCAGAGTAGAGTGAAAAGATCACGTTCAAGTAAGAGACAATCACTACTATGACTCTTATAGACTATTGTGTTTCACATCGATTAAATAACAGAACGGAACCCCTTTTCACTTGTTAAGCCTCACTGGGACTCGTATGCACCCCACATTATTATTATGTGTGCACCCACAATAATATTGTGATTTGCATGCTCATCTCAGTTCCTCCTAACTCATGTCAAGTGGTTCTTCAAACTCAAATGTCAAGCGGAGGTTGTCAAGGTAATAAAATCGCAGGAATCCAAAGACTATGGCATACTAACAATGCACCATGATATTGTCCGCTTTGGTAACCAGCACGCACCCAGCGTCTGTTCCTCACGGTTTTCAAAACGAGTCATAATATAAGCAAGTAATTCATGCAATCATGCTATAGTGACGAGTGTGTGTTCGTATGTTATGTCATAAGCAATTGTGTACTCATCATGTAATGTATGCAACAAGTGAGAAAGACGAACCTTGCAATCTGGAGCTGAGTGTCATGGTCGTATTCACTTATTCAGAACTGTTTGGCTATAGTCTGGTTTTAAAAAAACGTTTTAAAACCAAGTTCACTATAACCAGTGGCTCTGATACCAAACTGTCACACCCCCAAAATACCACCTAGGAAATGTCCCTGTTAGGCGTGTGACGTACCGACAACAAGCCACTAATTACCTTGAACCCATACCAGTTCCAAAATAAAATCCTCAGTTATTAATGAAAAATACCATTAACGAGTTTAATGAAAACCACATGTTCAGCGGAAGCAAATAGTAAACAAAGTTAAACTGTTTAAAACCAATGTATAGTATCAATAGTTTAAACACATGGATCCCTCCAGTCGATCCATGACCACTCCAGCATCCCAGACAGCAAGTTTCCCGATCCACATAACCTATAACCTACGAGCATGCACACACGTGTATCAGACAACGCTGGTGAGTTCATAGCTTTACGAAAACGTTGGTTACCAAGTGTTTAGTTAATCCATTGAATTTAAATCCGAAAGTAATTTTGATAATATCTCAATACTGAACAAGACGGCTCCTGATGTATGTTTTGCCCGTTCCCCAGTGCTCCTATCAAGCACTGGGCCCGACTGGGTCATTAGTTCACACCCGCCCTCTCTCAGGAACGGGGTGAGGGTGCCAAACCTAAGTAGCGCTACCAACTAATACCCCGCTACCACCCACGATAGCAAAAGATGGGACTTAAGAGATAGAGAGTGAGAATATTATCCAACATCCCAGTTTTACCCAAAATATTTATCCCTCCCCGGGATACCCACTGACTGTCCCAAACCACCAGGATGCATACTCAAGTAGTAATGAACTCACCTTAGATTGCTCGGTATGTTACGTTACATTACCCATTCCAAGTTGATCAACCAAACCCTACTGTGGTTACCAAAAACAATTAGTTTCTTATCCACTTAATGCGGGTTGCACAACATTTTACACAAGTAGCATACACAAATCATCACACAAGTTATAACATTTGATCATATAAATCAAGTAACCATAGCATACATCATAATATTATATAACAGGAGTCTTGGGTCCAATACTGTTCGTACACACATTTATGTTTCAAGCATAGGTTGATCACCCTTAACA
Organism: Helianthus tuberosus; assembly: GCA_030545235.1. Classification (NCBI taxonomy): domain Eukaryota; kingdom Viridiplantae; phylum Streptophyta; class Magnoliopsida; order Asterales; family Asteraceae; genus Helianthus; species Helianthus tuberosus. The sequence continues at coordinate 88,969,506 of CM060447.1, forward strand.
TCTATCATGCAAACATATACTCCCGTTAGTTCGAAATCCAACCCGTGTGTGTGCAACATGTAATGCGTGGCCCAACATTAATCCACTAACCCAATCAATTGCCATAACATTACTCCACTAACCCAATCAATTGCCATAACATTACTCCACTAAAATTCCCATAACAGTTTCCTTTTTCCTTTGAAATCTTAATTGCCACATTCACCATGTGTTCATATTTTCAAGCAATTTTACAAAATCACTAGTTAACAATTACATTAACACCCGAACCAAGTATCAATCATATTATCAGGTAACCATCATGATTCTACAGTTTTTATAGCTCACTTAAAACCCCTAATGATTACCGATTCATTAGTGTAAGGTCATAAATTAAACGGGATCATCACAATCTACTAGATAATAAAACTATTTCCTGAATTATTCATCATCCTCTTTGTCGCATGACTTGATGCATGATCTTAATAACTTCTTATCACCATACAACGCCATATCACAAATCCATCAACACAATTTTAACACAACATCAGTAATTTATATGTGGTCTATATTAGATTTATTAGTGATTCTATGCACATACAACTCTAGTTGCGATTCGTTACACATGAATACACTTTAACACACATCAGATAGTTTATCATCATATTAGATCCAAGTACAATTATCATTTGTTAACACCTAATATTCAAGATCACATGACAATCATCATTAGAATACACATGGCTTGATTCAATCAATACTACCCACATGGCCACCATTTCTTTTCCAAAGTCATCCACTATGTCAGACCATTTTCCATCAATTGTATTGGACCCCTAGAAAGATACTTATATGACATAATCGGTTGCATGGATTTTTCAGAATTTAGTTGACACTTCAATTTGTATTAACCTAGGTATTGTAATATTATGTCATCCTTACAATTCATGCAACACATAACAATCACATAACAATCACATAAACAATTAATTAAAGATCATAATCATGCACAACAATCTAACATACCAACAACTGAGAGAACACGAGAGGTGGGGGTTCGTCTTCTGCCGTCGAGAATCGGGAGGGGGTATTGGTATTAGGGTTTGGTTTATTTGTGTTAACATATCATGAAACCAATTCATTCATAATCAGATTAGAGTGGGCCGAACCCACTAAGTTTCTGTTTGGTTGCCACACTTGTTTAGGCTTCCTAACAAAAGGGCCGGATATGATATTAAAACTATTGGGCTCGGGTAGATAAAGACTAGCAAGTTGGGCAGTTGGGCCGAGTGTATAACTAAGCGGTGGCGACCCCATGAATAATAGAGGCAGGTGCGGCCCAAGTACTAAACACATTAAGAACCCAATAGCATACCACGTTAAACACTTTCATTACCGGCACGAACGTTAAACAGACTTCCTAAAGCGGAAGACGTGCAAATAAGAAGTAGTGAGGGATCAGAATCGCAATACCGAAAGATACTAACTTTGAAAGTTCGAGTTGTCACATATAGGGGTATTTAAAATATATTAGGGCGTCAGGAAAAATATTTAGGAGGGTTGTTATAGTTACAATCCATGAATGTCTTAAAAGTGCAAGCAGGTGGGTTATTTTGGTTCTGATTCGCAGGTTGGCCTAAAGACAAGAGGAAATACAACGTACAGGTAAGAATCGAGTACACGACATAGGAATAAAGAGGGTTTGGTACACATCGTACCAGCTTGCTGAGCTGCCAGGGCTTCAGCCACGTGAGTTTTGATCAAGTCGGTGAGTTCCGCCTGGGACATGACAATGTTGCCACGTCCACCTCCGCGGCCACCACCACGTCCACCGTTTCGTCCACCACGTCCACTCTTGATTCTATATAAGAAAAGGGAAACGGTTAAGAGTCGGGATGGAATAGAAGTCAAAAATCGCTATGACTTCTACTGATTATTGAGTTCTATCATCACGTCAACAACGGAACAGAACCCTCTTCGCACTCGTTAAGCCTCACTGGGACTCGCATGCACCCCACATTATTATTATGTGTCCACCCATAATGATAATGCGATTTGCATGTTCATCTCAGCTCCCCTTAACTTGGGCTAAAAGGTTCCTCAGATTCGAGTAACAAGACAAGAGACATCACAGAACGCGAATCACAAAAGTCTCAGGAAAATGTCACACTATCAATAACTATCACAGACAACACAGGAATTCATGCTATAGTGCTAAGTGTGCAATCACATGTTATGTCACACGTATGGGTATACTAGTTATGCAATGCAATGAGTAAACAAGAGACAAACCTTGCCATCTGGAGCTGAGTGTCATGGTCGATTTCAAAACTGTTCGGTTATAGTCTGGTTTTATAAAACATTTTAAAACCTAGTTCACTATAACCAGTGGCTCTGATACCAAACTGTCATACCCCCAAAATACCACAAGCGGAAACCCCGCGGGAAGTATGACGTACCAGGATCCAGCCACCAATCACATTGAAATATAACAAGGTAATAAATAAAAGTTTCCATTTATTACTTGAAGTATTTCCAAAACATAACATAAACCAGTACGTTGAGCGGAAGCATAAAGTAAATAGTTAATCAATTGTTTCAAAACCAATGAACGGAACAAGTAAACATGTCATGTTTATTCAAGAGACTCGACCCATGACCACTCCAGCACTCCCCGATAGCAAGTTCCCAAGTCCATGAACCTAATGTCCTGCAAGCATGCAGACAAGTGTATCAGACAACGCTGGTAAGTTCAAAGTTTGTTAAAACGTTTAGTTACCTAGTATAAGCTTAAGACATTTCAAAATACAATGTTGTTAATAACTCGATTACCGCAAGATAGCTCCAGATTATTTGCCCTTCCCCAATGCTCTATCAAACATTCGTCGAGTGGTTAAGATAATTAGTTTACGCTCGTCCTCCCCGATACGGTGTGAGGGTGCCAAACCTAATAGCGCTATCAACTAATAACCCCGTTGCCTCCCCGGCAACCAATTCTGTATATGATGGGACTTAAATGATAGATATGAGTGTATTAACCAACATCCCAAGTTTAACATTCCAGTTAAACCCATTTACCCAATATTCCTCCCCGGAATATTTACCAGTTGTCCCTCCCCGGGACGCATGCTTGAAAAAGAGCAGTGAACTCACCTTAGATTTGCTCGGTAAGACAAATTACACGTTCAAGTTATTCAATCAAAGCCTATAACGTTTACACATCCTCAATCAGTTCGTAAGCAAATCACTTAATCATGCACATATTCTAGCATTTCGCACTAAGCACACATATTTCACATTCCAAACACATATAAACAACAGATATCACATAATCCAACTCAACCATGCGGCCCATTGTATGTAACAGGGCCCACGCAGCATGAGGCCCAAAGAACTTGTACGATCAGCTGGGTCTTGTGCGATCAGGCCCTGATTCGTGGCCCAAGACCATTCAGGCCCAACACTTGTGCGATCCAGGCCCCTTGTGCGATCCAGGGCCCCTTGTGCGATTGGATTTGGGCTGTGCATTTGGTGTGCGGCCCAAACAACCCGTGAAGCCCAACTATTTGTGCGATTGGAACGGTATTGTGCGATCACACACTCTTGTGCGATCCTAGTCCGGTTGTGCGATCCAACTTGTGTAGTTGGATCAGTCAACTATTCTCCTTAATTTTAGCAAACATAATTTCCATTCATTCCACCCCAATCATGGATCAAAACAGTTACACATTCTTAAAATTATACAAACCCTAATCACACCTTCAATGATTAACAACACTTATTAACACAATCATCATCATCGCACAACAGCAACATCATTTTACATTATGTTACACATACACTTCCATACCCTATCCAATCAACTCGTTATTCTAAGCATGTATCCGAAACCCCATTGTTCTAATTTCTATTAACCATATGGTTTAACCACAACCCTAGATATGAATAATCTAATCATGATGATTCACACAATTCCATTCATACAAATCCAAGACAAATCGGAACACAATCATACAACCCGATAAAAGATTGAATCAACACATAACAAATATACTAACCAGATTACAAGATGTTGAGGAAGGTGTTAGGGCCGAGAGAATGCTCCGATCGAATAGAAGGGGTTGCCGTCGATCTTGAGGGAGAGAAGAGAGTAGGGTTTGCTAAAGTTTAGAAAAGGAATGATATGCACCCCTATATGCATATGCGCATGCCATAAGGGGTGGGTTTGGGCTCGGTTTGAGTTTAAGGACATTTGGGCTCGAAGAAGCCCACCTGGTTTCGAGGATTGTGCAATCCAATTTAACACACATAAATACAAACTCATAACATTCATGCAAAACACCAACTCGTCATCATTCACACTTAATCAAACAATTTATTTAACGTACACGTATTACATCAAAGCACCACACGTGAAGAGAAACCAGTACAAAGGACCCTCGAAATTTGGGTTGTCACAGATATGTTAAAAATTCTTATTTTGGGCTAATGTAGTAAAATTGATATAACCACAGGGGCCAAAAACGTAATTTACTCTTGTCTCAAAGGCAACAAAAATAAAAAGTATAAGCAAAAAAGAAAAATGTATACCTTGTCTCAAATGAATTAATTTCTTCTAGATCATAGTTGATGAAAATCTACCAACATCAAGTGTGTTAGAAATACCATGTTTACCTACATTAAATGGAACTAATTTAAATATCATCAATATTTAATATAACAAACAACAAAACAAAAATTACACTTCAATAAATATTAATAACATGAATCGTTTAAATATGGTACATTTGTAAATGTTGACGGTACCAAGTGAACATCTATGTTTTAAAATTAAAAGTCAGTAAAATAATAATTTGATTGGTCTTAATTTACTCCATAGTTATATTACCACCACAATTACATCTTTTATATTCGACAATAAACAAATAAAATAAGTTTCGGTTACTTGGTTGTTAAATTGTGAAGTTAATAAATTATAATTAAAAGTTAAAGAATGATTGAAATTGATTTTGAAATTGGTTATAAATAAACATATTTCAAATTTTAAAATCTAAAATCTAAAATATATACATAACGGTATTGGTAATTGGTAATTCGGCTTAACTAAAAAATTAATACACAATTTTGGAATGACTAAGAATAACTTAAGCGATTTAAATGAAAATCATTATCAGTATAATAATTTGATTGTTATTTATTAGTTCCTTAATTAAATTATCACCTTCATTAGATCTTATAGATTCAAAATTAGTCAAAGAATATAAGTTGGTGTTGTAACTTTCTTAAATTTGGAAGTTAATAAATGTTAAATAGATATAAAAGAATGAATGAAACTGATTTACAATCTAAGAAATTGGCCATAAATAAACATATTTTCAAATTATAGATAACTAAATTAATAATAATGTTATTATTTTTTGAATTTGTTCAAAAATAATAAACATACATTCCAAAATAGAAAATATATTGAAAACATACAACAATCTTTAAAAACATAGATGAAAATTTGAACAATCTAAGACATCAATATTGTTATTAGTAGTAAAAATCATAAATGAATGCATAAGATCAGTTTTTTATTTCTTTTAGAGTTTGCCCAACTAAAAAAGAGGAGAATAAAAAAAACAAATATTGATAACAGATACCACCATCTATAAAAAAAAAACATGTAAACAATTAAACAATTCATATCACAAAATCTTTTGTTATGCTAAAATCATATGATCATGTTACATTGACGCCAAACATAAACCAATCAAAATTAAAAAAAAACAATAACACACCTTTAAACTGATCAAATAATAGTCGTATCTGTGAGTAGTGGCATCGATTAGGGCTTGAATACGAATCAAAATAAGAAAAACATTATTAACTTGAAAGAATAAAGATAATACATAAACAACAAACATGAAGAATTTACAACCAACATGTTAGCTCGACTGAAGAATATCTATCAATTGTTATGTCCATTTAGGCTTTCAATATAATAAAAAAAACCATTATTAACTTGGATGAACAAAGAAGCATACATAAACATCAAACACAAACACAAACCAAATACCTTTGATCTTGTTACCGAATCAAGAAGATGACGCTGAATAGGTTGGTTATGGTTTACATAATACAAAACAAAACAAAACAAAATAAAAATTAAACGTCAATAACTTCTATTAACATCACATGATACATAAACATCACAAATATAACACATATATAACACATGTCTGTAATCTTCTTGGTCGGATCTAAAAGAAAGAAGAAGAAACAGTGCTAATCAAATTTGAATCAAATAATATATCTTAGAGAATCTACATATAAACTATCACACGCACAAACATAAATAAAGATCAAGATTTATCTTGAATGTTGTTTGATAAATCAAGCAGCGGATCAAGGAAGAGAAATTAGGTTAGGGAAAGAAATCGAACGAGAAAATGTTAGTCGAAAAGAGATATCAGTATTGAAAAAAAATCATGTTATGTTTAAGTATTTGAGAAACATAATCAATAAATTAATATTGTCCAAAAATAAAATTTTCAAAAATAAATCTTATAGAGAGTTGCTCATATGCATTCTCTCCTAAATCACCTTAAGATTCCACCAGAACATGTCAAGTGTCGCAAATCCGTCTTATTTATTATATTATATAGATATAGATATATATATATATTCACTATATTTATTTATATGCAATTATCCCTATTGTATTTACTACTATTACTCAACGAAGTAGTAGATTTAGAAGATATAAATTCCCTATCAATTTGGTAATTTTCAAGTCGACGAAACTAACCAAATTATGTATAGTTGATTTGAATGATTGGTTTTAAGGAAACCAAACCAGCCACGCAAGTTGGTAATTTTCAAATCAGCGAATCCAAACCATAAACACCGACCTTTAACATCCGATGCATATTCCAAACTTTTTTTATATAATTAAACTAATGTATATTCTCGCGCACAAGATTTAATCGAACCTAGAAAAAATCTTAATCCGTGACACTTTTCAATAAATCACATAACATTATATCACATTCACTGAACGCCATTTATTCCAAAATAATTGACAAATTTCCTAAAGTTTTTCTCCAGTTATAATTTCGAGATTGTAGAATTCATGGTTTTTCCTTTTTAACTATAATGCCAATTTTACTATGGAAGGTAATATAGTTTTATGAAAATGTATTATTGTAAACAGAAAAGGAAATTTACTAAGTGTATACATCCACATCATCAACGCCTGAAAATTAGGTAAAATGGTGTAGTAGTGAGACATGTGAAATTAGGCTATAAGGTGTGGTCATAACCCTCATGATCATCATGACCCTCCACGTCAGTGTCATGTCACTCAACTTTAATCCTCAATCCAAAACCACTAACCGCCCGGTACACTCGCTCAAATCGTTTTTGAATTAAATCCGGTACAGTATAAAAACCAGATTTTAAAACATTGGTTTGAGCAACCACGAGACCACTACACATGATTTTAGATATATTTTCTTCCTTTATTTTTCTAAATATGGGTAACATGGGGTTCAAAGGGCTTGGTTATATAACAAGGTTTTTAGGCCCTCAATTTTTTAGGACACCAATATTCTAATTCTTTTTTTATTTAGTTAAACTGGGTTTGAGCTAAATGAATTAAGGGTTATTGGATTTTATCACTACTAATTATTTTCTATTGGTCGCTGCCACTCCCAAATATCACTTTGACGTCCGTTACCCCCAACTTAACATTTAGTGTGTTCTGTCACCATGTCGATAACTGATCACTAACTTTTGATTATCTTACTATACTTTTAGGGGTGTCATAGGGATCTTAGGAAGGTTTTAGGGATCTTAAGACACCCCCAAAAGTATAGCAACAAGATCCAAAGTTAGTGATCAGTTAACGACGTGGTGACAGGACACACTAAGTGTTAAGTTGGGGGTGGCGGACGTCAGAGTGATAGTTGGGAGTGGCAGCGGCCAATAACCAATAGTTAGGGGTGATAAAATTCAATAACCCATGAATTAATGGAAGAGTGTAGTCAAAAGTCGATTCACCGTATATGAAAATTTCAAGGTGAAAAATATCAATCATAATTAGACAGAAATCAGACACGTATAGTTAGGGATGTAAAAATCGCTAGTTCAATTCAAAATTGATAGACAGTTGTGGATCCAGGGGTTCCTAGGAACCCCCTCGGTTTGGAAAAAAAATGAAAAAGTTAGTGGAAACCTTGTACGAACTGGAAAAAAATAGTGAGAATCTACTAAAAAGAACCCCTTGAAAAAAATCATGAATCTGTCACAGTTGACAGAAGTCGGGCACGTTAGGAGTAGTCGATAATTTAGTTTCAAACTTCACTGTCTCCTTAAGCTACACTTTGGTTCGAAACTTCACTCTCCTTGGGCTACGGTTTAGTTCGGACTGTTGTTTATATTTGAAGCTAGATAAAAGATGAAGGTTATCGACCAACTTCTATTTCTTGACTTCTTCTTCCTTTGTTCTTCGTTTAATATTTATAGAGCAAACTGCAATTTTAACCCCTGGGGTTAGAGCCCATTGTCACTCTGACCCCCTACCAGGAAAATTTTGTTGTCTGACCCCCCAACTAATGAAAAACTCTGCAATATTACCCCCTGCTGTCAAAAAACTTAACAGTTCTGTTAAATGATATGTTAAATGACTATATTACCCTTTCATATTACCCCTTATGTTTTGTTGTAAGCAAACGTATTACCCCCCGGTGTTAAATGACTATATTATCCTTTCTTATTACCCTTTGTGCTTTGTTGTAAGAAACAGTATTACCCCCTATGTTAAATATTTCTTTGCTTCCTTACCCTTTGTAGAAAACAAAACCATTCCCCCCTAAAATGTTTGACCATGCAAAGTCAAAGCCTGTAGAAACTAAATGTAACATACTGCAAGTGATGTGATCCACTGTGATCATCTAAATTGGTCTTTTTTTTAACTTTGATTCACAAACTTGCTGCACATCAAACTTCTTTTTTATAACTGTGATCATCTAACCTGCTACACATAATATAAATGGTCATTTTTGACCTTATAAACAAGTCTAACATGATGCCAATGAGCAAAAGGACCATTTTGACCTTATAAAGAAGACTAACATGCTGCCAATTACCAAAATCTTCATTTTGACCTTATAAACAAGACTAACATGCTGCCAATTACCAAAATGTTCGTTTTGACCTTATAAACAAGACTAACATGCTGCAATTGATATAAATGGTCATTTTTTACCTTATCACATAAATCAAAACACAAGGAACAGCTGTGATCATCTAAAGTTATAATACACAAGGAACAACTGTTATCATCTAAAAACAACCTCTAAATTAGTCAAACCTGCTGCAAAATGACCAAAATGGTCATTTTGACCTTATAAATAAGCCTAACCTGCTGCACATGATATAAATGGTCATTTTCACCTTAATAATAGGTCAAACCTGCTGCACATGATATAAATGGTCATTTTGACCTAATAAATTAGTCAAACATGCTGCAATTGATACACATAATAACTTTCACCTTATAAAGATGTCTAACATGCTGCAATTGATATAAATGGTCATTTTGACCTTATAAACAACTTAAACATGTTGCATGTGATCAACATGCTGCCTGTGATCATCTAAACACAATCAAACATGCATGCCAGTTATAATGCATATCAAAACATCATACACATGATATCAAAACAACATGCTTAGCAACCATTTCCTGCTATCAAAACATCATACACATGATACCAAAACATCCTACAGCAACCATCTATACAGTTATCATACACATGATACCAAAACATCCTACAGTTAGCCTACATAAATACATTATATATTAGAGTCCATACAGTTATCATAACTAGGCAACCATTTCCTGTTGAGGGGGAAACTGGAAGTGCAGGAAAGGGCGGCCTCGCATTTTGACCACCATGGAGAACACAATCGTTCTTACTGTTACATGCATCCTCATGTCAACTGCAAACACAGATTACAAAAAATCAACTGTAATAAAACCCCTGTGATACATTAAACCCTGTGATACATTAAACCTTGTGATACATTAAACCCCTGTGATACATTAAACCCTTGTTCGATTAAACCCCTGTTTCAATCATGAAATTTCAAAACCCCTGTTTCAACTCATACACAGTGATTCCCCTGTTTCAATAAACCTTGTTCGATTAAACCTGACATGTGGGTCAACATTTCTCTGATCGTCGAGGAGATCGGCATTCTGTATGAGCTATAGTGTGATCGCTTGTGCTGTCGCCGCCGCCGGTGGGAAGTTCGCCTGAGCTGTGATCGCCGGTGGGTAGATTATGGGAATGGGGGAATACCTGGGGGGTAAGGTGTTTAGTCAAGTTATTATATAGGATATTTTATTGAGGAAGCTATAAAAAACAAGTGGAAAAGACAATAATACCCTTTGACCGTTAATAAGTTAGCTTGACTTTAAACAGTTTTTAACACCGGGGGGTAATCTTGCATAGTTTTTCATTAGTTGAGGGGTCAGACAGCAAAATTTTCCTGGTAGGGGGTCAGAGTGCCAATAGGCTCTAACCCCAGGGGGTAAAATTGCAGTTTTCTTGTATTTGTAACTTGATTTGTTGTTCTAGTTTCTACCTTAACTTTATTTGTTTTCTTTTTTTATTTTATTTTGCTAAATACTTGTTCTGAATTAACAGTTCTTTGCGAAAATTTTGTGTTAGATTTATACTGCTACAGTTAATTGAAAATCCGGGTTAATTGCAAGAGTTAAAAATATAATTACACGCATAGCTGCTTTCTTCAACATCATTAATAGAGAATATTGTCACTATGATTAAAATTTTGATTTTTTTTTAGTAAAGTATACGAATGATCCCTTTGGTTTACCAAAATTTGGTTTTGGTCCATAGCTTTTCAAAAGTACATGGATAGTCTTTATAGTTTGCACTTTTGGTTTACCAAAATTTGGTTTTGGTCCATAGCTTTTCAAAAGTACATGGATAGTCTTTAGATTTTGGTCCATAGCTTTTCAAAAGTACATGGATAGTCTTTATGGTTTGCACTTTTGGTTTACCAAAATTTGGTTTTGGTCCATAGCTTTTCAAAAGAACATGGATAGTCTTTATGGTTTGCACTTTGTAACGTGTTTAGTCCCTAACCAACAAATCTAAAGGTTTTAGCATTTCTAAGTTAGGGACTAAATGTGTTACAAAATGCAAACCACATGGACCCATCTATGTACTTTTAAAAAAAGTTGGGGACTAAATACGTAATAAATTGCAAACCTCAGAGACCATTTGTGTACTTTTGGAAAGCTAGATACGAAATCAAAAATTTTGATAGACCACAGGGACCATCAATTTTGGTATTGGTTTACAACCCCAAAAGTGTTGAGCCATTTCTAATCTTAACCGTTCAAATTATTCCTACCAACAGTTCAAATAGTTTCGAGTCTCCATAGATATAGAACGAGTTATTGTTATATTCGCCATTGCTCGTGCATATAACATAAGTTTGGTAAATGGGAACTAGTAAAAAAGTGCATTCAACCATTGCCACATGGCTAGGTTGGTGATGAATTTAAAAACAATATAACTAATTTGGGCCTAGTTTGCAACTTGGTTTTGTTTTCTATTTTGGGATTTGGAGCTATCACAGTTTATTTATCATCGGCCCAATAGCTCTACAATATGTAACCGGGTTCACGGACGTGGTGGGCTGGTGGCTTATTAATTACCGAAGTGATCAAACTGTTAAAAAACCGGTTAATAACCTTGTTGACAACCGGCAGACCGGTTAACACGGAGAGTGCCTTCAGTGATTGAGTTTACCTAAGGGGAACACGGCCACCATCAACATTAGGTAAGTGTTTGATTGGGATTTCGGTGAGTAGTCACCGAGGAAGGATGAGGAAAGAGAAGGAGTTTGCATGTGGGTGCCCATTCATTCCCACCAATCACACATTTCTTTTTTTTTTAAAGAAATTTTTTTTACCACTCACCTAGAGGGGAGCACCCCTTATGATTGAGTGTATGAGAGGAGTTGGGGTGGGGAGTTGACATGAACGCATTTGATTGGTTCCGGTGAGAGTTTACCACTCACCTAGAGGGGATCACCCCTCTCACCCTAATAGAACTTGGTCGATACAAAATAAGAATTGGCTTTTAGTCATTTTACACCTAAAAATGAATTATGTAGCATAATAATGCTTAAAATTTTAAATCAAAATCGCTAAATTTCAGGTTATGTCAAACAATAAAAACTCTAGATATTTAAGTTTTCTTCAATCATATAAATTAGCGTTCTACACACACAAAAAAAAAAAAAAAAAAAAAAAAAAAAAAAACAATTGGTTTTAACAAGCAGACCTAAAATATTTATGAAGATACGAGAGAAAGGATGAGTACCTAAAAAAGAACGGCAACTTAGCCTGACGTTTACTTTCTTCCTCTTGATTTTCATTACGACTTTCTTCAATTTCAACAGTGTTTCTTTCGAAAAAAGAATGAATGGTTTTCGGCTTTCCCATGATAATTAACCTACATACCTAAAATCAAAATCAAAATTCACAAATCAATAACTAAAATCATATAATTAACCTAATCAACATTTATCAAAATTCCCTTTTGCTGAATTTCATATTTTATCGGTAATCATCATATAAATTCACAAATCAATAACAAAAATTAAAAACAAACCTTAAACAGTTAAACATATAACCCAAGCCTCTTGTTCGTCTACAGCGTCTACTTCTTGTTCAAGTTCACTAGACGAACTACTTACCCACAATTGCATCCATTCTTGCTCCATTTGCATCTTGAAGGCTTGAACCATGTGTCCATGTGACGTACTTAGAGGAGGGGTGGTGCGTTATTTTTCCGTTATAAAGGAATGTTCACGCGTGGAGAAAACATTTGACCACCGCCACCAAAACTTCAACGCGTGATAGGCTCAATTCCGTGATAAAATCAACGCGTTATGGGGTGTGGATGTGAGGGGGTGTGGGGGTTTATTGTTGGGTGTTGTGAGTGATGACCATTGCCACTAAAAAAGGTTGTGAGTGATGGAAAAATTGTTGATGACATGGCGGAACTTGATTGGGTGCTTGTGAGTGATGAAATTCTATCACTAGTGACCACCCCCACCTCCCTTAGGGGTGCTGCTTATTTTATCTCCTTATGATTTTTATCCTCTCACAACATAAAGCAAACCCAAACAACTTTTTAACTTTTCGAAAAATTAATAAGTTATAAAGAGCTAAAATAAGCAATCCTAAACACCCCGTTAGTATAATAATGTATTTAGAATTAAGTTCGTTTTTACTCATGTGATTTGACCGTTTTAACACTTTTATGACAGGAAACCACATAGAAGAAAGAGTAAACTTCCGTTTTGCTCCCTGTGGTTTGGTCATTTTAACGGTTTTGCTCCAATAGTTTAAAAATAGTCATTTTCCTCCCTGATCTTTCGAGTTTGTCGCCAGTTTGCTCCCTAATCTTTCGAGTTTGTCGTCAGTTTCCTCCCTGATGGAGTTAGAGGCTGGGAGCAAAATGAAGATAAGTTAGAAAAATCAGGGAGGAAAATGGCTATTTTTAAACTATTGGAGCAAAACCGTTAAGAGAGTAAGAAAAATAAAGAAATGTTTACTCTGAATAAGAAGAAACGGTTTTCTTTTTATTATCTATAATAATATAAAAAATAACTAATCAAACTAAATAACTAATGTTTCATTATTAATCATATATTTAGATCGATCATGTGACTGTGGTGCAAACACTTGTCATGTCATTTTTCAATTGCTAAAAGTTGTAATTCTTTAACCATACGTGGTGTAATGTATTAAGCACGTTGTGATCCTTTTCTAAAAGTTCAAATTGATATAAAACAATGGAAATTGTATATTGAATCTTCAATCTCACTATCCTCACATATGATACAAATGTATTAATACATATAGATGATAACTGCCAAACGGTCTCATCATTCAATACAATAATGTATACTTATGTGTAACTGATAAAACGGTTATGGTGGGAGTTATGTATATGAGTATATCTGATTTTATAACACTCCCCCTCAGATATACATTACTATTTATTATACACAAATTAACAACATGCGTCAGGATGATGTTAAATCGGTACTTCAGGACCTATGAGATAAACTGATACTGCTGGATCAGTTATGCTGCCTCGTTAAAAACTTTACTAAGAAAACCCAATGGGACAAAACTTAGTCAAGGAAAAGAGTACAGCGTGTATAATTCTCCCCCTGAATTCAACAAACATCTTTCAATCTACAGAGACCGATCTTGTGTGATAGTTGCTCGAAACTGTTTCTTAGTAAAGATTTTGTGAATAGGTCAGCTAAATTTTCATTTGACTTGATTTGGCAAACATCAATTTTCCCTTCTTTCTGCAAGTCATATGTTGAGAAGAATTTTGGTGAAATGTGCTTTGTTCGATCACCCTTGATGTAACCTTCTTTGATCTGAGCTATGCAAGCAGCATTGTCTTCATAAATAATCGTCGGCTCCTTCTTGATCTGTTCTAATCCACATGCTTCTTGTATGTGAGTAATCATTGATCTCAACCACACGCATTCTCGACCAGCTTCATATAGTGCAATTAGTTCAGCATGATTTGATGACGTTGCTGTAAGTGTTTGCTTAGTTGACTTCCAAGAAATTGTTGTGCCACCATATGTGAATACATAACCTGTTTGGGATTTTGCTTTATGTGGATCTGATAGATATCCAGCATCAGCATACCCAACAAGCTGGGACTTTTGATCTTTCTGGTAGAAAAGACCTAAGTCTTGTGTCCCGCAAATATATCGGAATATGTATTTTATTCCATTCCAGTGTCTACGTGTTGGGTTTGAACTGTATCTCGCTAGTACATGTACCGAGAATGCAATATCAGGTCTCGTGTTATTTGCAAGATACATAAGAGCCCCGATCGCACTTAAGTACGGTACTTCTGGACCAAGTACTTCTTCGCCTTCTTCTTGAGGGCGGTAAGGGTCCTTTTGAGGATCTAGCGGTCGGACAACCATGGGTATGTTGAACGGATGAGCTTTGTCCATATTAAAACGTACTAACATCTTCTGGATGTAGTTTGACTGATGTATGAATGTACCGTTGCGCAAATGCTCGAACTGCAGGCCGAGACATAATTTTGTTGTGCCAAGGTCTTTCATCTCGAATTCTCTCTTTAATATATTAGCAGTTTTTTCTATCTCTTCAGGAGCTCCAATGATGTTTATATCATCCACGTAGACTGCTATTATATTGAATTTTGAGAGTGATCTTTTTATAAAAACACATGGACTGATTACATCAGACTTGTATCCTTCTTTTTCAAGATATTCACTGAGCCAATTGTACCACATGCGGCCAGATTGTTTAAGACCATATAAAGATCTTTTTAGCATTATAGCACACATGTCTCGAGGTATTGATTTTAATGCTTCGGGCATTTTTAATCCTTTAGGGATTTTCATGTAGATGTCATTTTCTAGTGTCCCGTACAAGTATGCGGTGACGACATCCATAAGTGTCATTTGAAGTCCTTCTGAGATTGCAAGGCCAATTAGAAATCTAAGGGTTATCGCATCCACTACAGGGAAATAAGTTTCCTCATAATCAACTCCTGGGATTTAGGAAAACCCTTGTGCTACAAGACGTGCCTTGTATCGTACAATCTCATTCTTTTCATTTCTTTTTATAGCAAACACCCATTTATAACCTATTGGTTTGACGTCTATGGGTGTTCGGACTACAGGTCCGAAAACATTTCGTTTTTCAAGCGAATCTAACTCAGCCTTTACGGCCTCTTGCCATTTTGGCCAATCAATTCTGTGCATGCACTCTTCTAGAGTTTTAGGTATGTAATCATTTTCATTGACTACATCTGTTGCTATAGCATATGCAAATATATCATTAACACGTGTTTCATTTCGGTTCCATATTGTACTATTTTGTACATAATTGATAGAGATCTCATTTTCGTTTGGTACCAGTGTGTCTTCTTGATTTTCATTTTCCTCTGGGATTATATTTGTCTCTTCTGGGACATTTACCTCTTCTAGGGTTTCATTTACTAAATTTTCACCAACTGATTTATTCTGCTCTTTTTGCTTACGTGGGTTCTTATCTTTGGAACCTATTGGTCTCCCACGTTTTCTTTGTATGGTAATCGCTTCTGGGATTGCTTCAATTCGAGCAGGTGCATTTGATGCTGGTATATGTGACTTTGTCACCCTATTTGTGTCTGTGAATGCATCTGGTAATTCATTTGCGATTCTTTGCAAATGTATAATCTTTTGGACTTCAGATTCACATTGACCACTTCGGGGGTCGAGATTCGATAATGATGATGCATTCCATGTTAACTCTTGTGTTACCAGTCTTTCTTTAGTCTTATCTCCCCCTAAGACTGGGAATACTGTCTCATTAAACTGACAGTCAGCAAAGCGTGCTGTAAACATGTCACCCGTTAATGGTTCTAAATATTTAATAATAGACGGTGAGTTAAAACCGATGTAAATGCCCAGTCTTCTTTGTGGTCCCATAATGGTACGTTGTGGTGGCGATATCGGTACATATACCGCACAACCAAATATTTTGAGGTGGGACAGATTTGGTTCTCTTCCGGAGACCAGTTGTAATGGAGAATATTCATGATCGGCAGTTGGTCTTAATCGGATTAGGGCAGCAGCGTGTAAAATAGCATGTCCCCATGCAGAAGATGGCAATTTGCATCTCATCAGGAGAGGTCTAGCGATTATTTGTAATTGTTTAATTAATGATTCAGCTAAACCATTTTGTGTATGAACATGAGCTACTGGATGTTCAACCTTTATCCCAATCGACATACAATAATCGTTAAAAGCTTGGGATGTGAATTCTCCAGCATTATCCACTCGTATGGTTTTAATTGGATTTTCAGGGAAATGAGCTCTCAACTGTATGATTTGCGCTAATAGTCGGGCAAACGCTACATTTCGAGTAGCTAAAAGACTCACATGTGACCATCGCGATGAGGCATCAATTAAGACTAAGAAATAGCGAAATGGACCACAAGGAGGATGTATAGGCCCACAGATGTCCCCTTGGATTCTTTCCAAAAATGAGGGGTTTTCTTGTGTCAATTTAGTTGGTGAGGGCCGAGTAATGAGTTTGCCTAGAGAGCATGCCGCACATAATAAATCTTTTGATTGTAAGACTTTTAAATTTTTAAGAGGGTGCCCATTTGCGTTCTTAATTATTCGCCTCATCATTATGTTACCTGGGTGACCTAGTCGGTCATGCCATATTGTGAATGTGTCTTTATCTAGTAACATATGGTTACTCACCACCATGTATGCTTCAATAGGAGTAATATTTGTACAATATAATCCAGAGGATAAAGCTTTTAGCTTTTCTACAATGGTATCTTTGCCATTTTCATTTGAAGTAATTTGTAAGTATTCAATATTATTTTCGGATGTTGTTTTGAGGTGGTAACCATTTTGTCGAATACTTTTAAAACTAAGTAAATTTCGTCTTGATTTACTAGAGTATAATGCATCATTTATAATTAGTTTAGTACCCGATGGTAATATGATGCTTGCTCTTCCAGAGCCTTCTATAAGATCACATACACCAGAAATAGTACCAACAAGTGTCTCTGCAGGAGACAACTCAGAGAAAAATTTCTTATGTTTGAGAATAGTGTTGGTAGTACCACTATCTACGAGACATTCATCACCAATAATTGCTTTATTGGAGCTTGCAAACATATTTCCTCTGGAAATAATAAAATAAATTAATATAACGAACTGCTTGGTTGAGTATGATAAAAAAAAATCACATCACACAAATATGAATCAAACATCACAAAGATTTTAAGTGAAACCATAACAATAATTCAAAACATAAAATACCACTAGAGTTGAAATAAAAACCAAACAAAGAAGAAAAAAAAATAGTCTAAAAAAAATCATCACATAATACGCATTTAATGATTTTATAGTATGAGCTTGTTGTTTTGTTCCGCGACCAACAAACATGATATTAGCTCAGAATATTTTGTAAAATTACGTTCCCTGTACTGCTGCGCCAGGAGCATGTTTGATAAATGGAACGTTGAGATAGTTTGCTCAATCATGTCTTTGTCGGTGATTTGTTCACCACATAATTTAAGCTCAGAGGTGATGCGAAGAAAGACAGAGTTGTATTCACTAACAGTCTTATGATCTCGTAGCCTTAAATGAACCCACTTGTAGCGAGTTTTAGAGAGTAAGACCAACTTCAGGTGGTCAAATCTTTCTTGAATGTTTTTCCATAACTCGAGAGGGTCCTCGACAGTACGGTTTTCCCTCTTTAGGTCTTCATGAAGATGAAGGCGAAGGAATGCCATAGCTTTAGCTTTTTCTTGAAGGGACGTTTTATTCCCATCAATGATTGTTTCCCCCAAACTCATTGCTTCCAGATGAGTTTTAGCATCAAAAGCCCAAGAGGGGTAGTTGTTGCCCGAGATTTCAAGTGCAGTGAATTTAAGATTTGACAAGTTCGACATTTTTAGCTACAAAAGAAAGATTCACGTATTTAAAAAAACGATCATGTGAATAAAATAAATATTGCATGAGAACTTCGGGTTCTCTTTTGCTAGAACTGCAGGTTCTAAACTTTAAGTATGTTTATAAAATAGAGAAGGAAACAAACTCATTTATAAAAAATTGTTTGAGTGAAGCACCCTTTGTGTTTGTGTGCAAAATAAGAAGTGAAAAGAAGTTGACATAACATAAGGTGATTCGATAGGTTTCTACACTTAATTGAAAAACTCGTGCATTGTGTTCGATGCTTAAGAGAAAACTAACTCGTATATTTGATATTTATAAAACACAGCAATTACATGTATATCTATCGATTTAGGAGGATGAAAACAGTATCCATTTGAAAAAATTTTTTTTACATGTTTTCAAATAATATATATAGATTTATAAGTAGACTTGAAAATTATTTGAAAAAAAATTGTTTTAAAATCAAGTTTTATGTAGAACTTTGTTTTTTTTTTCTTTTTTTTTTTATGTATTTCATTTCATAGTCACATTATTTAGTCAAACAATTGTAGTACGGTTTTGAAAAACAAAAAACACATCAACAGAGAATGGATTTGAAAAACCATCAACACCACCTACCATTTGGTTTGATAGGTAAACTTTCCTAAACTAACCTAGTTGGTTTGATAGGTTATATTGAGAGCTTTAAGCGAATTAAATAACCACTAAGAGATTTACGGTTTTTTTTTTTAATTAATTGATTTAAATAATCAGTTACAAAGTTAATTATTTAAAGGTATTAATTATATACAAACACTAAATTATTAAAGATTTTTGAATCATTTTAGATTAGGAAACTTATATAATTTTAAAACTAAAAAAAAAATGTTTTCATAAAACGTAAAAGGGTTTCGTTAAGTAAATCAAATAATTTAGTTTAAAGAAAATTTTAGTGAAAAGTATATTACAAACTTCATTGTGAGCACAATAAAACCCAAAGCCAAAATTTATGCATGGCCTAAACATGAAGGACCTGTTGCATCAAATGCCCAAAACGTTGCCAATGACAACTGTGTTGTCATTTCCTTATTTGATTCCCTGATTTCTAGTAATACACAGCCAATATGTGGTTTCTATACATACAAAATAAACGTGAAACTAGACTCCATCCGTTTAAAAGAAAACAGAAAATATAATCTTTCTCTATATGACACAGCCTTTAAGAACGGTGGCAGATGGCCTGTAAATTGGGGTATAAAAATGGAACAGAGTATGCCGGTGACCGGCGATCAACAGGGAAAGGTCTCCGATAAGGGTTTCATTATTGTCGATAATTCGGTCACTCTTAAAGGTGCTAGTATCATACATTACCGTCTACTAGGTAAAAGCATCTAACAAATTTTATTGTGCTCTGTACTATTATCCACATAGCATATATATATCTAATAAAAACAAGAGATTTCGATGGTTGTTACCTGGATGGGTGAATTTGTAGATGAAACAAGATCTCAAATGGAGGTGAAAAACAGCAACCAAACTTGAAATATCTTCAACGAATTAGAATGGGTATAGAGCTAAGGTGCTGATAACGTGATATAAAACAATGGAAATTGTATATTGAATCTTCAATCTCACTATCCTCACATATGATACAAATGTATTAATACATATAGATGATAACTGCCAAACGGTCTCATCATTCAATACAATAATGTATACTTATGTGTAACTGATAAAACGGTTATGGTGGGAGTTATGTATATGAGTATATCTGATTTTGTAACACAAATTTCTTTTGTTAGACTTTTTTTTTTTTAATTATAGAAGAAAATTATTAACTACCTTATATTAATATTAGAATGGAATGAATAGTAACATCACTAACCGATAAGTAAATGGTATCGGGCACCGGTACCTGATTTATAAACCCGGTGTATTTACGGTACCGGTTCGGCACCGGTATTCATCGGTTTTTACCCTTAAATATTGGTGTCGTATCAGTACCGAACCGTACCGTACCAGGTATATTCGGTACTGGTACCCACTTTTGAGGATTTTGGTAACGGTATTTTCGGTACCAACTCATCAAATCCTGTAGCAACGCAGCAATGCAAGTAATTGCACCGTTTAGATTACTTTTCATACACACAGTAAGTAAACTATATTTCGTTTGAATAAGGTTTTATATACACAACCACCTATTTTGTTTTCTTTTCTTTTCTGTATTTTTCTGTAATGGATGAATTGTAGCATGTAAAATTAACTTGGATATTTA
This sequence comes from Helianthus tuberosus, assembly GCA_030545235.1. Taxonomy (NCBI): domain Eukaryota; kingdom Viridiplantae; phylum Streptophyta; class Magnoliopsida; order Asterales; family Asteraceae; genus Helianthus; species Helianthus tuberosus. The sequence continues at coordinate 88,990,309 of CM060447.1, forward strand.
GAATATTGATAAACAAATCGTATCAAATCCTATAATCAAACTGGTACCGTATCGGTACCAAATTTACTATACCAAATCATTTTCGATACCAATTTGGTACCCACCTTTTGGCGTTTTCAGAATCGTTATTTTCGGTTCGACACCAGTCTAGCACTATATCTGTATTTATTGATATTTACCTTCAAATACCATACCGTATTGTACCGACCATTTTCGGTGCCGATAGCTAATTTCGATGATTTTCGGGATCGGTACTTTCGGTGCCGTTACCGGTACCGAGTTCATCCATATTTTAACGTGTTAGCACCGTAATAACTGAACTGAAAAAGCCGAATTTCCAACGTGTAGGACGTGTGGGTCCTACTTGTATATAAAAGAGTTTTTCCTAATGTTCAGTTAACTTTTTTTTAAATTACTATTTATATCTTTGAGCAAAAATATTTAAATATTTTTTTGGTTTCATATTTAGCCTACACTGATTTTAGTTAAAAAAACATATGCCAATTTTACTATCTTTATCGGTGAAGGGGGTTTTTTGCGAATTTTTTTTTTTAATTTAATGAAAACTTGTATTAATTGGAAATTACCATAGGGAGAATGACAATTCCCAATTAATACGAGTTTCATTAAATTAAAAAAAAAAAGGGCAAAAAAAACCCCAATTTGGATCAAGTCAAATTTTGTCACGTACATTTCCTCGCTAAAGTTTGAGATCTCTATACAAAAATATGAGTTAAATGTCATTTTAGTCTCTGTGGTTTGAATCATTTTGTCAGTTTAGTCCAAAGGTTTCATGTTTCACCGTTGCCATTTTAGTCCACTAGGTTAACTTCATCAATTTTTTCTGTTAACGAGTAGGGCAATTCGGTCATTTTATATGTGATTCTGTTAACTAGAAGGGCAATTCAGCCATATGACAGAAAAAATGAATGAAGTTAACCAAGTTGACTAAAATGGCAATGGTGAAACTTTTTTGGACACACATGCGAAAAATGAAACATTTGGACTAAAATGACAAAATGACCCAAACCACAAGGATTAAAAGACATTTAACTCAAAAATAGCATATAATACTTTCGTTTTTTTTTTTTTTTTGAACGACAAATTTGGATCACTAACGGACCACTGGAGTATCATCGTGCCACCAGAGGAACCACCCGATCATATCCATCTCCACTAGGCATGATGCCTATACACCAATTCAGGAGGAAACCCAATAAATAAGGGAAAACCCCACTTGTGGGAATCGAACCCAAGACCTATTGGTCTTAAAAGTCTTGTCTCACCCTCAAAATGTCACTGGGCTATAAAGTCATTAAAATAATACTTTCGTTCTACTCACAAATAATTTTGACATTTCAATTACCTCATTTCGTAAGGGCAAGACTCACACATCCCTAAGTTTAGCAAATGATAGGATAGCTCTCTTAAGTTTATCGAATGATATGAGACGTGGCACCAACATAAAGGAGAGGTTGCACACGATGAGCTTTGGTGACACATGATTTGAAGAGAGAGAGATAATTTGAAGTTAATGGGGGTATGTTTCCTCTTGTCCCCATCTTCCCTATCTCATTCTCATGTCACGTCACTTTTCTCTTCCACCTCATCCTCCTTCACTTATCTAAAACTAATGGGTATGGGGTGTTGTGTCACACCCTAACCGATGACGGAAACATCGAAGTGAGACGAACGAGATTGCTTGAGACTTCATAACACTATTTGCGACAACAATTATAACAAAAATTGATTTCATTTCATTCCAAATTGTCAAATTACAATACAACGGAATCAAATTACAACAATTGTTTCTGTAACACCCTCAAAATATAAAATTATATATGTAAATTATAAGTCAGTTATAACCAAGGATAAAATAACTAGGAATAATTAACTTAGTTAGTTATGTGTTTTTAAAATAATAAGGAAACTTGAATTGGTAACCCTTTTTATAACCTTTGATAACTAGAGGGACTAAAAGGGTTAAGTGTGGAAAGAGTTTTGATTAAAACAAAAAAATTAAAAGCAAAACACACACACAAAGTGTGTTCTAGTCGATCTCTACACAGAGCCAAAAAGGGGTTCTCTTCCTTGAACCCTAATTTTCGAAAATTGTCTAAATCCAAGAGGAAAAACTGATCAAAAATCAAAACCAAGCAGAATTTAGTGACCACTCAAGTGAGGGGATCACAAGGTATGTTTAATTTTCATGTTTTGTGAAGTTATGATTCTATGATGAACACTCATAGATGAAATTCTAGAATGAGTGTTAGATAGTATGACTAAATTGTGTTGAATCCATGCCTAGAAACAAACCCTAGTTGAAAACTTAATGAATTAGTGTTGAAAACTAGGGATTTGCTGATCACCCATATATATGTTAAGTGGGTTTTTATAACAATATGATGAACACATGAAATTGAGTGTTAAGATTGTGAAAACTGATGTTATGATGCAAGTTCTTGATATTGTTCATGAATACTAGACCTAAGGGCTTGATTTTGATAATTGAAACTTGGTTAAAAGTTAGTAATGAACTAGATTAAAGATGTATAAGAATCTTGCCCGCAAGGTGTTTGTTAAAATGCCTAAACGAATGTTGATATGTTGAAATTATGAAAGAAACGCGTAATTGGCAAATTTGATGAATTACGTTTAATATGTGATAATATGAGTTCTAAACACGATGTTGAATGAACTCTATAGGCAAAGCGGGTGAATCTTCAAGCGGTCAAGTTGGAACAGACGTACGCTTGAAGGATAAGCTTTGAAGGTACGTGACTTGTCATTTCGTTACATTTATGTAGACAAGCTTAGTCGTAGATATGCTTAATGCTTGATATTGTGAAAATAGTCGCGTTTGGTACGTCAATGAAGTGATGGAATTCACTCGACAACCAAACGGGTCAAAATAGAATAAGTTAGCCAAATGGCGGTTTCAAGTGGCTTGAATGTCACAATACAAACCAGTGTATTTGATGCGTAAGCCAAGTCTCGGATACGCCAAAGTTAGATTGATGAACCTTGGATTTGGGTCAAAACTTAGAAAAACTAGATTTTAATGAAATTTGATAGAAGAACGTACGCTTGAATCGAATATATCAAGCATGACATAAATGCGTACGCAAACCTTGTAATGGAAGCGAAATATGCTGGTTTTATAAGCCCGGAATGGGTAAAAATGGCAAAGGATTAAATCCTTGCTATAAAATATGTGAAAAACATGTAAGAACATAACAGGTCGAATAATTTCATATTGAATTCGTAAGTCGTTAGTTTATAAATCAGGATGGTTGCGAACTGAGGTAATAAACATAGAGGTAAACGTATTACGGTCGTATAGAAACAAGAATCGTTTGAATCGGATAAATATATTGAAAGTTATGCAAGTTATAAGACTTAACAAGTGAAATTGATAGAGCTGGGCAGATGCAGCTCAAAAGTAAGAAACCTTCTGTCGAATTGGGGGCTTGGCGTCACGCGACGGCTAAGTAGAAACATCATCGCGCTACGCGACAAACTGAACCAATCCAGTCACGGCACGCGACGGGTATAAAAACCTGCAAATTGTTTGTTTTTGTTTATTTGATTTAGAGAACTTGGTTTGCTGCATTATAAAACTATCAAAACCAATGTTTGTGGTGGTTTTAATGTTATAAGCCTCCTGATGAAGATCAAGCGACGAACAAGAACCGAACACACGTTAAATGAAGCTTCCGCGTTGATTTTGTTATGTTTTGATATATGTGAATTATGTAGACACTTAAAATTAGTATTTTGAATGTTTTAAACATAAGATGCACATGATGTTGTAATGTTTTTTAATTTCGACATTTTTTTCGTAAAATGATACCTTTAAGTGATGAAATATTATTTAATTTAGTAAAGGTCTTACAAGTTGGTAATCAGAGCTCAAGGTTATTGACAATGTGTGTTAGGTTCGAAGCTTAATCAAACATCCGGTAAGAATTAACTATATATGTTGATTTTGAACAAAACACTAGGAAAAAAGTATGAATTAAAGTGCATGGGAAGAGTGTATTAAAAACTCAAACCCGGAAAGTGCACTAAACACAAATGGTTGAAGCAAGTCGTAAACTTGGCCAAACCAAAGTGAACGATGTAAATGATAATGAGATGAAACGTTTAACAATTGATGTAAACATTTCAGATTCAAGATGTCGGGTGGAAATAATGAAGATACGGTGCCGATAATCACCGAACAAATAAAAGAAGTAATTTCTGAAGAGGTCGGAAAGGCTATAGAAAACAGTTTACCCGGATTCATAGATAGAATCCAGAATACGATACTCTCGGTAATTGATGAAAGGTTGAATGAGTTGAAGGAAAGCTTCAACCAAGCGAAAGAGAAGCAAGTAGAAAGAAAAGCTTGCCCATATAATAAGTTTATGGATTGCAAACCTCCGATTTACAACGGGGAGGTTGACCCGATTATATGTCAACGGTGGTTGAGCGATATTGAAGGGGTCTCTGAACGAACCCACTGCGACGTAAGCGACTTTGTAGCTTACGGGACGGGTCAAATGAGAGGACAAGTGAAGGACTGGTGAGATAATTTGAAGAAGGAACAAGGGGTTAAAGCGACAAGAAATATGATGTGGGATGAGTTTAAGGTAGGCATGGGCAAATACCGATCCCGGTACCATACCGTCCCGATACCGACAAATCCCGATCCCGATTTTTGTGAAAAATGGGTACCGATACCGATACCGAAATACGTCGGTTTGGTACGGTATCGGTACGGTATCGGTATTTTGAGGGTAAAATGCGGTATTATACCGACACCATACCGTACCGATACCGACAAATACCTAAAAGTGGATACCGATACCGGTACTGAAACCCCTTCGGTATGGTATTCTCGGGATCGGGATGGGATCGGGATGGGATCGGGATGGGATCGGTATTGGATACCACTTGCTCATCCCTAGTTTAAGGCGCCATTCCTTAAACATCATAGCCCTAAGGACGTCATCAATAAAATCAAGGAGGAATTCATCCAACTGAGGCAAAGGGGTGAAACAATCGACAAGATCACGGGAATATTCCTCGACAAGTTAAGATTTTGTGATGAGCTGGTGACAACTGAAGAGCAGAAAATATATTATTACTATAATATGTTGAGTGATGAATATAGGGAGTTTATGACTCCCTCAAAGTATGAGACTCTCACCGAGATTTTCAACACAGCTCGGGAACGAGAGATCGAATTAAAGAAACAACTGGAGCGAGGGGAAAGAAGGGCATTAGATGTGAATCCAAGCCCCACAAAGAAAGCAAAGACGACGAAATCTTCAAGAAAACCGAATGTGAAAGATGGGTCGCCAAGTTGCAAGATATGTGGCAAGGCTCACAAAGGTGAATGTCGTTTCAAGGATATACCTTGCCATATTTGCGGGAAAACAGGGCATACGGCTTCAATATGCCTCGGTAAAGTGTTAGTTTGTTATAACTGTTACCAACCGGGCCATAAGAAATCTGAATGCCCGGAATTGGTAGGAGAGAAAGGAGTGCAAGACACGAAAGCTGAAACCCCGAAATCGAAGGCCAGATCCTTTCATCTGACTGCGGCAGAAGCCAAGATCGAACCTGATGTGGTTTCAGGTATATTTGCTATAAACACTATTCCTGCCCGCATTTTGTTTGATACAGGTGTGAATAAATGTAAGACCCTTACTAATTTAGATAATATTTCATCACTTAAAGGTTTCATTTTTCGAAAAAAATGTCGAAATTCAAAAAACATTACAACATCACGTCTATCTTATGTTTAAAACATTCAAAATACTGATTTTAAGTGTCTACATAATTCACATATATCAAAACATAACAAAATCAACGCGGAAGCTTTATTTAACGTGTGTTCGGTTCTTGTTCATCGCTTGATCTTCATCCGAAGGCTTATAACATTCACCTATAATTAAAACCACCACAAACGTTGGTTTTGATAGTTTTATAATGCATCAAACCAAGTTCTCTAAATTAAATAAACAAAAACAAACAATTTGCAGGTTTTTACACCCGTCGAATGCCGCGGCGGGATTGGTTCAGCTTGTCGCGTGCCGCGACAATGGTCGCGTAGCGCGACGATGTTTCTACTTAGCCGTCGCGTGACGCCAAGCCCCCAATTCGACAGAAGGTTTCTTATTTTTGAGCTGCATCTGCCCAGCTCTATCAATTTCACTTGTTAAGGCTTATAACTTACATAACTTTCAATATATTTATCCGATTCAAACGATTCTTATTTCTATACGACCGTACTACGTTTACCTCTATGTTTATTACATTGGTTCGCAACCATCCTGATTTATAAACTAACAACTTACGAATTCAATATGAAATTATTCGACCTGTTATGTTCTTACATGTTTTTCACATATTTTATAGCAAGGATTTAATCCTTTGCCATTTTTACCCATTCCGGGCTTATAAAACCAGCGTATTTCGCTTCCATTACATGGTTTGCGTACGCTTTTATGTCATGCTTGATATATTCGATTCAAGCATACGTTTTTCTATCAAATTTCAATAAAATCTAGTTTTTCTAAGTTTTGACCCAAATCCAAGGTTCATCAATCATACCTTGGCGTATCCGAGACTAGGCTTACGCATCGAATACACTATTTTGTATTGTGTCATTCAAGTCACTTGAAACCGCCATTTGGCTAACATTTTCTATTTTGACCTGTTTGGTTGTCGAGTGAATTCCATCACTTCATTGACATACCAAAAGCGACTATTTTCACAATATCAAGCATTAAGCATATCTACGACTAAGCTTGTCTACATAAATGTAACGAAACAACAAGTCACGTACCTTCAAAGCTTATCCTTCAAGCGTGCGTTCGTTCCAACTTGACCGCTTGAAGATTCACCCGCTTTGCCTATAGAGTTCAACCAACATCGTGTTTAGAACTCGTATTATCACATATTACACGTAATTCATCAAATTTTCCAATTACGCGTTTCTTTCATAATTTCAACATATCAACATTCGTTTAGGCATTTTAACAAACACCTTGCGGGCAAGATTCTTATACATCTTTTATCTAGTTCATTACTAACTTTTAACCAAGTTTCAATTATCAAAATCAAGCGTTTAGGTCTACTATTCATGAACAATATCAAGAACTTGCATCATAACATCAGTTTTCACAATCTTAACACTCAATTTCATGTGTTCATCATATTGTTATAAAAACCCACTTAACACATATATGGGTGATCATCAAATCCCTAGTTTTCAACACTAATTCATCAAGTTTTCAACTAGGGTTTGTTTCTAGGCATGGATTCAACACAATTTAGCCATACTATCTAACACTCATTCTAGAATTTCATCTATGAGTGTTCATCATAGAATCATAACTTCACCAAACATGAAAATCACCAATATGAAACTCGATCGGTCTTCGTCTTTTATCAGCATACGATTTCTGTCGGTCTTGAGCCGCTTTCAAGTGAGCTCGAACCATATCAATTTTCTCGTTAGTGGTTCGAACTATAACTTTGTGGGTAAGTTAATGATGCGTGTGTAGCGTTATATATTTTTATTTATATTTTAAGCCCTTTTTAACACTTTAGTCAAGTTTTAAATTTATAAAACACGATATTCTACTAACACTAAACACACATATGGGCAAGTGCACCCATCGTGAGCGTAGTATAGTGTTGGTAAGATACCGAGGTCATCCAAGGACACAAGAGCTTTTAATACCGGTTTATCCTCAACGTCTAATCAAAACAAAAGTTTTAGAAAAGGTTTTAAACATGAAAATAAAAACTAAAAATGCTGAAAAATAAAATAAAATAAAAACAGATAGACAAGATGAATCACTTGGATCCGACTCGCCTTTAATGCGACCTTTGATGATTTCCGCACTTTTGCACTTTTTAATAGATTATCTTAGTTATAGTAGTAGGCCCCTCTTTTGAAGGTGACGTTACCCTCAACCCAGTGGTTTGAGTCAGCAAGGATACAATCCCAAAGGGTCGGAATATTGGAAGATAATTAATTAAGTTATTAATGCGTAATGTGGTAGGCCCCTCTTTTGAAGGTGACGTTACCCTCGCCTAAGTGGTTTGAGTCAGCAGGGATACAATCCCAAGTAGTTGGGTTAATGTATTAATAGTAGTTTACATATGAGGGGATCAAGCCATTCGCACCCCCGCCATCTAATACCAGTGGGTATTGAAGAAGGTCCTAGTAAGCTTGACCCAGGTCCTTGCAGGATCTATACACTGAACAAGGCAAGAACCTTACCAAACTATTCCCTTAACCCCCGACCAGGTAGCCAACATATCTCTATATAGACCGTGGAGATATGAATGGTGTAAATCTTTTATTTTATATAGACAACACCACGGACAAATGATAAGGAAGTTTCACCTTCAACATAAGAAACTAGTTATTAAAGTCATTAATACAAAACCAAATAAAAATTGCGAAAAGATTAAAAATCAAAAGTATTACATTAAATGCTTGTCTTCACCAAGTGATGTAAGAGACTTAGGCAAACATGGCCTTTGATTGTCAAGAACTCTTACTATCAATCTTGGATCCTGAGACTAATACACACACTCTAAGGTGGATGATGGTGGTGGATGTGGATGTTGTAGTGGTGGTAGAGTGTGGGTGAAGTGGGAGAGAGGTGGTTTGCCAAGGGATGCCTTTGAAGTGAACCAAGCACCCCTATTTATAGCCTACACAGAAGCCCGGACACGGCCCTATGTCCATTGGGCACGGCCCCGTGTCCATCCCTTTTCTCTTTCTTCATTCATTACAATTGTCTGCATTAGGCTCCACACGCCCCCGTGTTCGCTGGGCACGACCCCATGTGCAGAAGCGTATCTGTACTATCAAGATTTGCAAAATTCTGCGAATGTTAGCATTGACCACGGCCCGTGTTGAGCTGGGCACACATCCATGCTGGGAATAGAAGCTTCTATAGCTTTGTCTTTTCTGCAGACAACTTGCCACGCCCCCGTGTCCGCTGGGCATGGGGTCATGGTTAGCCTTCTGTTCTCTTGTTTTTGCTTGGGAAGATGCTGTTGAGGGTCGGGCATGCCACGTTTATTCCTTTTCTTTGTATTTATGTTAGATTTGGCTGCATATTTGTTCCTTTTGTTCAATTGAGCTCATTTGGTCCTGAAAATACAAAAGGAAGACAAAAGCACACTTTTCCAACATTAGTACTAAAAAAGGGTTAGTTTTATGCCTCATTTGATGTAATTTATATTTTGCATTTTGCACACATCAGTTCACGTGTACCCACCTCACCCCAACACACAGGGGTTCGACATTTTCTACCATAAAGCATCTCACACGGAGCCATACCGATGCTAGAATGAAAACTGTTATTATATGAAAATTCGACTAATGGTAGATAAACATCCCAACTACCTCCAAAGTTGATGATACATGTTCGTAGCATGTCCTCCAACGTTTTAATCGTTCTTTCGCTTTGCCCATCCGTTTGGGGATGGTATGCGGTACTAATAAACAACTTAGTACCCATTTGTTCTTGGAAATCGCGCCAAAAGTTTGAAGTAAACCGAGTATCCATATCGGACACGATGGATACCGGCACTCCATGGCGTGCCACGATCTCATTCGTATACACTTCCGACATCTTCTCAGATGTATAAGTCTCACAAATCGGAATGAAGTGAGCGCTTTTGGTCAATCGATCTACAACTACCCAGATGGCGTCGAATCCATGAGTTGTCTTTGGTAGTTTGGTTAGTAGATCCATTGTGATATGTTCCCATTTCCACACCGGAATGTCTAACGGTTGAAGTTTACCGTAAGGCTTCTAGTGCTCTGCTTTTACTTGCAAACAAGTCAAGCATTTCTCCACATATTTGGTTACATCACTTTTTATTCCGGGCCACCAATAGTTTTGTTTCAAATCATTATACATCTTGGTTGCCCCCGGATGAATAGAATTACGTGATTTGTGAGCTTCGTCAAGTAGAAGCTTTTTAACTCCACACGTGTTTGGAACCCATGTCCTTCCGAAGCGGGTTTTCAACCCGTTATTACCATCTACCAAATCTTTTAATTGGCTGACTATCTGTTCTTTCTTCCAGTTCTCCTCTTTTACTACTTCGACTTATGCCTCTCGGATTCGTTCAAGTAAGCTCGAGGTCACTATCAATTGCATTGAGCGCACCCGAATGGGAGAATAATCTTCCTTTCGACTCAACGTGTCTGCCACTACATTGGCTTTTCCGGGATGGTAATGTATTTCAGAGTTGTAATCTTTCACTGTCTCTAACTAACGCCTCTATCTCATGTTTAATTTCTTTTGATCAAAGAAATACTTCAGGCTCTTATGGCCAGTAAATATAGTGCACTTCACACCATACAAGTAGTGCCTCCAAATTTTTTAGGCGAATACCACTGCTGCCAATTCAAGATCGTGCGTAAGGTATTTCTTTTCGTGAACCTTTAACTGTCTTGAGGCGTAGGCTATAATATTGCCTCGTTTTATCAAGACACACCCAAGTCCCAAATGCGACGCATCGGAATATACTACCATATCATCTGCGCCGTCTGGCAAAGTTAATACCGGAGCATGGGTCAATTTTTCCTTGAGTGTTTGAAAAGCTCTTTCTTGTTCAACACTCCAAATAAATTTCTCATCCTTGCGAGTTAACTTCGTTAATGGCGAAGCAGTTTTGGAGAAATCTTGTAGGAATCTCCGATAATATCCCACAAGCCCTAAAAAGCTTCTGATTTCCGAAGGATTCTTCGGAGGATTCCAATTTGACACAGCTTCTATTTTGGACGGATCAACTAGTATTCCATCGACACTAATGATATGCCCTAGGAATTGCACCTCTCGTAACCAGAATGCGCACTTCGAGAATTTGGCATAAAGCTTTTCTCGTCTAAGTGTCTCTAACACTTCTCGTAAATGACGAGCGTGATCTGCTTCGTTCCTTGAATATACCAAAATATCATCGATGAACACTATCACCGATTTATCCAACATGGGTTTGCAAACCCGGTTCATGAGGTTCATGAATTTCGCGGGTGCATTCGTTAACCCAAAGGACATCGCGAGGAACTCGTAATGCCCGTACCGTGTACGGAAAGCCGTCTTCGGTACATCTTCTTCTTTAACTTTCAACTGATGATACCCGACCTTAAATCTATTTTTTAAAACCAACTCGCGCCCTGTAGTTGGTCAAATAGGTCATCAATTTTCGGGAGCGGGTATCGATTCTTCACCGTAAGTTTATTCAACTCCCGGTAATCGATAGACATGCGCATACTCTCGTCTTTCTTTTTCACGAACAATACCGATGCACCCCACGGGGACACACTCAATCCCTTATCCAGTAAGTCTTGTACCTGCGACTAGGGATGAGCATTTGGTATCAAATTCCGATCCCGTCCCGATACCATCCCGATTCGGAAAATACCGTACCGAATTTTTTAGTACCGGAAATGGTATCCACTTTTTGGCATTTTCGGTATCGGTATTTTCAGGATCGGTATCGGTTCGGTACGGTACCAGTAAAATACCGAATTTTACTTTCAAATACCGCTACCGTACCGATACCATACCGATACCGTACCGTACCGACATATTTTGGTATCGGTATCGGTACCCTGTTTTGGAAAAATTCGGGATCGAGATTTTCGGGATCGGGACGGTATCGGGACGGGATCGGGATTTGCTCATCCCTACCTACGACATCAACTCTCGTAGCTCCGGTGGCGCGAGCCTATACGGCGCCTTAGCTACCGTCTTTGCACCTGGAACCAATTCGATTCCGAATTCCACTTCACGTTCAGGCGGTATTCCCGGTAGATCCTCCGGAAATACGTCTTCATATTCTCGTACCACCGGTACGTCTGCAATCTTTAGTGACTCTTCCTTCGAATCGCACGCGTAAATCAAATACGCTTTACATCCCTGTTGCATGAGTTTGTGGGCTTCCATCATCGAGCACACTACGGGATTATCGCCTTTTTCTCCATAAATGGTAACATGCTTTCCGCTCGGAGACGTTAGTTTTATCTCCTTACGGAAGCATAGTACTTTAGCGTGGTGTCGAGACAACCAATCCATCCCAACAACTACTTGAAATTCTCCCATCGACATCGGTATCAAATCTATTGAGTATTCTTCATCATTGACAATCAATTTTCAATTTCGACATACATTACAAACAATGAAACTTTTGTTATTACCTATTTCTACTTCTAAAGGCATAGGTAACTTTGTTAATACAAATGAAGGATGTCGAATAAATCGATGTGAAACAAACGATTTATTCACACCCGTATCAAACAAAATGCCTGCGGGAATAGAGTTTATGGAAAATATACATTAAACCATATCGGGTTCGATCTTGGCTTCTACCGTGGTCAGATGAAAGGATCTGGCCTTCGATTTCGGGGTTTTCGCTTTCATGTCTTGCACTCCTTTCTCTCCTACCAATTTCGGGCATTCAGATTTCTTATGGCCTGGTTGGTAACACTTGTAACAAACTAACACTTTACCGGGGCATATTGAAGCCGTATGCCCTTTTTCCCGCAAATAGGACAAGGTTTATCCTTGAAACGACATTCACCTTTGTGAGCCTTGCCACATATCTTGCAACTTGGCGACCCACCTTTCACATTCGATTTTCTTGAAGATTCCGTCATCTTTGCTTTCTTTGTGGGGCTTGGATTCACATCCAATGCCCCTTTTTCCACTCGTTCCACTTGTTTCTTTAATTCGATCTCTCGTTCCCAAGCAGTGTTGATAATCTCGGTGAGAGTCTCATACTTTGAGGGAGTTATAAATTCCCTATATTCAGCACTCAACATATTATAGTAATAATATATTTTCTGCTCATCGGTTGTCACCAGATCATCACAAAATCTTAACTTGTCGAGGAATATTCCCGTGATCTTGTCGATTGTTTCACCCTGTTGCCTCAGTTTGATGAATTCCTTCTTGATTTTATTGATGACGGCCTTAGGGCTATGATGTTTAAGGAATGGCGCCTTAAACTCATCCCATGTTATATTCCTTGTCGCTTCAACCCCTTGTTCCTTCTTCAAATTATCCCACCAATCCTTCGCTTGTCCTCTCAATTAACCCGTCCCGTAAGCTACAAAGTCTCTTACGTCGTAGTGGGTTCGTTCAAAGACCCCTTCAATATCTCTCAACCATCATTGACATATAATCGGGTCAACCTCCCTATTGTAAATCAGAGGTTTGCAATCCATAAACTTATTATATGGGCAAGCTTTTCTTTCTACTTGCTTCTCTTTCGCTTGGTTGAAGCTTTCCTTCAACTCATTCAACCTTTCATCAATTACCGAGAGTAGCGTATTCTAGATTCTATCTATGAATCCGAGTAAACTGTTTTCTATAGCCTTTCTGACCTCTTCGGAAATTACTTCTTTTATTTGTTCGGTGATTATCGGCACCGTATCTTCATTTTTTCCACCCGACATCTTGAATCTGGAATGTTTACATCAATTGTTAAACGTTTCATCTCATTATCATTTACATCATTCACTTTGGTTTAGCCAAGTTTACGACTTGCTTCAACCATTTGTGTTTAGTGCACTTTCCGGGTTTGAGTGTATTAATACACTCTTCCCATGCACTTTAATTCATACTCTTTTCCTAGTGTTTTGTTCAAAATCTACATATATAGTTAATTTTTAATGGATGTTTGGTCAAGCTTCGAACGGAACACACTTTGTCAATAACCATGAGCTCTAATTACCAACTTGTAAGACCCTTACTAATTTAGAAAATATTTCATCACTTAAAGGTTTCATTTTTCGACAAAAAATGTCGAAATTCAAAAAACATTACAACATCATGTCCATCTTATGTTTAAACATTCAAAATACTGATTTTAAGTGTCTACATAATTCACATATATCAAAACATAACAAAATCAACGCGGAAGCTTCATTTAACGTGTGTTTGGTTCTTGTTCGTCCCTTGATCTTCATCCGGAGGCTTATAACATTCACCTATAATTAAAACCACCACAAACATTAGTTTTGATAGTTTTATACTGCATCAAACCAAGTTCTCTAAGTCAAATAAACAAAAACAAACAATTTACAGGCTTTTTACCCGTCGCGTGCCGCGACGGGATTGGTTCAGCGTGTCGCGTGCCGCGACGATGTTTCTACTTAGCCATCGCGTGACGCCAAGTCCCCAATTCGACATAAGGTTTCTTATTTTTGAGCTGCATCTGCCCAGCTCTATCAATTTCACTTGTTAAGGCTTATAACTTGCATAACTTTCAATATATTTATCTGATTCAAACGATTCTTGTTTCTATACGACCGTAATACGTTTACCTCTATGTTTATTACCTCGGTTCGAAACCATCCTGATTTATAAACTAACGACTTACGAATTCAATATGAAATTATTTGACCGGTTATGTTCTTACATGTTTTTAACGTATTTTATAACAAGGATTTAATCCTCTGCCATTTTTACCCATTCCGGGCTTATAAAACCAGCGTATTTCGCTTCCATTACATGGTTTGCATACGCGTTTATGTCATGCTTGATATCTTCGATTCAAGCATACGTTCTTCTATTAAATTTCAATAAAATCTAGTTTTCTAAGTTTTGACCCAAATCCAAGGTTCATCAATCAAAATTTGGTGTATCCGAGACTCGGCTTACGCATCAAATACACTGGTTTGTATTGTGACATTCAAGTCACTTGAAACCGCCATTTGGCTAACTTATTCTATTTTGACCCATTTGGTTGTTGTGAATTCCATCACTTCATTGACATAACAAACGCGAATATTTTCACAATGTCAAGCATTAAGCATATCTACGGCTAAGCTTGTTTACGTATATAACAACCCTAAAGAAAACCGACACCCTCATAAATTTTTTGACACCCTAAAAATATTTAAAATATCTCAATATGTCTTAAAATACCCCCCATACGTGAAAATGGGCCCCGAATACCTTTTATATATTTAAAATTAATTAAAAATGGAATTTTTGGGTTCCAGGCGGGCCGCGTAAGCCTTCGCTTAACCGTACGCGGACCGCGATAAGGTGAAAGCTGGCTAAACCCTGGGCCGCCACGTGGCCCAACACATGTCGACCCTATATGCTGACCAGGATCAGCTATACCGTTGACTCCCTTTGACGCGGGCCGCGTAAAAAGCCAAATCAGGCCCTATAAGTAGCATGCATTGGCCTTCAGTCAGAAATCGTTCACGAATACTTTCTCTCTCGAATTTCTTAAGGAATAGGCATAATCTCGGGTATAATACCCCCCTAAATAACGAAGTTCTGCTCTGTTGTAAGTATTATAACCCCTGGATACGTATTAGATACTCTGCCCGATTGATCTAGGGTTCCGTAACGGTTGTCGTGGTTCTGCCCGACGTAGTCGTTGGAATGCCGTCTCGGGGAGGGTATTACTAATGTTAAAATGGGTTATTATACTAACACGCATGCATTTGTGTAATTTATAGATTATTCCCAGGAAATCCTTACAGAAAATTTAAGACAGCAAAGTGAGTAATCTCTTTTTTGTAAACTGATTTTACAAAACCTTAAATATTTTACAATGCAATTTAGCAGTGATTGAGTCTTTGTAATTCTACGATTACTGCCGGTATGTTGGGGTTTTGTATACAAAATGTGAGACACGTTACCATTGGACGAAGAGTTAGCCAATGTGTAATATGACCCACCAGTCAGGATTGACAGTACTGAATGAGTAATTGGGTAGATATAAACATTGTAATCGCTCTCAATACTGTTTAAATTAAATTAATGTTTCTTGATTAAACTGGGATTCACTCACCAGTATTTCCCACTGACAAATGTTTTTAAAACGCGTTTCAGGTAACACAATGTGAAAGCCAATTAGAAGCCAGCTGGATAGCACTGAAGGCTTGGAAAAGTGGCTATAAAAGTTACCTAAATAAAGAAGGCGTTTTAATTAAATAAAATGGGAGTTATCCCTATAAATCAATTTGTAATGAAAACTTGGGTTTTATCCCAATGTGTTTATTTCTATAAAGTGTGGTGTTTTACTCTGATAAAATATTTCCTAACTACGATCCTGATGTAAATTCCACTGCCAAATTAATAAACACCGATACCACCGACACTGAGTTTGCGACCGCCCATTCCCGGGACAGATAGGGGGCAGGGGTTGCGACAGAAGGTGGTATCAGAGCTTAGCCACTGATTCAGCCACAGAAGCGTTCTGCTGACATCAAAATTTAAATTGTTAGGAAATAAATTACGGGAATACGTGCATAATTGTATTTCTTGTTATGTGTTATTTGACTATTTGTTAGTTTACAGTATGAGCGACCAAGGACCATCTGACGCATACCGTCAATTGTCTGGTTCGCCTAGAAGCGAAGGTGCCTCTTCTCAGCCTGCCCTCTCAGGGTACTCTGCTGATACGGAAGAAGGAATATTCGTGTTTAAAGCTCAGTCCGAGGAGCCATTCCCTCAGAAAAAGAGAGGATGGTTCAGTCAAGGGGCACATGAGCGTAGGAAGCGTATGAAAAAGTTACAAGACCAGAGAGCACTAGCAGCAGCCAAAAGAGAAACCGATGCCTATGCCCGGGATGGTTCAGTTGACCCTAACCTGGAACAAATGATAGCACCCCAACCACAACCACCAATTCCTGACCAACCAATGGAGATAGAAAACCCTGAAAATCAAGTAGAAATGCATGATTTCAACCCGGAGGAAATACCTAGGGTACCTGCACCAAATCCCTTAGACCCAAATTATGACCCCTGGTGGGATGACATTAGGGACTATGTGCAACGCTACCCGATACACGAAGACATACCTATGCCGAACCTAGGAGCCTACCCAGGGTTAGATCCTCTAGATCCCTATTATGATAATGATGTATTCATTAGAGAGATTCTAGAAAATCCTTACCCATACCAGGCCCCTATACCTCCATACCAGGAACCCGCACCCCAGATTCCGAACCCAGTCTTAGAACTTGCACCCCCAATGAGTGCTGAAAATGTACAAGAACTTAGGACATTTGGTGAGGAAATTTTAGAGAGTAATGAAAGAATGCGACAGGTGGGAGAGCGACTCGTCTGGAAATACGACGAGCGCAATATGGATTTCTGGATGAATCCATATCCATGAATGTGATGGTAGAGATGGTAATAATAGTAGTAATAATATAATAATAAAATATGTGTGTATGTGTATGAAAAAAAAACTACGGATGCCTATTACTAATATTGTAACTTGAAATTTCAGTCGGTATTGTAATTTTAATTTTAGTACTGGTGTGTAATAGATGCATATTATATGAATAGAGTAAAGTCGCAATGATCGACACTTTTGGACCAAAATGCGTGTCATGTGATTGGCTATATTAAATATTATTTTGTGATATTAATACGTGGTAACTGTTTAAAATTCAGATGACCGACGAAGGAAATCAAGAAAATCTGAATAACGATAACCAGAGTAACATTAACTTGGTTAATGAGAATCCGAGCATCAATAACAATGGAAACCAAATGGATAATAGTGCTATCCAACACATAGTGGCACAAGGAATTATAGATGCAATGCCATATATTCTTCAAACTGTTAAGGATGTGGAAAATAAAAGTAAGAATAGCAGTAAGCGACCAACTGAACCAGAACACAGCGTGAACAATGGACCTGCACTTCAAATGCCCATTCCCAAACGAAGAAGAACCATGTCTTATGGTTGTTCTTATAAAGAATTCTGGTCCTGCAAACCAATAGAATTCTCGGGCAATGAAGGACCCATTGCAACTCTGCGCTGGATAGAAAAGACTGAGGCTGTTCTGAAAATAAGCAAGTGTGCTAAAGAAGACAAGATAATGTTTGCTTCTAATTTATTTAAAAACTCAGGCTTAGAATGGTGGAACACTATCCTCCAATCAAGAGGAAGTGATAGGGTATACAACATGCAATGGGAGGAATTTAAGAATATGGTAGAAAGGAAATTATGCCCTCCCAATGAAAAGGAACATATAGCAAATAAGTTTCTGAACCTTAGGATGACCGGGGTAGATAGTAAGGGTTATACTACCACATTCTTTGAATATGCTAGAATAGTACCAACCATTGCATCACCTAAACCAGTATTAATCTCCCGTTATATCTGGGGATTAATTGGAGAAATTAGACATGTAGTCAAGGCAGCTAGACCTCAAACTATAGAAGAAGCTGTAGAACTATCAAACACCTTGACAGATGAATTAATCCGTACTAGAGAAGAAGATCAGAGAAGAAACCTAGCTCAAAGACTTACCCAGGAATTTCGATCTGGAAATTCCAACCGTGGGAAAAATGTAGGTTCCACATCTGCACCTTATTGCAAGTATTGCAAAAGGAAGCATTCTGGAAGATGCTCCATATATTGTAATTTCTGCAAAATATCAGGACACAAGAAAGAAGACTGCAGGAGGAAAGCCAACAACAGGATATGCTACCATTGTGGGGAACAAGGTCATATCAAGCCAAACTATCCGAAATTAGCTCCAGCTACAAACAACAAGAACACTAAAAATGCTAGAGCATTTGTTCTGACAGCAGATGAAGCCAAAATGATTCCGGACGTTACAGCCGGTACGTTTTTAGTTAATGATATTTTTGCTAAAGTATTATTTGAAATCTTGATCAATCATTAACTAAACTCTCACAAGAATGTCTAGTAGAGACATCAAATGGAGAAACTGTTAGGATTTCTGAAATCTTGCAGGGAGCAAGAATAGAAATTTTAAATCAAAAGTTTATTGCAAACCTTTACCCAATGAATCTGGCAGGATTTGATGTCGTTTTAGGAATGGATTGGTTAATAGCCAATGTAACACCCCAAAAACGGGTTTGGTAAATTAGAACCCGGTTAATATAAAGGAATGGGTAAAGTACCGTTAGTAGTAAAAAGTGAACCCATAAACAAAATGACTAGGAACAAATTAGCCTAGTGGTGTCATGTACATAAGTAACAAGATTATGAGTTTTAGTCCCTTATATAATTAAAACGAAACTTGAGGGACCAAAACCATTATGATGGAAACATGAGTTTTATTAATGAAAGTTTAACACACACAAACACACATTTTCGTGTGTTCTAGAAACAAGCAGAGCTCCATAGGAGCCAAATCCCTTATCATGGAAAATCATCAAATTGAAAGGATAGATGAAGCTTAAATTCATAACCGAGCATGGATTAATGATCACCTTCACAAAGGGATCATAAGGTGTGTCTTAAAATCTAGATTGGTGATTATACACGAAGTGGGTTATGTTGGAAATCGTGAAATTGTATGAAATTGAGTATGAGTATGTGTTAAAAACACCATATAGGTCTTGGATTATGAACGATTTGGAGTAATTTGATGTTTGGAGGTGAAACCCACTTCTAGTGGTGAAGATGGCAACATGGGTGTGTCACCCATGTCCAATCCTTGTTCAAATCTTGTTGTGCTATGTTGCTTGTAATGCGTTCTTGTTAGGTGGATTGAATGTGATATGAATTTGTTGATGTTTTTGTGTTAATTGATGAATGAAAGCATGAAACACTTGTACATTATGCATAAATTGTGGTATGCACACCAAGTGTTTGATGAAATGCCTAGGTGAGATTAATAGATGAAATGGTATGCAAGTAATGGATGAAATCGTATAATATGGGGATATGATGTATTTGATGATAAATAAACATGAGAAATCTATTTTTAGATGGAATTCATGTAGGATTTGGTTGGCCATGTTATCTGGTAAAAGTATGCATTAGAATATTGTACTCTATGTTGGAGTGGTATGATGTTTACTACATGTTTGAATAATTGCTTAATCAAAACTGATAAGTAAAAATACTCTAAATGTGAAGCATATGAGATCATTAGAACAGGATGAAGTTAGAATGATGTTGGGTTGTTAAGCATAGGTCATGGTGTTAGTAGTAGAATTATGTAACTGGAATGAATGGAATTGATTATGTTTGGTGTGTGCATATAATTAGATGATCATGTGGTTGTATGCTTATTGCATCGTGAGTATGAAATGTATATAGTGTCATTAGTATAGTCTACTATAATGACATGGATGTATGAGGTTAAGTCGAAAGTTTATATGATAAATCATTGACTTTCTGAAAGTCAACTGTGCATAAGTAGCAATGTTAGACTTTAGTCACAACTGTAATGTTATAGAAAGTCATATGATGCGTGTTATATCCATATGTGTTATATGTGACGACGTGATGGATTATATGAGTTTGAAAAGATTGACTTGTGGAAATATGCCTTATGCTTGTTAGAATTGACTAATGAAAGTCAAATGTGAAACATGAATTTGATATGCTCGTTAATTTGTACAATCATGTATGCTAACAAGAATGTGAATGCGATGACATAAAAGTATAGGGATCATGTCAAGATAGATGGAAGCATGGAAGGCTAACGGGTCAAAAGGAGGCGAGGAAACGGATGCGAATACGGACACTTAAGGTAAGTGATTTCCGGAATCACTTCTTATTTATAAATAAAGTCTGGTATGTTGTATATAGGGAACCATGTAAGAATTTACGGGTAAGGGTAAGTACCAAGGTAAGTTCATATGAACTTTGTCTATCCTTAATGTAAATTAAGATGATAGTCTCATCGTGTTAATGGAATGTTCATTATGTTGCTGAATGTTCATTGTGTTAATGGAATGTTCATTATGTTGCTGAATGTTCATCGTGTTAATGGAATGTTCATTATGTTGCTGAATGTTCATCGTGTTAATGGAATGTTCATTATGTTGCTGAATGTTCATCGTCTTAATGGAATGTTCATTATGTTGCTGAATGTTCATCATGTTAATGGAATGTTCATTATGTTGCTGACTGTTCATCGTGTTAATAGAATGTTCATTATGTTGCTGAATGTTCATCGTGTTAATGGAATGTTCATTATGTTGCTGAATGTTCATCGTGCTAATGGAATGTTCATCATGTTAATGGAATGTTCATCATGTTTGTTGGAAGTTAGTCGGTTATGTTTGTTTGTAATTGCATTGATTTGTGTTGATATGATTGTAGATAAGACTCAACTTACAAATAAGTGAATGTGACTTGTATGTATGTAGATATGGAACTGTAGCGTGTGTAAGTAGTGTGAACTTGTATGTACGTACATATGAATGGGATACGTATGAATGTACTTAGATATATGAAAGTGTATACACGTGTTGTAATCTAGTGATTGTGGATCACTGGTATACGTATATGTGAAAATGTGGGTTTTCAATATGTTTGAGATTACGTACTCCTAACCATGTTACTATTGAGAATGAAATAAGTGGAGTGCAGGTATGGGAATACCGGACTCTCAAGGAATTGATGTCGGACTCGAGTAAATAAAATTGAGAGGATGTTTCAATGGAATACCTTACGTAGTTAGAATGTGATATAGCCTTTTAAGTATATGTATTAAATTATATATGATGTTACCATGTACTAACGTGTTGGTTATATATGGTGACCGCAGGTTAGTCAGATATTCATGATGGCAAGTGAACAAGGTTCGAGTTGAAGATCATGGATTGTACGGGAAAGTGGTCATGTTATTTGTAATTATTTGTTAACATAGTTACATTAAATAAATGATGAATGATGTATTTATGTTAAAAGGGTTGACCTAAACGGTATTCAAGTATGATAGAGTAGTTAAAAGAAAGAAATTTTACGGTTCATTTTCCGTTGCGTCGTTTTGGGTCAAATCATGATTAGGTTCTTACAAGTTGGTATCAGAGCCATGGTTTTAGGGAAATCAAGTATGAGGAGGTAAATACTTGAACTCAAACCTGTGTGCTCTTGTGACAAGGAACCCGTACAATTCGAGACTCGATCAAGATCTAAGGGTAGAAGCAAAGGTAAGTATGTGCTTAAGTATGTATTTGAAGAAAACTAACAGTATGTTATGTGTAAGGTAAGCATAATTGCTTGGAGAAGATGATCCGTGAATGCGGTCTAGGACCGGTACCAAGGCATGTAATAAGACGAATTGACCCCAGGTACGTAAAGTTAACTTGTGGGTGCATGTAATGGTAAAATCTATCAAGTTAAGGAAAATTTTAAATGAAATATAATAATAGGATGGTAATAAAGTTTTGAAAATGTTACACGTGCCAAAACCTAATTCTTCGGATATAAGGTGACGATTACACGAAGACACGAAACTAGTATGTGGATTGTGTACCTGGCCAGTACACAAGAAACATATGACATTTGTGAGACGGTGATAATTGTTACATGTATGTCCGTTAGAATTAGGTAGTAGGTGGACGTGAGGGTGAAGAGAAATGTAAGACTTTCAGGGATTTGAAAGTACCAAATACACATGAGAAGTATGAATGAAAGATATGAATGATATGTTAGAATCCGAGAGACGGATTCGAAACATGAAAGGAATGAAAGATATGAATGATATGTTAGAATCTGCGAGATGGATTCGAAACATAGAAGGGGATGAATGATAGAATGAAAAGTTTGAAATTCGTAAATATGTACGAATCAAATAAGTAAGAATGAATGACAAGAATGAAAGGTTCAAAATTGCAAGTAATTACAGATCAAACGAGTAAATATTCTTTAAAAGCGGATATTTTCCAAGTTATGTTTTGAATACATATATATGAATATAATTATGCTCATGAATTGTATACAAGAATGGTTTAAAGAATAAATGGGTCATATGGGTCATATGGTGATCGCCATTTGGACTCGGTATCTAATGTTTTGATCTGTTAAGTTTCATACGCATAGGTGAGCTTGATGAATGGGCAGGCAATGTCACTAATTGGAAAGAGAGGACCGTCGTAAGGTATGAATAACAAATCAACGAATTTCGCTTACATTAGGTATGTAAAAATAGGGTTATACTTTTAATAGGAGTTTATCACTCGACTAGTGGTAGATGTGTCAGAATGGGATAATTGATACACATATGTAAGAATGAATTTACAAATTAGACTTCCGAAAGTCAAACGAAATAAAATGATAAGTAATAAAACAAGTAATAAAAGAATGGATAGAGTAGTCTGGTCCATTAAGTAAGTAAGTATAAAACATTGAAAACGGTTGATGTGGCAAGAAGCTTTAGTTGTAAGAAATAAACCTTAGATAAATTACAAACATGAAATATGTTAATACTCGACTCTAGAGAGTCAAAATGAATGACGGGCTACGACCCGAACCATAACTTAAGTATGGACGGGAGGGTAAGTTTTGCAAGAAACATTGAAAGGATGTAGTAAAGTCCTTGTATGTAAGTGTAAATGGAAAGAAGTACAATCGTGTACTTCAATACATCTACGATAAGTAAGAAATGTTAGTTTGACCTAGAAGAGTCAAACTGCAAAGATTGACGAAATAAGTAACCATAATAAAAAGAATTGCATGTAAGGGATGAAATGTGGGATGTGTTATAGCATGTATGTAGGAAGATGTAAAAGGATTATAGGTGAGTAATCACCTAGTATAATGAATGTTTGAATGAAAGGTGCTAACCGCCGATTTTGTAGATGTTAATGGAAGAATTCTTAATGTGATGAAACCAATCGAATTGGTGAAAGAATGTGCACGAGTGGAAGCCCATTACAAGGATGAATGAAAGATGGCCTGGTACGGTTAGTACTCGTGAAGGAGCGGATCGATCTGGTTTACGGATCGCTGAAGTATGAAATGAAATCGAGGTAAGTAAAATGTTTTAACTCATGCCGGATAGATATGAATTAGTAAATTGAAAATGACCTACGAGATGAATGATGGAATAGGTATGGTATGGTATGGAATGTTTGACTTTTAATAGTTGACATAAGAAGAAAACTAGGTCATTAAGAACTAAATCTTAAAGGTTTTGAGTGAAAATTTTGGGTATTGGTTAAACTCTCGTCTAATGAACTTACATGACACGCTTGCTTATGCAAATTAAGTAATGCATGAAATGAGAGGAATAGTAATGTAGAATGAATGAGGTGAGTTGAAGGTAACGTAAGGGTATGTATGGTACAAATAACTATAGGAAATGTAAAATGATGTTAACTTTGGTGTTAAGCACGTATGCGTGACCATGAAATAGTAACTTCGTTGCGATAACAAAACAATAATTAAATGTTTTGTAATAAATGTAAAGAATGTAATCTTAAAGGATGAGATGAAGGTATTAGATCTGTTATAAACTGATCATATGAATGAAAGTATTATTACAAGTTTGAATAAGTATGTATATTGACCTGTTACTAACGGGTCAAGGAAATGAGAATGTTATGTGGAAGCATGGTATAGACAGTATAGACTTGTTAGAGAGAAGTCAATTGTAGGAATAATATATGAATTGAGATCGGATGGTTACTTATAATTATGATGCAACTGTTAAAGTTAAACATAGAGGGGTATGTATAAATTACAAAGGAAAGATAATAAGTGTCAAATGGAAATAAGAAAGGTTTCGGGGACGAAACCTCGTTTAAGGGGGGTAGACTTGTAACACCCCAAAAACGGGTTTGGTAAATTAGAACCCGGTTAATATAAAGGAATGGGTAAAGTACCGTTAGTAGTAAAAAGTGAACCCATAAACAAAATGACTAGGAACAAATTAGCCTAGTGCTGTCATGTACATAAGTAACAAGATTATGAGTTTTAGTCCCTTATATAATTAAAAAGAAACTTGAGGGACCAAAACCGTTATGATGGAAACATGAGTTTTATTAATGAAAGTTTAACACACACAAACACACATTTTCGTGTGTTCTAGAAACGAGCAGAGCTCCATAGGAGCCAAAACCCTAATCATGGAAAATCATCAAATTGAAAGGCTAGATGAAGCTTAAATTCATAACCGAGCATGGATTAATGATCACCTTCACAAAGGGATCATAAGGTATGTCTTAAAATCTAGATTAGTGATTATGCACGAAGTGGGTTATGTTGGAAATCGTGAAATTGTATGAAATTGAGTATGAGTATGTGTTAAAAACACCATATAGGTCTTGGATTATGAACGATTTGGAGTAATTTGATGTTTGGAAGTGAAACCCACTTCTAGTGGTGAAGATGGCGACATGGGTGTGTCACCCATGTCCAATCCTTGTTCAAATCTTGTTGAGCTATGTTGCTTGTAATGCGTTCTTGTTAGGTAGATTGAATGTGATTTGAATTTGTTGATGTTTTTGTGTTAATTGATGAATGAAAGCATGAAGTAAGAAATAAAACATGAAACACTTGTACATTATGCATAAATTGTGGTATGCACACCAAGTGTTTGATGAAATGCCTTGTAACACCCCGTGTTTTCGAAGTCAAAGTCAAAGTCAAGGTCAAAGTCAACGACCGATTATGCGCGACTTGACTTGTAGTTAATATCTTTTATTTGTTTATTTTAGTTGTATTATGTGGAGTAAGTGTCAATAATTACAATAATCGACGTGTGATAATCGCTATTCAATCGACCTACGACTGTGAACTATAGGAAGTAACAATGCGATAAAGTATATAAAACGATAATCAAACTATGCTAATCAAATCGACATCGAATGGTAATCTCACTCGCAACTCGAAATACGCATTTTGGTTATTTATATACATGTGTGTGTGCCTTATGTGTTACTTGTGCATGTTTATTTATGTTATGTGTGGTAATCAATCGAATCGCAATCGAAACTCGAAACGCAATCGAACTCAATCGAAATCGAACTATGATAATTAGTGGAGAAGGGACAGTGCAAGATATGAGTAGTTGGGATTAAAAGTAATTTGACTAGGAAACTCTACCACATTCTAATCGATCGCAATCGGAATTGAAACCTCAAAAATCGTCACGCCAAACATCCGAACCAAGTGCCATCCGGCCGGATTGCCCATCCGACCGGGCTGTCACTTTATCTGGTGCCATGTGTCATCCGACCGAGATGACATCCGACCGGATAAGTCATCCGGGAGGGATGCCATCCGACCGACCCACACTTTCCTCTTTGGGTAACTCTATAAATACCCATGTCACTTTCATTCTTTCTACTTTTGGCAATTCTCTGTCCGACCAGCTCGTGCACTCCACCTTTTCTTCGATTTCTCTCGAATCCGGTAAGCTCTCTTCCTAAATCTTGTACTTTCTTGATCTACACGCACTTCTACACCTTTCTATCTTTTAAATCTTAACTTTTAACCGTGAAATCACTAGATTTGAGGTGTTCTAGGATGACGTCGTCATGAGTTCTTGAAGAACTTCATGTTTTGACCTCAACCCACCAAGAACAACTTAGATCTAATCGATTTCCACACAAATAAGCAAAGATCTTGCATAGATCTAGACACATTCATGGTGAAAAAGGATTGAAAGATGGTTTCTAACTTTCTTTCAACTCTTTTACACTCAATGCACTAAAAAATCGATAGAATCGGACCTTGTCCTAGTCTTCTACTTATTCGTAGTGTTGTGCTAGCTCAAGATCTGGATTCTACTCACAAGACCACCGATTTTGGGTTAACCAAGAACAACCGCCTCGAACCGGTTAACTGGTCGAACTAGGGTGATTCCTGGACGATTGGGTTACTTGGGTCAAGATGGAGTTCTGTTGGTTAACACGTTCTCAAAACGTCTCGATAAAAGTAACAAACAATCAAAACGGCCAAGTGAAAGATGAACGGAACGACCAGCCCGAAGTGCTATCCGACCGGACTACTGTCCGAACGGATAACCCACCCGAGCGACTAGGTCATCCGAACGGATTACACCTTGGGTCCCACACTTCATCAACTTTATCTGAAGTTTGAGTATTGAATGAATTGCTATCTGATCGGACTACAATCCGACCGGATTACTCTTCGGATCATGAGATACCTGGACTTTAACACTCGAACAATTTTCAACATGTTCAATGCACTGAGGATGCCACCCGACCGGACTGCTGTCCGAACGAGTGACAACCTGCTGTGGATTTGTTCTCACTAAGTAACCTCACCACTTGAGTCGTCGTCCGACCGGATAGATCATCCGAGCGGATTGTCGTCCGCACGACTGACCATCCGATTGACCGACTTGAAAGGTAGAGATACTTCAAAGTTTTCAAAATGCTACAACGAAAACTTCAAAGGACAAGCCATCATACACAAACACATCAAAGGAATAAACAATCCACTCGAACAGTCATCCGACCGGATTGTCAATCCGCACGACCGGACCGTCCGATCGAATTACCCATCCGACCGAACTACTGTCCGAGCCACTTACACCTTGCATCGTTTTACACGTCACTTACCGTTATGCTATCAATCTATTCAGGCTAACCTTACTCTCTAAGCGCTCCCTTCAATCCATCAATCGCTGTGAGTATACTCGATCCCTTTTTGCTTTATGCACTTTTGGGTGTTACATACGTTACGAATATTCAAATCACAATCAACACACTACTCAATACTATTTGAACGCTAACCATTAATGCATGTTATACGTGGCTTATGAATGCTTGTTTGTTATATTTAAACATGGAATGCTGTCTACCTGCCTTAGCAACGATAGTACTTTAGTTTGGACTCAGCACCTATTCGCAGGGGTTGTTAAGGACAATTACTTGCATGGATTACGGTGGTAATCATGTATTGCGAACTGCCTCAGGCAGTCAACCCGCAGTCATTGGTATCGATGGATCTATGTCGATAACTAACGTGCTTCATTTCACTATGTGTACGTGCTGGTTACGCGTTAACGAAATTCAAACTCTATATGCTATATCACAACTTGTATGCTCACCTTTACATTATATGTATTGACTTTATTTTAACGTATGTGACAGGTGCTTAGGATGCACATCTGCTAGGAAATCGAGGCTAGAATAAGGCTCTAGAGGCCAACAAATAGTTGTCTGTACAAATTAAATCAAGGGTCTTTAGAAGCAGATAAACAATTGCTCTATTTAAATCTGAGTTGTCGGAATGCCTAGACTTTGTCTGTAATCATTTGTTTACCTTTTGAGACATGGTGTGGGACATGTTACTTTAAATTGAATGGTAATGATAATTGTTATGGAAACTTCTGGACAATCTGTTTCGCTCAGTGCCATACCCCGATGTTTCCGCCATCGGTTGGGGTGTGACAGATTGGTATCAAAGCCATAACTATAGGGAATTAGGCAAGACTCGACCTAGTCCGGGCCGATGTCTTAGAGACCTAGTCTATAGTTAGGAACCAACAGACCGACTTGTGCATATCCGGTAGGGATTATGTACGAGCTTATTCTCGCTATTATCGCTTATGCTACACTATCACTGCACACGAATTTTCAACTATGAACGAGCAACTAAGTCAAGATTAGGTTTGAAAACCGCAAACTCTCGACTAACGTTGCTTAATCAACCCGCATTTTTATCTACAAACGGGTAGAATTATGCCAAATCAGGAGTGAAATCCGTATTTTGATGAATAATCTCCTATATTTTATTAAAAACAGGAACGGAGTTGTTAAGCTAGGGGTGAAACCCTAACCTTGACGACTTGTTCCGCTCATTTTAAAAAACTCTCACCAAAGTCTCAACGGACTCCAACGACTTGAAGTCACAATATGACTAACGGGATGCGTGCCCAACGCCCAAGAATTGAGGCAAAGGCACTGCCCTGAAGGTCAAATGTGCACAACAAGTCCTTGTGAATAGTCGAATCACTTTGGGTAGTCGAAGTCTAATAGCCGCAGACAATCTGTTTCCCGATTTTTACGTGTTTCGATTCTGAGCCCGCAACTGCTGACTCTGATGATTCGTCGATTTTATGTGCTTGTATGTGTGTTTACCTGTTTATGTGTTTAAATTTTGGAGTTTTACTCGATTTTTGCTTTCACTTCAGTCGACACGCACGACTTGCACTGCATCTCTATCTCAATACACTAACAAATCGCTAAATTGTGGACGACTTTATGCTACGTTATATGCTTATACTATGCTACTCGACAAGTTATACACAACGCTCGCAATTGTGAAATATATATTTCTGTATTCTGACTGCATCTTGTGATTTTGTGCTTATGTGCTTTTTTGGATTCTGTGCTCTACGTGCCTACGTGCTTATGTGCTTCTGTGTTTACGTGAATCTGTGATTATGTGCCTATGCATTTATGCGATACGTGTTACGCTATGTTCCTGAGCTTTAGTAAGTATTAGACGTGTGAGGTGAGATTCGATTACGATGTGTCTGAGACCTATGGCGATGTCTGTTGCAGACAATGTCAACTGGACCATCATCCCGTCACACCCCACTTTCTCGTCAAGAGAAGAGAGACAAACGTCTTGCTGCTATCATCGCTAAACAAGTAGCAAAAGCCGTGAGTGATGTCTATGAGAACGTCAGCAAATCATCTGAGGAGTCGAGAATCAAAACTCCTAAAGTTGCTCCCAAAGCTACCTTCAATTTCAAGCAGTTCAAGTCTTGTGGGCCAAAGGAATTCACTGGCGAGGAAGGCCCTACAGCGTTGTTCCAATGGTTTGATTCCATTGAGGTCACTCTACGACAGAGCGGTTGCCCCGACGACCTAAGCACTCTAAATGCTACCGGCGTCTTCCAGTCCCGCGCATTAGACTGGTGGACAGCTGAGAGGAACAAGCGGGGAAACGATGCAGCCTATAGTTTGTCGTGGGAGGAACTCAAGGAGGTCATGCTGGAAGAATTCTGCCCTCCTCATGAGCGCCAAAAGTTGGAAGATGAATTCTGGCACATAAAGCAGAAGGAAGGAGAAAACGCTGCTCTCACTGCTCGCTTCAAACAACTCAGCATCATCTGCCCTGATCAAGTCAAGACTCCAGACATGGTGATCAAGAAGTATATCCGAGCCCTGCCTGACTGTGTTGCAGATTTCGTCCAAGCGGCTAAGACTAAGACGATCGAAGAGACTTACCTACTGGCCGCTGAAATCAACGACAAGCGGGTCAAGGCTGGTGTTTGGGATAAAACTTCAAAGCACCTGCATCAAGCTACCACCGCCGCACCAACTGCTGAAACCCCCACTGCATCGAGCAACAAGAGGAAGAACAAGAGAAAGAACAGCTCCAGCAACAAGAACTGTGCGATCACTGCTGCACCGATTCAAGCTGTACCAGCCCAACAGCGTCAAGTAGCGGCGCCTGTGGCAAATGCACCACTTGCCAAACGTGCATACACTGGGCCACACCCGCTTTGCCCTACTTGTACCTACCACTACCCGACTACCATCGCTTGCCGTTTTTGTGCTCATTGCAACATGCACGACCATTTCACTACCAACTGTCGTGCTCGACAAGCTCCTGCTCATCAAGCTCTACTCACCGCCCCTCAGGGTCAACAAGCTCCTTCGGCACCCATGATCAATGCCAGAGCCTGCTTTGCATGTGGCAATCCTAACCATTTCGCCAACATGTGCCCAAACAGGGTTGTGAAACAAGAGCCCCAGCAGCAGCAGCCTCAGCAGCAACACCAGCAAGCAGCACACGCACGAACTTTCAACATCAACGTGCGCCAAGCCCAAGCCGACAACAACGTGGTCAATGGTATGTTCCTTGTGAATGGTATGTATGCTTCATGTTTATTTGATACTAGAGCCGATAATTGCTTTGTGTCGTTCGAATTCGAGAAACTCCTTAGTCGTAAACGCTCCCATCTCTCCTCGACGTTCGATGTTGAAGTCGCTACCGGAAGAACTGTCGCCGTTAATTCTGTTCTTCGTGATTGTACTCTTCAGCTCAACAATCACATCTTCCCAATCGACCTTATTCCGATGCAACTCGGAAGTTTTGATGTCCTAGTAGGCATGGACTTTCTTCGCGAAAATCATGCTGAAGTTGTGTGCTTCGAAAAGATGATCCGATTCTCGCTCGCGAATGGTGATTTACTGTGTGTTTATGGCGAAACTGCTTCGAAAGGTCTCAAACTCATGTCATGTGTCCAAGCTAACAAGTATCTCCGCAAGGAATACAGAGCTTTCTTGGCTAACATTGTAGTAGCGGAGAAGGAAAAGAAAGGAAAGACAGAGGTGAAAGACGTTCCTGTGGTTCATGAATTTCCTAATTTTTTCCCTGGCGATCTTCCAGGTTTACCACCAAGTCGTGATATCGACTTTCGTATCGACCTCATTCCTGGAGCCAACCCTATTGCCAAAGCTCCTTACCGACTCGCACCATCCGAGATGCGCGAACTCTCAAACCAACTCCAGGAATTACTTGAGAAAGGCTTCATTCGCCCGAGCACCTCTCCTTGGGGCGCGCCAGTCCTTTTCGTAAAAAAGAAGGATGGGTCGTCCAGGATGTGCATCGACTATCGGGAATTGAATAAGTTAACTGTCAAGAACCGCTATCCCCTACCTCGCATTGACGATTTTTTTGACCAGCTACAAGGTGCTACGTGTTTCTTGAAGATCGATCTATGCTCAGGCTATCATCAACTACGCATTCAAGAGGAGGATATACCCAAAACCGCATTTTGCACTCGATACGGCCACTACGAATTCATTGTTATGCCCTTTGGTTTAACCAACGCACCCGCGGTTTTCATGGATCTGATGAATCGCGTGTGTAAACCATATCTCGACTGTTTCGTCATCGTATTCATCGACGATGTCTTGATCTATTCCAAATCGAAAGCCGAACACGCGCAACATCTACGTTTAGTTCTCGAGCTACTCTAGGGGAACCAACTCTATGCCAAGTTCTCCAAGTGTGAATTCTGGTTGGAGGAAGTTCATTTTCTGGGTCACATCGTAAATAGTCAAGGTATTCACATCGATCCTGCGAAGATTGAAGCCGTTAAGAGTTGGGTTACACCTAAGAACCCGTCCGAAGTCCATTCTTTTCTCGGACTAGCGGGCTATTATCGACGAGTTATCGAAGGATTCTCAAAGATTGCTGTGCCGCTTACCGCTCTTACGCATAAAGACAAGCCTTTTGTTTGAGGAACTGAACAAGAGTCTGCTTTCCAAACTCTCAAGCACATGCGTTGCAATGCTCCCGTTCTCACATTACCCGACGGAAACGACGATTTCATTGTCTATTGTGATGCTTCCAACCTCGGTCTCGGCTGTGTCCTTATGTAACGAGACAATGTTATAGCATACGCCTCTCGTCAGCTCAAAATCCACGAGAAGAACTATACAACCCATGATATCGAGCTAGGCACAGTTGTTTTTGCGTTAAAGATTTGGTGACACTACCTGTATGGTACCAAGTGTACGATCTTCACTGATCATAGGAGCCTGCAACATATCTTTAATTAGAAGGAACTTAATATGCATCAACGCCGATGGGTAGAACTTCTCAATGATTACGACTGTGAGATTCGTTATCACCCAGGCAAAGCAAATGTTGTTGCCGACGCACTCAGCAGACGGAGCTATCTGCTTAGCACTCGTAACGTCCAAGCCCAATACGATCTCGAAGCCCTCATCCGCGAAGCTCAGCATGCATGTTTTAATGAACGCACTTTGAAGAAGGAACGAATCTATCACGATGGAGCCCAGCTTGTGAGTAAATCAAATGGGATATTCCACTTTCTGGACCAAATTTGGATCCCTAAACGGACCGATTTGCGACAGATTTTGATGGACGAAGCCCACAAATCCCGGTATTCTATTCATCCCGGTGCCGACAAAATGTACCAGGATCTTTGCTATAAGTACTGGTGGCCGTGTATGAAAAGGGATATTGCGCTATACGTTGGGAAGTGCCTGACTTGTGCAAGAGTCAAGGCTGAACACCAAAGACCCTCTGGCTTACTCGAGCAACCACCGATCCCTATGTGGAAGTGGGAGAGTATAGCTATGGACTTCATAACAAAGCTTCCGCACACGTCATCAGGTCACGACAGCATCTGGGTTGTTGTTGACCGACTGACTAAATCAGCTCACTTCTTGCCAATACGGGAAGACTACAAGGTAGAACGATTAGCCTGAATCTACACCGACGAGATCATTTGTAATCATGGGACGCCTCGTGATATCATCTCTGACCGTGATGCTCGGTTTACCTCGCGACTGTGGGAAACATTTCAAACGGCTCTCGGTACATCGCTTAATCTAAGTACCGCATTCCACCCTCAAACCGACGGTCAGACTGAAAGAACGATTCGTACTCTTGAAGACATGCCCCGTTCATATGTCATAGACTTCGGCGGTAATTGGGATACATACCTGCCGTTAGTCGAATTCTCGTATAACAACAGTTATCATGCAAGCATTCAAATGGCACCATTCGAGGTTTTATACGGAAGAAAATGTCGATCGCCTATTGTATGGCACGAGATCGGTCACTCGCAATTAACCGGTCCCGAGCTATTGCAAGAAACGACGGACAAAATTTTCCAAATTCGAGACAATCTAACGAAAGCTCGGAATCGTCAGAAAAGTTACGCCGATAGTCGACGCAAGCCCCTTGAATTTGACGTTGGTGACTACGTACTCCTAAAGGTTTCACCTTGGAAGGGTGTGGTCCGATTCGGCAAGAAAGGAAAGCTCGCGCCTCGATACGTTGGACCCTTTAAGATTCTGGAAAGGATCGGCAAAGTGGCTTACAGACTAGAACTACCGGAGGAACTTAGCAACGTTCACCCGACTTTCCACGTCTCAAACCTCAGAAAGTGCCTGGCCGACCATGACTTACATGTTCCATTAGAAGATCTACAAGTGAACGAAACACTACACTTCGTGGAAAAGCCTGTCGAAATCATGGATCACCAAACCATGCAGCTCAGACGCTCGCGCATTCCTATTGTGAAAGTCCGATGGGAAGGCAACCGAGGCGCGGAGTTCACTTGGGAACTCGAAAGCGACATGAAGGCGAAGTACCCGCAGTTGTTTATTACGGCTTCGGCCTAATTTCGGGACGAAATTCCCTAAATAAGGGGAGGCTGTAACACCCCGTGTTTTCGAAGTCAAAGTCAAAGTCTAGGTCAAAGTCAACGACCGATTTCGCGCGACTTGACTTGTAGTGAATATCTTTTATGTTTTTATTTTAGTTGTATTATGTGGAGTAAGTGTCAATAATTACAATAATCGACGTGTGATAATCGCTATTCAATCGACCTACGACTGTGAACTATAGGAAGTAACAATGCGATAAAGTAAATAAAACGATAATCAAACTATGCTAATCAAATCGACATCGAATGGTAATCTCACTCGCAACTCGAAATACGCATTTTGGTTATTTATATACGTGTGTGTGTGCCTTATGTGTTACTTGTGCATGTTTATTTATGTTATGTGTGGTAATCAATCGAATCGCAATCGAAACTCGAAACGCAATCGAACTCAATCGAAATCGAACTATGATAATTAGTGGAGAAGGGACAGTGCAAGATATGAGTAGTTGGGATTAAAAGTAATTTGACTAGGAAACTCTACCACATTCGAATCGATCACAATCGGAATCGAAACCTCAAAAATCGTCACGCCGAACATCCGAACCAAGTGCCATCCGGCCGGATTACCCATCCGACCGGGCTGTCACTTGATCTGGTGCCATGTGTCATCCGACCGAGATGACATCCGACCGGATAAGTCATCCGGGCGGGATGCCATCCGACCGACCCACACTTTCCTCTTTGGGTAACTCTATAAATACCCATGTCACTTTCATTCTTTCTACTTTTGGCAATTCTCTGTCCGACCAGCTTGTGCTCTCCACCTTTTCTTCGATTTATCTCGAATCCGGTAAGATCTCGTCCTAAATTTTGTACTTTCTTGATCTACACGCACTTCTACACCTTTCTATCTTTTAAATCTTAACTTTTAACTGTGAAATCACTAGATTTGAGGTGTTCTAGGATGACGTCATCATGAGTTCTTGAAGAACTTCATGTTTTGGCCTCAACCCACCAAGAACAACTTAGATCTAATCGATTTCCACACAAATAAGCACAGATCTTGCATAGATCTAGACACATTCATGGTGAAAAAGGATTGAAAGATGGTTTCTAACTTTCTTTCAACTCTTTTACACTCAATGCACTCAAAAACCGATAGAATCGGACCTTGTCCTAGTCTTCTACTTATTCGTAGTGTTGTGCTAGCTCAAGATCTGGATTCTACTCACAAGACCACCGATTTCGGGTTAACCAAGAACAACCGCCTCGAACCGGTTAACTGGTCAAACTAGGGTGATTCCTGGACGATCGGGTTACTTGGGTCAAGATAGAGTTCTGTTGTTTAACACGTTGTCAAAACGTCTCGATAAAAGCAACAAACAATCAAAACGGCCAAGTGAAAGACGAACGGAATGACCAGCCCGGAGTGCTATCCGACCGGACTACTGTCCAAACGGATAACACACCCGAGTGACTAGGTCATCCGAACGGATTACACCTTGGGTCCCACACTTCATCAACTTTATCTGAAGTTTGAGTATTGAACGAATTGCTATCCGATCGGACTACCAATCCGACCGGATTACTCTTCGGATCATGAGATACTTGGACTTTAACACTCGAACAATTTTTAACATGTTCAATGCACTGAGGATGCCACGCGACCGGACTGCTGTCCGAACGAGTAACAACCTACTGTGGATTTGTTCTCACTAAGTAACCTCACCACTTGAGTCGTCGTTCGACCGGATAGATCATCTGAGCGGATTGTCGTCCGCATGACTGACCATCCGATCGACCGACTTGAAAGGTAGAGATACTTCAAAGTTTTCAAAATGCTACAACGAAAACTTCAAAGGACAATCCATCATACACAAACACATCAAAGGAAGAAACAATCTACTCGAACAGTCATCCGACCGAACAACCTGGCCGACAGGATGACCACCCGAACGGATTGTCAATCCGCACGACCGGACCGTCGGATCGGATTACCCATCCGACCGAACTACTGTCCGAGCCACTTACACCTTGCATCGTTTTACGCATCACTTACCGTTATGCTATCAATCTATTCAGGCTAACCTTACTCTCTAAGCGCTCCCTTCAATCCATCAATCGCTGTGAGTATACTCGATCCCTTTTTGCTTTATGCACTTTTGGGTGTTACATACGTTACGAATATTCAAATCACAATCAACACACTACTCAATACTATTTGAATGCTAATCGTTAATGCATGTTATACGTGGCTTATGAATGCTTGTTTGTTATGTTTACACATGGAATGCTGTCTACCTGCCTTAGCAACGATAGTACTATAGTTTGGACTCAGCACCTGTTCGTAGGGGTTGTTAAGGACAATTACTTGCATGGATTACGATGGTAATCATGTATTGCGAACTGCCTCAGGCAGTCAACCCGCAGTCATTGGTATCGATGGATCTATGTCGATAACTAACGTGCTTCATTTCACTATGTGTACGTGCTGGTTACGCGTTAACGAAATTCAAACTCTATATGCTATATCACAACTTGTATGCTCACCTTTACATTATATGTATTGACTTTATTTTAAAGTATGTGACAGGTGCTTAGGATGCACATCTGCTAGGAAATCGAGGCTAGAATAAGGCTCTAGAGGCCAACAAATAGTTGTCTGTACAAATTAAATCAAGGGTCTCTAGAAGCAGATAAACAATTGCTCTATTTAAATCTGAGTTGTCGGAATAGAACTATTTGCCTAGACTTTGTCTGTAATAATTTGTTTACCTTTTGAGACTTGGTATGGGACATGTTACTTTAAATTGAATGGTAATGATAATTGCTATGGAAACTTCTGGACAATCTGTTTCGCTCAGTGCCATACCCCGATGTTTCCGCCATCGGTTGGGGTGTGACATGCCTAGGTGAGATTAATAGATGAAATGGTATGCAAGTAATAGATGAAATCGTATAATATGGGGATATGATGTATTTGATGATAAATAAACATGAGAAATCTATTTTAGATGTAATTCATGTAGGATTTGGTTGGCCATGTTATTTGGTAAAAGTATGCATTAGAATATTGTACTCTTTGTTGGAGTGGTATGATGTTTACTACATGTTTGAATAATTTCTTAATCAAAATTGATAAGTAAAAATACTCTAAATGTGAAGCATATGAGATCATTAGAACAAGATGAAGTTAGAATGATGTTGGGTTGTTAAGCATAGGTCATGGTGTTAGTTGTAGAATTATGTTACTAGAATGAATGGAATTGAATATGTTTGGTGTGTGCATATAATTAGATGATCATGTGGTTGTATGCTTATTGCATCGTGAGTATGAAATGTATATAGTGTCATTAGTATAGTCTACTATAATGACATGGATGTATGAGGTTAAGTCGAAAGTTCATATGATAAATCGTTGACTTTCTGAAAGTCAACTGTGCATAAGTAGCAATGTTAGACTTTTGTCACAACTGTAATGTTATAGAAAGTCATATGATGCGTGTTATATCCATATGTGTTATATGTGACGACGTGATGAATTATATGAGTTTGAAAAGATTGACTTGTGGAAATATGCCTTATGCTTGTTAGAATTGACTAATGAAAGTCAAATGTGAAACATGAATTTGATATGATCGTTAATTTGTACAATCATGTATGCTAACAAGAATGTGAATGCGATGACATAAAAGTATAGGGTTCATGTCAAGATGGATGGAAGCATGGAAGGCTAACGGGTCAAAAGGAGGCGATGAAACGAATGCGAATACGGACACTTAAGGTAAGTGATTTTCGGAATCACTTCTTATTTATAAATGAAGTCTGGTATGTTGTATATAAGGAACCATGTAAGAATTTGCGGGTAAGGGTAAGTACCAAGGTAAGTTCATATGAACTTCGTCTATCCTTAATGTAAATTAAGATGATAGTCTCATCGTGTTAATGGAATGTTCATTATATTGCTGAATGTTCATTGTGTTAATGGAATGTTCATTATGTTGCTGTATGTTCATCGTGTTAATAGAATGTTCATTATGTTGCTGAATGTTCATCGTGTTAATGGAATGTTCATTATGTTGCTGAATGTTCATCGTGTTAATAGAATGTTCATTATGTTGCTGAATGTTCATCGTGTTAATAGAATGTTCATTATGGTGCTGAGTGTTCATCGTGTTAATGGAATGTTCATTATGTTGCTGAATGTTCATCGTGTTAATAGAATGTTCATTATGTTGCTGAATGTTCATCGTGTTAATGGAATGTTCAATATGTTGCTGAATGTTCAGCGTGTTAATGGAATGTTCATTATGTTGCTGAATGTTCATTGTGTTAATGGAATGTTCATTATGTTGCTGACTGTTCATCGTGTTAATAGAATGTTCATTATGTTGCTGAATGTTCATCGTGCTAGTGGAATGTTCATTATGTTGCTGAATGTTCATCGTGCTAATGGAATGTTCATCATGTTTGTTGGAAGTTAGTCGGTTATTTTTGTTTGTAATTTGTTAGTACATACGTCTGTAGCTTCCGTCAGCATGAAGTCATGTTTTGTATATTTGTGTCTTTTGTAATGTGTATGTTTGTATGTATGTTAGATTATGCAGATCAGGATATGGGACGTTAGTGTAAAAGTGCTGTATTTTGTTGGCTATACCAGCCGATCGGACAGCCGTCCGATCGATTAGCGCAGCCGATCGGACGGACGTCCGATCGGTCAGCAATGCCAGCCGATCGGACAGCATCACATGCTAGCCGATCAGACATCACTTCTTCTATCCTGAGTCTGCCTATAAATACCTGTCCGATCAGGTCATTTATAACTTTTGCACTTTTGACTCTCTGTTTAGTGTCTGTCTTCTACCGGAGCTTTGTACTTTCAGAACGATAAATAGAAAGAACAGACCGTGTTTAATCGTTGAATTCTTTGTTGATTATCTGTGATTTGTCATAATGGATTCCGCACATTAGACAAAGTCGATTCACCTTATTCCTTAAGATCAGATCCTGTGCAAAGGGACCTCACAAGTGGTATCAGAGCATCCAGGGAGCTGAATCGAGATCAACGACACCGAATTCACTGGAATTCGAGCTATATTTGCCGATCAAAGTCAAATTTCACCGGAGATTTGACATTTCTTGCCGATTAGAATCAAATTTCACCGGAGATTTGACATTTCTTGCCGATTAGAATCAAATTTCACCTGAGATTTGACATTTCTTGCCGATTAGAATCAAATTTCACCGGAGATTTGACATATTTCATCTTCTTCTGCTTATTTCTTACATCATTTCTTAGTTTGTCACCATAAAATTAGAAAAACTTAAAATTGAACGAGAATCTACGGTTAAAAATTGATAAAATTGATATCATTTGATTCGCAATCATTCAAAGTATAATCCTACTGAGTTTCATAATCAAATTCAACCTAAAACGAGATCAAATTCATCAAAAACCATGTTTAACTGTTCATTTGTGCT
Source organism: Helianthus tuberosus (assembly GCA_030545235.1). NCBI lineage: Eukaryota > Viridiplantae > Streptophyta > Magnoliopsida > Asterales > Asteraceae > Helianthus > Helianthus tuberosus. The sequence continues at coordinate 89,029,659 of CM060447.1, forward strand.
GACGTCATCTACTCGCTCGGACAGCTGTCCGAACAGATTGGATTAGTTAGTATCTGCTAGTTGCTTGCTGACATCATCAGTGTTAGCCGATCGGATAGCTGACCGATCGGACAGCATTGTTGTTACAAGTTATCTTTTGCTTACGTCATATTGCTAGCCGATCGGACAGACGATCGATCGGACGGTAATTGATTGCCGTTATAATCGTATAAGTCGACCGATCGAACAGCTGATCGATCGAACAGTCATTCGATCCAAGTACACTTGTAAAATTTTTAAAATTCACAAAAAATTTATCTAAGTGTTTGATAACTGTTTCAGGTACTTGAAAGATGGACGAATTCATGAATCCTTTCAGTGATATGTATGCTTTTGCTGGAAACTCCGGAGATGATAGCACTTCTAGCAACACAAATGAGAACACTTCAAATACAAAGAAAACATTGACGGATGTTTTGGGTGTGGAAAGTGCATACGGAACATATAACAAACCCCCAAAGCTGATGGCGATCGAAGAGTACAGTCGGTGGGCCAAGAAATTTGAAGAATGGTTGAAGGCATTTGCGTATACTAGTTGGAAAAGTCTAAAGAATGGATACAGTGATGGAGGGAAAGATGGTGAAAATTTGACATCATCCGACGAGATAGAAGTTTTTGTTGCCGAGCAAAAATGCATTGCACTGCTATTTCAATCAGTCCGAGAAGATAGAATATCTTTGATCGAATACACTAATGCTAAAGATCTCTGGGAAAAGTTGAAAGTTAAATGTTTGGGTAGTGCAGAAATAGTGAAAAACAAAAAGAAACTACTTAGAAAAGAATTTGATTTATTTGGCTGTTTAAAAAATGAATCAGTTTGTAAGATGATTGAGAGGTTTGGGCACTTGAAGTTGGAGCTGGCGAGACATGGAATTACTTATTCTCAAGAAGAGTTAGTCGACAAATTGTTTGACTCATTACCAGATGAGATGGATTGGCAATACTTTGCCTTGATGTTGAAAAATACGATCACTTCTGAGAATCTTACAGTTGATCTGTTGATTGAAAGACTAGAGAGTCACGAGCTGGAGATAAAGAAAACACACAAAGTCAATCACTCATCATATCAGCAGAATTTGGATCTGTATTATCCAAAAAGTATGATTCCAAAGAATACACCTCCCAAAACAGCTTTTTCTGCCAAAAGCTCCAACACATCTAGCAAAGAAAGTGAAAGCAGTAAAGAAAGTACAAGCAGTGGATTTCACAGTGGGTCTTCATCTACTTCAAACCAATCATCTGCTAAGAACTTATTTCAATGCAATATCGTTGTGGATTTAAAGAACGCTCAAAATTTCAGCGAGGAATCTGCAAAGCAACAGATGGTTTTCTTAGCCTCTGTGCTGGAGTCGTATGAGAGCCTCGTAGCTGGGAAGATTGGCAACACCAACCTGACAAAAGAAGATTACGATCAGATAGATCCTGAGGAGATGGAATTGATTGACATAAGGTGGTGTATGGCCAGTGCAGTTCGTCAGGCACAGCGTTTCATGGAGATAACTGGAAGAAAGTCTATTGGTGGACCATCTACCAAGTTGGGCTTTGACAAGACAAAAGTGACCTGTTTCAAGTGTAAACAGAAAGGTCATTTTAAAAGAGAGTGCAGGAATGCTTATGCTGATGATTCTGAAAATCCGTTCAAAGAAGATTACTACAAGAAAGCGATATATCATCAGAATAAATCAGAACCGCCAAGAATGAAGCAGATTGAGGATAACAAAGAGAAATCTAGAGCTCTTGCTGTGATCCATGACGATGAAGGTTTTGATTGGAGCGAGTTGTTGCCAGAAGAAGATGAGGTTGGATACCCTTTTATGGCAAAGATTGTTGAACCTGTTCCTTATAAAGACAACAGAAATGAAGAAGAAAAGTATGTAAACAGAAAGATGATTGCTCAAAACAGAATGATCAGAATTTCTGATATATACACTGAAGCAAAAAGGGCAAAGAGATGGGATCCAGACAGAGAATGTTATCTTGACCCCATGGGAAACATTGCTATTGACTACAAAACCCTCGATCTTGAAACCATAATTCAACAAATTGCTGATGAAGAAGAGGGTTGGCAAAGAAAATGGTGGGGAAGTGCAGAAGAAAAGGAAAAAGAAGAAAAAGTCAAGAAGATTGATGATGGGATCATTGATACATCACAAGAGTTGAATGCCGAAAACTTGAGAAAGATGGCTGACAAGGTGCTGGCTGCTAAGGAACTTGAGGTAGAGTCTAAATCCGTATCTGAGTCTAAAAGCCAGGTCAGTTCAAACGGGTCAACAAGTGCATCAGGTAAGAAAGTAAATGGTGATATTGACTGCAAAAATTGCATGAAAGATTGCAAGGTTTGTAGTACAATCACTTATCTCAGTGGTAAGAAAGTTGAGGATCTGACAAACAGAGTCAGAGAGGTTGAGGATCAGATCTTGAACCGTGACAAAATGCTGAAAGCTTCGAATGACAGATTAAAAGAATTAACTGACAAAATTGAAACTGATAAAATTGACTTAGAAAGAGTTAGGAAAGAAAATGAAAAACTAATTCTTGAAAATCGTCAAACTTCTGAAAATTTTGAAAAACTAAAACGCACGGTGAAAGATTCTGATGATAGAAACGGTAAAACTTACAAAGAAAATTGTCATTTGCAAGGTGTTTTGAGGGTTAAAGAAGAGTTAATAAACAAACAACTGGATGAGATTGCGAAATTGAAGCTTCAGTTTGAAGAAGCTAAGATTGAGAATGAGCGTATTAATTTGAAACTGAATAGTTACAACTCTGCAAGCTTTGTTTTGCAACACATTGTTCCCAAACCCATTGGGAAAAACAAAGCTGGCGAAGATGTATACTGTGATGGAACTGGGGTCGGGTTTCATCAAGTTCCGCCACCAGTTCTAAACAATTTTTCAAAGAAGCAATCAGGGTTGGTTAATGATGAAGTTAAAACAAATGAAATAAAACTTCCAGAGTCAATTGATGTGACATTTTCTTCATCATCATCCGATGATAGTGTTCAAACTGAGATTGTTAAAGGCATGGCTGAAAGTGTTTTGGATAGTGATTCAGCTGAGAATGAAGAATGTTTTCTGAACAATTACATTCCAAAACCAAAATCTAAAAACAACTTAGATGATGAACCGGGTCTTGTGATGTACAAGATGGCTGGTTCTGATAAGTTGTATTCAGACTTTGAGTTTCCTCTGGAGAATGTTAATGTGAACAAATTGAGAAATGTTTTCAAATTAGTTGAAATTGATTTGTCTGAAGTAGAAGGTTTGAATCAGACAAAGAGACAAATGAATTTTGAGAAAGATAAAGCTTACTATAAGAAACCTGTTGTTTCATCACGTTTTTCTAACAACAACCGAAATAAATGGTCGGGTGGATATCAGGGTGGTAAGAATTATCAGAAAAAGAATGTTCAGAACAAGAGGTTTATTGAGCAAAGGTGTTTGTGAATGGTTCAAATTCACTTACTGATGAGGAATCTGAGATTTTTTCAAAATCAAACAAAGAGTTCTTTGAAAAGAAGGCCTCACAGCCTCAGTCTGAAGGCACAAGTAGGGTAGTTGACACCCGAACATGCTTCAAATGCAATCAAATTGGACATATTGCACGTAAGTGTACCAATCTGAAGCCTAAGACTGAAGTTGTGATGAATTCAAGCAAGAAAGATGTTGTGAAGGGAAAAGCTCCATTGGTTGTTGAGAAAAAGGTTTTGAAAAATGATAACTCCAAGTTCAAAACTGAACCTGTTAAGAATTTGGTAACTAAAAATGACAAATTTTACAAACGGGTTGCATCACCTCAACAAACATGGAAGCCAAAAACTGTTGACAAGAAAGAAAATTCTCCAAAGCCAAAGGTGTCTGAGACTGAGAAATCATCATCTTCAACCAAGAAGATGTATGTACCTTTGGATTTATATGAGAAACAAAAATCGACTTCTGAAAAGAAGTATGTGGTGAAGAAAGACCAACCATCTGGTCAACCTCAAAAAGACGAATTTTTCTTATTCAAAGAGGTTGAAGTTGGGTCTGCTGAAAGCTTAAAAATGAATGATAAAAACTTTCCGCCACTTTACACTACAAAAACTCATATTAATGTCAAGTTACCCGAGTCAAAAGAGGCTTGGGTAGCATCAAAATCTCATTAAATGTTTTTGATATGTGCAGGAGCTTCCGAGATCCGTTTCACATTGGATTATGGATAGTGGAGCTTCTCGGCACATGACAGGAAAGACAGCGCTGCTGTATGATGTTAGAAATTTCAATGGAGGCTATGTAGGGTTCGCAGGAAACCAAGGTGGTAGAATTATTGGTGAAGGAACGTTATCCAATGGGATTGTCATGTTTGAAAGAGTTAACTACATTGCTGAGCTGGAAAATAATCTGCTAAGCATCTCGCAGATTTGTGACAGGATGTATACCACTCACTTCACAGACAAAGAATGTTTGATATTGAAGCCAGGATTTGTTATCCCTGAAGAATGGATTATAATGAGGGCTCCAAGAGTCAATGATCTGTATGTATTGGACATGAGTGTAGCAACTACAACAACGGGTCAGGCTCATTGTTTTGTGTCTAGAGCAACAGAGAAAGAATCACAGTTGTGGCATCGCAAAATGGGACATATTCACCTAAGAAAAATGAATCATCTGGTACATAATGATTTAGTTCTGGGCGTTCACATTAAAGGTTTTCATCTAGAAGGGGAGTGCATCAGCTGCATCAAAGGAAAGCAAAAGAAAAAGTCACACCCTAAAAAGCAAGTCAATTCAGTCTCAAGACCTCTGGAGAGACTTCACATGGATTTGTTTGGTCCTGTGAATGTCAAAAGTATTACAGGATAACTTTACTGTCTTGTGGTTACTGATGATTACTCCAGATTTTCGTGGGTATCATTCTTGAAGACTAAAGATGAAACTTTCGAAAGTTTGATGGCGTTGTTCAGAAAAATTGAAAATTTGTACGAAGCTCGTATCAGAAGTGACAACGGTACAGATTTCAAGAACAACCGAATGGAAGAATTTTGTGATGAGAAAGGAATATTACGTGAATTTAGTGCTCCTTATACTCCACAACAAAATGGAGTAGCAGAACGAAAGAACAGGACACTAATCGAAACGGCCAGAACAATGCTTGCTGATTCAAAGTTACCTATCAACTTCTGGGCAGAAGCTGTGTCAGCCGCTTGTTATACTCTCAACCGGGTTCTCACAGTAAAGAAATTCAACAAGACGTGTTTTGAGCTGATAAATCTCCGCAAACCTAACCTGAAGTATCTGGAACCGTTTGGGTCTCCCTGCACAGTTTTAGAGCCTTTTGGGAAGTTTGGTCCAAAGAGCATAGAAGGAATCTTCGTGGGTTATTCTAGTCCACAAAAACGAGTTTTTGTTCCAAGTTTAAAGCGGATAATTGAAGCATACAATGTTGAATGTCAAGGTCATACAATGCCACCGCAGAATCCCGCCGACTCATGGCGTTTCAATTATGATACTTTGTGGGATTCCTTCAACATGGAGGAAGAACCAGAGTTCTTTGACGAGCTGGATATTCTAAGAGAGTATGAAGATTCAGATGAAATATTTCCAGCAGAAACTTATCGAAAACAACAAACTTCAAATGATGATGAAGCAGGTCCAAGCAATGCTGGAGAACATGACGATGTTCAACAAAATGAAGTTGCTCAGGATAATCAGACGGTAGAGAATGATAATCAAGAATCTGAAAACAGACCAATATTTGATCGTGATGATTCAGATTCTAAGGGGGAGCTAATCCAGTTTTCAAATCAAACTATTCCAGTCAGTGAACAAGTTGTAAATCAAAACGTCACAAATTTGGAAGGTGAGGTTGATGTTTCAGGCGAGGTAATGCCAAGAACTCTGTCATATCATCCTGAAGAGCTAATTACTGGAGCTGCAATCAGGAGTCCGAACCAGAAGACAAATCGACCAAGGATTTACATGTTTTTATTCAAAAGTTGCTCCATTACAGACTGACTTCTCATTAAGTTGCTTTATCTCGCAGGTTGAACCAAGAACTTACAAAGAGGCGCTTACTGAAGACTCTTGGGTCAATGCAATGCAGGAGGAACTGAGCCAATTCGAGAAGTTAGGAGTGTGGAAGCTAGTGGATTTGCCTGATGGTCACAGGAAGATTAACACCAAATGGGTGTTTAAATGCAAGAGGGATGATCGAGGAGTTATTATTCGCAACAAAGCTCGACTCGTTGTCCAAGGCTTCAGTCAGTAGGAGGGGATAGATTTCACCGAAGTATATGCCTCTGTTGCCAGACTTGAAGCAATCAGAATCTTCCTAGCATTCGCATCGTGGAAAGGATTTAAAGTGTTTCAGCTAGATGTGAAGTCGGCGTTTCTCTATGGCAAAGTGAAAGAGGAGGTTTATGTCGGACAGCCACCGGGCTTCACCGACCCAATTCACAAAAATAAAGTTTATCTCTTGGATAAGGCGTTATACGGCTTACATCAGGCCCCGAGAGCCTGGTATGAGACCTTGTCTCAACATCTGATAGCCAACAACTTCATCCGAGGAAAGATAGACGCCACTCTTTTCACAAAAGAAGTCGACGGGCATCTTCTGATAGTTCAAATTTACGTGGATGACATAATTTTTGGGTCTACAAATGAACAACTCTGCAAAGATTTTGAAAAGGTTATGAAGCAGAAGTTTGAAATGTCATCAATGGGTGAGATGAAGTTCTTCTTGGGACTTCAAGTTGATCAACTTCCCGAGGGAACGTTCATACATCAAACAAAATACGTTCATGATGTTCTGGAGAAATTTGGGATGTCAGGAATGTCACCTATGTCCACCCCATTAGCGACGAACCATGGGATAAACCCTGATCTCACCGGAGAGAAGGTAGATGAAATGTTGTATCGCTCCATGATCGGTTCGTTAATGTACCTGACGGCATCAAGACCGGATATTATGTATCCAACCTGCCTCGCAGCTCGATTTCAGTCAAATCCTAGAGCCTCGCATATGGTAATTGTGAAAAGGATTCTACGCTACCTGAAAGGAACTCCATCTCTGGGGTTGTGGTATCCAAAAGTAGGCGACTTCACGCTCGAAGGATATTCTGATTCTGATTTCGGAAGCTGCAAAGTGAATGCTAAATCAACAATAGCGGGGTGCCAGTTTTTCGGACCACGATTGGTCACTTGGCAATGCAAGAAGCAGACCTCTGTCGCTTTATCCACTTGTGAAGCTGAATATGTATCTGCGAGCAGCTGCTGCTCACAGATCTTGTGGATCCAGCAACAGATGCGAGACTACGGTTTGCAATTTCTTAACTCCCCTATCTTTGTGGATAATGAGGCAGCTATAAACATAACAAAAAATCATGTTCATCACGCTAAAACGAAACACATTGAAATTCGTCATCACTTTATTCGAGACTGTTTTGAGAAAAAGTTGATACGAATAGAAAAATCCCACACCGATGAACAAAGAGCTGACTTGCATACCAAAGCATTTGACAAAACACGCTTTCAATATCTTTTGAAACTTAATGGCATGAAGTTGCTATCGGATGTCGAGGAAATCGTTGGCGTTGATGAAGGTACCACTGTAGATGATGTTGAAAAGCAATCTGCAATGGTTTGTCGAATTTTTACTTGTTTTGGTCTTTAGGGGGAGATAGGTTATACTTTTAGAAAACTTTTAGAAAATACAAAAACAATAAAAATTCTAAAATCCAAAAACATGATAAAATTAAAAAAGAGCTTGTGTAAAAAGGGAAAATGATAGTACATCAGCTAGACAGTTTCAGTATGCTAAAGAAATGGATAGTTTAAATGCTTTAAACAGTCTCACTGATGATGTGCCGATACGTTTTTACACATTTAGTAGGTTTGTTTGGGATATAAACCTAAATCCTACTTGCTTATTAGTGGGGAACACTACTTGGATATATAGGTAACCCCTGAAATCTCGTTTGAAGGATTCCTTTTTCTGATATACTAGGTCTTTATACTCAGTGATATCTGGGGTATTATTCCGGGACTTCTGCTGAATGGAAGTTCTGACCTAGTCCCTGAATAATACTTTCTGCAATGCTTGAAACATAGCATCACCCTCAGCATTAATGATAAGACAATAAAATTGCTTAGCAATGCTGTTGTATAAAAGATCCTCTAAAGGGGACACACCCAAAAGTTTGAGTCATTATCTCTCTGCTGAACGGTAGTTCTGACCAGAGCTCTCATGATTCTTCATAATTTATTAACCCCTTACAGATATCATTTGTGGTATTCTCACCTGTAAGACTAAATATTGGATCTGGATATGGGAGTATATTCAAGAGGTGGGACACACGTATAAGTTTAAGTCTTTAAATCATCTAATCCGTATCCTGGACATATTGAAATTTGTGTGAGAATTTAAAAGGATTAGTATATCGACAATCTAAGTGAATTGTTTAAATGCTGTGTATGAAATCAAGCTTAACGGTACTTGTAACTTGTCGGTAGCTGATATGATTCCCTAACACGCTCACCAAAAATATGTTTGTAAATAGTTTTTGTTTACTGCATTACAGTTCCGTATTTTGTTTCTAGTTTAGAAGCTTTATTAAAATCCCAAAAAGATTTTATATTTCTGCTTTATTTTCCGACAAACCAAAGCGGAAAGCTGATCTTCAGATTCGAATTGAAGACAGGAAGTTTCTGAGTTGGATGATGAGTTTGGAGCTAATCATGTGAATCATGTGGAAATAAAAAGTCAATTACAAGTTCATTAATTTGAAACTTATAACTTTCAGAAAAAGTTTGATCAAAACATCAGTATGCTTTGTTTCGGGTCAACCAAGGTCATTAAGTTGAACTTGGTAGGCAAATTAAGTACCTAGGGTCATTAACTTGGACCTAGATACTTAAGTGGATTTTCAAACACTGATATGTGCAAAAAGTCAAAAAGTCAAAATGTCAAAGTTTTGAGAGAATTAAGAATGCTTGGATCGGACAGCTAGCCGATCGGACAGCATTGCTAGCCGATCGGACAGCACACCGACTCAATGACACCTATAAATAGGAGGTCAAAGCTCAGTCAAAACGGTTACCTGGTCGATCGACTGACCTTTCTCTCTCAAACTTTCATTTTTTTGCTCATTGATTCTTGATTTTCTTTGGATTAGAACATTGGTTTGTTGGTTTGCACATCATTCACAATGCCAAAGGTAAGTTTTCACATCCAAATCTATCATTTGTTCAACATGTTCTTCATGTCGTTACTGTCAACGTCGTTAGAATCAGATCTAGGGATTTCTAGCTATTTTTGTTAAAATCTAAGTACAGGGTCTTGGTCGGAATGTTAAGATCTATAGATTTACCGGTTCAATTTGTGTCAATTCATGTTTATCTTGAGTAGATCTGATGTTTGGTAGTTACGGCAGTCGGCTAGGTTTTAGTAAAATTAAACCTTGTTTGGAAAGAATTAGAGAATAATGAACATAGGGTTTTGATCGCGACAAGATTCTTATCATAGATCTATGTTCAATCTTTGATAATCTGCCTGACAAAATTTCTGAGTATAAGTGTTCTTGAATGTTCTTGAAGAGATGCCAACCGATCGGAATCGGACTGCCATCATTGTAGATGCATAAGTATTGTTGCTTGATAGGATAGCTCATGCCATGGAATTTGTGCCCAAATGTGTTCATGTTCTGTGCTAGCCGATCGGACAGCATTGCCAGCCGATCGGACAGCATTATTACATTTTATTGAAATCTGTGCAAAATGGCCAACCGATCGGACAGCATTGCCAACCGATCGGACAGCTTTCTATGCACTTCATTGGTATTCAAAATTGCTAGCCGATCGGACAGCATTGCCAACCGATCAGATAGCATTGCCAACCGATCGGATAGTATTGCCAGCCGATCGGATAGCATTGTCTTTGCTCTTAATTGATAATTGCCAGCCGATCGGACAGCAATGCCAGCCGATCGGTCAGCATTCAATCATACCTTGTTGACTGTTCAAAGTGTCAGATATGCCAGCCGATCGAACAACATTGCTAGCCGATCGGACAGCATATCTAGCCGATCGGACAGCATGGCTAACCGATCGAACAGCTTATTCAAAGGGATTCTAAGTGTTAGAAAATTTCTCAAATTTTCTATCTTTCATCCTTATGTCTCAAAACCTGTGTAAATAATTAATAATGCATATCTTTACAGGGAAGAGGAAAGGATACGGATAAGGGTCACAATGTATACTGCATAATTGATGAGGCTAAAACAGAGAATACAGTGGTTGAAAAAATGGCAAAATTCTTAAGAGAAAGCAGAGTTGCAAAGGCTTTATCTGACTGAACTGCTATATATGAATCTCATGTAAGAGCCTTCTGGAATACAGCTAGATATGAAGAAACTGATAAGATGATACACTCAGTATTGAGAAAGAAGGACAAAAAGGGAAAAGATATTGATGTAGAGTTTAATGTTGGTGTTGGAGACATTAGAAGAGTTCTAGACCTAAAAGATTCTGACGACGATCCCACAATCATGTCTGAACGTCTTGCTAAAGGAATGTGGTGCAGAATGGGATTCACTGGTCATATCAATGGAAAGATGACTAAGACAAGTTTCTCAAAGACCTACAGATTTTTGTTGCATTGCATGGTTCATTCATTGTCACACAGGAAAGGAGCATATGATGAAGTATCAGATTACATCATGAATATTGTCACAAGTTTGGTATTGAACAGACGTTACAACATTTCTCAAGTAATCTTTGAATATATGAAGGAGAACTGCCAAAATAAAGGTGATAAGTATATCATGTATCCAAGATTCATAATGATGCTGATAAATGATAAGTTCAAAGATCTTCCAAAGAATAAAAGTGACATTATGGATATGAGAAACATAACGACTGGGACCATTGCAAGAATCACCAAAGAAGATGATGCAAAAACAAAACAAATGATATGCAAAATCAAGAATCCAGATTATGTTGCTCCTGAAAATGACGAATGGAGACATGAGAACAGTGATTCAGATAATGAAGATGTGAAGATGAGTGAGTTTAAAGAAAAGAATACTAGATGGTGGGTTGAGAAAGTAAAAGATGGGAAGAGAAAGAGAACTCCAAAGACGTCCCCTGCTGTTTCTATTCTGAAGAATGTAGAAAAGGGTATAGTGAAAGGGGGAGTCATAAGGAAATTAGAATTTTATATTGTTAAAAGTCTCTAATAAATCTGTCAAAATTTGTTTTGCAGGGTCTTCTGGAGAACCACAACTAAAGCTAATAGATGAAACAGTTTTGGAACCATCAGCAGTTATTCAAGAAGGAGCTGAGTTGTTATCACAATCTCTTCAAAGCTTTTTAAAGAAAAATGAGGATGCTGCTAAAGGTGTTAAAGGCAAAGAACCTGTAGGTGTTGTTCAAGATGTATCAAGTGATGAAGATTCTGAAGCTACAGAATCAGAATCAGAACTTGATCCAAATACTCTTGGAAGAGGCAAAGCACAACTCAAGAAAAGGCCTTCAAAGAAACAAAAAACATCAGATGAGGAAGACATTTCTTTTGAACCAGATCAACCCAAGAAACAAATAAAGAAACGCAAAGCATTTCAAACTGGAGTTATTCCTAGAAGTGTGCGAGGAAAGAAAGGTGAAGCTAAAGCTCAAAAAGATCAAGGAGGCAAAGGCAAGAAGCAGCCTGAATCATCTAAGGCTAAAGAACCGGAAATTCAACAGAAAGTTGGTCAAGATGACTATGTTGAAGTAAATGAGGGTGGAGTCTTTTCTTAAGAATTTCCGCAAATTCCAAAAAATATTGAGATTCCAGAATCCTCACGTCCAAAAGTTTCAGATGATTTCTTTGGCAATCTTCCACCTGCATCAGGGGATCCTTTAGAAGATTTGAATTTTGAAGATGATTTGTTCAATAATGAAGCAGTAAAGATTCTGGCAAAGAAAGTTAAAGAGCTTGAGAAGGAAAAAGTAAAGGCTGAAGAAGAACGTGATGTCTTATTGAAGCAAGTAAATAAGCTGATGAAAGCTCATGATCAAATTAGAATGGTGCTGATCAATCATGAAGAAGAAATGAAGAAAGTAAAGGATGATGGTGATAATAATTCTAAAGTAATTGAAGTTCTAACGGCAGAAATTTCTTCATTAAATGAGAAGATAAAGAATCTTCAGGATGTGAATCAGACGCTCAATCAGCTTCTCAGTGAAATGAGTGAAGCTACATCAAATGAAATGAAGGCAATGAAGTTGGAGATGGAAGCTATGAAAGCAGATAAAGTGGTGAAGGATGAACAACTTCGAATGTTATACTCTGTTATGGAAAGTCATCTGAAAATGGATGTTCAAGCTGCATTCAATGAGATTGAAGTAAGAAGAGTTGAAGAAAGAAGACTGGAAAGAGAAAGAAGACTAGCTGAAGATGCAATTCAAAAGAACAAAAATGTTGTTGAAGATATTCAGGAAGCTGGTGGTTCTTCAAGTCAAATTGATGTTGAAATGATTGATGCTGAAGTTGTTCAAGAACAAGTTGTTGAAGAACAAGATGATGAAGGTATTCAAGAACAAGAACAAGATGAACATGGTCAAGACTACATGTTAGTTGGTGAGTCTTCTCTATTCATTGATTCTGATGAAGTTGAGAAAGGCCAAAGAAGTGTTGCTACTAGAATGGAAGAAGCAGCAATTTGTACTTGTTGGTGATGCTTCTACAGTGCCTTACAACATAAAAGAAGCTGTTCGCAGAATGAAAATTATGAGAAGAAAAATGGAAGCAAAGAAAGCACGTGGAGAAGAAGTTAGTGATTCTGATGTTGAAATTCTTGGTGATGATGAAGATGAGTCTGTTCAGAAAGATGATAAGAAAAATAATGATGATGATCAAGGTGCTTCGGGATTGCTGGTAGAGAATCCTATTAACGAACAGAAAATTGAGGAGTTTCTGAATGATCAGATCAATGAACAAGAAGATGATGTTCAGCAAGAAACTTCTACATCTGGGAAACAGCACATAGATCAGGTATTCCTCACGAATCCTACTGTTATTTACTTACATGATAAACATGAGGAAGTGATTGAGGTTAGGAGGTCAAGAGAAGAGATGTTGGAGGAATTGGGATTAGAAGAAGGGAAATTTAAATTCGATATTGAAGACGAGATTCCTCAGTCATCTGAAGATATATTTGAACCAAGATATGCTTTTGAAGCTGATCATTACAATGATGTAATTGTTGAAGATGCTTCAGATTCATCTGATGAGGAAACTGATTTCCACTATTCTGGAGTTGATGCGACGTTTCCATCATTTGCGGAAATGTTCAAAGACAGAAATGAAGAGGAGATCAGGAGAAAGATCGTAGAGAAAGTATCTGCTGAGGGTATTCCTGAAATCATACCTAGAGAAAATCTTGTTGAATAAAGAAAGAAATGGTTTAAAGTCATGCCAAAGGAGAGAAAGAAACTTAGGGCACTTCAATTCTTCACACACAACAAAGATCTTTCTTGGGGTGACATTCTTTCTTGGGGATATTTGGAAGATTTACAAGTTTATGCAATCAGAAGAGAACAGGGAGTGCAGTATTTTGAATTTTTGGCAGATATAAAAACTCTTCCATGGTGGGACGTAGATGAATTGGTTAAAACAAAGAACATTAAAGAATTTTACCATGGTTTGGATGTGAAGCAGCATGATCAACATTTATGGAACTATGTGAAGCTACAAGCGAAGAAAAGATATCCTGATTGGAAACCACATTTCCCAGATCAAATTGTCAGAATCTTAGAAAATGGTGAAAAAGATATTACTCTGGATATCAAGCCTCCTCGTTGTTTGAAGAATATGCCTTTACGGGAAATGGAGCAAGATTTCCATGAAGATTTTGAAGGGTGGTTATACAATCAATCTACAGCCGAGGCAATAATTTCATTACATAACAAGTCCACTGGAGAAGCAAGAAGGATCTGTGTGTTAGATCCCATGTGGCTTGTGAATTGCTCAAAGAAAGACATAGATTGCCTGTTTTACAACAAGATAGTTTATGAAAGGCCTGACAGAGAGCAAGCAATGCAATATCAAACAATTGTGGATGTTTGTTTTGCGCAAGACATCAATTCTGGAAGATACTGGAAGACAAAATGGAGAGATCTGGAGATTGATGAGTTTCTGAAAAAGTATAAGCGTGAACAAAGATCTAAAAAGATTGCTGAAAGAGCTGCTGAAGTAGGAAAACGGAAGTTGGGAATTATGCCACCAACAGATCAAACACCGATTGAATCAGAAGAGAACAAAATACCAAAATGGGATCGGAAGCGTGATGGTGATCCTGTTTACAGAAATTAGTGGTTGACCGAAGGAAGACATAAAAGAAAAAGAATGTTAGAAGAAAAAGCAGAGAAGAGAAGACAGAGAGCACGCGAAAGAAGACGCAACAGGAGGAATTAAAGACTTTGCTGGAAGGAACTACAGCTACATCCGAGGGGGAGTCTGTTAGTACATACGTCTGTAGCTTCCGTCAGCATGAAGTCATGTTTTGTATATTTGTGTCTTTTGTAATGTGTATGTTTGTATGTATGTTAGATTAAGCATATCAGGATATGGGACGTTAGTGTAAAAGTGCTGTATTTTGTTGGCTATACCAGCCGATCGGACAACCGTCCGATCGGTTAGCCCAGCCGATCGGACAGACGTCCAATCGGTCAGCAATGCCAGCCGATCGGACAGCATCACATGCTAGCCGATCAGACAGCACTTCTTCTATCCTGAGTCTGCCTATAAATACCTGTCCGATCAGGTCATTTATAACTTTTGCACTTTTGACTCTCTATTTAGTGTCTGTCTTCTACAGGAGCTTTGTACTTTCAGAACGATAAATAGAAAGAATAGACCGTGTTTAATCGTTGAATTATGTGTTGATTATCTGTGATTTGTCATAATGGATTCCGCACATTAGACAAAGTCGATTCACCCTGTTCCTTAAGATCAGATCCTGAGCAAAGGGACCTCACGTAATTGCATTGATTTGTGTTGATTTGATTGTAGATAAGTCTCAACTTACAAATAAGTGAATGTGACTTGTATGTATGTATGTATGTAGATATGGAACTGTAGCGTGTGTAAGTAGTGTGAACCTTGTATGTACGTACATATGAATGGGATACGTATGAATGTACTTAGATATATGAAAGTGTATACACGTGTTGTAATCTAATGATTGTAGATCACTGGTATACGTATATGTGAAAATGTGGGTTTTTAATATGTTTGAGATTACGTACTGCTAACCATGTTACTATTGAGAATGAAATAAGTGGAGTGCAGGTATGGGAATGTCGGACTCTCGAGGAATTGATGTCGGACTCGAGTAAATAAAATTGAGAGGATGTTTCAATGGAATACCTTACGTAGTTAGAATGTGATATAGCCTTTTAAGTATATGTATTAAATTATATATGATGTTACCATGTACTAACGTGTTGGTTATATATGGTGACCGCAGGTTAGTCAGATATTCATGATGGACAAGTGAACAAGGTTCGAGTTGAAGATCATGGATTGTACGGGAAAGTGGTCATGTTATTTGTAATTATTTGTTAACATAGTTACATTAAATAAATGATGAATGATGTATTTATGTTAAAAGGGTTGACCTAAACGGTATTCAAGTATGATAGAGTAGTTAAAAGAAAGAAATTTTACGGTTCATTTTCCGCTGCGTCGCTTTGGGTCAAATCATGATTAGGTTCTTATAGCCAATAAAGCCAGTATTTTATGTGATCAAAAGTCAATTCACGAAATTCATAATTAAAGGAAATAAACCCTCTAGATCCACGAAATTCATCTCTCTGATGAAAACTGCAAGCTATATAAGAAAAGGGTCTATAGTGTATTTGATTTCTATAATCACTAACACTAAAGGAAAAGAACTAAAAGACATTCCAGTAGTGTCTCAGTTTCCAGATGTATTTCCAGAAGAATTACCAGGACTACCGCCAGACAGAGAAGTCGAATTCAGAATTCACCTATTACCAGGAACAACACCAATTGCCAAAGCACCTTACCGTTTGGCACCCGCAGAAATGCAGGAATTAAAGAAACAATTAGATGAATTGTTGGAGAAAGGATTCATACAGCCAAGCTCATCGCCATGGGGAGCACCAATTTTATTCGTTAAAAAGAAGGACGGGTCAATTCGTATGTGCATTGACTACCGTGAATTAAACAAAATCACAATTAAGAATCGGTACCCATTACCGAGAATTGATGATCTGTTCGATCAATTGCAAGGAGCTCGATTTTTCTCTAAAATCGATTTAAGGTCAGGATATCATCAATTAAAGGTACAGGAAGAGGACATTCCTAAAACCGCCTTCCGAACAAGGTATGGTCATTATGAATTTACTGTCAAGCCATTTGGTTTAACCAATGCCCCAGCTGCATTTATGGATATGATGAACCGAATATGTAAGCCATATTTGAATAAATTCATAATTGTCTTTATAGATGATATTCTAATTTACTCTAAAAGTAAAGAAAATCATGCAAAGCATTTGCACGCCCTTTTAAGTCTACTAAGAAAGGAAAAACTTTATGCTAAATTTTCAAAATGCGAGTTTTGGTTAGAACAGGTACAGTTTCTTGGACACTTAGTCAATCATGAAGGAATTCAGGTGGATCCCACCAAGATCGAGGCAATCACCAAGTGGAAAACCCTTGAGTCACCAACCGAGGTTAGAAGTTTCTTAGGATTGGCTGGTTATTATAGAAGATTTATTCGAGATTTTTCTAGAATAGCCATTCCCTTAAGTAAGTTAACCTGTAAATCCATTAGGTTTGAATGGGGACCAAAACAAGAATAAGCATTTAGAATTCTTAAGCAAAAACTAACCCATACACCCATACTAGCGTTACCAGAAGGAACTGAAGACTTTGTAGTCTATTGTGATGCTTCCAAACTAGGTTATGGATGTGTATTAATGTAACGCCAAAAGGTTATAGCCTATGCATCTAGACAACTTAAGAATCATGAAGAGAATTATTCAACCCATGATCTAGAATTAGGAGCCATAATTTTTGCCCTTAAGATTTGGAGACATTACCTTTATGGTAGTAAGTTTACCATATTCACTGATCATAAAAGTTTAAGGTATGTTTTCGGGCAAAAGGAGTTGAATATGAGACAAAGAAGCTGGATGGAAATGCTTAGTGATTATGATTGTGATATCCAGTATCATGCAGGAAAGGCAAATTGTAGTTGCTGATGCTTTAAGTCGAAAGTATCATGAAAAGCCAAAAAGAGTACGTTTTCTTAAATTAAATCTACAAGTAGATCTTGTAGATTTAAATGAGCAAATTAGAAAAACACAAGAATCAGTAATCAAGGATGATACTGAAAAACTAAAAGGTATGATTAAGGAATTAGAACAAGGAACAAATGGAATTTGGAGATTCCATAAAAAGAGAATGTGGATACCTAAATTAGGGAACCTGCGTCATCATATATTAGAAGAAGCCCATAAATCTAAATATACAATGCATCCTGGAAGTGATAAGATGTATCAGGATTTAAGAAAGAATTTTTGGAGGATAGGAATGAAAAAGGACATAGCAACCTATGTTTCTAAATGTTTAACCTGTTCACAAGTTAAAGCTGAACACCAAAAACCTTCAGGTTTGTTACAACAGCTAGAAATGCCAGTGTGGAAATGGGAATTGATAACAATGGATTTTGTTACCAAATTACCCAAAACAAGGAAAGGTAATGATACAATCTGGGTGATTGTAGATAGACTAACCAAGTCAGCTTATTTTCTATCAATGAAAGAAACTTTCAGTATGGAACAGTTAGCTAAATTATATGTAAATGAAATAGTTTCACTACATGGAATTCCTTTATCAATTATTTCTGATAGGGATAACCATTTTACCACTCATTTTTGGTCAAGTTTCCAAAAAGCAATGGGAACCAAGTTAAATCTAAGCACAACTTACCATCCTCAAACAGACGGACAAAGCGAAAGGACAATTCAGACAATGGAAGATATGCTTAGAGCTTGTGTAATTGATTTCGGAGGTAATTGGGACGATCACTTACCTTTAATAGAATTTTCTTATAATAACAGTTATCACACAAGTATCAACGCTGCACCATTCGAAGCACTTTATGGACGAAAGTGCCGAACCCCAGTCTGTTGGGCAGAAATTGGGGAAAAGCAACTATCTGGACCTGAGATAGTGCAAGAAACAACCGACAAGATTAGTCAAGTCAAGGAACGACTGAAAGCAGCACGTGATCGACAGAAGAGCTATGCTGATAACCGACGCAAACCATTGGAATTTCAAGTAAAAGATAAAGTATTGTTAAAAGTCTCTCCTTGGAAAGGAGTAGTAAGATTTATTAAACGAGGGAAGCTAAGTCCCAGGTATATTGGACCTTATGAGATTATTAGAAGAATAGGACCTGTAGCCTATCAACTACAACTGCCAGAGGAAATGTCAGGAATACATGATGTATTTCATGTATCAAATCTCAAGAAATGTCTAGCTGATGAATCACTGGTAGTACCTCTTAAGGATATAGAGGTAAATGAACAACTTAAATTTGTAGAAAGGCCTCTACAGATTGAAGACAGGAAAGTCAAGAATCTCAAGCACAAGAGATTAGTTCTGGTCAAAGTGAAGTGGGACTCCAAAAGAGGACCTGAGTACACATGGGAGCTTGAATCAGAAGTGCAAAAGATATATCCACACTTATTCTAGTAGATCTCGAGGACGAGCTCTAAAACAAGGTGGGGAGGATATAACAACCCTAAAGAAAACCAACACCCTCATAAATTTTCCGACACCCTAAAAATATTTAAAACATCTCAATATGTCTTAAAATACCCCCCATACGTGAAAACGGGCCTCGAATACCTTTTATATATTTAAAATTAATTAAAAATGGAATTTTTGGGTTTCAGGCGGGCCGCGTAAGCCTTCGCTTAACCGTACGCGGGCCGCGACAAGGTGAAAGCTGGCTAAACCCTGGGCCGCCACGTGGCCCAACACATGTCAACCCCATATGCTCACCCGGATCAGCTATGCCGTTGACTCCCTTTGACACGGGCCGCGTAGCCCGTTGTCTTACCTTACGCGGGCCGCGTAAAAAAGCCAAATTAGGCCCTATAAGTAGCATGCATTGGCCTTCAGTCAGAAATCGTTCACGAATACTTTCTCTCTCGAATTTCTTAAGGAATAGGCATAATCTCGGGTATAATACCCCCCTAAATAACAAAGTTCTGCTCCGTTGTAAGTATTATAACCCCTGGATACGTATTAGATACTCTGCCCGATTGATCTAGGGTTCCGTAACGGCTGTCGTGGTTCTGCCCGACGTAGTCGTTGGAATGTCGTCTCGGGGAGGGTATTACTAATGTTAAAATGGGTTATTATACTAACACGCGTGCATTTGTGTAATTTATAGATTATTCCTAAGAAATCCTTACAGAAAATTTAAGACAACAAAGTGAGTAATCTCCTTTTTGTAAACTGATTTTACAAAACCTTAAATATTTTACAATGCAATTTAGCAGTGATTGAGTCTTTGTAATTCTACGATTACTGCCGGTATGTTGGGGTTTTGTATACAAAATGTGAGACACGTTACCATTGGACGAAGAGTTAGCCAATGTGTAATATGACCCACCAGTCAGGATTGACAGTACTGAATGAGTAATTGATAGATATAAACATTGTAATCGCTCTCAATCCTGTTTAAATTAAATTAATTTTTGTTGATTAAACTGGGATTCACTCACCAGTATTTCCCACTGACAAATGTTTTTAAAACGCGTTTCAGGTAACACAATGTGAAAGCCAATTAGAAGCCAGCTGGATAGCACTGAAGGCTTGGAAAAGTGGCTATAAAAGTTACCTAAATAAAGAAGGCGTTTTAATTAAATAAAATGGGAGTTATCCCTATAAATCAATTTGTAATGAAAACTTGGGTTTTATCCCAATGTGTTTATTTCTATAAAGTGTGGTGTTTTACTCTGATAAAATATTTCCTAACTACGATCCTGATGTAAATTCCACTGCCAAATTAATAAACACCGATACCACCGACACTGAGTTCGCGGCCGCCCATTCCCGGGACAGATAGGGGGCAGGGGTTGCAACAACATAAATGTAACGAAATGACAAGTCACGTACCTTCAAAGATTATCCTTCAAGGGTGCGTCCGTTCCAACTTGACCGCTTGAAGATTCACCCGCTTTGCCAATAGAGTTCAACCAACATCGTGTTTAGAACTCGTATTATCACATATTACACGTAATTCATTAAATTTGCAAATTACGCGTTTCTTACATAATTTCAACATATCAACATTCGCTTAGGCATTTTAACAAACACCTTGCGGGCAAGATTCTTATACATCTTTTATCTAGTTCATTACTAACTTTTAACCAAGTTTCAATTATCAAAATCAAGCCCTTAGGTTTCATGAACAATATCAAGAACTTGCATCATAACATTTGTTTTCACAATCTTAACACTCAATTTCATGTGTTCATCATATTGCTATAAAAACCCACTTAACACATATATGGGTGATCATCAAATCCCTAGTTTTCAACACTAATATTTCATCAACTTTTCAACTAGGGTTTGTTTCTAGGTATGGATTCAACACAATTTAGCCATACCATCTAACATTTATTCTAGAATTTCATCTATGAGTGTTCATCATAGAATCATAACTTCACCAAACATGAAAATTAAACATACCTTGTGATCCCCTCACTTGAGTGATCACTAAATTCAGCTTGGTTTTGATTTTTGATAAGTTTTCTTCTTGGATTTAGACAATTTTCGTGAATTAGGGTTCAAGGGAGAGAACCCCTTTTTGGCTATGTGTAGAGATCGACCAGAACACACTTTTTGTGTGTTTTGGTTTTTTTTTTTTTTTTTTAATCAAAACCCTTTCCACACTTAACCCTTTTAGTCCCTCTAGTTATCAAAGGTTATAAAAAGGGTTACCAATTCAAGTTTCCTTATTATTTTAAAAACACATAACTAACTAAGTTAATTATTCCTAGTTATTTTATCCTTGGTTATAACTGACTTATAATTTACATATATAATTTTATATTTTGAGGGTGTTACAGAAACAATTGTTGTAATTTGATTCCGTTGTATTGTAATTTGACAATTTGGAATGAAATGAAATCAATTTTTGTTATAATTGTTGTCGCAAATAGTGTTATGAAGTCTCAAGCAATCTCGTTCGTCTCACTTCGATGTTTCCGCCATCGGTTGGGGTGTGACACAACACCCCATACCCATTAGTTTTAGATAAGTGAAGGCGGATGAGGTGGAAGAGAAAAGTGACTTATAATTTATCCTTGGTTATAACCGACTTATAATTTACATATATAATTTTATATTTTTGGGGTGTTACAGAAATAATTGTTGTAATTTGATTCCGTTGTTTGCATAAGATTGATTGTGTGTGTTTTGTGAATTTGCCAGGTTATATATGTTACACCCAAATAGTGGTTGAAAAGTGAGTTTTAATGCAAAATTAGCGAGCTGTCAAATATTCTGCCCGTCGGACATGCTTAAGGACCGTAAGGGTTTGGTCTTATGGTCCGTAAGACCTTAAAAATCAATTTTTTTAAAAGTGTCAATTTTAGTCCCTGCAGTTGGGTTGTGTGTCATTTTATGCTATAATTACATAGTTAGGCATGTTTTAGGCATCTTAAGGTGTATACAAGCATGTGTAATGTATGAATATGTTTGAATATACTTCTGAGAAAATATATTCTCGGTGTATGACTCGGTTTTTAAATATAAATGCGTATTTCGTAATTGATTATGTATAAATAAACAAGTATGATTAAAATGCAATTTCCATTATGATCGAAGTCTAGAGATTTCAAGGATTGAAATGAAATGCAAATACAAGCTTTCTAAAAATTGAAGTACAAAAATATGGAACATTACAGTCTCCCATACTTTTGGAAATTTCGTCCCAAAATGTATTCAAGAGGAAGACTCGGGAAAAAGATGCGGGTACTTGGTCTTCATGTCGCTTTCACGTTCCTAAGTAAATTCGGCACCACGCTTTCCTTCCTAACGAACCTTAACTATGGGAATGTGACTACGCCTGAGCTGTTTGGTTCAACGATTTTATGTCTGTTTTTCGTTCGATGTTATTTTTTAATTTTTTTTATTTTAATTTTATTAGCTCTTCTAACGTTGATGGTCGCTAGCAGTGGTGTGGCATTATTGCTACTTGGCACGGTTTTACGAATGCATTTAACCAATTAAGTTTTCTACTATTAATTTGTTTCGAGTTTACCGCTATACCTTCTTTACTTAAGAAAAATTATTTTTTACGTGCAAATTTTTATGTTCGTGTGAGTATAACTTTGATTTTCTCTTCGTTTCAACTTAAACTTTTTTTTTTTTTGGAAATGAGTCAGGTTAAATATAATACGATTTCGTCTTAAACATCATTTTTTACGCGTATATTTTTATGTACGTTTTGGAATAAATTCGAGTTGGTGTATGTTTCGACATAAACCTTTTTGGAAAACGAGTCAGGTCAAATATACTATGTTTTCATGATTATTTTATGACTGTTTTGTAAATTTTGTTTCGATCTGAGTGGAGTCGAATTGTGATTTCCTTTTCCCCTTTTTAAAAGCTCTAATTAATGTTGGTGCATATGTCTGTCGACTTCGTCTTGTATCGAGTCTTGTAATCGATTAGATAGATCAGGGCACGAAATACGAGAAAAACGAGAATCATATAGTTTGGGGCCATTTCGCACGAAATTGTAAAGCCAATTCACACGAAATGGATATGTTAGCATAGGCCATTTCGTACGAAATGGCATAGGCCATTTCGTTTGAAGCCGTTTCATACGGAATGGCTTGCCTATATATACGTGCCTTGTTCATTTCATTTGTAACTTTTCTGATTCCGGTACCGAGGTGCTGCCGAAGTGTCTACAGGCTGTAAAACGTTGTTTTATCAATAAACAAGACAATTAGAGTGTATATCAAGCTAATTCAAAGTCAATACGTTTGTTTCCGCCTCTCGTATTGATTAGAACTCTTCTGAACGACTCGTTTTGGTCGTGCAAACGATCCTACATGTGGTATCAGAGCTCAGGAGGAAGAGTTCTTACCGATTTCAGCTTAATTTCATCAAATTCTTTCTTCTACACCTTCTTTTACAAGAATTTTCAAAATTAAACAAGATTTCACGGTTAAAATGGCTTGATTTTCGCATATTATAAGCGAAACACTGTTTTAACAAATCCTTGAAAGAATTAGACCTAAAATCGACCTAAAACTTGATCAATTTGACAAAAAACTGGCCGAGAGTATGACATCAGCACCATTCCGCACGGATTGAACCTTCATTTCGCTTGAAACTACACTCCATTTCGCACGAAGTAGGTACAAGGGTCCATTTCGTTTGAAAGTTAGACATTTCGTACGAAATCATCCATTTCGCATCAAGTGATCCCATTTCGTTTGAAAGTGAACCATTTCGCATCAAGAGGTCCATTTCATTTGAATAGGTCAATTTCGTTTGAAGAAGTTCATTTCGTTTGAAGAGGTCCATTCCGCACCAAATCCAATTCGTGTGAATAGTGCCATTTCGTTTGAAAACTGAGTTTGTGAAACATTTTACCGAAACATGGAAGAAGAGTTTTACAACACGTTTGCTACTGCCCCGGGTACTCCTGTTACCATTGCTCAGAGTGTGAACATGGAAAATGAAACAGGAACGTTACAGAAACCTCCAAAATTGATGGGCGTTGAAGAATACTATTGTTGGAAAGACCGGTTCGAAAATTGGGTTCAAGCAAATCATTTAAGGTCTTGGGAGTGTATCGAAAAGAAGTATGTTAAACCTCGTACAGATGTGGGAGTTATCAAAACTATTTCTGAATTGACGGATAAAGAGAGAGATATGTATAAGGCAGAAAAAATGATGATTAGTTTACTCCAGCAAGCTGTGAAAGAAAACATCTTCATATTACTTCAACACGATGGTACTTCACGTTCGATTTGGGAAGCACTTCGAATTAAGTTTGAAGGAAGTACGGATATGATCAGAAGTAAGAAATCATTACTAAAGAAAGTATTTGATTTGTTTACTAGCTTGCAGGATGAATCTACAAAGAAGCTCATTGAGAGATATTGTCATTTAGTGCGATCAATGTCACTATTGGATATCAACAAAGATCGAGAAGAATGGGTTGACAAATTAGCTGATGCTTTACCTCAAAAAGAATGGGGTACATATATCTGATGATCTTAAAGAACACTGGAGAATATGATAAATTGACAATTTCTCAGTTTATTGAAAAACTTGAAGGACAATATCTTGAACAACAAAAGATTGCTAGAATGAACAATCCAAGTGGTCAACAAGACATCAAGATGTATTACAAAGGGAATGTTAAGAATGTTGAAGCAAGTCCGAAGGTCCAAACCGTTTTCAATGCAGAAAACTCATCCGTATCAGTTAATCAAAGTCCAATCAGCAACAGTGGATTTTCTTCATACTCAAATGTTAATCCGAATGTTTCAACCTCAAGTTATCAGTCTCAAAGCTCAAACAATGGTAATGGTCATGTGATACAATGCAACATCGCGTTGCATCTTCAGAACGGTCAAAATTTCTCTGAAGAAGTCGCTAAAGGTCATATGGCATTACTAGCTACAGTGTTAGAATCATATGAGGGTTTGGTTGCAGGAAGAATCGGAAATCCTATGTTGACAAAAGAGGATTACGATCAGATTGATGCTGAGGAAATGGAGCTTATGGATATTAAGTGGTGTTTAGCGAGTGTGTTGAGGAGAGATGAGAAATTTAAGCTAATTGCAGGAAGAGATGACTTCCGTGATGCTAATGTTTCTACTTTAGGTTTTGATAAATCTAAAGTTACTTGTTTTCGATGCAGGGAAAAAGGACATATCAAGAGGGAATGTACCAATCGAGAAGCAGGTGGAGCTCAGAATCCGTTCGGGAATAATGATTATTATCGGAAAGCTATATATCAACAAGTTGCTCAACAACCATCATCATCCCATGCTATTGAAGATGGAAAGAAAAAAGCTTATCTAGTTAATCAGATGGAAAGAAAAAAGCTCATCCCATGTTGGGACAAATACATTCCGGCTGATTCCAAGTTTGGAGCTTTCATTGCACAGATCATTCAAGAGCTAGATTTGATGAAGGAATGGATGGATGTGTTTGCTGATGATGAAAAAAGTCAAGATGAAGAGTCTGTCTCTTCAGAAGAAAGCTCAGAAAAGACAACAGTCTTTGATCAATCATCAACTGATAGCAGTGATGATGAAGAAGAAATATAAATAAACATTGGAAAAACTCAATTATCTCCTGAAAGTTTTAAATTTTATTTTGCAGATAGATTGGAGAAACTAAAGGAGAAACGAGCAGCAAAGAATCAGAAAAAGGTAAAATGCGAGAATGTTACTCAGGAAGAAAAGTCTGAACAGAGTGAAGAAGATAAAGTTGCTGAGAAGGTGGTTGAAGTTGAAAAGATAATCGAAGTTGAAAAAATTGTTGAGATCACGAAACCTTGTCTAAAATGTTTGGAACCATGCAAACATTGTGAAGAGAAAGATGAGATGATTAGTGAGCTTGATAAGATGAAAGAAAAATTATTGTTCGATGTTAAGTATGTGAAAGAATCGTATGATGTGTTGAACAGAACTGTGAATAGTCTACAAAAGACAAATTCAGAAAGAGAAGATGCTTTAACCATGATGAATGCAGTGATGATGTCAAAGCAGAAGGCTATCAATCACTATATTGAAGAATGTGCAAAGTTGAAGCAGGAGTTGGAGACATAAAAGATAGAAAATGAAAGAATCAGACGATTGTTGCAAAGTTATTCAAGTTCTGATTATTTGATTGATAGAATTTATCCAACTGTTGCAGGGTTTGAAGCCTTTCAGGACAAGAAGTCAGAAGAGAAGGATACTGGTAAGAAACAAAGTGCAAATTATAACAAGTGTCCGCCTCCGATCTGGGAAGGTTATTCTCCCAGAAAACCAAATGAGGAACAAGTCAAAAAGGCAGTCAATATAAAGTTAAAGTCCGAAACAACTGATGATTTACCAGACAACATTGACGTCATATTCACATCGTCTGACACTGATCATGAGTCTGAGTTAATAAAGAAAGTGGTCGATCAGGTGTTGGATAAGGATGAGGAGTCAGAGTCAAAGTCTGAGTCTGAAAGTTCGAGTTCGTTGGTCAACAGTTCAAAATCATCGGTCAAAAGGGTTTACAATAAAGAATTTTTGTTATCAAAAAATAATCTGAATGATGAAACATTCAAAGTAGCATATACTTTGAATGATTCAGACAAATTATATTCTGATGAAGAATTTCCAATAAGAAGTGTTCAAATTGAAAAGATTAAAAAGGTTTTCAAATTAACATAAATTAATATTTCTGAAATAAAAGATGTAAATCTTACTGAAAAACCTAAAAAATATACTTCAAGAGTTCAACAAAGATTGAACAAGAAAAAAGGTTACAGTTCTGGTTCTGGTTTTCAAAAGAAATCAAACCATAACAGTAAGAGTTAATTACACAAATGGGTCCTGTGGTTTATAGCTTTTTTCGCCTTTGGGTACTAACTTTTTTTTTTAACATGTTTAGGTCTCATGGTTTCAATTTTGTAACACCTTTGGGTACTAACACCAAAATTAGTTAATTAATGACCAAAATGCCCTTGCTTTTTTTTTTTTTAAGATTATCAATGTAACACATTTGGGTACTAACACCTAATTTTATTTAAGATTACAAAATCTATTTTTTTTTATTTTCATCTTTTTATTATATCTCTTAATTAACATAAAGTCTATTTATTTTTTTATTTTCATATTTTTATTAAATTTCTTATTTAACATAAAATCTACTAGTTACACCAGTAAAATCTACTAGCAATATAGTTTTATGTAAATTAAATATTTTACTCGTTTTAAATAATGTAAACCTTACTCGTTTTCAATTTTGGATAGATAGGATAGATAATAATAAATATATAAACTGTATAAGTTCTAAAATAGTAAAATGTAAATGAATAAAAAAACGAGTTAAAAAAAGGCTTAATTTTTTTTCATGAAAGATATTTATTTTTATCAATCATATCTATCCAAAATTGAAAACGAGTAAGGTTTACATTATTTAATAAAAATATGAAAATCTACTAACTATATAGTTTTATGTAAATTAAATTTCTTAGTCGTTTTAAATAATGTAAACCTTACTCGTTTTCAATTTTGGATAGATATGATTGATAATAATAAATATCTTTCATGAAAAAAAAATTAAGCCTTTTTTAACTCGTTTTTTTGTTCATTTACATTTTACTATTTTAGAACTTATACAGTTTCTATATTTATTATTATCTATCCTATCTATCCAAAATTGAAAACGAGTAAGGTTTACATTATTTAAAACGAGTAAAATATTTAATGTACATAAAACGATATTGCTAGTAGATTTTACTGGTGTAACTAGTAGATTTTATGTTAAATAAGAAATTTAATAAAAATATGAAAATAAAAAAATAAATAGACTTTATGTTAATTAAGAGATATAATAAAAAGATGAAAATAAAAAAAAATAGATTTTGTAATCTTAAATAAAATTAGGTGTTAGTACCCAAATGTGTTACATTGATAATCTTAAAAAAAAAAAAAACAAGGGCATTTTGGTCATTAATTAACTAATTTTTGTGTTAGTACCCAAAGGTGTTACAAAATTGAAACCATGAGACCTAAACATGTTAAAAAAAAAAGTTAGTACCCAAAGGCGAAAAAAACTATAAACCACAGGACCCATTTGTGTAATTAACTCTAACAGTAATTTTAAAAAGAAAGGTTTAGGCTTCATTCCACCCAAAAATCATAAAAATGAGAAAATTTCTAAAACAAAAACTGTATTTGTTTCAGGTGCTTCTTCTGAGGAAGAAGAAAAGAGCTCATTCTGGAAACAATCGAACAGAGAGTTCTTTGCAGAAAAACAAAAGTTTGAAAAGAATGGAGTTTATCAGAGAAAGGAGACAAGAACATGTTATCGATGTCAAGAAGTTGGTCACATCGCCTGGAATTGTCCAAAGGCAACCAACACAAAACAGGAAGTTGTTTCTAAACTCAAAGAAAAAGTTATTGATAAAACTGAACCACCAACTGAAAAATTCAAATTGTTTAAAAATTCAACATATGAAGTTGGTGAATGTTCGAAAAGGTTTTACAAAAGAAGGGTGAATCTTGACAACCAAATGTGGGTTGTTAAGAAATCTGATGTGAAATCTGGCGATGAATCTGACTCGTCAAAGTCAGAGGAGCCACAAGTTGAGCCAAAAGGAGAAAATTCAGTTCCGCCAATGGATGATGTCAACTTTCCACCATTACGAACTGAAAATTTTAAACAAAAAGTTGGTAAAGTGGATATTTCGAATCAATTTTATTCTGAAAAGAAGGAATTTGATGTCGAAAAGACGTTTAATGGCAAAGTAAAAAATATTTTTGGAAAGATGGTTAAGGGAAAGGCCAAAGGGGTAAAGGAATTTTATGAATCAAAAAGAAATATTCAAACCCCGAGTGAAATTGAAAAGGTCACACTCAAAGCTGGTCAGGCTTGGGTGTCTGTATTCCATACTTAAAAATCCTGACTTGCCGGAGCTCCCAAGTTGGTAATCGTGGAGCATGAATCGGCATCTTTCTCAAAATTCAAAATTGTTATATTTCGACTTACAAGTGGTATTGGTTGATGAGAACCTACAAGTGGTTAATCAAGGTCATTAAGTTGAACTTGATTTAACTTTCATTCAAGTGATATTTTTTTACAAGTGGTTGTAGAACAAAGTGATGAACAAAACCCCGTTTTTACAAGTTGTTTCAACAAAACTAATTTTCCGGAAAAACCATTTGATTAAAACAAACTTAAGTGTTTTGAAATCATAATGGGAAAATAGTTTGTTGTCAGGGGGAGTTCTGATTTTTTAGGCCAAGTGAATGGAGAATTGAAGCAATTCACATCAGTTTGTCAATTTTTTTTTTAAAATGGTTTTGAATTTTAGGGGGAGTAAGAATTTTCAGAAAATCCAAAAACATTATAAAATTTAAAATCCAAAAAAAAAGCATGATAAAATCAAAAATGAGTTTTGTTGTGAAAAAGAGGAAATGATAGTACATCAGTAGACAATCACAGTACGCTAAAGTTTTGGAAAGTCAAAAATGTGATAAACGGTCTCACTGATGATATGCCAGTAGGTTTTCGCACGCTTAGTAGATTGTGTTCGAGATATAAACCTAAATTTCTAAGCTACTTAGTTCGTGGGGAACATCTCTCGGATATATGGGTAACCCCCGAAATCTTGTGTGAAAGGCTTTCTATTTCTGACATACTAGGTCTTTGTGCGTGGTGATATCTGGGGTATTATACCAGGACTTCTGATTTTGCGGGAGCAATAGCCTAGTCCTCGTATAATACTTTGCATTGCTTTAATCTTAAAGCTCGCCCTCAGCATAAAAAAATGATGAAACATTGAAAAATGCTAATCATGTGCTGTTGAAAAGAAAAAGATTCTCTAAAAGGAACCCACCGAAAAGCGAACCATCATCTCTCTGATTTTGCGGAAGCAATAGCCTGAGCTCTCATGGTCTCGCATTTAACCCCTTACAGATATCATTAGTGTACATTCACCTGTAAGACTGAATATAGGACTCTGGAACACGCGAATAAGTTTATGTTCTTAAAACACTAATCTCGTATCTCGAAACAGTTGAAATTTGTGTGAAAATTTAAGTGGATCAGTATACTGACAATCTAAGTGAATCGTTTAGAACTTAAAGTGTTTAAAGCTCAACGGTGCTAGTGATTGGTCTCAAAAACTGATATGATCCTCTTACACAAACTTACAAAAATATTGTTTGTAAATATTTCTTTACTGCTTTTTTTAAAAACAAAAACCCAAAAAGAATGTGTTTTAGTATAAAATTTAAAAAAAAAATCAAAAAGATTTTAATTCATCTTATTTTCGACAACTGATGTTGAAAAGCTGATTTTCAAAATTCCGAGTGCTAAACATGACGACAACAGGGTTGGGAAAGTTTGTTAGATTTGAGAAATGATTTTGATATGATTAAATGGTTCATATTTGTATATTTCAAATACAAGTGGTTAAACAGGGATTCTAAATTTGTTAAATCTTAACTATTGTGAATCTTATTGTTAGGTAGAGATTTGTGCAGGTCCCCGTGCATAAGCCTGAGCGGAGTGTGAGCCAGGTCACGATCTTGGAACAAGAGCTATTTCAGACTGCGATCCCAGCTTATCGAAAGGGGGAGTCTGAAGACATCAAGAGGGAGTCTAAGGATGTAAGAGTCAGATAAAGAATTTATGAAATCAACATCCAAGGGGAATATAGCTGCTGATGCTGATAAAGAGTAGAGAGAAGATTGAGGATGCTTACAATGTTAGATACTTTGGAGAGCACGAGAAGACTGATCAAGACTGAAGATGTGACATACCGAAGACTCGACACTGAAGACTTCGTCAACATCCAAGGGGGAGTCTGTTGGTGCATATGTCTGTCGACTTCGTCTTGTATCAAGTCTTGTAATCGATTAGATAGATCAGGGCACGAAATACGAGAAAAACGAGAATTATATAGTTTGGGGCCATTTCGCACGAAATGGTAAAGCCAATTCGCACGAAATGGATATGTTCATTTCGTACGAAATGGCCTATGCCATTTCGTTTGAAGCCGTTTCGTACGGAATGGCTTGCCTATATATACGTGCCTTGTCCATTTCGTTTGTAACTTTTCTGATTCCGGTACCGAGGTGCTGCCGAAGTGTCTACAGGCTGTAAAACGTTGTTTTATCAATAAACAAGACAATTAGAGTGTATATCAAGCTGATTCAAAGTCGATGCGTTTGTTTCCGCCTCTCGTATTGATTAGAACTCTTCTGAACGACTCGTTTTGGTCGTGCAAACGATCCTACAATTAATCTCTTTTGATTATACGTGTTAGCTTTTCCGTTAAACCTGTTACGTTTTCTATGTATGCCTTGGCTCACTATAATACGTTATGATTGTGCGGTATAAATTTGACTTACTTTATGTTTTGATCCAATCGCAATGTTTATATAGGTTACATTGAGTTTAATCAGATACGTCGAAAGGTGTGTTTTCATATGGTTAACGCATCACATAATGTTTGGACTAATTCATTCGATGTTTGCGATATACCCGCACCGCAATGCGCACGGGTCTTATTGCTAGTTACATACTAAATATAATAGTTTGTTATCGAAATTCTATCTGTTTGCATGAAATTGATCCGAATCGTCAATATATAAACGGACTTGTATTTTAGTGGGTTGAGTTACCGTACAAAGGGTTTAAAAATAAGAAGGGTAAGAAGTCACCATAGAGTGACAAGTGTCCAAAGAGGAATCAAGTAAGAAGAGTAATTTTGTCCAAAGAATATAAAAAGAATATGCACATGTGAGGCACATGCTATTTCTCCCTCATTTTTTAAACGCCCGTAACTTTTTACACGTTATTTGATTTTTAAGAATTTCGAAAACCCAGATGTGTATTACACAATTGACATAACATAAAACACAATGAGTATGAAACTAAAATACAATGGAAAGTAAACCAAAAATACAATCGATAACAACATATAAAAGACAAAATGGACAACAGATTAAAGCACAATGGACATAACGTAAAACACAATGATTATCAAACTAAAAACGCAATGGAAAGTAAACTAATAACACAATTGATAATAGCAGATAAAAGACATAATGGAAAACAGACTAAAACATTATAGACAACAGCCAAAAACGTAATAATAAAAACGTTTTTCCGGCGACCGGAGACTAATGACGTTAGCGTTCTGTTAGTCAGGGTCCATTGGAGTCCAATATGTAAATACTTGGGACTACCAATGATTATTTTTGTAGTTGAGACTGTTAGTGGTCATTGGCCAACGACGAATACTTAAGATTATTAAAATCCAATATTCTAAAAAATTAATCCATATGTAATATTTTTTTTACCCAAATCACCTCATTACTAAAAAAAAAAATCAAAACGGTCATAAGAATGATTGGGTCCAAAATCATTTTCGATATTCTCGCCCTTTAAAATAAGAACAAAAGAATCTCCAATATGGTAAGCAACGTTATTTCTTGTATGAAATCAGCAACAACAATCACATTATTATATTAATTTCCTTCTATTTTTCGCCGGCCAAGCACACAACAATGGACACCTGTGCAATCCCACGTATACATATAACTAATTAAACGCTGATTCACCCCTGTTTTCTTTCCATATCACTTTACTCTGCCAATATCATCACCATGAATGATCTGCTCAGTGTAAGTTCAATTTTACACCTTAATTTTATTAAGTTTTTGGTTTCTTTTACCTCTTCATGATGTGGGTTTTCTTTGATTGCTTGATCAGTAATTATAAAATTGAAGTGATTGTTCGTAACGGTTTTGTTTAATTGTTTTGATTATTAACATAAATCCTGTTGTTGTTGATCAAAACTGAAGTGGGGTTTTACTATTTTCCACTTTTGTGTCGGAATATAACTTTTTAAGATTCTTTTCTTATGGTGTTCATGTTCTTCGGTCATTGATTCATGTTCATGTTCATGTTCATGTTCTTTACTCTGATTGATTACATATTCTTGGTTTGTTGGTGATTGAGATAGAATAAAAATTAAAAATTGTTTTAATTTGTTTGTTTTTATATATGTTTTATATCTTATGAACTTGTGTTCTGATCTCTTGTGTATGATTGCTTCCTGTTTGCGAATCTCGTGTAAATGCATGCATGGTTGTAAAAATCCTGACTAGCCTTTGATTAGTCGTTGATAAATCGCTAGTCAGAGGTTCACTGATTAATTTTTATCTAATCGACCAATTAATCAGTTGGTTGTCAACCGTGGTCAAATTAATTCAGTCCTAACTGGCCAAAAATCGGTGGTAGTCTAGCGATTCCGGCTAGATTATTGACCAAAACTTGTGAATTCCGGCAATTAATCTTATCTACTTGAAAATATGGGTTGAAAAAGGTGTTAAAACATATCTACTTAAAAAACACATATAAAAATGTGTGTGTATACATATAAAACTAAAAATTACCTATAAAATCTCATTCCGATTAATCTCTGTTAATCCCGATTAATTGCTAGTCAGTACCCCACCGGCCGACTAGCACCTAGCGATTCTTACAACACTCAATGAATGATAAGTGGGTTTTTTGATGAATATTTCCGGCTTAATATATTTTAGGGCTCTTGCGAAATTCTAATTTCGGACCTTTTTTTCATAAAAAGAACTAGATGAAATCAAAAAAATTTATATGAGAGTACTTGGTTCAAACCTTGATATCTAAAACAAATATCTTTTCTTCTGATTATATGGTATTCGTTTATCAAATTTTATTATAATCCTAAAACATTCATCTTATAGGAATCATTTGCGAGTGATGCCCGAGAGCATCCTCCAAGAGATCATGATGTTCAAATGACTTCAAGACTTCCAAGAAGTAGTTCGGACATGGGAATGGAGTCGTTTAACAAACAGGTTTACTTTCGTTACTATCCACATGTTAGAGGACATTTTATGGTATAATTTGTCTTTGTTCTTCAAATGTAGATACAAGATATCGAGAAACAAGTGGATAAGCTTGCGAGTTTATTGAAAAAACTTAAGGTATGAAACAAAAATACATTTATCGACTTGCAGACGACATTTGAATAGATGAAATGGAGTTCATGAAATCTTGATGATGATCGGTTTCTCAGGATTCTAACGAGGAATCAAAATCCGTGACAAAAGCATCTTCCATGAAAGGTTGGTTTTTGTGCTTTTGATATTTGTGAATGATTTTGAGTTTGTGATCTTTAGCCATTTGATTATTTGTGAATACTACTTGAATTCCAGCTATTAGGAAACGTATGGATAAAGATGTTGATGAAGTGGGGAAGATTGCACGGACTGTAAAAGGGAAAATACAAGCAATCAATAAAGAGGTATTACTCTTTTCTAAAGTGTAACCGAGCTGAGCTACTCAAGATTTGCTTATTTTCTAACTCATTGCCCGCAGAACTTAGCCAACCGACAAAAACCGGGTTGTGGGCCCGGGACTGGCGTTGACCGCTCTAGGTCAAATATGACAAAGTAAGTTTCAGTTATCATTGCTATCATTCTTTGTTTAACAAAGTAAATAAATAAAAAATTACATTGAGATAGAAGGTAAACGGACAACAAGCTGCGCACCTACCACTTTTTGAATAGCAAAACTAAGTCATTATAAAAGCTACATCAATATATCTCGGGGTCATAACATTACTTTGTATAGTCAACCATAAGTTGATCATCAACTTTGTTTAGTCGGTAAACTTGAATCTGACTGTAAAATTGTTATTAAACTTTTTATTAACTATTTTCCATTCTAAATTTGCAGCGCTTTGACCAAGAGGTTCCGGGACATAATGATCGAATTTCAGGTATAAAATATTATGTACTATTTTTAGTCAAGTATTCACTGATTTTATGAAAATATCATTTTCAGACCTTAAGACGAAAGATCGATGACGAATACCGTGAGGTTGTTGAAAGAAGAGTCATTACAGGTTTGATTTTACACTATAGTCGACATTTTATATTTTAGAGTCAAACATTTGACTTTTTAGTCTCAAACTAGGAGTGTAAGCTTTTGATATCACATGTACCTAACACGAAATTTATGGGTTTGGGCTCTAAATTTATAGTTTGGTATAAAAGGTTAAACATTATGGTTTTCTATAAGTTTAAATTCTGGCTTGTTTTGAGTTTGAGCGATCAACCCGTGAACAAGACCCATTTAACACCAGTTTAGCATTTAGGTTTTCTACGACTTAGTCTAATTAAATTTGAATAATTTTGCAGTTACTGGAACCCGGCCCGATGAAGAGGTAAGCCCGAATTCAGACACAAAATTTATGATATATAATGCATTTTTCTTTGTTAGCTTTATGGTTCAATTTTTGCGGTGCAGACTATCAACAACCTTATAGAAACCGGAAACAGTGAGCAAATCTTCCAGAATGCAATGAAAGAAATGGGTCGAGGACAGGTAAGCCCAACCCAAACTGGCCCGTTAACTTTAAATTCACCCATTTAACTTCAATAACCTCCCATTACCAAGTAAATGGGTAGAAATTGCCACTCGCATATATGAGTGGATAAAGTAGCTTTCAGTTAAATTTTTATTAAACTCGGTTTTCATTAAAGGTTCTTAACACATTGGAAGAAATTCAAGAAAGACATGATGCTGTTAGGGAAATCGAAAAAAAACTTCTCGACCTACATCAGGTATGTAACTTATTCAACATAGGCCCATTGGCGAAGTATAGAAGGGGGCGGGGGGGGCGCCCGACCCCCCGAACTTTTCTCTCAGTAGTGTTATATATATAGTTTTCGTATAGAAATTTTTGGGTATAAATGTTTTCGACCCCCCGGTTCTATAGAAATTTTTGGGTATATACGTTTTCGACCCCCCGTCATTCGGGTCAAACTTCGCCACTGCATAGGCCGCTAGTTGACTGCCTTGGCTCGGGGCTTTTTTTGGTGATAAAACTTGTTGACTTTGCCAGATATACCTCGATATGGCGGTTCTTGTAGAGGCTCAAGGAGACCTATTGGATAACATCGAAAGCCAGGTACGTTTTCGCTCTAAAAAACATTTTTTGAGCAATAAATTGCAAATCCGAGTCAACCATGCTTCGTTGACTTGTACATTGTGCAACGGTATTTGTACACTGCTTCGGATTTGTCGTATTAAGTTCCAATAAAAAAAGGTCTAAACATCATTTTTATTAGCAATAATGTAACATAAAACTTGACCCTCTGCTTAGTCATTTGTACCTTGTGCAACAAAACTTGTACCTCATTGTCGGGCCGTTTATGCCCCGCGAACATTGATTCAGGTAACGAACACAGTCGATCATGTCCAATCGGGGACAAGTGCGTTACAAACCGCAAAGAAACTACAGATCAAAAGTCGAAAATGCATGTGTATCGCAATTATTTTGCTGTTGGTTATAATAGCAATAGTTGTGGTTGGTGTTATTCAGCCATGGAAGAGTGGCAAGGGAGCTTGACACTTTTTTAACACATTTTCAGACCAGTTTGCAATTTTTTTTGTTTTGTTTTCATATACTTTTATAAATGAAGATGTATCAGTATAATTACAAAAACCACAACGCTATATTAATACTGGCCATATAATGTTAGGGTTTTGGTAATTAGGCTATATCTTTAAGAGTGAGATAGCTTATAGTTAATAATTAATAAATATTATTGTATTAGGCGCCAGGTGATTATTCATTATGGATTTAGAGATTTTGAGACTTGTGTGTAAACGAGTCAGGTCGAGTTGTCTATGTTTGAGCTCCTGGTCATTTAACAAAGATTACGCTGGGCTCGTTTAGTAGAGCTCATGCTTTGTCCATTAGTAAATTTCAAGCGCGAGTTTGGCTCGTTTAGTAGAGCTCAAGTTTGGCTTGTGAGTCATTTTCTTTTTTATTTGTTAGTTAATTTATTTGTATACATTTATAATATTTTATACGGTACGATTTAAGAGAGAACCACACGTTTAGAAGAAAACTGAGATAAATACCATCAATTAATCAAACTTTATTATTTAATTAGTATTATAAATTAAAAAAAGTGTTAAAAAGATATGTAGCCCGTAAGTACATATATGTAGCCAACAATGGTACATATGCTTATGAGGTACATATAATAAATAGCTCATATGATTAGGGATGGCAATGGGTCGGGTTTGGGACAGGTTTAGGTAATGCCAAACCCAAACCCGGTTAGATAAGCTTGCCCCAAACTCGTCCTAAAACCCGTCGGGTTTTTAGTGGGTAAATACCCATCGGGTATCGGGTATACCCGCGGGTTTCGGGTAAACCCGTTAATTTAAAAAGATTACTCGTTGGGTATACTCATCTCAAAACCCATTGGGTATCTATCGGATAACTACTAACCGGTTACATTTTGTATTGTCATTATAAAAATATATATCAAATAACTACAATGTATACGGAATAGAATACCTATATTTGTAAAAAAAAAATGGATGTATCATATATATACATATTTAATAATATAAAAGAAATTATATTTGGTATACAATCGGGTAAACGGGTACATTTTATCGGGTAATTGGGTCGGGTAAACGGGTATATCACTAAATCCCAAACCCGTGGAAAAAAATAAAAACTATTCCCAAACCCGATTAACCGACCCCAAACCCGTCCCAAATGTGTCGGGTTTCGGGTTTACCCAGCGGGTTCAGGTTTGATTGCCATCCCTACATATGATGTATGCTAATATTTTAATTGAAAAAAAAATAATTGTTTATTAGTGATTCTCTCATGTTATCAAATATCTTTATAATTATAGATTCTTTTATATATGTTCATAAGTGTGCATGTATGTATATTTGTGTGTAACAAGATTTATTAAATTAAATAAAAGTTATTATATATATTATAACAAATATAGGCTCGTTTAGGCTTGTGATCACAATCAAGCTCCGTATATAAAGTTTAGGTTTGATCTCACTTATCTAATGAACTTTAATTTACGTTTGAAGTTCCTGTCTCTAATAATTTACAAGTGATTTCCAATTTTGTTTTGATTGTGTTGTTTAGAGAATGCTTGGTGTGGGGATATCTCATTTTGTAGAGACATATGTCTTTTAAAGAGGAAGTTCTATATTCAAATCTATGCAAAGATATAATTTAAAATTATTGGTGTAGAGTAGTAGTAATATTTGTTGTTTAAAAAAAAAAATTTAGGTGATATGTAAGTTACTTTTAAAAGATCAGTGTGGTTATTTAAAAATGATATTTTATAAAAACAAACCGTAAAATTACTTGCATAACAGCATTCATAATATTTCCTTTATATATTTGTGAGTGTGTCACGTATATTATAAGGGGGTAATGCTACATAGGAAACCCTTATGTTTTTAAAAAACCCTAGAAAACCCAACCTCCCGACATTTTTTTTTTAAATAACACATATAATATACATGTTTTTAAGAGTTTTGGGCAAAAAAAAAAACAAAAAAGCGCCGAAGGAATTTTTTTTAAAAAAATAAACAAGTTTCAGCATTTTTTGTCTAACACATGTTAGTCACAAAAGTTGCTGAAATTTGTTTATTTTTTTTTTAAATAATCCTTCGGTGCTTTTTTGTTTTTTTTGGCCCAAAACTCTTAAAAACATGTATATTACATGTGTTATTTTTTTCAAAAAAAAAATGTCGAGAGGTTGGGTTTTCTAGGGTTTTTTAAAAACATAAGGGTTTTATACCTAGCCCTACCCTATTATAAGGAATGTTTATCAATGAGAATGGATGATAGAGAAAATGAAATTGTTTATTTGTAAAAATATGGAAACACTCTTCACCCCTATTAAATTTTTTAATATTTTTTAAGGGTTAGGATATAATAAGAAGTTTATTTGGTTAGGAAGTAATTTTGATCATCAATTGATTTAATCAAGTGCTAAAATTAAATGAGTGTAATTGAAGAGAAAAAAAAGAGGCGTGTGGGTTTCTGTAAGGGCATTCTAGTCAATCCAGTACGACATTATTTTTTTTTTTATAAAAATTGCACAAAAAAAACGAGCGTTTTTTTATCTTTAAAACGAGTATACTATTGCTATATTTTCGAAAACCTAGTTGCGTAAAACGCAATGGACAAAAAAAACATTAAAAAATGAATTTTTTTCTAAAATGCAATGCACCAAAACACACAAAGAAATGTCTTATTTCTAAAACGCAATTGCCAGAAAACACAAAGAAATGTCTTATTTCTAAAATGCAATTGCTTAAAAATACAAAAGAAAGTGTTCTTTATAAAACGCAATGGACTGAAAACACATAAAAATGTGTTTTTCTAAAACGCAATGGACAGAAAACACATAAAAATGTCTTATTTCTAAAACCCCATGACCTAAAAACACAAAAGAAAGTGTTCTTTTTAAAACGCAATGGACTAAAAACACATAAAAATGTGTTTTTACCTAAAACGTAATGGATTAAAAACACTTCCAAATGTGTTTTTCTAAAACGCAATGGACCAAAAAACACATAAAAATGTTTTTTTTTTTTTTTCTAAAACGCAATGGCCTAAAAACACAAAAGAAAGTGTTCTCTCTAAAACGCAATTGACTACAAACACTTCAAAAAAAGTGTTTCTCTAAAACGCATTGAACCAGTGTATGTTTGTCTGTGAATTGTCTGAACCAGGAAGTAGGAGATCAAAAACTGTCTACGAAATGAGGCAATTTCCAGAAAATTAAATTTTCTGATACATTTTTATTAAAGCAACTTAATCAAAAAAAAAAATTCTGATGCAGCTCGACCCCAGCTAGGGGTTCTGCCCCTTGGACCCCGCTAGGGGCTGCCACCCCTTGGACCCTGCTCCCAGGGGCGTTGCCCCCGGAC
Organism: Helianthus tuberosus; assembly: GCA_030545235.1. Taxonomy (NCBI): domain Eukaryota; kingdom Viridiplantae; phylum Streptophyta; class Magnoliopsida; order Asterales; family Asteraceae; genus Helianthus; species Helianthus tuberosus. The sequence continues at coordinate 89,069,283 of CM060447.1, forward strand.
CCCCGTCAAGATTACTTTTTAAAACGCAATGACTCAATTTAAAAACCCAGATCGTAAAAATGCAATTCAAAATTTTCTTACATAGATCGAAGCCGATTTGTTTAGATTTCTTCACTGATTGACGAATTTGAATGTTAGAAAATACTTATCAGCGATCGAATCGAACGAATCAAGTGATTCGCTTCAAAATCACAGGAAAAAATGAGATATTTTATGAAATTTAACTGGGTTTCTTCAAAAAGTTGAAGAACACATTGATTGGGTGTTTGAATCATTGATTGGTGACGAAAATCGCACTAGAATGTAGTGATTATTAAGATTGAAAGTGAAGAAAATATTGAAGATGGTGGGTTTTGAAGTTACAAAGAGAAGAAGAAGGGAGGAGATTGGATAAAAATGACTAAAATACCCTTCATTTTTATTTAAATTTTGTCACATGTCATAATCCTATCGCTTCGTATCCTTCCTAGCCAAAATAAACTTCCTATTTGATCATCTCCCTGTTTTTTTTTAAAGTGATTGTGAGTGGAAGAGGGAAAACGTAACAATAAATGTATAAAAAAATATTATTTACTTAGAAAATAGAGCTAAAGAAAAAAAGTAGTTATTTTTAATGTAAATTTAGAAACAAAGGTAAGCGAAAGATAAGAGATTGAATGTGAATGCTATGAATAGTACTATGAGATATGATGATTAACTATGGCCTTAGCCAATGCCATTGTGACATCTTTTTATATACAAATAGGAAGTGGGGCTGTAATTAACAACCATATTTTTTTATAACTTTTATTGAACTATATTTTAGTTTAGGTTTAGTTGATTGTTAGTTATGGTCACATGATTGAAGTTTGATTCAGGGACTGTTTGGTAGCCTTTTAATGACCATTCAGATGCAACATCTTAATGGTTTAAAACCTCTGAATGAATAAGAGGTAACCTCAAGTCTGAATGGTTAAAAGATAACATCTGAATGGTAAATCATCACATGTCACATTCTTCTACCTTCTCATTGGTAAAATTCTTAATGGTTCCATTAAGAGGTAGCCTCTTAATGACCATTCAGAGGCTACCAAACAGCCCCTCAGTGTGTTAACAATTAACATGGTCTTTATTTTTCCTTTTTATGTTTTCATTTATATGGGCTAGGTATTTATTCAAGTTTCTAGTTGTCTTTGCAAAAAGAAAGAGTAAATTAGGGCCCTACTATACATAATTACAAACATCAAATATACGACTTGTATATATGTATATATATAAATCGTATATGTTTTGTTGGGTGAGGTGTCTATATACGACTAGTATATTTGTATACAAGTCATATAATTTATGTAAAAAAGATATACAACTCGTATATTTATATATGACTCGTATATTTATGTAAAAAAAGATACAAGAGTCATATATCTATCAGGGTGCTAAAGATCCAATGGGGGCAGTATCCGGAGCCTTAAATTTAACCTAAGAGCATAGCATCCATTCGTACATGACGCTAAGGTGGTATGTCCACAATAGGTGGCCAAGGGCCACCGATTATGGTGTTTGTCCAGCTTTTAGCCATTTGGTTTGTGGGGATGGATAGATTTTTATGGGGAATTCAGGTGGTTTGTTTTTCCTTTCTTTCTGTAATCTCTCTTTCACAACGACTTTTATTAAAATTTTAAAAATTATCGAGGGTGAACATCGCTTACCAAATTTACTGGTAAACAATTACTTTTTATTTCCAATCACAACCACTACATAAAATATATAGAACTC